>CM074719.1:283901243-284535618 GCA_037306005.1 Rhinophrynus dorsalis | reverse complement strand
GGGTTCAAACAGTAGTAAGCAGGATACAGCAAGGTAGGCTCTACTGGCCTTGCCAATATACCGGGCAAGGCAGCCAGAAAGATGGCACTAAGGAATATAAACTGTCTCTACCGGCCTTGCCAATATACCGGGCAAGGCAGCCTGGAAGGTACACGATATTCAAAGTGCGGCTCTACCGGCCTTGCCAATATAACGGGCAAGGCAGCCTGAAGGATGTTACCATAGAAAGCAAACTGGCTTTACCGGCCTTGCCAATATACCGGGCAAGGCAGCCTGGAGGGTTCCACAGAACACTGAAAGTGGCTTTACCGGCCTTGCCAATATACCGGGCAAGGCAGCCTGGAGGGTTGCACAAAACTCGAGTGTGGCTCTACCGGCCGTGCCAATATACCGGGCAAGGCAGCCAGGAGAACAGGAGGACAGCTCCACTAATGCTGAGTTGATAGAACAGCAGCCTAAGATGGAGAGTGGAGCAAACCAGTATCACAGCCTGGGAGACCAAACCGGTGCAATAAAGGAGGCAGCCACAACCGGCAGACAAGTACCGATATAGATGACTATATAGCCCAACCAGTTCTATGCAGCGGGATCAGCAACCGGTGAATGAGGAGTAAGCTCAACCGGTTCTATACAGCGGAATCAGCAACCGGTGAATATGGAGTCAACCAGTACTGCATACTGGACAAACGTAACGCCCAACCGGTTCTATACAGCGGGATTAGCAACCGGTGAACGTGGAGTAGGCCCAACCGGTACTATTCAGTGGAATCAGCAACCGGTGAATGTGGAGTCAACCAGTACAGTGTAGTGGACAAACGAGTCGCCCAACCGGTTCTATACAGCGGGGTCACCAACCGGTGATGAGAATAACCAGTACCATGTACTGAACAAACGGAAAGCCCAACTGGTTCTATACAGCGGAATCAGCAACCGGTGAATGTGGAGTAAACCAGTACCGCGTACTGGACAAACGTAATGCCCAACCAGTTCTGTACAGCGGAATCAGCAACTGGTATATGTGGAGTAAACCAGTACCGCGTACTGGACAAACGTATAGCCCAACTGGTTCTATTCAGCGAAATCAGCAACCGGTGAATGTGGAGTAAACCAGTACCGCGTACTGGACAAACGTATCGCTCAACCGGTTCTATGCAAGCGGAATCAGCAACCGGTGAATGTGGAGTAAACCAGTGATCAAAATGTCGCCCAGGCGACCAGACAGCCAGACGGATGACAATCAGGATACAGCAGCAGGAGCAGCATACACGCCAGGACAACCGCAGGAACGACAGGACTGCCAACCAGGTCAGGAACGGAAGCAGGAACAACGCCAGCACCGGATCAGGAACGAAAGCATGAACAAACGGCAGCACCGGATCTGGAACGGAGGCAGGAACTAAGCAGGAGCGGCACTGACAGTGGAGATACGCTGACACTGGTAGCAGATCCACTGGCCCAAGGATAAGGTAAGACAGGTGACTGCTGACACAGAGACACCACAAAAGGGCAACCAAAGGGTGCCTCAGCCCAGTCTATATAGGCAGCACTTGGCGGGCAATAGACAGGCGACCAATAGAGAATACACACACCTGACTGACAGCAAGGGCGAGCAATCACGGGCACCGTGATACAGGATCAATTGTATGCTCGACCTCCTTACGTCTAGGGGGTATATATATAGACTGCCTGGACACCACTTTAGTTGCCCTTATGTGGTGTTCCAATGCAGTTAGTGAGTTTGGTTCCTGTGTATGACCCTTGGCATATTCATCTGTTGCTCCCGGTGTCCAGTTGTTGAGGCTTGTCTGACTATCAGCTTGGTTCTGGCCTGTGGCTTTGGCCGACTACCCACTCTGGTACTGATCCCTGGCTTGTCTGACTACCCGCTTGGTTCTGACCTGTGGCTCTGGCTGACTACTCACTCCAGCACTGATCCCTGGCTTGTCTGACTACTCACTTGGCGTTACCTGTGACTCCGGCTCAGTACCTTCTCTGAGGAGGAACTTGGCTGGATCCTAACCCCGGCATTGGCACTTCACTCCATGTTGCGACCTGTTCCTGTGGAGGAACTTGGCTGGGTCCTAACCCCGGTATGGGTGCTTCACTCCCTGTTGCGAGCTATTCCTGTAGTGACTGATTGGGTCCTATCCCCAGTTTGGGTGCTATTGCACAGTTACCTCCAATTGAGACCTTTCAGGAGCAGTCCCTTATTCCTGGTATGAACCGCTTACTCCAGGTTAGGATCTTCACGCACTCTGAAGGTATCGCCTGGTATTGCTCTTGATTACGTGTGTCTTATTCAATAAAGGTGGTGTTTCATTTACTGTCCTGACTCCTTGTGCATTATTGGTTACCGTGACAGCAGGAGGGGTTTGGGTTTCTAGAGCACTGAGTGGCCTTTTCCCTTGGGGGCAATCTTTATAGTTGAGATGGATTGCAACTTAGTGGAAGGGGGGTCACAGTGCTGCGCATTAGGATGGTTACAGGGCTGGTGGAGACTTTAAACTAGAAGGGGGGGGTGCTGCAACACAGGATGGGGAAGGTAGTATAATTGATGAAATGGAATGAGAGAAGGGGCATGGGGGTAGATAGGGAGAATGGGCTAGTTCATCTAATATGGAGTTGCCTTTGTTACAGCATGATAAAAGGCAAATACATTTGACAAAGAATGAAATCTTTCAGAATGGCCAGAAAGATAAAATGTATGCATGCAAATGCTCATAGTCTGGACGATAAAATGGGGAAACTAGAAATGATTGCAGTGTATGAGCAGTATCATCTAATTGGTGTGTCTGAAACCTGGTTAGATGATCCATATGACTTAGCAATCAATCTAGAAGGTTATTCACTTTTTAGGAGTGAAGTTAATAAAAGGCGAGGAGGGGTATGCCTATATGTAAAGCATGCCTTAAAACCTAGTATAAGGGTAGATATAAATGAAGGGTCCAGTGTAAATGTAGATGCCCTGTGGGTTGAAATACACACTGGGGACACACATAACAAAAATATGTTAGTGGGGATTTACTACAAGCCACCTAATATTGGTGAGTTGGAGGAAGCCCAACTTTTATTGCAAAAGGAAAAGACTTCTAGGTCAGGAAAGGTAATTATAATGGGAGATTTCAACTATCCTGAAATTGATTGGAGCAATATGACTTCTGGCACAACAAAGAGAAACAATTAAGTATGATTAATGATAATTTTATGTCTCAACTAGTAGATAAGCCAACTAGAAACGAGGACTTGCTTGACCATCAATTCTGACATGATAAACAGTATACAAAAGTAAGGGAACATTTAGGCAGCATTGACCACAATATGGTATCCTTTGAAATTTGTTATGAGAAACCCAATAACAAGGGTTTAACAAAAATATTACATTTTAAAAAGGCACATTTTACAAAGCTAAAAGTAATGATAAAGGATATTCAGTGGGATATCATTTTCAATGATAAAAATGCACAAGAATCATGGAATGTGTTTAACCCCTTAACGACGGGGGAATCGGCGCACGGGCGCGACTGAATGACAACCGAGCATTTTTTTTTTTTGCTCTGTTGCATTCCGGACTCCCCGAACGGCGTGCAGCCGCGGGGGGAGCCCGGAATTCGATGACGGTCATAGTACGTCATCGGTCATTTTGTCAAATCGACCCTTGACGTACTATGACCATCAAGGGTCGTTAAGGGGTTAAAATGGTCTTAGTAAAATATATGTGTCAATATATACCACTGGGGAATAAGCACAAAAGGAGTAAAGTGAAACCAATGTGGCTTAGTAATGAGGTTTGCAGGGAAATGAGAAATAAGAAACAGGCTTTTAAAATGTTTAAGTCAAACAGGTCAGATGCATCATTTAAAGAATACAAAGAATGTAATAAAATCTGCAAACAAGCAATTAAACTAGGTAAAACTAAAAATGAGAGAAAGAAAAACCCTAAACAATTCTATATAAGTATATTAATAACAAAAACGTTAAGGTTGATATTGGCCCTCTTAGGACTGAGACAAGTGAACTGATTAGTGAGGATAAGGCTATGACTGACCTCTTAAATACGTTCTTTGCTTCAGTATATACAAAGGAAGCAACAATGACAGGCTATGGGCAAATAGACAAAACCACAGAATTTCCTCCATCATGTACATGGCTTACTGAGGACAAGGACAAGAGACTGGAAAAGGTTATGGTGACTAAAGCACCTGGACCTGATGTTATACACTCAAGGGTATTTACAGACGTTAGTTCAGTAATAACAAGACCATTATACATATTTATTTATTCACTTTCATTAGGCATGGTGCCCTGTGATTGGAGGAAAAGCTGATGTAGTTCCGTTGTTCAAAAAGGGGGCAAGAACCAAACCAGGAAATTATAGACCTAGGAGCTTGACTTCCATAGTGGGTAAGATACTAGAAGGGTTACTAACTGACAATATTCAGAACAATGTGAAGATAAACAATATTATTAGTAGGAGTCAGCATAGTTTTTATGAAGAACAGATCATGTCGGACTAATTTACTTGCATTTCATGAAAGAGTAAGTAGTAATTTGGATAAGGGAATTGCTGTTGATGTAGTATACTTGGATTTTGCAAAAGCCTTTGATACACTGCCTCACAACAGGTTACTGCATAAATTAAAAGGCTTTGGTTTGTACATGGATTGAGAACTGGTTAAATTATAGATGGCAGAGAATTGTAAATGGAGCTTTTTCAAATTGGTCTAAAGTTATAAGTGGGGTCAGTCAGTCACACGAAATTTGGGGGTATTTGGGGTCAACCTCCTTTCTACCTTCTTCTCCCCCAGAGTACCTCCAGACTCTCCTAATACAGAGAACGAATATCCTACCTAAAAGACTACCTAAACTAGGCTTCCTTTTTCCATTATTTGCCTATCTTCTCTAGCTCAAAAACATTCTGATTTCTCCTCTCACAAACACAGAATGACATGCTGTGAGAGCCTGACATCATTTTATATGGATGTGGAAAAGTAGAGAAACCTTTCATGTGGTGGGGAAAATGTTTTCTTCCTACTGATTTCAATGGCAAAATGGCACTTTTCACTGGAAGTGCCATTTTTTGCCGATTTTGGGTTGAGGCAAAAGTTTTCATCCATCCCTAAACCCAAATTGTTCAAGTTCTGCAAGCCCTGTACCAGCCTTTTGCTAACCATATTTTTGTCTTAGAGGTGACTCACCATCTGGTTGATCTGATGACTCTTCATCACCCCTGGATGCCATTATGGGTTGATGGATGAAATTAAAGGGGGAGGGTAGGTGTACTCCTAGAAGAAGAGAAACAGTACATATCTTACAGTGATTCTTTAACTTTATGATGTAAATGTTATGACCGGATAATTTATCATGCAAGGAACAGATTAATTGCTTGAATTGCTGTAGATTTTTATGCAACATGGAATATGGTGGGTGCTGGACTATCCTTATAGAAATCTACTGATTTTACTTCCCTTTAGTTCCACTAAAACTTAAGTAAACACCTGCACAGACATGTATGCACTAAATACTTTAAAGGAGATAAACTGGTTTTATTACCTATTGGCCGTTTGTATAAATATTTACGTCTACTGTCACTGACTTCCCTTAAAGGGGAACTACCACCCCGCAATAACTTTACATGTATGCGGTCTTCATCTGGCGACTAGCTGCTTAGTAGCGCTAGTCGCCAGAAATATTACCTGGTTCCAAAGATATTCCAGTTTTTCCGAGGCTCACAGTAGCAGGAAGCACGGACATCTCGTCACAATGACGTCCATGCGCCTGCGCTGTCAGTCCCTATTGGAGCCGACCGGCTCCAAAAGGGACTGACAGCACAGGCGCATACATGTAAAGTTATTGCGGGGTGGTAGTTCCCCTTTAAAGGAATCCAGATATTTAATAGTTTTTTTGCACAAAAAATGGATCAGTTCAGTGACAATCCAAATATATCATTGGAGACAAATAAAAATGTACAAAGATCCAAAACAAGAGCCATATTACTGAATACTTAAAAATCACTTGTAAGGCTTATTAAACATACACACTCCGGAGATAAATCACATGAAGTGTATCACACAAGGAAAGTAATGTTTCACAAAAAAAGCAGCTCTGATTAATCCTCATAGTATTTGGACTGTGAAGAGCATTATTTCAAAACTGTCCAAGATGTGGTTCAAGAGTAACTGCATGATAAATATGCCCTCCCACCCCTTTTACTGATGTACCACTGCTCACCTCAGAGCAGGAAGACTATCTGAGTGGATCGCAGCATGGGACAATCTTCAGTGATCATAAGAAAAAGCTGTCAAGGGGGGGCAGGGTTTTCCTTATGCTTACAGCAAGAAGATTGTCCCTTGCTGCAACCTGTCCAGTCAAGAGACCAGATTCCACATCTGAGGGGAGATGGCTTACAGGTAAAAGGGGAGGGAGGGGGATAATTTATCATTCAATTACTCTTGAACTACAGCTCTGACAGTATTGTAACAACACTCTCCATGTCCCAAATACTATGGCGATTAATCAGTTCTGCTTTTTTTGTGAAACATTATTATCCCTTTAAGTTAATGTGTTTGCCACTTCTTACACGTGCTTTATCGGAGTCCAAAAATAGGATTTCAGTGAACTTAACATTAAATCCTTTTCTGTTTAGTCCATATGGACATAAGAGCCATAGGATTGTGCTCCCTCCTCCAGGAGGACAGGGCACTTCAAAAACACAGCATGTTTGGGGTGGGGGCTCCCTCCAATTCCTCCATGTCAACCCCCCCCCCCATCCAGATTCATGTGTCATAAGTAGCACAGAAAAAGAACCTAAGTAGGCAAGAAGAAAAGGATGCTCCCTAGTCTAAGATCGTAGGAGAACTCCTCTGCCTGGAGATGTAGGCACAGGTAGTTTTTTTTCTGGGTGTTCCATATGGACTAATTTAACACTCAAATCCTATTGTCTTCTTAAGTCCAAAATGGAACACATGAACCATGGGGATATACTAAAGCATTCCAAAAATTCAGGGGATACCAGTATTCCACAGGACTATCTATATAACCTCAAGTGTCAATGGACACAGAAATAGCACAGTAAACCAAACAAGAGCCAAACTACTGAACAAAACTTGGCAGTAGGAGGAAAAAGAAAGTCCTCAGACAGGCAGTACTGCCTGGACATTGACACGGTAGTGTTTGGTAAACATATGCAAGGAGGATCATGTCACAGCCTTGCACAGCTGTTCAGCTGGGGTCTGGTTTTTGTAGACCCTAGAAGCACCCACAGATTTGGTGGTGTGTGTGCTGTGAAAAGGAACAGGTCTCTTCCTGATCACATATGCTTGGTGTATGATAGCCTTGAGGTAATAATGACCTTGGATGATGCCTGACCCACCCTAGGTCCCTCGGGATGACAAAGAGGGAATTAGCCTTGCAGAAAGGCTGAGTGAGATGTATATAATACTTAACGCAATGCACCACATCCAACAAATGAAGATCTTTCATTTCACTTGTTTAGATGAAGGTTCAGGACAAAAGAAAAGCACAATGACCTCCAGATTCATTTGAAAGTCTGAGATAACCTTGGGTAAGAATTCCTGGGAGGTACAAAGGAGAGAGACCAGGAAAAGAGGTTTGCAAGACAGAGCTTGCAGCTCAGCCACCCTCCTAACAGAGACCATGGCCATAAGGAAAGCCATTTTTTTCAGGACATGCAAAGGGATCTAGGCCAGAGGCTCAAAGGGAGGCCTCTGGAGGACACTTAAGACCAAGCCGAGGGATCCCGAAATGAAGGGAAGGTATACTCCACCCCTTGAAGGAGGGTCTTGACATCCGATAAACTGGCAAAACATCTCTGAAAAAGGACAAAAATGGCTGACATCTGTACCTTAATGGAGCTCAGACTGAGGCCATAACATCTCGAGGAAGTCCAGGGCCATGGGAAGATCACACACACTACTGTGAAAGATGGGCCAAATCCTGTGGAATGCCTAACAGGTTTCCTGGCTTGAATCATAGTAGAAATTATTTAATTGGAGAAGTCTTTTCTTCTCAGAATGATCGTCTCAAGAGCTATGCCATCAAGGCACGTATTTCCACACCCTGGTACCATATGGGACACTGAAGAAGATGTTTTGGTCTTGGTGGAAGGCTGAGTGGCTGCTGGATGGATGTTGGGAAGATCTGAAAACTAGGCCTGCTGGGGCCAGAAAGATGCAATCTGTATGGCTAAGGCCTAGAAATGAGAGGAATTGGGAGTCAGCACATGGGACAGATGAAAGTTCCACAGAATAGATATTTTATTTGTTGTAAAGGCCAGGTGATCCCTGTCCGCTAACAGAACATAGTGTATGTACTTGTAGGACACATCAGATCAATCTATTACTGGGATACACCATTGTTGAACTATCTGGTAGATGCAGCTCCCAGTTTCCTGGATCCACATCTTGACGGCTGAGAAATTCTGCTGCCACGTTTCCCTCTCTTTGGATGTGGACCACTGAGATGGCTGACACGTGAGCCTCTGTCCAAGGAAGATATTCCTTCACTTCATTCTAAGCGTCTTGCTCCCTGGGGGTTGATGTATGTCACTGCCTTTGAGTTGTCCAACTTGACCCTCACAGGGGTCCCTGTGAGTACCTGGGACCAGCGTAGGAGAGTCAGGTGGATGGCAAGTAGCACCAGAATGTTGATTGTACAAGATACATTCCTCCCATGTCCATCTGACCTGGGTCACCAAGAAAATGCCTTGAGAATGTATGTATGCGGCCAGAGCCACTATGATTTTCATGAAGACCCTGCGAGCTGAAGCCAGGCCAAAAGGCAGTGCAGTGAATTGATAGTGACTGTATGTGAAAGAAAAATGCAGAAACTCCCCTGGGGTCATCAGTCCAATGACAGAATGCAAAGATTTCATCTTGAAAGGTGTAGCAACCACAAATTGGTTCAGACATTTCATGCCTGAAATAGGCGGCATCTGTCATCCTTTCGGAACTACAATATAAAACCTGAAAACTGCTCTACACCTCTATCCTACAAAACAGTGGACACTATTGTGTCGCTCCCAGACATTCCCTCTATTTTGTGTAGGTCAGTGGCACAGGCACTTCTGGTTGAGGGGCTGATTGAGGCTTTCTCCGCTCTGCTGAACCTATCTGCCTGATCATGTAAGTCCATGTAAGTCTTCATTGATTAGCATTATTCATACTCACAGAGAACCATCATCCATTACAAAGATGTTTAGTTGAGTACCCTGTAATATGACATATACGTACCAACCAATACAGAGACTAATGAGATCCATATATGCAACATATATATTTGAAGAGATAGAGGCTAGATGATTCCTCTCATCCCATCCTCTCTTTACTTTGTGGCAGGTGGGAAATGAAACACAGTGGTGGTGGTGGTGCTGCTGGGGGGCATGTGGTGATAAGAGGCAGAGGTGGGGTAAGGGGAGGCATGGGTTTAGGCAGGTGATTTTATTAGGGGGCTGGTGGGTAATGGCATTTGGGAAGAGCTGGGGTGGAGGGAAGCAGAGGGTAGGGATGCAGAAAGGCAGGGTTGAGGGATTGGTGATGGGAGGGGTGATCAAAACCATCTTCTTAACAGCTATATACAGTAGTGATCATTAAGGGGTATGTACTTTTTCAGTATCCCTTCAGAAAACCTGCTTCTGTGGAGTACTGCACTTACTTCTTAGCTCCTCTCACACCTGGATCAAGAAACTGAATGAGAGGAGTTACCTGTTTACATGTCAGTCAGAGCAGTTCTCTTCAGATGAAAGGAAGCTAATAGAAGCCTTTATATGCTGTATAAGTGATCACTCACCCTCACTGATTACTTGTACAGAACAATAAAGTTTTTTATTATAATACATAATGTTTTTGGTAGAGCCAGCCACGTGGCATTTGACGTGCACTCCCCCTATGTCTCCACTTCATCCTGCCCCCTCCTGTATTAGTTGTTGTTACTCAGAGAGGGAAAAGTCTGAGCAACAGTGTTTCCAATGACATGAGCAGTGCCCCAAAAATAAAAATCAAGTTGTTTAACACAAGCAGACACTGGACAGTGAGTAATCTATATATATAAAAGAGAAAATCTGTGTCTCCGGCCACACACACACCCAAGGGCAGCAGTAAGGAAGAGATTCATGCCTGTCCTGGACATAGACTGGGGCGTGAAAATCTCTGCAAGGAGTTGGTCCGCTCCCAACATCGCTGCTAAAACAAGAAAAAAAAAAAACATGCCTGACTCATCGCATACACTATTCACCCCCTGCCAGGAAAATCCTACCCTCCACTGTATGTCATGCACCCACAAAGACAAACTCCCCACAACGCTGCAGCTCAGCATCACCATCCCCTTCCTCCTCATGCACCACACAGGATGGCCAACAAGTACCAAGACTGCTTCAGCCCTGACTCCCTGGGGAGGAACAACATTGCGCTCACCAACACCAGGGACAAGCCCAAAAAGCGTAACCTCTAAATTACTGCCCAACACAAAATGCTCAGTGATTTAAATTTGGCTTTTAACCCCTTCAATGCTACAGTTCTCCAATGCATTTTTTCACAACTCCTTGGAAAACTGTACCATTCAAGGGGTTAAAACCCCCATTTACATTATTGTACACTTTGCATCCATTACTACATACAACTTTTATCCAAGTTATACATACAAAGTGTGAGAGGCTTCTGAGAACAAACAGCACAATTGCCATGTTCTACGGCTATTCACTGCTCAGAAGCATCATGTTTTAGCTCTCTAGTGCCATTATAGAGGAGAAATTTCCACATACACATCAGACTAATCCCGCCCAAAAGGGTGGACCAGTTCCAGTAACAAGGAAGCATACGGGACCAGGCCGCAGGCAAAGAGGTACGCAGCTAGTAACGCCGGAGCGTCAGTCCAGAACCCTGCTCCCGGCCAAATGGCACAGGCCGAGGTAAGGCACTGTGACAGTGCTGTGTATGTCTCTGTCTCGCTATGGGACGTGTATGTGTGTGCAGCTCACTACTGCATGTGTATGTGTGTGTCTCTATATGGGATGTGTATGTGTGTGTGTGTCTCACTGTGGGATGTGTGTGTGTATCTAACTATGGCATGAGTGTGTGTCTATGTATGGGATGTGTATGTGTGTGCGTCTCACTATGACGTGTTTGTGTGTATCTCAGATTGGGATGTGTATGTGTGTCTCTCACTATAGGTGTATGTGTGTCTCAGTATGGGATGTGTATGTGTGTGTGTGTGTGTGTATGTATGTGTGTGCACCTCACTCTGGCATGTGTATGTGTGTGTCTCTGTATGGGATGTGTACTTGTGTGTGTGTCTCACTATGGGATGTGTGTGTATGTCTCACTATAGGTGTATGTGTGTCTCAGTATGGGATGTGTATGTATGTGTCTCACTATAGGTGTATGTGTGTCTCAGTATGGGATGTGTGTGTGTGTGTGTGTGTGTGTGTCTCACTTTAGGTGTATGTGTGTCTCAGAATGGGATGTGTATGCGTGTCTAGGTGTATGTGTGTCTCAGTATGGGATGTGTGTGTGTGTGTGTCTCACTATAGGTGTATGTGTGTCTCAGAATGGGATGTGTGTGTGTGTGTCTCACTTTAGGTGTATGTGTGTCTCAGAATGGGATGTGTATGCGTGTGTAGGTGTATGTGTGTCTCAGTATGGGATGTGTGTGTCTTACTATAGGCGTGTGTCTCTCATTATGGGGACACTATGGCAGCTCAAGTCAGCTGGGGGGACTGGGAACAAGGGGATGGCTAAAACAAAACTTAAACACATGCATTTTACAAAACTAAATACAATGATAAACAAAAACAGACAGGCGGCGCTGTCCCACACTGCTAGTATTATATAATTTAATATTTAAATTGTACTTCATTACAACCTTCCATTTTGTATGGCTGGCTCTGCCACTTCTAACTGAGGTTGGCCACTGAGTGAGACTCTCTGCTAGTGCTGTTGGGACTGACAGTGCTTGGGTCAGAATGCCAGATCACCAGCTGTCTCCTCCATCCCTGGACTAATGAACACTTTAGAGTAAACTCTTTTAAATGCTGCTAGTATGGTGAAAGCCTATTTCAACTTGGTCTCCTATCCATCTTCAGTGGGACCCTAGTGCATATTGGGTGAGCAAGACTGACACAAGGCTTTATTTATGAAGCTACATAAGTGCAATCCTGAAGTAAACCAACTGACCCACAGAAGAGAAATGAAAATTCCCATTTATATAAATTGGGATGTTGACCACCTTGAATGTTAAAGAATATCCCAAATATAGCAAAGCAGAGTGCTGAAGACTGCTCTAGCTTCAAGAGATTAACCCTTTGAGTGCTAGAGGTGTACAATGAATTGTTTTGTAATGAGTTGTACAACCCTCTAGCACTTAAACGGTTAAAAGTTCCAATTTTAATTTTATCCCTATGGTGCAATTAGTTTTCTCCAGAATTGCATCTCTTTAGCTTAATGAATAATACCCCTGGTCTTTGCTGGTTACATTTGTTGTACAAATCAATTAACTGATTTTCTATACACATACTTATTTTATAATTTTGCAGATGCAGGAGCCTTCATATGTGACTCCCAGCCACTGATTGGCTTAGTGTTTCAAAGCTTTATACTGGCTAAATAACAGCCACTCATAGCTTTGAAAGTTCATCAGAAACCAATATTCTGCCTGTTTTTGGTACTTTTTTTAGTACTCACTGTTTTTGGCTTGTCTAAGATAACGAGGGCTTTGATGACTTTGGGATTAAAGAGAAAAGAGGTATTTTATTTTTTAATGTTTGAAATTATTTTTAACACCACATATTAACCCTTTGAGTGCCAGAGGAGTACGCAATGCATTGCAAAGCAATGCGTTGCGTACCCCTCTGGCACTCAAAGGGTTAATGTAGTTTGACCATAGGTTTAAATAATTGTAGATGATATTGTAAAGCTATATGCACATATTAGGTATTTATTCTATAGTTTTCTATACTCATACTACTTGACTCATCTTCCGCCTTAACCATTCTCTTTCCCGCTCAGAATGCTCCACAATCTTGGTTTCCGCAATCAAGCTGCTTCATGGCTTTCCTCCTATTTCTGACAGTGTTCCTTTTTTTGTATCTTACAGCAATAACATCTTCTCTACAGTCTCTCTGTTTGTGGGGATGACTCAAGGCTCCATTTTGGGTCTGCTACTTTTCTCCCTGCACTCCATTTCATTGGGTGAACTTATTAATTAATTTGTCTTCAAGTATCATATATATGTTGATGATACCCAAATCTATGTCTACTCCTGATATTCCACCTCAAATTCAGTTACAAATTTCAGACTGCCTCTTGGCCACATCCTCCTAGATGGCCCACAGTCATCTGAATATAAACATGTCCAAAACCAAACTTCTCATTTTTCCCTCAAAGATCTCGTTCAGCACCGGGTTCACCACTACAGTTGATGAAATTTACATTTATCCATTCAGTTCAGCATGTGGCCTAGGGGACATATTTGATTCCTCCCTTTCCTTCTCCACTCACATTAACTCTGTGGCAAGAACATGATGCTTTTATTCTCCGCAACATTGCAAAAATCTGCATGTTTCTGTCCCAAAAAACGACTAAAACTTTTATGAGTGACCTCATTCTGTCCCGCTTAGACTACTGTAATGTCCTATTAACTGGCCTCCCCTTCTTCCCCTATGCAATCTGCAATTGTCGCCCCCATGCTCAGGGGGTGTCATGAGGGGTCATGATACCCCCCTTGAGGTCTGAAGGATTTGTTTAATAAAAATAAAATACATAATTAAAACCAAAACCATTGTTACACAAAAATTAAATATATAATTAAATCAAAACCCATTTTCACACAAATTAAATATATAATAAAAACAAAAACCTTTTTTTACACATATACAGGCACTTGGCTATTAACCCTATGAGTACCAGAGAGTACTAAACACATTGCAATGTGTTGCTACCTCTCTGGTACTCATAGGGTTAATCTTGCAATACAAAATAAGAGGGCATGTCGAATAAAATAGGAGAAGAAAAATGTCAGATTTTAATGGTGAAAGAAAGTCATGGGAGCACTGTAAGTCGGAGTTGGAAGGGGAAGGGTTAAATTGTCGAATATGAACAATATTTGTTGAATTAATGTGATGAAGGAATAGCACTGTAGTCAACTTTAAAAAGGGGGGGTTAGTATATCGAAGGGGGGCACTCTATGTCGGATTTTGTTATGTGGGGAACACATCTAACACTGAACTTGATCTTTCTGTCATCAAACGTACTCCTATTTTCTTGGACTTTGAGTGTTTTTTTTTAGGTGGTAGTCAAATAAAAGCAGACAGCGCCAGTTTTGTTAGTAGTCTGAAATGTGCTGTCTACGCCAGTTTTGTTTTACTGTGGTTCTGCAATAGAATACAAAATTTTCTTGTAACGCCAGTTTTAGCGCTGGTAATAGAATCGAGCCCCTGGTGTTAGCCACTGGCGCCAGCAGCTGCAGTAGTAGGTATGAATTATATTGTATGATCATGCAAGCAATGGGTTGGAGACATCTTTAGCATTCAAGGGGTTACAAATCCCATTTAAAGGGGAACTTTCACCCCTTAATAACTAAAGCTCCCTTTACTGCTGACCTGGCGACTAGCTGCTTAGTAGCGCTAGTCGCCAGAAAACTTACCCCGTTCTCAAGATTTCGCCGTTTGAAAGGATCAGGAAGCACGGACGTCTCTTCACAGTGACGTCCGTGCGCCTGCGCTGTCAGTCCCTTGTGCACCGTATGCACCGTACGGTGCACAAGGGACTGACAAGGGACTGACAGCGCAGGCGCACGGACGTCACTGTGAAGAGACGTCCGTGCTTCCTGATCATTTCAAACGGCGAAATCTTGAGAACGGGGTAAGTTTTCTGGCGACTAGCGCTACTAAGCAGCTAGTCGCCAGGTCAGCAGTAAGGGGAGCTTTAGTTATTAAGGGGTGAAAGTTCCCCTTTAAATCAAAGGGAATTTTCATTTCACTTATATAGTGCTGTAGTTGATTTGTTTTAGAATTGCACTTTTAAAGTGGAATTGCCACATACCTCCAAGTGTCCCTCTTGGGGGGGCAATACGTCTTTGAGGCCCAAATCGCTCTTTCCTACCCTGGTCTCCCTCTTTTTAGGATAGAAGACTATGTATCACATTGCTCCAAAGCAATACAACTCATATTAATGTATTAATGTTTGTTTAAACTTCAGTATATATATATATATATATATATATATATATATATATGTAAATTAATCTGGGTAAATAAAATATTTCAATATATATATATATATATATATATATATATATATATATATACAGGGCTCAAAATTTCCACTCGGCATGTAGCCCTGGTGAGTAGAAATTCAGCCCTGGTAGGTATGTTATGGCTTGCAGTCAGGGGTAACTTTTCAGGTCTGGCTAATAGCAAAGGAGCTCAAATATTAAGCCCTATATATATATATATATATATATATATATATATATATATACATTTATATAAATTAATCTGGGTAAATAACATACTTTGTTCTTGCTCTAAATCATTTATTCATTTATTCAGTTACACAAAGAGAAGTAACCTAAAAATTCTCTGCAATGCTCCACTTGCCAGCCACATCCTATGAACACCACTTGAAAAAAAGTGTCCCTTTCTGGCCAATTGAGAGGTATGTTGTCACTTTCTATCAAATAGGCGATTCTGGAAGAACTGTCAACATCACCTAAATTTAGGTTAGATATTTTCCATTTCAAACAATAGACAATATAAAATATTTAGATTTATTTGATTGTCAGGTGGCATGTAGAGCAATGTGGAATACTCATACCTGGTAACTTTTATTTGAGGGGTCTCCGGAGAGGAGAGACCTGTGGTGCCCCCACGGTAGATAACAGACGCAAATTGCTCCACAAGGGGGTGGGGCTTAATCGCTAGTGGGGGCGGGACTTTCAAAGCTTCAGAAAAATGTTAACAAAAGGCTGGGGAAGGAGGAGGAGCTGGCGGAGAGTGGCAGGAACACATTGTCAAAGCAAGATGTGGGGAGTTTAAGTAATTAACTCCCCACATCCGGTGTACCAGCCTCTCCACCGGAGACCCGGTAATTTGCTGCCAAAACCAGCGCCTCCGGGGCAAATCTGGAGAGTTCACAGCTATGGGAATACCGGTAGCTGTCAGGCTTCCAACCTTCTGAACGCCAGAGGGTTGAACAACTCATTGTATAGCAATGTGTTGCACATCCCTCAGGCACTCAAAGGGTGAAATAAATATTGTCTGACATTCATTCACTTTAACCCTTTGAGTGCCAGAGGGGTACGCAATGCAATGCATTGCGTAACTCTCTGGCGCTCAAAGGTTTAACACTATGAATACAGTCCTTTTTGCCTTATGGAACTCAGTTCCATTCATTACTGATGTCATGTCCGGTTCATATTAGCATATTAACCTGATTATCAACTAAAGGATTATTTGTATTTCATAATGTACATACATACCTCCCAACATTTTGAACGGCCAAAGAGGGACACTTTTGCTTTAGGGGGTGTTGCTGGGGGGTGTGACTGGTGGGAGGGGCATTACCAAGAATTTATAGATGATTTAATGACTTATTGATACCTCGTTTGTTTAACTGAATAAATGATGTAGCGTAAGACCAAAGTATTTTATTTACAAAGACTTATTTATACACATATTGAAGTTTTAACAAACATTAATGTGAATTGTATTACTGAATATTATTGTGATACATTTATATACACACCACACAGTCCGATCACCTAAAAAGGGGAACAACAGGGTAGTAAAGAGGAACAGAGGGATTTGGGTCTCAAAGAGGGACTGTTACTCCTAAGAGGGACACTTGGGAGGTATGTACATATTCATAGGCAGATCAAAGGCATTGGCTGGATACAAACATATCTCAGTGCTAGCAATGCTCTATCATCTGAAAACTCAGTTTTGAATTTTCCTTTTTGTTTGTATCTCCCATATATCTATTTTGACATTTTTTACAAAGTACACACAAGTATTGTTTTTGTGCATCAGCTTTTTAGATTTTTTTGTGACGCTCCTTCCAATCCATAACATAGCCCCTTGGGAATCAGTGGTGCGTGCAACATATTGAGAAATAATTAATTGCAAACCTTCAGGTCTTCAAGGGGTAGAATCATGTTAGAGTTACCACTATGGGGTTAGGCCCTCCAATAAAGTGTGGGCTAAACTGCAATGCCAGATCAGCAGGGGAGCTGAAAAGATGTCTGAAAAGCGGCTCCTGGTGCTAAAGTCTTACCGTTCAGAGCCACATGGTATAGGACCCATTAGTCCCCATAGTCTTCTAGGGACAGTCTATAGGATGCACAATCAACTGTGATTACTAAACTTCCAGATTGTGCCCAGCCCTGAAACCAGCCCACTGGGTTAGTTTTCTGTAGCCCAACCATCCCCCACCAGCTGTTTACAGCCACAGTGAGGCTGTACAATGAAGACCCATACTGTTTAACTAAGCCTGCTCCCGTAGGAGTAGACTTAAGAAAATATGATAATTACCCTTTAACTTTTGTTTTATCAGTATAACCTTTAAAGTGGATCTATCATATATAGAGAAATAATGCTCATTAGTTAGAGCATTTAGCGTTACTCATTTAAAAAAAGAAAAAACGTTATCTGCGCAAAAATTAATGTTTAAAACGTGCCCAGCAGCCTACTTCCGCTTGCAGCAGATTGCCGCAAAGAGGCTGCTCCCATCCCACTACCCAGCATCCTCCAACGACGGAGGCTGTCTGTCTCTAAGCTGGAGCGATCTTGTTGGCTAGATATCAATCTCTGCCAATGAGATCACTGCAGCTTACAGAAAGAAAGCCTCCGTCATCTGAGGATGCTGGGTAGTGGGACAGGAGCAGAGGCAGTGCTGCAAGCTGGAAGTAGGCTGCTGGGCATGTTTTAAACATTAATTTTTGCGCAGATAACGTTTTTTTTTTTTTAAATTAGTAAAGTTAAACTTTTTCGCTAAATGCTCTAACTAATGGGCATTACTTCTCTATATGTGATAGATCCACTTTAACACCTAAATACATTAATGGAATGTATGAAAATAATGCAGCTATAATTCGGGGTATTAAAAGTACATATATTCTCTTTAGAGCATTATGGCACAAACACACACTTATTCAGGGGAGGGCTGGCCTGGGGGGCAGAGGGGCAATTGCCCCCTGGGCTTGTCACATGTCTGGGCCATCGGGCCACTGCCTCACTCAGTCTCTCAATTGCTGCTGTAAATGGAGCTACACTAGTGATACCACAGAGCTCACAATTGAAATGGACCTACACAAATTATACTACAGAGCTAAAATCCAAATAGAGCTACACTAACAGCATAACCCATTTCCCTTGTAAGATCTATGGTATCAATCATGTCGCTGTACTTAAATTGTAAGCTTTATGATATCACTAGAGTAGCCGCATTTCAGCTGTAGGCTATGTGGTCTCGTTTGCCTTACTTAACAGCATTAATGCCAGCATTAAAAGTAACTAAAGGTGATGGGCTGGAGTGACTGAAGAAATGGGCCAGTAGATTGAATTTGCCCCCCAGGCCACAAGTTCCCAGCCCTCCCCTGCACTTATTCTGCCATGCAGTGCTAGGACCGTCATTGGTGAATTTGACTACGGGGGCGCTGTGAGCACTACAGGAGTCTGAAACTGACTACTCCAAGACCAGAATGGTCAGTATCAGACCCTCGTTCGTGAGTGGCACACATGATTAGTTATGTGTGCTCACTCTCCAAATAAGATCAAATCGGTCCTTAAAGGGATAGTAATGTTTCATAATAAAAGCAGCTCTAATTAATCATCATAGTATTTGGACTTTGGAGAGTGTTATTTCAATTCTGTCAGAGTTGTAGTTCAAGAGTAATTCAATGACAAAGTGTCCCCCTCCCTCCCCTTTTACTGATGTAACACTGTTCAGTCAGATCAGAAGGGAGGTGCCCAGGTAGACTGCAGAGAGGGACAATCTTTAATTAAGATAAGGGAAAAACCTGAAAAACTTGTCAAGGGGGGCAGGGCTTTCATTGTTCTCATAGGAAGAATTTGTCCCCTTCTGTTATCTGTCTGGTCTATGGACTGCATTCCACATCTGAGAAGATATGGCTTACACTAGGTAAAAGGGGCGGGAGGGGAAACTTTGCTTGTGAATATCTCTCAAACCATAAATGTTTGAGAGATAAGACTTATATCGTTCTTCATGTTTTTTTAATGCCTATAAAATAAAATAAAGATAAAACTAAATATTACTATCCCTTTAAGGGGAATCTACTCCCCAGGACTGCAGTCATTAATGGGATGATGCCTAGAACATTGCCTGTATAGTATGTACAGGAAAATGGACTCACTTCCACTGAACCTTGTTTGTACATGGTGAGAAACAGGGTGCAGAGGAATAGACCACCACAGAATGCCCAAACACTCTACCATTAACCCCATCCCGACAATGGACGTACCAGGTACGTCCCGCAGAAACTGTCACTTAGTGACAGAGGACGTACCTGGTAAGTCCCGGAAGTAGTACCGGAAGTCTGGATCTCCGTGCGGCTGCACGCCGTTTGGGGACTCCGGAATCATTTGGCAATTTTTTTTTTGTATGACGGGCGTTAAGGTGACAGCCGCATGTGGACGCGGCTGTCACTAAGGGATTAAGTTCCCCTGGGCACAAGTGGCATAGAAGAGTATTATTGACCTAGACAGCATAGGATATAGGCATTAAGAAGGTAGGGCAAACAAACATTGGATCCAGCATCCATTTTAAAGGGGAACTTTCACCCCTTAATAACTAAATCTCCCCTTACTGCTGACCTGGCGACTAGCTGCTTAGTAGCGCTAGTCGCCAGAAATCTTACCCCGTTCTCAAGATTTCGGCGTTTGAAAGGATCAGGAAGCACGGACGTCTCTTCACAGTGACGTCCGTGCGCCTGCGCTGTCAGTCCCTTGTCAGTCCCTTGTGCACCGTACGGTGCATACGGTGCACAAGGGACTGACAGCGCAGGCGCACGGACGTCACTGTGAAGAGACGTCCGTGCTTCCTGATCCTTTCAAACGCCGAAATCTTGAGAACGGGGTAAGATTTCTGGCGACTAGCGCTACTAAGCAGCTAGTCGCCAGGTCAGCAGTAAGGGGAGATTTAGTTATTAAGGGGTGAAAGTTCCCCTTTAATGCAATTTTTTATTAATACATCCCTCCTAATAAGTGAAGCTATCTATGTACCATATATTTTGAATGCAGCTGATGCTGTGCAAGTACAACCCCATGAAATTCTTGATATCTACAGACCGACTGTGGCAGCTCCTTCACAGTCCAACTCTATACCACAGTCATGGGGTAACTGGGAAAAGGATTCCTCAGCTCAAGCACACAACAGGACAAGAGGGGACCAAAAAAGCTGATGCGCTCAGCTGGCAGCGGTTTGGAATGCAACTCAGAAGTTTGTGGATCCCACAGCAGGACTGGATTTCCCAGTAGGCAGAGTAGGCAACTACCTAGAGCTCCAGATCTTGAGAGGTGTCTCAGCTGTGCTGGTCCCACCCATATTCTTTGTTATGGGTGTGGCCAGAGCAATTTCAATGTTCCTGCACCAGTTTCATACCCCATTACAGGCTATTATTTAACCCCTTGGATGCTAGAGAGATCTCCAATGCATACCCCTCTGTCACTCAAACGGTAAATGCATTTAGCACTAGCTGCATTTTTATTGATGAGGTAAAACTTTTTGCATAGCATCTTATAGAACTACATGCAGATTTAGATGCCTGAAACATTCTGTTAGCACTGCTAAGCAATGAGATTTTATCAGCAATGTAAATTTTTATTAGCATTGTTATTTTTTCACACGTGATTTTTTTTTAAAGGGATAGTTATACTTCATTATTACTATCCCCATGTTGTAGCCCTTAAAATTCTGAATTTAACGATACCAGCGGCATCTCTCAAACCTTTATGGTTTGAGAGATATCTGCTTTCAAAGTTCCCTCTCCTCCTCTCTCCCCTGACGTCAGCATTCTATCTGACAACAGGGGAATCTGGTCCCGGGACCAGTGGCGGCTCTGCAGCAGTGCTGAGATCTTGTTACAGAAATAGAACTCCTTCACCAAAATGCTTGCAGAGCTGCCACTAGCTTACTGAACGGATTCCCCGGCTCTCAGCTAGAACGCTGATGTCAGGGGAGTGAGAAGGAGAGGGAACTTTGAAGCGGATATCTCTCAAACCATAAAGGTTTGAGAGATGCTGCTGGTATCATTTAATTCAGAATTTTAAGAGCTACAACATATGAAGTATTACTATCCCTTTAAATAGCCATTGCTAACTTTTCTTACGAAGTGAATTTTTATCAGCACTGCTAATAAAAAATGCCAAATTTATTAGGAATACCATTTTTCTATTGTTATGCTAATTTTTTGTAAGCAATGCAATTTCTTTTAAGCACAACTTTTCTATTATTATTAAATATGACAAACAGAATTATAACTGCTATTTGAGGGGGAAACTTTATAACGTAATTACTCATGAACTACACAGCATACACAATTGTAATAACAATGGCACAAAAACTATGATGAATGATTGAAGCTAAATTTATGTACAAACATTACAATCCCTTTTAGAAGCAATATTATTAAACAGACCCCTTAGTGTCAGGCTTGAAAGCCCCTCATTGGGGTCTATGGAGACTGCATGCTCAGTAGAACAAGACTGGACTAGGAGACATCAGTTCAGTTTCTTCTCACAGGACCAATAAGGGAGTCCGAGGTGTCACAGGACTAATGAGAGAGCTCCAGGGGTCTTTATTCAATCCCCCATTCTGCACCCCTGTTGGTCTGCCTGTGCTCACAATTTAGCCTCAACTTCATCTTTAGTTTTCCTCCCAAGGAAGCAGATTTACCTTTAATTCGGTACAATCAACATAATTAGGGTAAGGCAACTAATAACAGGAACATCACTTTTACTTAATCACAATGCCTATTGTTTTCTCTATACTTTGCTTATACTTGCAAACAATCATAAAACAGAACTTTAATCACATAGATGGAAAGATAGCTGAAAACCAACTCTGCAGGGATAGTGTTAAATTGCATCACTATCCCTCATTTCTGTCTCTGACAGTTCTCTGGAAACAGAGATACATTGAGTTCACTGTCAGGGAAATATAAAAATGTTATAAAAATAAGATTAAAAAATGATAGGCAATTTGTAGTTACATATTCTGCACTTGTAGAATATGTAAACTAAAAAAGGATGTTTATTGACACTATAAGACAAATGTGGTGTGTATGAGAAAATATCTGAAATGGCCTCTCTCCCACCTCCTCCTTCAGCCTTGTGGAAAATGTAAAGTTGTACAATTTTTGCTCCACCTGAACTAAGCAGCATAATAGTTCCACTTTCACTTTCTGTCTACATGACATCCTCTGCCTCTGTTAGTGGGGATTGCAGACTAAAAGGTGCCCCCTATTGCATATCTGGCAATGTAACATGTGAAAGTCATTTTCAGGGATACTTTCCACCTGGGCAGTCACATGACAGAGAGTTGTAAGTGCTCCATAGTACTGTGTAGAGCTGCACTGGCAAAAAACCTCAGAGCTGCATTTTTATAGCAGAATTCATTACCTACACCATAAAACGACATGCAATCATATAACCAAGCAATATTAACACATGTTCAGAAGCTTACTATCTATTAACCTTTAAATCACAAGATTAACCCTTTGAGTGCTGGAACGGCATCCAATGCATTGTGTTGCAATGCACTATACACCTCTCCAGCACTCAAAGGGTTAAATGCACACAGCATATATACATAGCTGGGAACTCTCTGGGGCAGACAGGATGATTCTCAGGGTGTGGGGAGTTTTAAACAAAACTATACCCACTTCTGTGTATGCGCCTTGCACTCCAGCCAAATTCCCCTCCTTCCCAGGCTATTTTTCGGGGGGGGGGTCTGAAGCCCCACCCCCTAGTCATGAGTAAGCTCCACCCCTTTTCTGATGCAAATTCAGTCATACATATCCCCTAGCGGCACCAGAGGACTGCCCTCTGGGTACAGAGGGCAGACACTGGGTCGCAAATTCAAAAGGAAAGTGGAGGATTTCTAGCTCAAACCAATTGCACTATAGGGAAGAACTAAATATTCCTATTGATTTAAATGGGGATTTTAACGCCTTGAATGCTAGAGAGGTTTCCAATGCATTGAGAAGCAATACGTTGGAGACTTCTCTAGCATTCAATGGGTTAATATCCCCATTTAAATCAATGGGAGTTTTATGGAATATTTAGTTCTCCCCCTGCAGCGCAATTGGTTTGACGCAGAAATCCTCCACATTTCTTTTTAAAGTGGAAGTGTCACCTATGGACAACATAGCATAAATAGTTAGGCTACATATCAAATACTACGAAAACGGTATTCATTTTTTATTTAAAGTTTTGATTTTGTGTAAATGTAACTTACAAAGTCTGGGCTGTAGCTACTTCCGTATAGACTGCAGTTACCTGCTCTGTAATCTCAGTCCATTGCTCTGCCTCTGCTCTCCTCCCTCCTCCAATGACGGAGGCTTCTGTCTATAAGCTGGAGCAGTCTCATTGGCAGAGATCGATATCTAGCCAATGAGATCACTCTAGCTTACAGATAGAAGCCTCTGTCATCGGAGGAGGGAGGAGAACAGACGCAGAGTGTTGGGCTGAAGTCTATGTGTTAGTAGCTGCAGCCCAGACTTTGTAAGTTAAATTTTACACTAAATCAAAACTTTAAATAAAAAATGAATATCGTTTTAGTAGTATTTGACATGTAGCCTATTTATGCAATGTTGTCCATAGGTGACAGATCCACTTTAACATACGGCCCAAATAATCAAAACCAGAAACTGATCCTGGTAATCAGAGACAGTTGGCATCTATGCTGTTGGTGGTAAACTCTGAGCACATGTCCACTTTACCCATTAACATACTTCCCAACATTTTAAATGGAGAAAGAGGGACACTTTTGCTTTAGATGCTGTTACTGGGGGCGTGGCTGGAGGATAGGACATTACCGAGAATTTTTAGGTTATTTCATTACCTATTGACACCTCTTTGTGTAAAAGAATAAATGATTTAGTGCAAAAACAAAGTATTTTACTTACAAAGAATACTGTTTAAACATAAATGCTGAAATTTAAACAAACAATGTGAGTTTTATTCCTGTGGAACAAGTTATATGAACCCCACACAGTCTGGTCTCCTAAAAAGAGGGACACCAAGGTGGGAAAGAGGGATTTTGGGTCTCAAAGAGGGACTGTCCCTCCTAAAGAGGGACACTTGTGAGGTATAAATTAATCCTTAGAGTGCCAAAGGGAAACACAAGGCATTGAGTACCGCTCTGGCACTCAAAGGGTGAAAGTGGCTCTGTGTGTTAAGCTTAGTTTGCACAGTGACAGCTGGATTGAAAACAGAGAGGAGTCACTTGGGATGTAACATTTTGAGTGGAACAACAAAATAAATGATCATGATGTACTAAGAATAACCAGGTCAATTATAGGTCAAACCAACCACATCATAGAGGGACATATAAAACTCTCATTGAGTTAAATATGATTTTTAACTGCTTCAACTCCACAGAGATCTCCTATGTGTTGTAAATCAGTGCACTAAAGACTTCTCTAGCACTGAAGGGGTTAACCTCCCCTTTTAACCCTTTGAGTGCCAGAGGGGTACGGAATGCATTGCAAAGCACTCATAGGGTTAAATCAATGGGGATAATTTTAGTACAGGTTAAAACCGGTTATCTACTGACAAAAAAAATAGTGTCACATCTTTTTATGGAGGCCTGCCAAGTACATCCCATAATGGGAAATGGTGATGAGATTAAAGGGATGTATCACCCCTATACAAGTTAGCATTAGTCGTTAGCTTATAGAGCAAATATAAGAAAATGTGTATTCGTTTTTTTTTTTTGTTTTTTTTTTAAAAAGCTACTGTTCGTCTAAATTGAAGTTATAATATCCGCGCGGCAGCTACTTCCAGCCAGATTGTGGTTACCTGCTCTGTAACCGCAGTCTGTCGCTCTGCCTTTGCTCCCCTCCCACTATCCAGCCTCCTCCGATGACAGAGGCTTTTTGCCTGAAGCTGGAGCGATTTCATTGGCTAGATATCGATCTCTGCCAATGAAATTGCTCCAGCTTACAGACAGAAAGCCTCCGTCATCAGAGGAGGCTGGATAGTGGGAGGGGAGCAGAGGAAGAGACACAGACTGCAGTACAGAGCAGGTAACCACAGTCTGTCTGGAAGTAGCTGCAGCACAGATACTATAACTTCAATTTAGACGAACAGGAGCTTTTTTTTAAAAAAATGAATAAACACTTACTTATATTCTCTCTATAAGCTAACGACTAATGCTAACTTGTATAGGGGTGATACATCCCCTTTAACCATGGCTAAAAGCTAAATTAATTATTATATCCAGAACAAAGTATCAATAAAAACAGAAATATTCTACATGGCAGGTGACGCAGATATTTCACTTGCAATGAGGATAGTGTGGAAAAAGATGTTTTTAAGAAGATCTGCAGCAAGTTGCTTCTACTGTATCTGTTTCAAAGGTTCTGCCAGTGTACATTAGTAGCAGAAAAAGGAAAGTTGCCCTGCCAATCTACAGATCTCTGGTTAGGCCTTACCTAGAATATTGTTTACAGTACTGGATACCTCACCAAAAGAATGTTATAGATATTCTCAGGGCTGGATTTACATCTCAGGAGCCTGTAGGCACAGAAATCTGAAGCGCCCCCCCACCCATTGGCCATCTCCACTGGACAATTCCACAATGCTCCTAAACTCCACACTGCCCCCCATCATCTCCATATTGCCCTCACATTGCCCCCATCAGCTCCATATTGGCCCCATCAGATCCAACTTGCCCCCCATCAGCTCCATATTGCCCTCACACTGCCTCCATCTCCATATTGCCCTCACATTGCCCCCGTCAACTCCATATTGCCTCCCATCAGCTCCATATTGCCCTCACATTGCCAGCCATCAGCTCCATATTGCCCCCCATAAGCTCCATATTGCACTCACATTGCCATCCATCAGCTCCATATTGCCCCCCATCAGCTCTATATTGCCCTCACATTGCCAGCCATCAGCTCCATATTGCCCCCCATCAGCTCCATATTGCCCCCATCAGCTCCAACTTGCCCCCCATCAGCTCCATATTGCCCTCACATTGCCTCCATCATCTCCACATTGCCCATCAGCTCCATATTGCCCTCACATTGCCTCCATCATCATCCCGCCCCTTTTTACTGATGTAACACTGTTCACCTCAGAGCAGAAAGTGGTGTCCAGATGGCTTGCAGAGAGGGACAATCTTCAATCAGCATAAGGGAAAAACCTGTCAAGGGGGCAGGCTTTTCATTGTTCTCACAGTAAGAAGATTGTCCCTTGCTGTGAACTGTCTGGTCTTAAGACCAAATTCCAGATCTGAGGGGAGGTAGCTTACATTAGGTAAAAGGGGTGGGAGGAGGATACTTTATCATTCAATTGCTCTTGAACTACAACTCTGACAGTACTGACATAACACTCTCCATGGCCCAAATACTATGAAGATTAATTGGAGCTGTTTTATTTTGAAGCATGACTATCCCTTTAAAGGCTTATTGGAAGGGACTTGTGCAGTAGCTTTATACAAGTGTGGAGATAACGCCTCACGTTTTTGAGGAAATCTCTTAAAAAATCTGAATGGTAATTCTGAAGCACACCAACAGCCCTAAAGGGAGTAAAGAAAAAATACCATTGATTTAAATGGGGCTTCTAATGTCTGCAGCATATTGTGAAACAATAATTACAGACCTCAATAACATTTAAAGGGGAACTTTCACCCCGCAATAACTTAACGTTCACTTGTTGCTCACCTGGCGACTAGCTGCTTAGTAGCGCTAGTCGCCAGCAATATTACCCAGTTCTTCAGATATCGGCTTTTTGCAGATGGTGACAGCAGCAGGAAGCACGGACGTCTCTTCACAGTGACGTCCGTGCGCCTGCGCTGTCAGTCCCTTTTGCACCGTGTGAAGAGACGTCCGTGCTTCCTGCTGCTGTCACCATCGGCAAAAAGCCGATATCTGAAGAACCGGGTAATATTGCTGGCGACTAGCGCTACTAAGCAGCTAGTCGCCAGGTGAGCAACAAGTGAACGTTAAGTTATTGCGGGGTGAAAGTTCCCCTTTAAGGGATTATGAACCCAATTAACATCAGTAAATTGAGTATTTATTTTTTATAGTGCAGCTGGTTTGCTCTAGAAATGATCATTTCTTCATCAGCCTCCCTGTCTGATACCTGAGCCTTCCTGTCTGATACCTCACAAAACCACACATACACTGCCTGACACGCCAGCCTTGTTCCACTGGTAGAGAAATTCCAAGGAAGGGACCGCAGGGTACAGGAGGGGAAACATGTCATGGGGGAGGGTTGATTCATGGAGGAAGTGCACGTGTTGGGAGGAGTAAAAGGAAAAGGGCATACAAGGGTTGGAGACAGGAAGTGAGTTGTTGTTTGGAGGAGGAGAGGACAGAGGAAGCATGTTCCTACACGCTGCTGTCTGGTTTCCAGCTTTCCTGCCTTGTTTCTCCCCAGCGGTTCTCCTGGTGTTTTGGTCACTCTCTTTGCCCAGTTGGGGGCTCCCTATTTCAGTCTGCTTCTTCTCGCTGTCCCTTTGTGGCTGTACTTTACCTTTTTCTCTTACTCTGCTGTCTTTCCCCCTTGTTCATTGAATAAGAACAATAATAATGTGAGTAAAAATAGTTAAATAAAGCGTTGGTCTGTTATCCCCAATATGATGTGTTGGTAATTATTTATCATACCCTCTCCCTATGACATGATAAGGACATGCATAAATTGTCTACTTCCCCAGCCTTGTTTTACTGTGACAGGTAATCATAGAGCCGCACATATACCATCTGCCACCACAGTCTTGTTCCACCGTCCACTGTTAGCAACTGAACCACACATACACTGCCTTCTTCCCCAGCATTGTTCTATTATCCAGTATTATACATACACTGATACTCCAACCTTGTTCCACTGCCCACTGGTAGTCACACACACAATGTCTGATACCCCAGCTTTGTTTCAGTAGTAGCAAAACTAAACAAACACATTCTACTTCCCCACCCTTATTTATCCATCCACTGGCAGCCACAGAAACACAGACACTGACACCCCAGTGTAATTCTCTATTGATCACTCTCATTTTGATACCTATGAACACTCTGTCCTGTCTTATGTGGCTCTAAGCTTGCAGATCATTTTTTTCCTGGAGGTACTCACTGCATGATGGAGCCACTCCAAACAAATAATGGGGTGGGGGCACATTCTAGAATTACTCTTGTTATTATCAACTGAGAATAATGGGGGCTGTAATGAACAATATCTGGAAAATCATGGGTTACCCATCCCTCACATGGATTGTGATTTTTGTCGAAGTATGTAGTGAAAAAGTGGATCGTTATACTGGTAATTAGGAAATCAAATCACTCACCTCAAGTCTCTCCTGGTTAAGAAGTAGCCTGTATGTTTGTGTCTGTGTGTATCCCAGTGCATGCATGTATCTGTCTATGTGAATGCATGTGTGTGTACATATGTGTATTTTTAGTGCTTAAGAGAGAATTGCTCTTTCCTCTTTCTGCAGCATTATGGAAAATGTGACACTACTGTTTTGCCATAACTGCACAGAAGCAGCCGCAAACATTCAGTTTCACTTTCGGTCTGCATGTCAGCAGCTGCCTCTGTGAGTGGAGATTTTTAAAGTGACAGGCAACCTCCTTTTGGACAACATATTCAACAAGTGCAAGCTCAACAACAATCTCTTAATGTGTAAAGGTTGCTGACATAAATGAACTGGTATCTTGAAAGCCACAGTCACTAGATACTGATGGAGAGATAATCAGGGCAAGTATCTGATACAACAGACTGAGGTGGCATCTTCCAGGCATGGGGTTTCCCATTGAGGGAGTAACCAGGAGGGAACTAGCCAAGAATGGTACTCTGTCAGTCACCCATTGCATATCAAGGACTATACTGTCCGCTTCCTGAAGGGTTACAGACAGTTATGTTTCCCCAACTAGCTCAATTGATATAAATGGATGCGCAACCAATCTATAACATACAATAACATATTAACACAAAGCATCATACTGTAGTAAAAGTATTGTAGTAAAAGAAGGAGGGAGGAGAAAGAGACCACAAGCACCCCTGTGTGGGATCAATAAGGCATCAATGGCCACCACCAACACCCATAGGTGTGTACTCACAAAGGTAATTGCTGGTTGATGGTATATACCAGTTGCAGCACACTAGCCACTGAGGATTATTAACTGCCCTTAGATGCAGAATGAACAGTAGAACTCCACAGTATACTTCTCCAATATTACATGCTCTCCCTGAGCAGAATCAGGATCCCAAACGTCATACAAAACAAAAAATAAGAAAAAAGCGCCCAATAGTGTAATACAATCACTTCAAATAAAAATTGTGCTAAAAATCAATTGCACTCACGTTTCTGAGTGGTCAGATAACTGCACGCCATTCTGGGAGTCCGGGATCGGATGGGTAAAAAAAAAAATGCTACGTGGTCCTTAAATGACCGCCGCATGCGTGAGTGGCAGGACTTTAAGGGGTTACTATACATTATATATAGTCCTGTCTACATTCTGTACATTAATATACATTATATATGCACCCCTGTATGACTCCGCCTCACATTAACCCTCTAAGTGCAAGAGGAGTATGCATTGCAATGCATTGTGTACCCCTCTGCCACTCAAACGGGTAAGCATTGTTTGAAAAACAGACAGGCAGTACCGTCCCACAGTGCTAGTGCTGACATGTTGGAGTAGAACACAGACATATAGAAGGTGAAAGAGAGCAATATAGAGCATATATGGCAATATGTCAAAACCATTCTAGACACACTATTCCACTGGTTAGTCCCAAGGGAAGAGTGTCCCTAGTGCTCTACAGTAGTATGGCACCAAAACAGAAAACCTCCTGCAACTGATTTAGATCTGCACTTGCAAAGGACAGACATTTCTCACTTCATAATACTGCATGGACTCATATAAATACATATTTAGAAGCCCTCTTAAAGGAGACCTAACACCTCCTATTAAAAACTCACATTTTCCTTATTGTGAGCAGAAAATCCTAAAGTCCTGTATGACTATTATCCTGTAGCTTTGTTCAAGAGAAAATATCTTCAATCAGTCGCGTGTCATGCTGATAGAGGCAGACATATCATATGGATCTCATACTCTGTTCATTGAACATGGTAATCTTGACCCTTTTTAGATGTGTGTGCACAGCATAGTGTCAGAAGGGTTAAGTATGCTTAAGTACGCTACTTTAGTTTGAAAAAATGGCCATAGTGACATAAGTGGGTAGTTATAATTAGGAGGTGTTAGTTCAATTTCAAAGCCAGACACAGCAGAATCCAGGGCAGGGAGCCAAAACCAGGGATTGTCCCTAAAAATCTGGGACAGGTGGCAAGTACATTTGAATATGTCTGGCACTGTAGCTAACTGCTAGTAGTATTTTTAACCATTTGAGTGCCAGAGGGGTACATGACACACTGTATTGCGTACTCCTCTGGCACTCAAAGGGTTAAATCACTGGTTCTCAACCAGGATGCCTTGGTCATCATCCTAGGGTGCCCCACTTTCTTCACAGAGGCTGACAAAAAAGCAGAACTACCACCCCTTTTAAACTTGGCCCCAAATAATTACCCATCTGGTGACTAGCTGCTCAATAGTGCTACTCGCCAGAATTATTACCTGGTTAATGAGAATTATACACTGCTCCTGGACTGACAGCCAGGAAACAGCGCAGACATCTTTCCATATTGACGTCTGCGCTCCTGCGCTGTCAGTCCCTTCCAGTACCATGCAGCTCCTAGCACAGTGTACAGCTGTGGGGTGACCCCTGGATTCCTTAATGCAAGTTAACCCATGAAGGTACTAGCACGTCATGGATCCTTAAGGGGTTAACCAGGCACATCAGGATCCAGGGCAGGAAGCCAAAACCAGGGACTGTCCCTAAAAATCTGGGACAGGTGGCAAGTATATATGAATATGTCTGCCACTATACTATACTAGCTAACTGCTAGTATTGTTTTAACCCTTTGAGTGACAGAGGGGTATGCAGCTAGGATGTTGTGGCACTTTAGAGGGTCATGGTCACCAACCTTGGGTGCCCCACTTTCTCCATGAAGACTTTGACAAAAATGTTAAATTTGAGTTTCTGACATCTATTTATGTTAATTATTATAAACTAGTTGAACAGCCCGTGTACACGGGCCACAGTGCCACAGTGCCAGGCAGCAACAGCCATGGTGCAGTCATGCATAGTAGAGACTGCCCGTGCTGGGGCTGATAACAGAGCGGGTCGCGTCAAATTCAAACCATAGTCCTTTCTGCGCACCACTACGGTCTGAATTCGGAGCGCTTCGCTCCACTATCAGAAGCGGCGCGGGCAGTCTGTACTGCACATGACTGCAGCACGTGCAGCCGTCTGTACTGAGCATGACAGCTTCTGACAAACATACATTAGCGAATTATTATATAGGATGAGATGTTGCTGTTCTGACTTTGCAAAGTAAGAATAACTTTATACTTATTCATTTCCACGTAATTAACTCCTTGACAAAAATGCAAAAAAAAAAGAAAAGATTGAGAGCCACTGCCTTAACCCCTTAATGGGATAGTAATGTTTCACAAAAACAGCAGCTCCAATTAATCTTCATAGTATTTGGGCCATGGAGAGTTTTATTTCAATGCTGTCAGAGTTGTAGTTCAAGAGTAATTGAATGATAAAGTATCCCCCTTCCCCCCCCTTTTACCTCATGTAAACCACCTTCCCTCAGATGTGGAATCTGGTCTCTTGTTGGACAGGTCGCAGCAAGGGACATTCTTCTTACTGTAAGCAGAAGGCAAACCCTGCCCCTTTGATAGGTTTTCCTTATGCTCACTGAAGATTATCTCTTCCTGCGAACCATCCAGACAGACATAAGTAAAAGGGGCAGGAGGGGGATACTTTAACATTCAATTACTCTTCAACTACAAGTCTGACAGTATTGAAATAACACTCTCCATGGCCCAAATACTACGAAGATTAATTGGAGCTGCTTTTATTGTGATACATTACTATACCTTTAAGGACTAGGGTGTGTGAAAAGCATTACTTTGCAATGTATTGCTCTCCTCTGGTCCTTAAGGGGTTACATTCTATTTAGTTAAACTGTAGCTGATACTCTGTTATTCTATAAGCATGCTCATCTTATACTTATGGCATAATTATAAAAAAAACTAAATTGTAATCTCAATGCATTTTTCCTGTAAAAACACTTTAACCCTTTAAGTACCACAAGGGTGCACAGAGCATTATGAAGCAATCCGCTGCACACCCCTCTGATCCTTAACCCCTAGAGTGCCAGGTGGGTACAATGTACGAGTTTGGACAGCTGTACCCGCTGTGCCAACCTCGTACAATGTACCCACTAAAATGCGGTCACTGCTTAAGCCGGTATAACCGGCTGGCAGTGGCCGCATTTCAGTGGATATGCAGCCTGGCACTCTTGGGAGGACATGAGGATTACTCCTCATGTCCTCCCAGGTATTGATCTCCCAGCCGATCGCGCTGGGAGATCAATATCGCCAAGGGAGAAGCTCTGAGAAACAGAGCTTCTCCCTCCGCCGCCCTCCTACCCCGAACTTCCGGGTAGGAGTGGGCGGGACCGGGGGAAACCTCCTAACGTCATCGGTGACATAGTCACCGATGACCTTAGGTGACTTCCCCGATCGCGATCACTCCTACCGGTGGTAGGAGTGAAAGGCAGGAGAGCCTTTGCTCTCCTGCAGTCGCCAGATTGATCTCCCAGCACAATCGGCTGGGAGATCAATTACTGGGGGGACATCAGAAGGTGTCCTGATGTCCCCCCACGAGGTCTGAAGATAATTAAATAAAAAAAAAAAAAAAAAGAACCCTATGAGCACCGCGGGGACTTCCAGCGCATTGCTTTGCAATGCGCTGGAGACCCCATTGGCAGTCACAGGGTCCATTGTCCTGCAACACATTATTTTTAACTGTGACCTCATTGGGGGGTCAGGAGAGGTCCTGATGACCCCCCAATGAGGTCTATTAAAAAAAAAAAAAAAAAATAGAAAAATTAACCCTGTGTGTGCCACAGGGGGGGGGGGGTTCCAATGCAGACCCCCCCCCCCCTCCTGTGGCACACACAGGACTTTGGTTTGGGTTTCTTTTTTTTTTCAAAGCTTGTTGGGGGGCCCTGATGTCCCCCAACAAGCTATGAATAAAAAATAATAATAATTAAAAAAAATTAACCCTCTGTGTGACACAGGGGGTCCAGTGCATTGCTTTGCAATGCATTGGACACCCCTGTGGAAGACAAAGTGTTTCCCCCCCCCCCCTTAATTTTTACTTTATTTAGACCTCATTGGGGGACATCAGGGGTCCTGAAGCCCCCCAACAAGGTGTAAAAAAAAATTAAATAAATAGGAAAACAATGCGTGCCCCACAGGGGGGTCCAACGCAGTGCTTTGCAATGCGTTGGACCCCCCCTGTGGCACACACATTTATTTATTTTTTATTCTGTCCTTGTTGGGGGGTCATCAGAAGTAGACCTGATTCCCAACAAGGTATGAATAACAAATAATAAAAGAAAAAAAAATGAACCCTCTGCTTGCCACAGTGGGTCCAATGCATTGCTTTGGAATGCATTGTACACCCCTGTGGCGGACAAAGGATTTTTCTTTTTCTTTCCCTCATTACTTTTTATTCAGATCTCATTGTGGGGCATCAGTTCTAATGCCCTCCAATGAGGTCTACGCACATTATATTATATATATATATATATATATATATATATATATATATATATATATATATATTATTTTTTTTTTTTTGGGGGGGGGGAAACACCACAAAACCTGCATGTGTTACAGGTGGGTCCAATACAAGTGGTTTACAATGCGCTGGACCCCCTGTGACACATTTTTTTCCCATTATTTTTTATTCAGACATTGGGGGGGCATGAGAAGTGGTACTGATGCCCCCCAATGAGGTATGAATAAAAAAATAACAGCTAAAAAAAATTAACCCTTTGTGTGCAACAGGGTGTCCAGTGCATTGCTTTTCAGTGCATAGGACACCTCTGTGGCATGCACACAAAATGCCTCCAATCCCCCCCACCACATACCCTATCCACCAGCCTAGTTCCACAGCCTACTGGCAGTCCCATTCCCCCAGTCTGACCCCCCCAGCCTGATTCCACTGCCTACTGGTAGATACAAGTGCCAGTACGCCCTGGATTCAGGCTGGGAATCAAACAGTGCATGAGGGGACTTACAATGCACACTGGTAACCACAAATCCCCCATATGCACTTACCTCTCCACAATCACCACCGCCACACTTGCTCACTGCCCACTGGTAGATATACCCACTTACACAGCCTGACCCCTTGTCCCTTCCCCGAGCTGGTTTCTCTGGCAGACAAAAGTCCTCACTTACACTGACTGACCACTTGTAGCAATAGAATCACACGTACACTGTTTGCTTCCCCATCCTTGTTCCACTGGTAGCCACGCTCCTGGCACCCAATATGGTATGTCAACCCACAGCATTGGGCACCATTTTTTGTAGGCTGGCAGGAGGTCCTCCTGGGAAATCCCATAGTGTTCAACCATTTCCATATCTTTGAAGTGACTGATTTGTAAGAAAAACATTTTTTTTCTGTAGCACCACATTCTGGAAATAGTTGTGCATTCTAACTTAGGGGTAGAAAAGCAAGTCACGGCTCATTAGATGTGGCAGGTTATCTTCTTTCCAAAATGTCATAGTTTCTGTACCCTTTCTTCACTTCTGTAGTTGATATAACCATTTTTGCACAGGCAAGCATTATTTGAGAAAATATTAGAAAAATCAGAGGTTGTTGTAGGTGTCATTTGCACTTCTAGCACCCCCTACGGTAGGTCAACTCATACCAATAGGGTGTTGTTTGACTCCTAAGAGCACGAGCTAGTGAATGCAGTTGAAAATTGCATGGTTTTCACAGAGCTCCATACATTTAAAGGGGCAGAAATGTAAAAAAATGCATTTTTTCCCTATAGTGCCACCTTCTGGAAGCATTTGGGCACAACAGGCTTGGGGTAAGAAGGCAAGTGACCCCTCATTAGATGCGGCAGGTTATCCTCTTTACAAAATGGTATGGTTTCTCTACCTTTCCTGCATATCTATAATGGTTATGACACTTTTCATGCAGGCAGATAATTTCAAAAACAAAAGTGTCGGGTTTAGGTAAGTGATCCTACCACCTACATATTGCATGTTATCCCACACAAATGGGGTAACATTTTTCTCATGTTGGTAGAAGGTACTGAATACAGTAGGAAATGTTATGGTTTTCAAAGATTTTAGTATCTTTGAAGTGGTGGAAATGTAAAAAAAAACATGTATTTATTCCTATAGCGCCACCTTTTGGAAATAATTGAGCACTTCAGCCAGGGGGTAGAAAGGCAAGTGACCCCTCATGTGATGCGGGTGAATGTCTACTTTCCAAAATGGTATACCTTTTATACCTTTCCTTCATGTCGCTAACAGTTATGAACATTTTAGTACAAGCAGCCATTTTCGAGGAAGCAAACAGGTAGGTGTATTTATGTGCTTCTGGCACCCCTAAGGTAGGTCGACTCATACAAATGAGGTGTCATTTTTCTCTTAAGAGCACTAGCTAATGAATACAGTTGGAAATGCCATGGTTTTCACAAATTTCAGTACATTTGAATGGGCAGAAATGTAAGAAAATGCCTTTTTTTCTCATTAGCGCCACCTTCTGGAGGCATTTGTGCACTCCAGGCTTGGGGTAACAAGGCAAGTCAACCATCATTAGATGCGGCAGGGTGTCTTCTTTTCAAAATGGTATGGTTTGTGTACCCTTTCTTCACTTCTGTAGTTGTTATAACCATTTGTGTGCAGACAAGTAATATTTGAGAAAATGTTAGAAAAATTTGAGGTTGTAGTAGGTGTCGTTTTGCACTTCTAGCTCCCCCTAAGGTAGGTGAATTCATACCAATGAGGTGTAATTTTTCTCCTAAGAGCACTAGCTAATGAATACAGTTGGAAATGCCATGGTTTTCACAAATTTCAGTACATTTGAATGGGCAGAAATGTAAGAAAATGCCTTTTTTTCTCATTAGCGCCACCTTCTGGAGGCATTTGTGCACTCCAGGCTTGGGGTAACAAGGCAAGTCAACCATCATTAGATGCGGCAGGGTGTCTTCTTTTCAAAATGGTATGATTTGTGTACCCTTTCTTCACTTCTGTAGTTGTTATAACCATTTGTGTGCAGACAAGTAATATTTGAGAAAATGTTAGAAAAATTTGAGGTTGTAGTAGGTGTCGTTTTGCACTTCTAGCGCCCCCTGAGGTAGGTGAACTCATACCAATGGGGTGTCATTTTTCTCCTAAGAGCACTAGCTAATGAATACAGTTGGAAATGCCATGGTTTTCACAAATTTCAGTACATTTGAATGGGCAGAAATGTAAGAAAATGCCTTTTTTTCTCATTAGCGCCACCTTCTGGAGGCATTTGTGCACTCCAGGCTTGGGGTAACAAGGCAAGTCACCCATCATTAGATGCGGCAGGGTGTCTTCTTTTCAAAATGGTATGGTTTGTGTACCCTTTCTTCACTTCTGTAGTTGTTATAACCATTTGTGTGCAGACAAGTAATATTTGAGAAAATGTTAGAAAAATTTGAGATTGTAGTAGGTGTCGTTTTGCACTTCTAGCGCCCCCTGAGATAGTTGAACTCATACCAATGGGGTGTCATTTTTCTCCTAAGAGCACTAGCTAATGAATACAGTTGGAAATGCCATGGTCTGCACAAATTTCAGTACATTTGAATGGGCAGAAATGTAAGAAAATGCCTTTTTTTTTCATTAGCGCCACCTTCTGGAGGCATTTGTGCACTCCAGGCTTGGGGTAACAAGGCAAGTCACCCCTCATTAAATGCGGCAGGGTGTCTTCTTTTCAAAATGGTATGGTTTGTGTACCCTTTCTTCACTTCTGTAGTTGTTATAACCATTTGTGTACAGACAAGTAATGTTTGAGAAAATGTTAGAAAAATTTGAGGTTGTAGTAGGTGTCATTTTGCACTTCTAGCATCCCCTGAGGTAGTTAAACTCATACTAATGGGGTGTCATTTTTCTCCTAAGAGCACTAGCTAATGAATACAGTTGGAAATGCCATGGTTTTCAAGCATTTTAGTACATTTGAATGGGCAGAAATGTAAGAAAATGCCCTTTTTTTTCATTAGCGCCATCTTCTGGAGGCATTTGTGCACACCAGGCTTGGGTTAAGAAGGCAAGTTACCCCTCATTAGATGCGGCAGGTTGTCTACTTTTCAGAAATATATAGTTTTATATAGTTATTCCACTGTTTTAGGGTAGTTTTACCACAAAAACCCTAGAATGCGCATATTAGTTTATAAAGTTGAAAATGTCATTTTGCGCTGCTGGTGATAAGGGCTCTACGCTAGCCATGGACATAGGTAAAACTATACAAATTTGGTATTTTTTTATTCGGGGGACTCGGGGCTTTTTCAAATAATTGAAACTTTTACAATCAAGGTAAATGTTTTTGATACATAGTATGTGATTTTAGCAAAATGAGTAAATTTTCACTTTTTTTTGTCATTATGACATCATAGCTTTTAGCACGATGTAAAATTCTCTTCATGTAAGGTACCACGAGAAAGCTCAATTCGTTCTGAAAAAAACAATGTATAGTTTTCCATATGTAACTAAAAATCCCCAGAGGAAATCAAGCCTAAACGGAAGGATAGCAAAAATGCTGAAAAAGTGTCTGGCCTGCAGGGTACAGGAAATGGCCCGAGCCTCCGGCACTGAAAGGGTTAAAGACTTAATACATACATACAAAATATAACTTGTTAATCATTGGTTCTTTTTGTTTGGAATCTATTATACACCTTAAAGAGATAGTAAGCTTTTATTTTCATTTACATATTCTAGAAGTGCATAGCAGGTCAAATTGTCCACCTTTTATTTATTTATTTTTTACATTCACCTTTGTTTTTACACTTTTATGTCCCTGAAAGCGAGCTCCCTGTTTCCTGTCAGCTTTCTGTCCAGGACTGTGAAAGCAGGGCTAGAGATACAATATAAAACTGATACTGATACAATGTAGAAAAAAAAAACTGCCTACATTCTATTAGCTACAGCATACAGAGCACTCAGTAATGAAGGGATAAAAATGTCTATTCTCTTAAAGAACTAATGCCTCCTAATAATAACCCCCTTCTTATCTTACTATCATAGCTGGAAACTCTCTGGTTTTGCCCCGGAGACTCTGGTTTTGAATTACCAGGTCTTCGGGGCAGAACCTGATTCTCCAGATGTGGGGGTTTCTGATGAAACTCTGCCAACATCCTCTCCTCCCATTGAGTTCCTCCCACTCCATGGCCTCTTTTCCTCCTTCCCCAGGCTAATCTAGCTATTTTTCTTTTTAGTCCGTACCCCCACTCATGATTAAGCCCGCCCCTTTTATGACCCAAATCGTGTCATTTCTCTCACCTCATAAGCACCACAGGGTTCTCTCCGGGGAGTTCAGACCAAGAAGTTCCCCGTATGCTTACTATGGCCAGAAAATCTTGAAGACCCCTATGAGTTTTGCCCTTATGCTTTTGTTCAAGAGTTAACATCTTCAATCAGTCCTGGATGCCATATCTGTGGGGCCGAACATGTCATTTGGGCCTCATACTGTGCTCAGTGTACATGGAGACTTTAACCCTTTAAGGAACAGAAGTGTGTGCAAAGCATTGCATTACAAGAGATAAGTAGGCCTAGTAATTAAAACGTGAGTGAGAGTGTGTGTATGAGTGTATGTTTAAACCACTGCACACTGAAACTACAGAAGTGTTCTGCAAGGATCTTCAGGTCCTCAAAAGGCCCTACCATTCATTATCTTTTATTAACACAGGTCCTCACAGTGGGAAGCAGACAGTGAATGCAAGCCTGCCACAGAGGTCCCAGTGGCATGTGGATGGGTGAGAAGAGGGAGTGGAAGGTGGCAGCATATTTAGGTGGAGGGATGGAGGGTAGCAGACCATTTTTTTATTTTTATTTTTTTTACTCTTGTGTATAATACAAACCCCCACACACACACTTCACACAAGGTGAAAAGGGGCAAAATTGTGCGTATTATACCCACAATTTTCTAGTAAACTAAGTAAAGTGTGTTTCGGCTACAGAATATGTGTGTTTGTGTATATAATTGCTGGCATCTACCAGTCACTTAGTACCACAGCACAGTCCCTTTTGGACATAGCTCACTTCCTCAGTGAGATTGCCACTCAAAACAACAAATCAGAACTGTTGGTTCTTGGAGACTTAAAAGGGGAACTTTCACCCCCAAACACTGTATCTTATTTTATTACTCTAACACAATGGTGTATAGATTGGTGATTTTTTTGTAAAAAAAAAATCATACCTTAAGAGATATCACATATTAAATTCAACATTGATGTAACCACTTCTGCTTTCTGAAGCACAAGAGTACTTGAGCACAGCTCTGCTGGACTTCCCCACATCCCAAATTCTACTCCTGCCTCCCTCCCAGCTCTCCCTGTGAGTACATTCATGCTCCTCTTCGTAGTATATTGGAACAGCAAGCTCCCATCAATGTACTGAATAAGTAGCCTACAATTCAAATGCGGAAGTGGTTACATCAACACAAAATATAATATGTGATATCTGTAAAAATCACCAATCTATACACCATTGTGGTAGATTAATAAAATAAGATAGAGTGTCTTAGGGGTGAAAATTCCCCTTTAGTGATCGCTCCCTACTATATTGTTTTCAGAAAATAAAGCCAACCAAATGTTAAAATAACTAGGTATATTAAAGTGGATCTATTGCCTCTACAAAAGTTATACTTACTATGTACAGGATATATACATAAGGGTGAAAATGTTATTGATTTAAAAAAAACAAAAAAAAAAACACTGTTTGTGTTAAAAAGATAGTTTATAGAGTGCCCTATACCCTACTTCCTCATGAACTTCCATTGCCGCACTGCCCCTTCTCCCTTCCCACTACCCAGCCTCCTCCGATGACGGAGGCTTCTGTTTGTAAGCTGGAGCGATCTCATTGGCAGAGATTGATATCTAGCCAATGAGATCGCTCCAGCTTACAGACAGTCTCTGTCATCAGATGAGGCTTGGTAATGGGAAGGGAGAAGAGGCAGTGCGGCAATCTGCGGCAACGGAAGTTTAGGAGGAAGTAGGGTGCAGGACACTCTATAAACTATCTTTTTATCACAAATAGCGTTTTTTCTGTTTGTTTTTTTAAATCAATAGCATTTTCACCCTTATGTATATATCCTCTACACATACACATACACTCTTTCATAAACAATCAAAGCAATTGCATGTGGTATAGAATAAAATGAATACCTGACTTTGACACTGTAATGTACTATTTTCAATTATGTATGTAATACTATGCCCCACTAAGGAATGTCATAGTAAGGGGACCCATCTACACCTCCTTAAGTTATGCCCTTTTAAAGATGACTTAGGGACAACATTTAAACAAACTGGTTTTGCTTATGATCACACTACAGTTGTGGAATACCAGCAAAAACTAGCCAAAGCTCAATATTACCAACAACCCAAACAGTATAATATCAAATCCTGCCAACTTGTGGAATGTTATTAAAAATAGCTACAATTCCCCTAACCATTCTTCCCCCACAGCTATAAAATAAACAATGAAACACTATGACACATATCAATAAGAAAGCTGGATGCACCACCTCATCAATCAAACAATTCAAAAGTAATTATGAAGAAGACATGTTCTCTAAGCAGTCCTCTTCCCTCTGGCCCAACAATACTGCTAATTCAAATTCATGCCTGTACTAGTGACCACCTCAAATACTAATATCACAGTCTTGGCCTGGCTTACTGCAAACAATGTTACTAAAGCTCAGTGCTTTGATCACTGCCCATCCCATTGCATCCTTAATGAATGCTTCCCTGTCATCTAGTTATATACCCAGCCTGGAAAGTGGATAGAGTTGTATCTATTCAAAAATGCGGTGCTAAAAATTTGGTATCAAACTATAGACCAGAATTCATATTTCCCATATTATCTAAAGTCCTAGAAAATATGTCCACATACAACTATGCAAGTATTACTAACTGTTCAACCTTTTCACCCTACTTCAGTATGACTTTTGTCCAAATCATTCAATAATCACTGCACTTCTGAAAGTATATAATGATATGCAGAGTGGGATAGAATTGAACGTACTGGAGCTATTTCATTAGATTTTGCAAAGGCCTTTGATACAAGAGACCATTATCCTATATAATAATTCACTAAGTGTGTGTTTGTCAGAAGCCGTCATGTGCAGTAGATACGGCTGCGTGTGCTGCAGTCATGCCCACTACAGACTGCCCGATAACGGAGCGGGGTTCCGAATTCAGACCATAGTCCTCTCTGTGCACCGTTGGTGTGCCGAAAGGACTATGCTTTGAACTTGGAGCACCCCACTCCATATCAGCCGCGGTGCGGGCAGTCTGTACTGCGCATGACTGCACCACAGCCATCTCTGGGTGGCACTGTAGCCCATGTACACGGGCTCTTCAACTAGTATTCCAATAAATAAGCACAACAATTCAGGCTTAGTTAATCTTTCTCTAAACTGGTTCTGATTCTACTCATCAGACAATGCAATATGTGTCTATTGCTGACAGTGTTTCCCTCATACTCAAAGTAACACATGAGGTTCCCCAAGTTTCCATTTTCAGCCTACTTCTATTTTTACTATCTATAAGTGACCTGCCCCCAGTTTGCAAAGCATCTTCTGTGCTTAGGCACACAGACAACAGCATACCCTACACTAAAAATCCAAAAATATCACAGCTTGAGAAAAAATCCAAAACATATCAGCGCTTATAGTAATATTTCTCCGAAGTTGAAAGATGGATTACAAGAAACAAATTGTTCTTAAAAACTGGCAACATTGTCATAAACTGGCACAAGGTGCAAATTACCTAAACTCAAGAATATCCATTTATCCATCATAACAAAGTCTAATCATAACATTGTCCCTAATGGCTCCTACAAATATCTTGGTATGTGGCAAGACCCAAGGCTCACTTTTGGTCTTCATATTTATAAATTAAAATTCAACATTTATCCCAAAGTAGGTTCTCAGTTTAGAAACAAATCCTGTCTATGTCCCATGATATTAAAAGGATAGTAATACTTCGTTTTATCTTTATTTTGTAGACATTAAAAAAACATGAAGAACGATATAAGTCTTATCTCTCAAGCCTTTATGGTTTGAGAGATATTCACAAGCAAAGTTTCCCCTCCTGCCCCTTTTACCTAGTGTAAGCCATCTCTTCTCAGATGTGGAATGCAGTCCATAGACCAGACAGATAACAGCAGGGGACAATCTTCTTCCTATGAGAACAATGAAAGCCCTGCCCCCCTTGACAAGTTTTTCAGGTTTTTCCCTTTCTTAATTGAAGATTGTCCCTCTCTTCAATCTACTTGGGCACCTCCCTTCTGCTGTGGCTGAGCAGTGTTACATCAGTAAAAGGGGCAGGAGGGGGATCCTTTGTCAATGAATTACTCTTGAATTACAGCTCTGACAGAATTGAAATAACACTCTCCAAAGTCCAAATACTATGATGATTAATTAGAGCTGCTTTTATTATGAAACATTACTATCCCTTTAAAGCCAATCATTGACTACACAGGGATGGAGTATATTCTTCTGCAACACAAATCCATCTTTGTAAACTCAACATTCTGTATTATTAATTATGCTTCTTTATTCTCCAATGTAATTACATTACCCATCATTGTGATATGTTCATTGTGATATGGCTAACACTTGAATCTAGACGTACTCTTCACCTTTCTTGCCTAGTTTACAACATCTTCTCTGGAAAGCTACTAGACTACCTGAGCAGTATGCTCACTCCAGCTCCCCCACCCTTCCTATAACCTCTGCTCCACTGCCAGCAATTCAGCGACTATTCCAAACTACAAGAAAGAAGCAGAGATAATCTTCCCCCAAAAATAAAATCTTCTAGCAGTTTAAAATCCCTAAAAAGAACTGCTTCTTTGTATTTCATGACATGTAACTGTATTTAAAAGATAATGTATTAGTTTTTGTTTCTACTTGCATATAAATGTGTAACTTTGTATTGTAAATGCTCTCCAAGACATATTTGAGAGAGGATAAATCTTAATGATTTCATACTGGTAAAACATTTTCTACATAGACAGATAAAATATGGTTCATAGTCAGTCAGGAGAATGACCATTAGCATGCACGGATTTGTAACTCTGAACATCTGTGCCCTGCACCTATGCTTATCTATAAACTCCTTTATTTCAAACAAGGTTACACATCTCCTCCAAAGCAAGCCTTTATTTTGGGCAAGCCTGGATCCTTCCCCTATAAAAAGTACAGTAAAAGAAAGACTTTAGCACTGATTTCCTCTTCACCTTGTTAGTACATGGTGTAAGACAAGGTGCACAGTAATGGAACACCCTGAATCTCCCATACACTCCTACACTTACCACCCTTGGTGCAAGTGGAGTAAAATAAGAATATGAAAATCACGTGGTGTGTTCCTGCATCTGCGCCATACACAACCAGTGTTAGCTGCCACTTCCTCTCCATTACTGCCTATGCATATATATTTTTCTGCTTAAACACTTAACTGAAGCAATGATCTGAACAGGTCAGTGGGGACTTAAAGGGATAGTAATAATTCATTTTATCTTTATTTTATTTTGTAGGCATTAAAAAAACATGAAGAACGATATAAGTCTTATCTCTCAAACCTTTATGGTTTGAGAGATATTCACAAGCAAAGTTTCCCCTCCTGTCCTTTTTACCTAGTGTAAGCCATCTCTTCTCAGATGTGGAATGCTGTCCATAGACCAGACAGATAACAGCAGGGGACAATCTTCTTCCTACGAGAACAATGAAAACCCTGCCCCCTTGGACAAGTTTTTCAGGTTTTTCCCTTATCTTAATTGAAGATTGTCCCTCTCTGCAATCTACCTGGGCACCTCCCTTCTGCTCTGGATGAACAGTGTTACATCAGTAAAAGGGGCAGGAGGGGGATACTTTGTCATTGAATTGCTCTTGAACTACAACTCTGACAGAATTGAAATAACACTCTCCAAAGTCCAAATACTACGATGATTAATTAGAACTGCTTTTATTATGAAACATTACTATCCCTTTAACCACCACTGCCCTGACCAGATCACCTGCAGAAACCACTGCTTCTCTGTGCTCTGCATTTTCCGATGCACTAACAAGATGTACAGAAAACTGCAGAAAAATAAGTCAATTCCTAGTCACATGCCATAAGAACACCACATTCTGACTTACTTGCATTAAAGTCGTAGGGCTGCATTTTCAAGTGGAGGACTTCTTGTGCAAAACAACTGCTTTACAGAGGGAAAACTAAGTATCACTGCTGAATGAAATTAGGCTTTTAACCCCTCAAATTCCAAAAAGGTCTCTAGTGCATTGTGTGACCTATATAGCATACAGGAAATTGACAGCCCCATTTCAACAAATGGGAATATGGGGAATTTCTATTTGTCCCCTATGGTGCCCTTGTTTGCTTCAGGATGTCTCCAATTTTATTTTGGAAATATGGCACTTAATCATGGTGGAATGTACTTTTTAGTACATACCCATGGTTTTTACACTAATGTATAAGCTTGTGAAACGAGCTGAGCTGGCAGATTTGTACATTACCTAGAAATAGATAGAGATAGGGATATAGAGATCGAAATAGATAGAGACAGGGATAAAGCGATACACAAAAAGAGAGAGGAACATACCATACCTCCCAGCATTTTAAATTGCCAAAGAGGGACACTTGTGTTTTAGGGGGTGTTGCTGGGGGCGTGGCTGGTGGGCGGGGCATTACCAGGAATTTTTAGGCTATTTCATGACCTATTTATACAAACTTGTGTAACCTAATAAATGACTTATAACAAGACCATAGTATTTTATTTACACAGACTAATTTATAAACACATATACTGACATTTAAACAAACAATAATGTGAGTTTTTTTGCTGTAGAGCAATGTGATACATTTATATATATACCCAACAATCTGATCTCCTAAAAAGAGGGACATCAGGGTGGGAAAGAGGGACAGAGGGATTTGGGTCTAAAAGAGGGACACTTGGGAGGTATGACATACAGAGACATGCAAAGTCACAAAGAGAGTTATATAGGAATCTGCAAACCCAGTTCATGTTCTGCTAGGGCATTGCCTTCTTTCTCTTGTGCCTGAACTCTGGGGTATGTTTGCTCAAGTGCATGCTGACGCACACAGCAGTCATACTTCAATGTGAGTAAGCCATGAATGTTTCCTGTATGGAAAGCGCTGGGGAATGGAGTAAAGTTAGCTTACCTTTCTCTGTGCTTTCTTAGTACATAGTGTTAAAAGCAGAACTTTCATCAAAGTTACATTTAGCCCCAAATCCTTAATATGTTAACAATATACATACAAATATAGATTTCGGCAGCCAGGCACTGGCTGGGATCTTGCTGTAGGCGCTCTCTGTGCCTGCCCTGTCAGTCCCTTCTCGTGCCTTAAGGCGCAAGGCTTCCAAATTGCCAGTCGTGGAGTTGAAGGGGATGGACAGTGCAAACTCAGAGATGTCGTCTCTGCAAGATGTTTTCGCTGTTTCCCCGCTGCTGCCTGCCGAACCAGTTCTATTGTCCTCTAGTGCTGGACATGTGATGCAAAATACAAGTATTTATCCGTATATCACTAAAGTATTAATGATCTGGGGCTAACTGTAACTGATAAAAATTCCACTTTAAATAAGGTGTGGAGGAACTGAATGCTCCAAAATTCTCATATACTTCTCCAATGTCCTCCCCTTGGTTAAAGCAGTGTATGGAGAGTACTAATTTTGGTGTAAGGAGTTCATAACTTGGCCAGGGGCTAAACTACCATTGGTGCCACAGATGCAATGCACTGGGACCCATAAAACTTTAGAGGGACCATGTTAAAGGCTGAAAATAGACAATGTTTAGGACTTAGTAGTTTACATGGAATTGGTGACCCACAATTTTTCACCAAGGCCCACAATTCCTAGGTCCACCACTGAGCTTGGAGTTAGCTAGGCACAGCTCTAAATTGGTTCCAGTGCCTAGAGTCACTTGGAATTGTAATATTACATCTCCCATAAAGAGCGATAGCTACAAGAGAATGAGAGACACACAAACTGTGAGCCTTGCAAATAAACAGAGTAAGGCATATAAAGAGACAGACACACACAATTGGTGACTCACACAAACAATGGAAAATAGAAACAGAGACAGAGAAGTACAGGTAAGGCAAAGAGCATGACTGATGCAGCGCCAACACTAGGCTTACTTAGTACCCACCCACCAAATAACCACACTAACGCGCGACTTGGATAAAATAGGCCACAGCGTTTATTAATATATAAAACAGACATGTAAAATACTCTTATAACCACGTTACCTTTTATCCATAAAATTAATAACAGCATATATATAACATTTTACAAATTAACATCCACAAAGTTTTACAAACTTTACAAAACTTTAACCCCTTAACCATTGATAGAGGGGGAGGATCCTTAACACCGCCAGCAATCACTCCATAGGTATATCTCCACTAGCCGCCTCACCTCACCAGCACAGTGGGTAACCGTACTCACACGCCTCTATGCACTTCCCAGGGACCCCTTGCCCTTGCAGAAGTTAGGCGTCCCATCCCCCAACTTAAAGTGCCAAGGATCCCCCCCCTCCGCCACCCGCCGTGACAACCAAACACTAACCACCCCAGAACCTACACTACCTTGCCTCCAAAGACAAAAAACCCCATCACCAAGAAGAAAAAAGGGGAGGGAGGGACAACCTGTCTTGAACAGCAGCCAAGAGGAGGAAGCGGAAGGTGAGCGCACCTAAATACTCCCCCCCCTATAGCCCTCCCCTTCACCCCCCCCCCCGCTAGCTACCTTACCTCACTTCCCTTCTGTGGCGAGCCCAGTCAGGTCCCTCGCCGCCTAGCTGCGCCCTGGCTCTGAGGGTTACTTGACTGATGCAGCGCCAACACTAGGCTTACTTAGTACCCACCCACCAAATAACCACACTAACGCGCGACTTGGATAAAATAGGCCACAGCGTTTATTAATATATAAAACAGACATGTAAAATACTCTTATAACCACGTTACCTTTTATCCATAAAATTAATAACAGCATATATATAACATTTTACAAATTAACATCCACAAAGTTTTACAAACTTTACAAAACTTTAACCCCTTAACCATTGATAGAGGGGGAGGATCCTTAACACCGCCAGCAATCACTCCATAGGTATATCTCCACTAGCCGCCTCACCTCACCAGCACAGTGGGTAACCGTACTCACACGCCTCTATGCACTTCCCAGGGACCCCTTGCCCTTGCAGAAGTTAGGCGTCCCATCCCCCAACTTAAAGTGCCAAGGATCCCCCCCCTCCGCCAAAGGACGCAGCGTTGACCCCCTTAACGCTGCGACCCCCGCCAAACCCGAACAGCACGCTCCACAAAACATTCCAGGGCCAAATTAAACAAGTCAAGACCGATGTCAGTCAAATGGACCCCATCAGATCGAAACAAATTCCTTTGGCCCTCCACATCGGAATGCTTCACAACTAACCCCCCATGCTTCCGCACATGGGAGGACACCGCCTTGTTCACCTTAATCCTAGTCCGGTTAATGGCAGAATGCGACACAGCATGCCGCCAGTAAAACCGGGGGATAATCTCCGACCATATAATGATGATACCCGGAAACAATACCCACAGCCTCGACAAATCCCGCTTCATATCACGAATCAGGTACTTGTTAGAATATACCCCCAAATCATTGCCCCCAGCATGTATAAAAAGCACATTCGGAGGGGCCGTCACACGAGCCAACGCCACCACCTCCGGAAAAACCCGCTCCCACAGCAGCCCAGAGATCCCCAACCACCGCAGCTCCACCTCAGCCCGATCAAAGTGCAACTGCCGCCCAGAAGGCCGCCTGGCCGCCCTCCTAGAAGCCCAGTAAACGTAGGAATGACCGACAATCCATACTGAACAGACTGGACCACCTGCAAAAGAAAATGGGGAATACCTGACAGAAACCACACTACCAAACCAGTAACCAACAAAACCAAAACAACCCACAACACCAAATAAACCCCTCAAGGAAACTCAACAAGACCAACCCGCACATAAGACCGGAACCGGGCAGAATCCCAGCGCCCTATCCGCTTGATAACCTCATCACCCAAACCCCAACGTGCAGCTTGGGTGGCCGCCCCAATCCGGAACGAGTGAGACCCATAATCCGCCCCACAAAGGCCCACGCAAGACAACGCCTTACGGAAAACAGACACAAACTGAAACCGCGAAAGAGCGGACCCATCAGCATGCACCAGCAGCGAGCCACCCAAAGCCGGCCGAACTCGCAAAAAACCGTGACACGCCGCCACCGGACAAGAAACACAGCCCGGGTTTGCAAACAAAAACACCCAGCAACCCCGCCCCTCCTGATCCGTCTTCGAACGCCGCAATAAAAACTGCACCTCCCCATCCGAAAGAACGATGTCTCTAACCTGAAGGCCCCCAGCCGAAAACCTATTCCCACTCACCAGCTCACCCACACGCAAAGCCCCAAAGAAAGCAAAGGAAAAAGCCAACCGGAACAGACAACTCTCGTACTCCGAATTGCACACCGCAGAAAGAACCCCAAGCAAACGCAACAACAGCCCAAACGAGACCGGCCGCCGAACATCCCCAGACGGCGCACCCCTCCCCAACCCCCGTAAAGCCAACCGTACAATAAAATCCTTGGTGACATCCCGCCAGCCAAGAAGCTTAAATAGAAAAGCCAAAGCCGCCAGCCGGCGGCCCGCCGTTGCCTTTGAAACCCCGTCTGCACTCCACATGCCAAGAAGCCACAGCAACAGATCCGAGTTGCCGGCGCCACCATCAACCAAGCCCGCCCAGCGCACTGCCTGAAACCACGACACCCAGACCTTGGAATAGGCCGCCCACGTACAAGGTGCTACCACACCGCGCACCAGGCCCACCACCGAGCTCAGCACAGAGTCCAGAGGTGCGACGGCACCCGCTCCCCTTGAGCCGCCGCCCCAGGAACCAGCGACCGAAAACGATCCCACTGGAATCGAGACAAGGAGTCCGCAATTACGTTCTGGACACCGGGCACATGCTTAGCCCTAAACCAAACATTACCCCGCAGGCACACCAGCACCAAGTGCCGCAGCAGGTGCACCACAGGCAAAGAGTTTGCAGTAAGCCCATTCAGGGCCTCCACCACCCCCATATTATCGCAATGGAAAATCACAGCCTTGTCCCGCAACCCCTCACACCACACCTCAGCCGCCACCACCACAGGGAAAAGCTCAAGTAGCACCAGGTTCTTAGTAAAACCCTTAGCCACCCACTCAACCGGCCATTCCCCAGCGAACCAACGCCCCCGAAAAAAACCACCGAAACCCCGAGACCCAGCCGCATCCGTGTAAAGTTCCAACACCGCATTGGAGCACACCTGATCCTGCCACAGGGACCGGCCATTGAAATCCACCAAAAAGGCATCCCACACAGACAGGTCAGCCTTCAACGCCGCCGTCAACCTGATGAAATGATGAGGCAGCCGAGCCCCCACCGTAGCCAGAGACAGACGCCGACAGAACACCCGTCCCATCGGAAGGATCCGACAAGCAAAATTCAGCTTGCCAAGTAAGGACTGGAGCTGCCGCAACGTCACCTTCCGGACACCCAACATCCAACGGATGAGCGTGTGCAAATCAGCCACCTTGTCCTCAGGAAGCCGACACACCATACCCACGGAGTCCAATTCGATCCCCAAAAACACCATAACCGTGGCCGGACCAAAGGTCTTGTCAGGCGCCAAAGGAATGCCAAAAACCCGAGCAAAACGCTGCAAGGCTTCCAGCAAGACCGCGCAAACCGAAGAACCTGCAGGACCCACGCACAAAAAGTCATCGAGGTAATGAATCACCGACGACAATCCCGTGTCCGACCGCACCACCCACTCCAAGAAGGAGCTAAAGGCTTCAAAGTAGGCACAGGAGATGGAACAGCCCATAGGCAAGCACCGATCAACATAATACCCACCAGCAAAGAAACAGCCCAACAAGTGCTGAGAATCCGGGTGAACCGGCAAAAGGCGAAAAGCCGCCTCAACATCCGTCTTAGCCAACAGGGCCCCCCGGCCCGCCGCCCGTGCCAAACGCACAGCCTCATCAAATGACGTATAGGAGACCCGACAAAGCTCCTCCCCGATATCATCATTCACCGAGTTCCCCTGCGGGAAAGATAAATGGTGAATCAACCGGAACTTCCCCGCCTCACGTTTAGGCACCACCCCCAACGGAGACACTCGAAGGTGCTCCAAAGGCGGAGTACTAAACGGCCCCGACATACGCCCCAAGCTAACCTCCTTAGCCAACTTATCCCCCACCACCCCCGGGAACTCCCGGGCGGACCGCAAATTCCGAAGCGCCACCACCCCCGGACCGTCCCGAAACGGAATGCGAAAACCATCCCGGAAACCGTCCTCCAATAACCTAGCGTGCACCTGGTTGGGATACACCCTTAGCCATGGCAGCATCCTTTCCAGGATCACTGGACTCATCCCTTTTTCCAGCCCACGGCTTCCCCCGACGGAGGCACCGGGAGAAAGAATGGGAACCACCACACCCGGAACACTCGTGCTTGAATCTGCACGACAAACCCCACTTACAGGTGGCATCATTAAAGGCAAAACAGCAGCCCTTCTTAGCGCCCGCCGACGGGGCGGCCGAACTGGCCCCACCGGCGGTCGACTGAAAGGGAGTGGAAGACCCTCCCACCGACGACTGCCCCCCGACCCTACTGGGTCCCATTAATTTAAGCCAAAGCCCAATATCCTTATGATCCCACAACAGAGAAGGGCGAACCGCCATCCGCTGCCGGAACTGTTCGTCATACTTCAGCCACGCTAAACCTCCATAAACCCGGTGCGCCTCCCAAATAGAATCAAGGTAACAAAACAACGCGGAGCATTGCTCCGGCGACTTTTCCCCAATCACACTAGCCAAAACGCAAAAAGCCTGAAGCCAATTGCCAAATGTCCGAGGAATAAGCCGAAAACGCCGCCTATCCTCATCCTCCTCCTTCTGCCACTCTTTCCCCTTCTCCCACTTGTCCAAATTAAAACGCTCCAACGGGAGCAAAGTAAAAATATCAATATACTCCCGCTTCCATATTTTGTCCCGCACCTCCTGCTTCAAATGAGCCCCCAACGGCCCCTCAAAACACACGTACGCCTGACTCTTGGCCGAATCCGAAATGGGAACAGGCCGCTCCCCCACCTTGCTCGCATCAGCCTCAGAGCCCCCAGGCAACACACCAGGCCCCACAACCGACGCCCCGCCAGCCGACGCACTCCCCGTACTCCCGCACAGTAAAACATTACCCAACACCAGACCAGAGGCCCCCCCAACCGCCACGGGTCCAACCCCCGAAACAACCGGCGCCCCTGACGACACCGCCGCGAGAGACCCGCTCCAAACCCCAGAACCCGGCCTACTCCCCCCAGCCTGCCGATCCCAACAATCCAACAAACCCCTCAAACCCGCTAGGAAACCCTGAAAACCCACAACGCCCGAACCATCACCCCCCAGAGGGCCCCCCAAACCCCCAGGAGCCACCCCAGCCGTGTGAAGTGTGTGTGAAAGAAGTGACCGCTCACCCGTAGGCTGCACCGCCTGTGAAGGCTGCGGAGCCGCAGAAGATCCAGGTTGAACCGCCGCTGCAGAAGGTCCCCTCGAAGAAGAACCAGCATCCAGGCCGGAAGAGCCGCCGCCAACCAAGGAGTCCGTCCCAGCCGCCATCCTGCTGGTCGTCACGGGCACACTAGGAGAAGAACAAACAGAAGAAGTACCCCAATCCAAGGATACCGCCCCCAAACCAGACCCGGAACCCACCAAGCCCCCCCCAGGACTGGAGGAGGCCGCCCCCCCTGGAGACCCCAAAAGCGCTCTCACAGAATCCACAAACCCCCCTGAGGAGGCCGCCGCCACAGGAGACCCCGCGGCTCCCACAAGGGGCCCCCCCGCAGGGTGGGAGGCCGCCCGCCCATCCCAACTGCGAGACCGCCTGGCCAAGGTCCCCCCTAAGGAACCGCCCAGCATAACGGCACCCCCAGATGCCGCCGCCCCGCTCTGCAACCCCACCTCAGACATACCCCCTAAAGCTGGCCCCCCTGGAGAACCAACACCTGCAAGGGGCCCACCAGCGCTCCCAGATAGAGGACCCATAGGGGGAAGAAGGCCACTGAGCCCCACCGCAGGGCCGCCCGCCCCACCACCGCTACTGGCAACCCCAAACCCAGACCCACCAGGGGAGGGCCGCGCGCCCCGCCTCCCAGCACTGCGCCTCGGCCCAGGACTCGGGCTAGACCTGCGCCCCTTGCCGGATTTCCGGGGAGGAGAGGGGCTAAGCCGCTCAGGAGGCGCAGAGCGCCGCGCGCGCTGCCGCACAGGCCCAGGGTGCACAAGGGAACCACCCGAAACCGAACCAAGGTCCCGCCCCCCCCCACCCTCCACCCGACCCTCTGCAGAAGAGCCCACATGACCAGGACCCGCCGCCGGCAAAGAAGCCAGCGCCGACGGGCCCTGAAGAGGAGGTTCCCCTAGGCAGGCACGGAGCCAATCCTCCCCGCGCCTCCCAGCCTCCTCACGCATACGCCGCAGCAAAGCCTCCATCCACGCAGCCACACAGACAGACACACTCACCACCGAACAAACAGACGCCGACCGACCACAACCTGTCTTGAACAGCAGCCAAGAGGAGGAAGCGGAAGGTGAGCGCACCTAAATACTCCCCCCCCTATAGCCCTCCCCTTCACCCCCCCCCGCTAGCTACCTTACCTCACTTCCCTTCTGTGGCGAGCCCAGTCAGGTCCCTCGCCGCCTAGCTGCGCCCTGGCTCTGAGGGTTACTAGAGTGATGAAAAATAGTCAGAGATAGAGCAAGCAAGACAGATGGAAGAATCCATCAGCACAGCTCCACTGGTGTTAGCCTCCAAAGGCAATAACAGAACTTCTGGGTAGCACTACAACATATGATTGCTTTAGCGCAGCATACCAACAGACAATCTCTATCATCATTATAACTTTAATACCACAACCATTCACGACTGCCTCATAGCATGCACAGGAAATGGGGTAAAATGACTCCAGTTTCTTCTGTTCCTTGTTATTACATCATGTACAGCAAGACACAGAGGAAATATCCATACACTTCCACACTACCCATCAATTAGCACAAGAGACATTAAGGGGAGCATTTTAAAGGAATAGTAAACTATTTTTAATGAAAACATATATGTTATAGAGCTTTTCCTGCTAAGTCACTCCCACCACTGTCAGTTGTTTTATTCAAAAGTTATAACAGTTTAAGTAATCAGGAAGTGAATTTACTGTATGTTTACTTCCTGATAGTTCTGACAGAAAGACTAAGCAGTTTCTATCATATTCTATGGAGAGCTGTTTGTCATTGATTTTCCTCTCAGCCAGAATTAACAGATTAATTGTAATCTGACCACTAGAAGGCACTGTTAAAGTAAAACCATGGGTTAAAACTGTAATAACTTTGTAATTGCACCTATCACCAATAGGAGTTCCCATACCTCCCAACATTTCAAATGGCCAAAGAGGGACACGTGTTTTAGGGGGATTGCAGAGGGTGTGGCTGGTAGGCGGGGCATTACCGAGAATTATAGGACTGTTTCACAACCTATTGATACGTCCTTGTGTAACCTAATAAATGACTTATAACAAGACCAAAGTATTTTATTTACACATACTAATTTATAAACACATGTACTGATGTTTAAACAAACAATAATGTGAGTTTTATTGCTGTAGAGCAATGTGATACACTTATATACACACACCACACAGTCCGATCTCCTAAAAAGAGGGACATCAGGGTGGGAAAGAGGGACAGAGGGATTTGGGTCTAAAAGAGGGACTGTCCCTCCTAAAGAGGGACACTTGGGAGGCATGAGTTCCCTTGTTTTACTCAATAGAAAAATCCCTACAATATATATATTTTTTTCATAACAAATGTTTACTGCTCCTTTAAGAAGCTTAGTAAGCAGGGAAAATGGCAGTAAATCAATTCCAAACCCAGATTTACCATGAATCATATACATAAATTCCCATTAGACTGGGCATAACTACAGGGAGTGCAGAGGGAAAAGTTGTGATGGGACCCAACATCTAATAGCGGACCATTGGCCTCAAGGACCAATAGGATCTAGTTATGATCTTGGGAGAAAATTTCTGTGGTAAGGACAAAAAAATTTTTTTTTTTTGCTGGGGTCCTGTAATGATTAGTTATATCATTGCCACAGAGAGAGAGCAAGAGTGCAAAAGAGAGAAAGTTGAAGAGTATAAAAGAGAGAGAGAGGGAGAGAGACCGAGACAACAAGAAAGACAGCTGGAGCAATACTGAGTCACTGCGATCAAATGTAAGCGAGTATGACGTAGTGTGAAACTGAGATATGTAAGAGACTCTGCGACAGAACAATATTGAGACAGACAGTCTCACAGAAACAGTGGGCCTTATGTATAAACGTAATCTGAAATAATTCTGGTGCAAAGCATCTGCATCACAGGGCATAAGGAAAAATCCAGCTTGATCTAAATAGAATTTTTAACCCCTTGAATGCTAGAGAAGTCTCCAACTGATTGCGAAGCAATGGGTTGAAGACCTCTCCATACCTCCCAACATTTCAAATGGCCAAAGAGGGACACTTGTGTAGCCTAATAAATGACTTATAACAAGACCAAAGTATTTTATGTACACAGACTATTTTATAAACACATTTACTGACATTTAAAAAATATTAACGTGAGTTTTATTGCTGTAGAGCAATGTAATACACTTATATACACATCACACAGTCTGATCTTTTAAAAAGAGGGACATCAGGGTGGGAAAGAGGGACAGAGGGATTTGGGTCTAAAAGAGGGATGTCCCTCCTAAAGTGGGACACTTGGGAGGTATGCCTCTCTAGCAATCGAGGGGTTAAAAGGCCCATTTAAATCAATGGGGATTTGTAGAATGTTTATTTCTCCCCACGTTGCATTTGGTTTGCCTCAGATTAGCTCCAGTTTGCTTTAATGCATAAGGGCCACTGAATTAATCTACTGAATCTGTCAGTGTAAATCAGCGATTCTCATTCAGGGTGCCCTGGTACTTTGGTGTCCCGCAGACACCCACTTAGGGTGTAAAGACTGATAAAAATGTTTCAGATGTTTATTTATGGACATTATTATGTACAATATGTTTATTGTTGTTTTTCTGATGGTGAGACTTACGAATAAAAATATATTATTTAGTTGTACCCTTCAAAGCACCCTTGGCAAGTGAAATATAAAGTGTTAGGGGTGCCCCAAACAATCTAGATTAACCCTTTGAGTGCCAGAGGGGTACGCAACGCATTGCTTTGCAATGCGTTGCTTTCCCCTCTGGCACTCAAAGGGTTAAGAACCACTGGTGTAAATAGTAAGTATGTTACACACCTTGGGCAATGCTGTGCCGTTTATTCTAGCTGAATATTAGCATAGAACTGTCTGAGCCTGTCTCTGTAAATCTGCACTAAAAAGGCCACTTCTATGCATTGTAGACCTCTCTAGCGTACCAAATGGACTGCCTATAACCAAAAAGGACTATAATCAAAAAGGACTATAACCTTTTGAGTGTCAGGGACGTATCCAGTGCATTGCAATGCATTAGATAGCTCTCTGGCACTCAAAGGGTAAACATGTTCCTATACTCTGCAGTCAGTCTCAATATGAAATAGCTGTAGGACTGCACGAGCCGGTCATTTATAATTATCATATCTCTCATGTTGAACCTGAGTAATTCCAGGAATCTGCAATCAGGAAGTTTGCCTGCAATAGGATAAAACATGGGCAACTAAGCTTGTCCATTCTGGAATCAAAGCTATCTTTATTTGTCCAGCACAGAACAAGTTAACTGATCAAAATGCTGCAGATTTCTATAAGAAGGAAAGTTCTACAGAGTTCAGTAAAGGGTTAATAGACCAGCGCTTAACATTACAATGGTGTAACATTCATTCATACACAGTGGAGCTGAGGTATTTAGTAAATCTGCTGCAATTCTTGAGCAAACCAGTTGTATCTTTGTGGAAAATTACAAAGTCCCATTGATTTAAATAGGACTGTTAACCCCTTGAATGCAACAAAGGATACCTGTAGCATTCAATGGGTTAAAAGCTGTATTTAAATCAATGGGAATGTTTACTTGTTCCCTATGGCGTACTTGATTTTCCCTAAAAATGCAGCAATTCTTAATAATATATCAGCATCACAGTTGGTCTGACCCCAAATGGTAACAGTGAACCCCACCCCAGTCTTCCTCCAACTCACCCCCACTTAATGTTTCTCCCTCTCAATGCAGGATGAGCTCAGGGCGGAAGAAAGAATCTTTGCATTGTACACTCTCTTCCTCCCAGCTAGGGGCAGGAAAAGGGCTGTCCTCATTAACTCAACCAATTCACATTCAGAGAGGCAGGACATGCCCTGTAATATGATGAAGCTAACAAGAAAAGGAGGGGCAGGCAGAATTCATGTGTGTGTATAGTCACACAAGTAATTTGGGTCTTTTGACACAGTCAGACCAGAAAGAAAGGTAATAAAGAAGAAACAGGACAGTAAATAAAAGATACAAAGATACACTTCACCAGCAATCCTGTTGGTATTATGAATTTGTGTACCCCTCTGGCATTCAAATGCATACCTCCCAACATTTAAAATGGCCAAAGACGGACACTTGTGTTTTAGGTGGTGTTTCTGAGGGCATGGCTGGTGGGCAGGGAATTTTTAGGTTACTTTGTGACCTATTGACACCTCTTTCTGTAACTGAATAAAGGATTTAGAACAAGACCAAAGTATTTTATTTACACAGATTTATTTACAAACACATATACTGAAGATGATCTAAACATTTATGTGAATTTCATTGCTGTAGAGCAATGTGATAGACTAATATACACACCACTCACTCTGATGTCCTGAGAAGAGGGACATCAGGGTAGAAAAGAGGGACAGGGGGATTTGGGTCTCAAAGAGGGACTGTCCCTCCTAAAGAGGGACACTTGGGAGGTATGCAAAGGGGTTAGATTCATGATAATGATAATTAGATTGTAAGCTCCTTGGGGCAGGGTCCCTTTCCTAGTGTATGATTCCCTTGCTGCACGTTCCCCCACAAATAACGCAATTATGACACTTAAGCGTAATGCTCTTAATCCAGTTCTGTAGTTTTGTATATTATTTCAAATTTTGTTAAGCGCTGTGTATGGTGATATATAAATAAAGATACATACAAGATACATACGTGAAATGTATAACTAAAAGGCAATATACAACAGATAGTGCTGTGAAGAAAAATAATGCTGTAATTCTGATTGCTCTTCCGATAAAAGGAACATGCTGTAATGATGACTGATATAATAGTAAATATGTCCAGCATTTCACAGAATGAACCCTTTGATTGCCAAACAGAGAGGTATCTTAAGTGTGTTCTTGTGTGTCTTTCAGACGGCTGAGGGTTGGAGTATATTTTTTTAATTGCGCTCAACTTCCTGTTCAGGAGACTGTCAGAGGGCAACTGTATCCTAGGTAACAGGGGTTCTTAACCCTTTGAGTGCCAGGGTGGTACACAATGCGTTGCAAAGTAAATTGTTACATACCTCCTCTGGAACTCAAAGGGATCATTTGTTTGTGGACCAGAGGGTTGTGTATTACAATTCGCAACACCTCTGTGCTCAAGGGGTTAACACGTAGGCCCATATGTTCAAAAGAAAATCAGAACTGTGGAAAAAATCAATTGCACCATAGTGTAAAAATAAAAATTCACATTTAATTAAATTGGAATTTAACCCTTTGAGTGCCAGAAGGGTATGCAATATGCTGCATACCCCTCTGGTGTTCAGAGAGTTAAATAATTGGTTGCTAGAGAGGTTTTCAACATATTGCTTCAGGAATTTTTAGGTCTCCCCTATAATGCAGTTGTTTTTTCCCAGAGTTCCTCCACCTTTCTTTTGGACATACTTCCCATTGACTTACCTAGGTGAGTGTCCTTCAAACAGCAATCGGGTGTATTTTTGTATAGTATGCCATTTGCTATTTATATACTGATCTCTGTTGGCCTCTCTCTAAGTCATACCTTCTAACAACTAACACTGGGTTTCAACAGACCTGAATGGCTCACAAATGACCCTAGTCTTAGATTTTGAATTGAAACAAAGCAACCTGTTGGATACCTCTCTGGCACTCAAAGGGTTTTAACAGTAGACTACAATAGAGATCAAATGTAAATAAAAACAGTAAGTAGAAATAAATATCTGCAGGACACCTACCTAGATAAGTTTGTTTAACCCTTTGAGGGCCAGAGTGGTACGAAATGAAATGCACTTGTGATTAAGTCCCGCCCCCTTTATGACACGAATCTCATCATCGGACCAATAAGTTCCCAGGTATGATTCTTAGTCTGTAGTCCCCCTTTAAAGGGATAGTAATGTTTCACAAAAACAGCAGCTTCAATTAATCTTCATAGTATTTGAGTAATAGAGAGTGTTACTGTCAGGAATTGAAGTTCAAGAGTATGAATGATAAAGTATGCCCCTCCTGTCCATTTTACCTAGTGTAACCCCCTCCCCTGGTCTTGAAACCAGACAGCTCACAACAACTCTTCTTACTGTGAACGTAAGGAAAACCCTGCCCCCCTTGACAGGTTTTTCTGGTTTTTCCATTATGCTAATTGAAGATTGTCCCTCTCTGAAATCCATCTGGGACAGTCTTGCTGCTATGAGGTGAGCAGTATTACATCAGTAAAAGAGATGTGAGGGGGATACTTTATCATTCAATTACTCTTGAATTGCATTTCTGACAGTACTGAAGTAACACTCTCCATGGCCCAAATACTATGAAGATGAACTGGAGCTGCTTATATTGTGAAACATTGCTATCCCTTTAACATACCTCCCAACATTTCAAATGACCAAAAAGGGGACACTTTTCTTTTAGGTGGTGTTGATGGGGTGTGGCTGGTGGGTGTAGCCGTAACAATAATTTTTAGGTTACTTCATGACCTCTTTGTGTAACTGAATAAATGATTTAGAGCAAGACCAAAGTATTTCATTTACACAGACTAATTTATAAACACATACTGAATTTTAAACAAACATTAACTAATTAATTTATGAGTCTGATCTCCTAAAAAGAGGGTGAGACAGAGGGACACAGGGATTTGGGCTTCAAAGAGGGACTCTCCCTCCTAATAGGGTGACAACATTTCCTTTCTGCCATTCAGAGACACTGTGGAAATGAGAGCAGCAGAGTACTTGCCTTCAGCTCTAGAGTAGCTATGCAGGAGGGGACGCTATACATCACTGGACAGCAGTGCATAACCTGCTCTTTCTCCGGTGCACCACAAAGTTCTAACCACTAGACAGAGAACTGTCCGTTGACTTCTGTGACTGAAATCAACTCTATGGATGGGCTACTATAAGAATGTAAATCACACCCAAAGCCTTAGACTAGCATTACACTACAATAACTTTGCACCACAGCTCCTGTTTGATATCAGGATCAAGGCTTAGTTCTCTACTCTTTAAGTGGGAACTATCACCCCAAATAAAGTCTCCCCAACAATTACCCATCTAGCGATAAGCTTAACAACAGTAGTATTAGCCAGCATAATCACCATGTTATTGAGAAATCCTACTTGTCCCGTGACTGATGGCCACGCAACAGCACAGACATCTTTGCTTACAGACATCTGTGCACCTGTGATCTCAGTCTCCTCTAGGAGGCGTTGCATGATACCTTTAGGTACCAGAGAGGACTGATGGCACAGGTTCCTCTAAAGTGCTGTTGCCCCGCAAAAACTTAACCTGGATTGATTCTTCATCTGGCGACTAGCTGCTTAGTAGCGCTAGTCGCCAGAAATATTACCCGGTTCTGAAGATTTCGGCCTTTTTCTGACGGTCACTGGAACAGGAAGCACGGACGTCTCGTCACAGTGACGTCCGTGCGCCTGCGCTGTCAGTCAGGCCGAAATCTTCAGAACCGGGTAATATTTCTGGCGTCTAGCGCTACTAAGCAGCTAGTCGCCAGATGAAGAATCAATCCAGGTTAAGTTTTTGCGGGGTGGTAGTTCCCCTTTAAGCTTATAGCTAGATGGGTAATTGTTGGGGGGGAGATTTGATTTGGGGGTGATAGTTTCCCTTTAACCCTTTGAGTGCCAGAGGGGTACGCAATGCATAGCAAAGCAATGCGTTGCATACCTCTATGGCACTCAAAAGGCTAAAGTTCGGTGTGGAAGAAATCTTTTCTAGCTCAACAGAGACATCACTTCTAGGGATGGGTGAAAATTTTCGCCTCAAACAAAAATTTGCAAAAAATGGCATTTCCTGCTTGGCGAATAATTTCCAGCAAAAAGTGACGTTTTCCCACTTTTTTCGCCTAGCTCATTGCATTGAAATCAATAGTAAGACTGAATTTTTTCTGCACCACATGAGAGTTTTTTCTTCTTTCTACAGGCATATAAAAAAAGTATCAGGCTCGGTTCACTTTAAAAATGTCGCCCATTATTGGGTGACCAGAAAAATGCCGCATTAAACATGTCGCCGGCATGAAAAGAGCAACATTAGAATGTCTACTGCATAAAAAGTTGCTTAAACGTTGCACATTGTAATAGTAAATCTATGGGCAACATGCCTGCTCCACAGTAAAGTCTATTGACTGTTTTTAGTAGTCTCCTTCCCTCTTTTGCTAATATTGTGGGTTACCTCATGACAGCAACTGCCCATCCCCTGACAAGGGTTTGCTATCACACTGACATCAGATTACTCCTGATTCAGCCTGCCTCATGGCACACGCACCTTATCCACTTTTACCTGTACTCCTTGTACCCACACTGGTCAACAACCAATAGACAACAGTGTAAGCGGGTACAAGGAGTACAGTGAAGAGCAATTAAGGTGCATGTGCTGAGACGCAGGCTGAATAAGGAGTAACCGGCTGTCAGTGTGAAAACAGATGTAGAGCAGAAGTGTGCACTCTGAGTGGCTAATCTTTAAGTTGGAGGTAATACCTGGTAAAGTGGGCATGCTTGGAGGCAAACCCTTGTCAGAGGATGGGCAGTTCCTGTCATGAGGTAACCCTCCCAATATTAGCAAAAGAGGGAATGAGACTTACAGATAGACTTTAGACATCACTAGCTGAAAATGGAGGTCCCTGCCAGGTGGAATTCCACACTGTACATGCTAGAGAGTTTGTACCAGCAGAATAAAGCCATTAGCTAGTAAACCATGCAAAACTGGAAGGCTTTGTCACCTGGCCAATGATAATGAATGTGCAATGTATGTGAGCTGCTGAAATCTTTTGAGGAGGCAACCATGCTGGTGACTCCCCTAGGGGCAGGAATTAGTGAAATTCTACCCCTGATATATGTGTTATAGAAAAAAATTAGGAGCATGGCTGAGAAATGTTACCATTATGACAACACAGAAATAGGAGCAAGGCTGAGGAATCTTGCCTAATGGCAACACAGACATGCACCAGCTGGTAAAGGACATGTTAGCAAGCTTTGAACAAGATCCTCACATAGTGTCAATTAAAAGCAATGAGGAATACATTCTTGCCACTTTGCAGGACCCCCTCTTCAAACATAACATTTCAGAATTTCTGCCAATGGGCCATCAGCAATTTGTCAAAACAAGGAATCGTGACGATCAGCAACGACTCTCTGAGGAATCAGATTCTGTCAAGGAATATCAAGATATGCTTATTGATTGAGTGGATGATTACATTGTGGAGGATGAGAGGGAGAAAGCGAGGGCACAAAAAACATCTATACAGCATAGTGAAAAAGAAGGCAGCAAAGCCTTTCAATCAACAGAAGCACCTACATCATCAACCAGAACATTCCACTTTGGCAATTTATGGGCTGCAGCAGGGATGACAAAAATCCAGCATTGGTGGTGGTGGTGGTGGCTGCATATCTCTTTGGGACTTGCTCCCTGAGTATCGGTTAGTAACTGACACACAGGAACATTATGTAGCTCCTAGAAGTGGTCCCACTGCATGTGAGATGGTTTTTGCATACTTGCAGGACAGCTACATTCTAGGCAGAAACAATGACTACTGGCAAATAAAGCAGTGTGTGTGGCCAGCATTGACATGTACTGTAGTGGAAACCCTTAGTTGTACTCTAGCAAGAGTTGAGTCTAAGCAGGTTTTCAGTGCAGCTGGTTACATTGTCAATTACTACAGGACACGGATATCAAGCAGCAATGATGGGAGACTAACATTCTTAAAAATGAACCATCTCATACAATCTGAGTATCAGGTAGTAGAAACCACACATGATGACAGAGAAAGCCAGGCCAAATGTATTAACAGCAGTACAGATGAGGAGGAGGAGGAGGGATGTAAAGAAGTATTGCTACCATCTACCACACTTGAGACCACTGGTATGACCAATAAGTAATGTGTATCAATAATCTAACACATTTTTAAAGGTATATGTTGCTGTAGTACTCAAAACATTGACTTTCTGCTACTTATTTCTCCACTACAGCCTTCAGAACAAGTAATATTGCACTGGGAAATGTTGTACCCATAGGAAATATAGACGAAAAATTTTGCAAAATAGACAAAAAGTTTGCAATGGTGAAAAGGAGAAAATAATGGTGAAAAGTCTTGCAGGAGATTTTTATCAATTTTAGCAGCTCACTCTCTGTCCCCAGCACTCTAGTAATGCAGAGACTCTGCATTACTGGAAAGAGGAATATGCGGGAGCTGCTGATAGAGCTATGTGCAGAAGGCAGCACAGACCTCTCCTTTCACGCCACTGGACCACCAGGGATGAGGCCCCCCTCCTGAACCAGCTATGGTAGGAGGTGGAATGGGGGCCATTGTGGAGGTAGTCACTGGGGGCATTGTGGACATGGACAGTGTGGAGGTGGTCAATTGGGGCAATTTGGAGGTGGTCACTGGGGGCATTGTGGAGATGGACAACGAGGGCATTGTGGAGGTGGTCAATGGGGGCAATGTGGAGGTGGTCCCTGGGGGCATTGTGCAGGTGGCCACTGGGGGCATTGTGGAGGTGGACAGTGGGGGCATATTGGAGGTGGACAGCGTGGAGGTGGTCAATGGGGGCAATGTGGAGGTGATCAATGGGGGGTAATATAGGCAATGTGGTCGGGGGCCCCACTGTAACTTTTGCAGGAGGGCCCAGTGGTTTCTAGTTATGTTTCTGGATAGTGGACCATGGTACTAGATGATGATGATAGGTAGACAGCAGACCACAAGAGACAGAAAGTACAAGAAAGCTATATACATCCTAAAATAGCCAATATAAAATCGCAAATAAATAACTGGGGAAAGGGAAAGGAAGAGGGCAATGGAAAGCAAGGACAAAGAAGAAATTCCTACAATAACATATGAAGGAGGCACACACCTAGGTTCAAAAGCAAAATATTAATTCCACAAAATTGGCAGAAAGTAATCTAAAACATGCAATAAAATGCACATCAAGGATATCTGAAACAAATTCAGTGCCTTCCTTACACTCACACTATTGTAAAAAAAAAAAAGAAGCTAAAGAACCATGGGAATGTCCTGAATAGACCATTTCCAGACAAGAACCAGGCTCCTAAATGATATGGACATATTAATGTACAAAAGCAGGTCTCTGTAGTACAAAAGGAACATGTTCAGATGACAAGAGAGTTACTTGATTTTTAAGATGAACACACTGACTCCAACAGGACTAAATGAAGATCTTATTAAATTTTGTGTTTTGAGTGTCCACTGTCTTGTCCATGTCCCGTTAGCCTTCACCTAAGAGTTAACTCCCTGCACAGCTGATTGGACAGGAATGGACTCCTAAAGTAATAAGAACTTCCTTCCCCAAATGTGACTTGTTTTTTTTTCATTTCTGTACCTTGATTTTTTTCATTTCTGTACCTCATTTGAGAATTAAATCTCCCTTTGGGGAAGGTTTTTTCTTTTATCCTTACATGGAACTCATTTGGATCTCTTACCAATGGTAGCTATCTCACTGTCTGGTGGCAATGCTCCTTGTTTACAATTCCCAACAGGGTTTACAGATGAGGAGGTCCCCTCAGCATTTGGTGACAGGGTCACTGCACTTACCAGTTGGCCACACCAAACACCCCCTTGCTCTGCTGTTGTAATGCAGATATATGATTGTTTTGGCAGACAAAGACACCATCTTGTTTATGGGCATTTGGTTTATTTGCATCTATGTGTCTAATGGGGCCTTTTCTACCCTGGAACATGGGTAGCAGAGATAGGTTAAACCTCTGGATTAGGGTCCTGAAGTCACTGTTCGCCACTTCTCTTCTGCATTCTACTGAGCATCCTTCTGCCTGTATCTCCTGCCTTGCTCTTTAGCCAGTGGCTTCTTGTTGCTGTGTAAGCCTCTCTCTGCTGGTCAAAGGTGGTATTATGTAATTTTTTCTATTTTCTTCTCTAAGTTTTCCTGTTTTGCACAATAGTTTATTGGGGTATTATTTTTTTTTAACTTGACAGCCTCTTGCTCATTATGAACCCTGATCTGGCCACTAATACACCACATCCTAAGGCTACTAGGGACGGATGATTTGTTTTTGGGTAAGTTCTCCATTTTTATTTTTACAAGAGGGATGCATGACTGGACTGTATATGTCTTTCCAGCCCTATGAGAGAGAGGGGGGGGGAGAATCTTTGGTTCATCGGAGAGGATCTCCTCCTACTAGGACCTGCTTTGCCTGTGACAGGGATGCTATGGAAGGAAAGAAGATTTTCAAATCATACTGATAGCCCTTCAGTGTGTTGTTGGATATGTCTCAGATGATTGCTCAAGCAGTTTCTTAGTGTCTACGGGAAGCCTTTTTTTTACATTACAGAAAGAAACTCAGATTCAAGTCAGAAGAGTGTCTTCAAGTTTATTTGGACAATTCCTTTCCTAATCAAAGGATTCAGTGCTATTTTTCAGAACCCACAATTTCATTGGATGAAGAAAAATAATACAAATATTTGGTGGGCTTTGATGTCTCTCTGGCTGAACCCTTAATTAGGATTGTATATGTGTTTCCAGCTCTATAAGAGACAGTCTCTGGTTCATCTGAGAGGAACTCTGTAACAGAAGCTAAGGACACCGGGTTGTCCTTAGCCATCATTGCAGGGTTCTCTCTCCTTGAAGCAGCAACAAATAGGTAGCTGGTCCAGTAGATGGATGAAACAGGCTTGATTACTGGAACATAGCTTTGATGTCAGCTACAAGATGAGTAGCTGATCCTGCTAACTTCACCATAAGAGCTGGAACCACTGGAGCATGGCTGGAGAAAGTAAGGGGGAAATGCTGGATCAAATAAGGTGGCAATCTGCAGCTGAATAATCCTCTGGAAATGCTGGAACAGAATATTCCTAAATGGGGGTCAAAAGGGACCCTTTCTACCATTCAGAATACACAATACAGGACTCCTTCTTAGTGCAAAACAACTAACTCACTTTATTGGTGAAACTCAGCTCTTTTATACAGAGTTAATACAATAAGCAATGGGCTGGATACAACAGTGGATAATGGGGAACAATGGTGTCGGGGAGCAATACACAAGTGGACAATGGATATGTAAACATAGGAACAAAGGGAACAAAAGTTTGGTACACACAGAAAAGCATCTTTACATAATTTAATTCTGCCGCTCCAATTCCTAGCCAATAGGAATTGGCCAACAGAGTACTAGGACCAATCCAAACCCAGTATGTCATGCCGCTCTCCCGGCCTGTGAGACGGCCGCAGCTTGGCCAGGGGTGACCAATCGGAATAGGGCCTCCCTGTCCAGCAACACAATGCCATGAAAACCTTTCGACATTATGCTGCAACCTTTCGACATTATGTTATGGAGCAGGGAGAACCCTAATGGTCGCACCTGGTATTACCTGTCGACACAGCCTCGAACTGTGTCAACACATTTTCCCATAGAGGGTAGGCGACCAATCAGAGGGCCTCCTACTTTTCCCCATGTAAAGTCAATGGAAGCCCTTTAACGCCGAGCGACCAATCAGTGGCCAGGCAACTTTTAAACCGTAGGGCGGCTTTTCCTGCCCATTCTGCTGGCAGTCGCTTCCTATTTGAGAAAAATAGTCTCTTTTTAGGGGGGTTTCCCATGGCTCTTAAAAGAGCCCCCAGTAACAGGCTATGGTCCGTTACTTTTGAGTTCCAAGCCAACAGCCACCCTGATAAACGGTGGCTTGGTAGTCCGAGGGTCTCTCATTCTTGGGGTCCAGAGTCTGTTGGAGGTTCAGGTATTCCCAGTGGTGGAAGCAGGGGACAGCAGCTCGGAGCAACCTGAAGGGATGTTCCCGCATTCTTGTCCCAGGCCAGTAGCCGTTTTTGGGGACTCAGGGGTCCAGCTAGCCAGGTGCAATCTGTGTTAGTCCCCACTGGATCTGGGGCCAGGGGCTCTAGGTTCAGGGCACGTCTGTTGGGAAAAGTCCCACGAGTCAGAGGATCTCCAGAATCAGGGGCCCGCTCCCCATGTCTAGGATCCTGGTCAGGGACAACAAGAGGGCTGGCATGGGTATCAACCCCACTCCCCAGGTTAGGGCCAACTGCGCCATTGGAGAGAACGGTGGTCCCACACTCTGGGGCAAGGGAAACAGAGCCACTGGAGAGGATGGTGGTCCCTCTTTCCTGGGCAGGGGCAATGGGTCCGCTGGTGAGCACCTGGGTACCACTCACCATGGTATGGGCAACAGATGGACTTTTTAGGATTGCACACTCCCTCACTAGTTCAGGGCTATCAGAGCTGCTGGGGAGGATCTCGGTCCCACTCCCCTGTGCAAGGGTAACGGAGCCGCTGGTGAGGACCTGGGTCCCACTCACCACCGCAGGGGAAACAGAGGGGCTAGTGACAGGGCAGGACAGGGGTGTCCGGACCACTGGGGAAGATCTCGATTCCACTCCCCAGAGCCAGGGAAGCTGAGGGACTGGTGAGGATCGCACTCTCACTCACCAGGACAGGGGTATCAGTGCCACTAGGGAGGATCTCGGCCCCACTCCCCAGGGCAGGGGCAACTGAGCTGCTGGCGAGGACCTGGTTCCCACTCACCACTGCAGGAACAACAGTCATGGATTCCTTAAGCTCGCGGAGGTAATGCTGCTCCATGGTCATCACAAGCTGGTCCACCGTCTCTTCCAATGGATTGGATCCCAGAAAGGGCAGTAGATTCTGCACTCTCTTTGCCACCAGGTCACCAGACTCCTCAAAGGGGCCTTTGACTGCAGGGTCAGAGTCTCAATCCCAGGGTGAGTCGGTCAGCCGGGTCCTTTCTTCTGGCGGTGGCATATACGGGTGGGCTGCACACGGTTCCATTCCATGCCTCTGAATCCTCCGGATCAGGCACTTGTAGGCTCTCTCCAGATGCCACTCCCTGTCAGCAAGGTCACAAAGCTCCTGTTCCAGTTCTGGGGTGTCATGGAGGCCCAGCCTCTCCTCTCTGTCATCCCTGATATCCCAAAAGCTAACCTCCTCCTTGCTGCCAAAGTTGGGTTCACAACACCAGGCCTCCCACACTACTCCTGGGCTGCTGTAACCATATCCTGCAGGGGAACAATATTGTGGTGCCAAGCTGTAGCACTTCCCTCCGCTTTCTGGCGAAGGGCAGTACATCAGTCCTGTAAATTAATCTCCTCCTCAACGTAGAAGGCCAGACTTTCTTCCCATTCTGGTAGGGGATTGTCTCCCAAAAGTGACCAGCCCGTCTCCAGTTGGGCACAACACAGCCCAGGGGTTTCAGTGCAAAACGACTAACTCAATTTATTGGTGAAACTCAGCTCTTTTATACAGAGTTAATACGATAAACCATGGGCTGGATACAACAGAGGACAATGGAAGCGGGGCACAATACACAAGTGGATAATGGATATGTAAACATAGGAATAAAGGGGAACAAAGGGGACAAAAGTTTGGCACACACAGAAAAGCATTTGATTCTGCAGCTACAATTCCTAGACAATAGGAATTTGAGCGAAAGAGTACTTGGACCAATCCAAACCCAGTACATCATGCCAGTCTCCCGGCCTATAAGATGGCAGCAGCTTGGCCAGGGGTGACCAATCGGAATAGAGCCTCCCTGCCCAGCAACACAATGCCATGAAAACCTTTCAACATTATGCTGTAACCTTTCGACATTATGTTATGAAGAAGGAAGACCCCTACTGGTTGAAACTGGTATTACCTGTCGAGACAACCTCAAACTGTGTCAACACAATTTCCCATATGGCCTCCTACTTTTCCCCATGTAAAGTCAATGGAGGCCCTTTAACTCCGAACGACCAATCAGTGGCCGGCCGACTTTAAACCATAGGGAGGCTTTTCCTGTCCGTTTTGCCAGCTGTCCCTTCCTATTTGAGAAAAACAGTCTCTTTTTAAGGTGGTTTCCCATGGCTCTTAAAAGATCCCCCAGTAACGGCCTATGGTCTGTTACAATCTCCTCCTACTAGAACCTGCTTCATCTGCGACAGGGATGCTATGGAATGAAAGAAGATTTCAAAATCATATTGGTTTTATTTAATCTCTGATAGCCCTTCAGTGTGTTGGTGGATATGTCTCATATTATTGCGCAAGCAGTTTCTTAGTCAGGGTCTACAGGAAGCCTCTTTGTTATATTCCAGAAAGACACCCAGATTCAAGAATGTCTTCAAGTTTGCTTGGATGATTCCCTGCCTAATTAAATGATTCAAGGCTGTTTGGAATCCACAATTTCTTTGGATGCAGTAAAAGAATAAAAATATTTGGTGGGCTTTGATGTCTCTCTGGCTGAACCCTTAATTAGGGTTAAGTGTCATACATTGAAACTCACTGAAAATCTAGAAGGCTCTTCTACAGACTGCTTATTCTCCTCCCTTAAGAAGGAGAAGAATTCCACTTTTTCTGTCAGATAATCCAAGACATCATCCTATCGAAATGGAATCTCAATAAAAGATGAAGGCAACTGCAAGAAATTCTAAAATATACCCCTTTTAAGATAAAGATTGTGAATACGGGGATTCATCACCTATAGTGGATGTCTAGCCAGACCGACCACTCTTCCTTCAGATGATGCAGCATTCTTTAAAGATGCTATGGATACAAGACTGGAAAAATATTGTAAAGACTTCCTTTGTTCCACTTGGCAGCCTACAAGCCATAAATATTTCACTGTATTCTACTGAACAGCTCCTAATCCAGGGTGAAGGAAGATCTAAGGTGGTGGAGTCCTTATTTGATCTGAAGCTGGCAATCTAATTTCTCATCAATTCATCAGTAGATCTAGTATGACTTTAGACCCGGGCCACCACATTTTCTGTATCTACTAGAGGAGCCCATTGGCTTAGGCACTGGGCAGCAGATTATATTTTGCTTTCTTCTGATGACATCTGAAAGGCAGCAGCTTGATCTTCCTTCTACACTTTCATTAGACGCTACAGTTTGAATGTCCAGTCAGCTAGCTCCACAGTCTTTGGATGCAGTATCCTACACACAATTTCTGATTCATAATAAATTTAGTCAACCTGAGTTTATGTAATCTTTGTTTTTCTTTCCTCTTTCTATTATACAGTTCTTGACGGGTGCTGCTTGGGTAATACCCTTAGGTGAAGGCTGACAGGACATGGACAGGAAAGTAGAAAATTATTTGAGCTTACCGTTATTTTCCTTTGCTGGCTAGGACATGTCAGTCTTCATAAGGTCCCACCCTTTCTCTCGTATTTTTTGTGTTTCAGGCTATAAACCAGGCAAGTCACATGTGGGAAACGAAGTTCTTATTACTTTGGGAGTCCATTATTGCTCAAACAGCTTAGGATGAAGTTAACCCTTAATCTGGGACTGGCTACATCAAATTACCCATTAACCTCTTCCAGCTTTATCCATGTGGATACATGATGTAGCGGAACGTTTATGGATCTTTTGCACTAGCCACCCACCAGCATCTTATATTTTCAAAGCTTAACACATCACTCACACAATCAAGGCCTCTTTCCGGACCCCTTTGTACCATTTTGTGTACCCCACCTTTCCTTGAATTTCCAGTAATTATTCCCAAGTTCATACACATTCAAAAGTCTCCTAAATAATATTCATTTTTTAACTCTTCTTCCCTTCCCTAAATTGATGATTAGAAACAAAATAATATATGGATTAGGCCCACCATCTAGTGGACATTTTTAGTATCAGCACCATAAGCATTCTTCATCCAAGTATATCCCTTTCAATATTTTACAAAATCATTATTGGTTACTGCCTTTTCACATGTCATCTTATCATTTGCATGATTGGTATGACAACTGATGTTCACATTTTCTTCCTTTTCCACCATAATTGTTGCACATTATTTAAAAGGCAGGAGAACCCCAGTCTATATATTTCTATGTGTGATCCCATTGTTACTCATCCCTTTGCATTATATTCAAGTATTTATTTGTTTATGTGTCCCCCTTAACTGATTGTTACTTATAATACGGATGTAAACGTGGGAGATGTCCTATAAACTGAAGTCTAAATCAGGGCTTAAAATGTGAAGTCCTTTGCTACTAGCCAGACCTGAAAAGTTACCCGCCACTGCAAGCCATAACATACCCACCAGGGCTGAATTTCTACTCGCCAGGGCTGAATTTTCACTCGCCATTGGCTAGTGGAGAGTGGAAATTTTGAGCCCTGGTCTAAATTATTATCTATGTATCTTGTATTCCTTGCTGACCTGTTACAATTGATCAGCATTCTGATAAATAGGACTCCTGCTATTATTGGTGTTCTTTGCATTATATCCTGAACAGGGACATACTGAGTCATGAAATGCATAGCTAAATTAAGCAAGAGTACATCCATTGAAAATATAACTGGAGGTGAAATGAGTCTGTGAGACTGATTTGAGCTGGTGGAGAAACAGCATTGTACAGCTCTCCAAAACTCAGAGCAACTCCAGAGAGAGATACTTTGATGCATGATTCAAGCAACAAAATTAATTAAGAGAAGGGAGGACTTGACAGAACAGCTAGACAGATTTGGTTTATTTACTCTAGAGAAAAGATGACTATGAGGTCATCTTGTTACAATGTACAAGTATATGAGAGGTCAATAAGGAATCTCTCTAGTGAGCTTTTCATTCCAAGGCCTGATCAAATAATTAGGGACCACCACTTAAAATTAGGGGAAAGGAGAATTCAACTTCAGCAGATGAAGGGTTTTTTTACAGTAAGGCCTGTCAGATTGTGGAATTCTTTGAACAAGGATGTGATAATGGCAGATACATACATTTAAAGGGATAGTAATACTTAAAATGTAAAAAAATATATGTTGTTGGGTTTATCCGCCTTAGTAAAAAGATAGTACTCCCACTGCTGAAAGGTGTTTTATTCAAAATTTATTATAGCTTAAAGTTGAATTTTTTTAGGTGCAATATCACAGTGCCCTGAAATTGTACAATGGCACTGTTGCTACACCATCCTAGAGCTGTCCATATAATGGTGTAACAACAGCGCCACTGTACAATTTCAGGCCACTATGATATTGCACCTAAAAAATTCAACTCTGAGCTGTAATAACTTTTGAATACCTTTTAGCAGTGAGAGTACCCTTTTTTTTTACTAAGGGGATAACACTACAATATATATTTTTTTACATATTAAGTATTACTATCCCTTTAAGAGAATATTAGATGCATTTCTTTCAAGAGGGATCATACAGGGTTATTCTGTGTATTAGTAGGTAAAGCAGGAAGTTCCGGTATATAGACTAGTACTCATTTGGTAGCAGGAAGGCTTCTATAATTCACATTTATCTGAGTTTTGAGGCAAATGTTGGACTTGATGGACTTGTGTCTTTTTTCAACCTAATTTACTATGTTACTGTGTTAGTATAATTTATAAAGTGAGATACCTGTTGAGCACATTGGACAGAAAAGGGAACTTGCAGTTGTATGCGTGATGGATAGTGGCAAAGACTTGTTCTTTTAACCCCATAATGACCCATGACGGTCCAGGACCGTCATGGGTTGTTTTCTGTTAAGGACCCATTATGGTCTTGGACCATCATGGAATTCTGGGCTCCCCGTGCGGCTGCACGCCGTTCGGGGAGCCAGGAAGCGGATGCCAAAAAAAAAAAGGTCCATGGTCCTTAAGTGACGACCGCATGCGCGATCAGATAGTGTGACGGGGGTACAGGGGTTACTGATTGGTAGACCGAGGGTTAAGCGATTTATCCAGCCAGACAAAAAGATAATAAATTGCATTTATTAGAGGTCACGGCACAAAACATAGGACAACAATTACAGGCAAACAAACAGGAGTAAAACATAAAACTAAACACTAATGCTGTTGTATGTATGTATGTATCTTTATTTATATAGCGCCATACATGTACACAGCGCTTAACAGAAGTTGAAATAATACAATACAAAAACGACAGAACTGGGGTTAAGAGCATTAAGGTTAAGTACAATCATTACATTATTTGTGAGGGAAAGTGCAGCAAGGGAATCATACACTAGGAAAGGGACCCTGCCCCAAGGAGCTTACAATCTAGGCTGAATTCATATTGACAAACAGAGACACTAGGAGGAGTATTATAAGTGCAGGTACAAGGTGTGGTGAAAGAAGTGCAGAAGGATTCTGACGTGACTGTCAGTGTGCAGAAGGAGGACATTGCTATTGAGATGCCTCCCTGAGCAGGTGGGTTTTGAGGAGTTGCTTGAAAGTGATGATTGTGGATGATTGGCGAATGGTGATGGGGAGGGCATTCCAGAGTCGAGGAGCAGCCAGTGAGAAAGATTGTAGTCGAGAGATGGCTCGAGTTGTGTAGGGAGAGGACAGGAAGAACCCTTGAGAAGACCGTAGGGGACGGGAAGGGGTGTAGCGGGAGATAAGGGAAGAAATGTAAGAGGGTGCTGAAGAACAGAGTGACTTACAGGAGAGGAGGAGAATCTTGTAAGAAATACGATACTTTATAGGTAGCCAGTTGAGGGATTTCAGGAGGAGATGAGATGGAAGGTATCTGGGAGCAAATGTGGTGATTCTTGCGGCTGAATTGATAACAGACTGAAGTGGAGAGAGATGAGAAGCAGGAAGACCAGAGAGTAGAATGTTGCAGTAGTCAAGTCTAGAGAGAACAAGTGCCTGAGATAGTGTTTTAGCTGTTGATAGGCAGAGGAATGGACGTATTTTTGCAATATTTTTTAGGAAGAAGTGACAAGTTCTAGTGACAGCTTGGATATGGGGGGAGAAGGTTAGTTTAGAATCAAGTATGACCCCAAGACAGCGTGCTTTGGATGCTGAGTGTATAACACAGTTTCCTATTGTGATGGAGAAGGGGGTTGGTGGATGGGTTTTAGGAGTAAACACCACCAGCTCTGTCTTAGCCATATTAAGTTTAAGGTGGCGGTGGGCCATCCATGATGAAATGGCTGAGAGACATTGAATGACTCAAGACTGCACAGCTGGAGTGAGGTCAGGGACAGAGAGATAGATTAGTGTGTCATCTGCATACAGATGGTAATTAAATCCAAGAGATGAGATGAAGTCACCAAGTGAGAGTGTGTAGAGTGAAAAAAGAAGTGGTCCCAGGACTGATCCCTGAGGTACACCTACCGAGAGGTCGAGGGGAGAGGAGAAAGTGTTAGAAAAAGAAACACTGAAAGTATGTTTAGAGAGATAGGAGGAAATCCATTCTAGAGGTGTGTCACGGATGCCAAGTGTATGCAGTGTGTCCAGTAAGAGTGCATGGTCAACAGTGTCGAAAGCAGCAGATAGATCTAGTAGGATTAGTATACTAAAGTGTCCTTTGTCCCTTGCTGTGTGTAGATCATTTGTGATTTTTGTTAGAGCTGTCTCGGTAGAATAGTTGGAACGGAAACCTGATTGTAAAGGGTCGAGAAGAGAGTTCCTATTGAGAAAAGAGATCAAGCGGGAGAATACCAGGCGTTCCAAGATCTTAGATGTAAAGGGGAGGAGAGAAACTGGACGGTAATTTGAAAGGCAGGTGGGGTCGAGTGAGGGCTATTTGAGTATAGGTCTGACTATTGCATGTTTGAATGAGGATGGAAAAGTTCCGGTAGAGAGAGAGGAGATAAAGATATTAGTAAGGCTGGGAGCAAGAGTACTTGCAAGAGCCTTAAGAAGGTGAGAGGGCATGGGATCTGAGGGGCAGGTAGTGGGTGGAGAGGAGGATAGTAAAAGAGATACCTCCTCCTCTGTTATAGGGGAGAATGAGCTGAGGGTTGCTCGGGGTGGACTAGGAATCAGAGGCATAGGAGGAGAAGATGTAGAGCCCATCGTTTGTTGGATGGACTGTACCTTGTTTTTAAAAAAGTCAGCAAAGTCCTGTGGAGTGTTGGAGAAGGAGGAGCAGTTCAAGGTTGGGGGTTTGAGAAGAGAGTCGAAGATTGTAAAGAGGTCACGGGGGTTAGATTTGTGGGTAGTGATAATCTGAGAGAAGTATTTCTGTGTAGTCTGGGTGAGAGCGGTGTTAAAACAGGATAGCATGAATTTGTAATGGTGGAAGTCGGCAAAAGAATGAGACTTTCGCCAAAGACGTTCCGCAGCTCGACAGCAGGTGCGTAGCATGCGGATTGTTGAATTTAGCCAGGGTCTGGGATTCCTGGGGCGGGAGTGTCGACGTTGAAGGGGAGCATGCAGGTCCAAGGAGGACATTAATGTGGTGTTATATTCGTGGACCAGAGTGTCTATGTTAGTAGTAGTAGCAGTAGAGCAGAGAGAAGAGAGGGAAGTCTGCACCGTCGATATCAGGTCTGGTAGTTTGACCGAGTGTAGGTTCCTGGTTAGGATGGGTGATTTAGGGAGGGCAGGGGAAGGTGTGTGAGATAGTGTGAAGGAGATAAGATGATGGTCAGAGAGTGGAAATGGGGAAATTGTGAAGTCAGAGACTGAGCAGTTTCTGGTTAGAACTAGATCTAGCCAGTGACCATCCCTGTGAGTGCTGGCAGCAGTCCACTGTTGAAGGCAAAAGGACAAGGTCAGTGAGAGAAAACGGGAGGCACTAGATGAGGATGTATCATCAGTGTGTAGGTTGAAGTCTCCAAGGAGTAATGTGGGAGTGTCTGAGGACAGAAAGACAGAGAACCAAGAAATGCTGTTCTCTTCTTGGTTGCATAACTTGCCAGGGGTTACAAAAAATACTCACAGTCCATTTTAGCTTAATGCTGGAGCTTATTCACAGTCCCACTAAAGGCAAGAGTAGGCATCCTGCACACTCCACATGCTGCTGGATTACATGAAGGATCCTTGTATCTTTTAGTCCTGGCAGAGGAGTTGGGGAAGACATCCTAAGATCCTTGTGGTAGGAACATCAGGGTAGTCTCTCTGTGTCTGAAGCCGCCTTGACTTACAGCCCACAACTGAAAAGGGAACCTGGCCCTACAGTGCTTGCTCACTCTAACTCTTCCGGTGAGGGCACTTACCAGTCCCAGTTTCTCCAGTACGCCTTTAGAAAGCACCTGGACCAGTCCAACTCCAGACTGGGCCCAGGCCATCCCCCTCCATCCTGGGGAGAGGCTCTCTCCTGCTACTACATTCTCCTAACTCTCTCCTGCTCCTACATTCTGCAACTCTGTCTCTATCTCTCTCTTCTTAGGCTTTTTTCCACCCACCCCATACAGGATGTGATGTCACAGTTCCCATCTACCAGGTCTCTTTCTGCTTAGCCTAATGTGAGGGGGGAAGATGCACACATTCCACACACAAATTGCCCTACCCCCCCTCTATCTGACCAACACTGGCTATCTCATAACACAATCTCTGGGTTTAGCTACACTGGATGGCACCATTCCTCTGTACATCATACACACTAACCAACCCATTCACTGCTGGTAACTGGACAACCCTCTCTAATGCATGTACACACAGGGGACATTAATGTTTCAAGAATGGGAGCACATGTTAAGACAATGGCGATCACTGAAAACAGACACATTTCTTTCTATGGGTGACAACCATTCCGTCACAGTCTGTCCCCCCTTTCAGATGGGGACCTCAGAGTTCAGTCCACACGGACAGATCACTGGGTCCCCACATATTAACTAATTTCCTATACTTCTATCAATACAGACATCAAGCCTACAAAGCAGTTGTGTATACAGTACATAATTTGTATATTAAGCGGTGATAGTTCCAAAACAAAGTCCAGTGATTCAGGATACTTCCCAGGGCAAGAAATATCCAATTAGGGTGCCGGAAAAAAGCAGGCCCAAAACATTTCAAATAGGCAGATCTTCTGGTGTGGCGATGCATTTTCCTCACACACACACAATACCTTACTGCCATCAAAATTAAGAGACCGTCCCAGAACACCATCCCACCTTAATCAGTCCAACATAAATAATCAGAACCAGTCCCATCACAATCAGTCCCCACAGGAGTGGCACTTACCCCTGCAAAGACTTCCAACATTGCTTTTGGAGTGGATTAACTTTTCCATTAAAATTCCCACTATAACTGGTTTCTGAATAGATCATCCTCCACTGGATTTTCCTTTAGGCTGAGAAGGTAGTGCAATGGTCTCTCTGGATTATCCTTCTGGTCTCTGTGTCACATTACTGCCATGCTTGGATTCTGTGGCACCCAACACTGGTACAGCACATTCTGAATTTTCACTCTGGATCTGGTTGCTTTGGAACTCTGTTTTTTGATGTTTGACCATTTTGTTTTGAGGTACTGGATCATCCAGGCAAGTCTGTAAAGACATAGATCACTGCATTGCTAGGGCATAGTGGGTGCTGGATGCAGACTACACCCCTAGTCCCATTTTGTCTGGCAGTGCTGATAGGGTACTTGCTCACATGTCCCTTAGGCTAACTCTAAGGCAAAACAAAAATAACAGGAGGGGTTCCCATACTGTTGTCCTTGGCCGTGTCTTTTTGTCTGAGTGCTAAAGTGACCACGCTACTGAGCTGGCACAACTAGCACACATAGTGGTCAGGGTTGCCCACAGACACCCTGAACACCTAGGCTGGATATCCCACAAGCTGCCACCACTGGTGACGGGGGGTACAGGGGTTACTGATTGGTAGGCCGAGGGTTAAGCGATTTATCCAGCCAGACAAAAAGATAATAAATTGCATTTATTAGAGTGGTCACGGCACAAAACATAGGACAACAATTACAGGCAAACAAACAGGGGTAAAACATAAAACTAAACACTTCTGCTGTTCTCTTCTTGGTTGCATAACTTGCCAGGGGTTGCAAATAATACTCACAGTCCATTTTAGCTTAATGCTGGAGCTTATTCACAGTCCCACTAAAGGCAAGAGTAGGCATCCTGCGCACTCCACATGCTGCTGGATTACATGAAGGATCCTTGTATCTTTTAGTCCTGCAGAGGAGTTGGGGAAGACATCCTAAGATCCTTGTGGTAGGAACATCAGGCTACTCTCTGTGTCTGAAGCCGCCTTGACTTACAGCACACAACTGAAAAGGGGACCTGGCCCTACAGTGCTCGCTCACTCTAACTCTTCCGGTGAGGGCACTCACCAGTCCCAGTTTCTCCAGATGCACACAATCTCTGGGTTTAGCTAGACTGGATGGCACAATTCCTCTGTACATCATACACACTAACCAACCCATTCACTGCTGGTAACTGGACAACCCTCTCTAATGCATGCACACACGGGGGACATTAGCCCCTTAACGACATGTGCCATACTATGACCGTCACGGTCCTTGAAATACTCAAGGACTGATGACGGTCATAGTACGTCACGTACTTTTTACTTACAGCGCTCTACCGGGAGCGCTGTAAGTAAAAATAGGGCCTGAAATTGACCGCTCCAAGATCGGAGCGATCTCTATCAGGCCTCATAGTGACGCGCCGATACACGCAACAGGTCACGTGTACCGGCGCGTCCACGTGGTTCAATGCGGTCCTTATGGGACGAAACGTCCCAGGACCGCCGGTCGTTAAGGGGTTAATGTTTCAATAATGGGAACACATGTTAAGACAATGGCGATCACTGAAAACAGACACAATTCTTTCTCTGGGTGACAACCATTTCGTCACAGATAGTAATACTTAATTATTACTAATCCCTATATTAAAGTCATATTAACAATAAATATATCTCCCCCAGTGTCATCGCTCCTAATGTTGCCCTCTCCCTCCCCCTTCCCCAAAGTCAGCGCTGTAGCTGACTAAAAGGAAATCCGGTCTTACGATCATCAGGTGGCTCTGCAGCAGAGCAGCGATCGCGTTAATAAAAAAAAAATCTTTCACTAAAATGGTCTTCTACGTGTGCTTGCAAACCAAGCACACATAGAAGACCATTTCAGTGAAAGATTTATTTTTTATTAACAAGATCTTGGCTGTGCTGCAGAGCCGCCTGAAGGTCGTACGACAGGCTTCCCTGCAGTCAGCTAGAATGCTGACCGGGGAAGGGGGAGGGAGAGGGCAATTTAAGGAGCGATTATCTCTCAAACCATAAAGATTTGAGAGATGACACTGGGGGCAATATATTTATTTTTAATATGTCTTTAATATAGGGATTAGTAATAATTAAGTATTAATATTCCTTTAAGGGGTTAAGCTTTCATATGACAGTGAAAGAAACTGTGTTTATCACTATATGATCATTATAACTTTTCTGTTGAGAACCCCAACATCCATACACAGCACTTTTTTTATTACCACTCTTCTAGTGCAGCAAATTTATTACTAGCTCCACTTCAATCCACCTAATTTACTCAACATTTTATCAATTTTAATCACTTTAAACTTTGTGCATCTATATGTAAAAACGTATCCATATTTTTGATCTAATAATATATAGCCAAGAGTTCGTACATTTTTTTATTGAATTAATTGCAAAAACTTTTCATTAGCCTTATAGACTTTAGAGTAAGCGTTATTGTAATTGATTTAAAAAACATTAGCTCTCTTGCTGTTCTATCCTATTTTCTTCCATATATTTATACAACTGCTCCACTTAATTATCCTACCCCTAGTATCGCCCAATTCCTTTACTTTTTTTAGCTCAGGGGGCTCACACGCACACACGCCCTTTCTCCATGCGGAGAGGAAGAAGATGGCTAGGGTTTGAAATCTTATGTGGCCTCTTTATAATTGCTGAGTCATCGGCAATTTTTTTCTGGGATGAAACAAAAAAATTTTATCTTCCACCAGATCTAATGGGTTTGTCATTCGTAAAAGCATACAGACATGGAACTTTATCCGAAAGCCTGACAACTAGTTAAAGAAGGATATTTTACCTTAATGTTTGAAGAACCAAAGCAACAAATACATGTTGTAAAAAGACACGGGTATATCCAACAGATTCCACATTCTATCTATCTATCTATCTATCTATCTATCTATCTATCTATCTATCTATCTAAAATAAGAAAATAATAATGTTAGCAATACAGAGTAGTACAGTGGTCTCTCTGTTCATATGTTGTATAGCTGCAAATAATATATATCCTAACAAATATCTCATAGACCAAAACATCAGTGAACTGTCAATAAATATGTAGCACTCATCTGGTCTGCCATATTCTATAATTTATTATTTTACTACCGTTATGGCTTTCTATATGTAGTTTTGGTATCTTGGAGTGCATTTTTTTGTCATCCATAGGGAGCAATAGCAATAACAATAGAGCCATCCTAAAATGGTAGCCCATGGAAATACTGCATTCAAAAATGGAAGTTTGAGCTGTAATAACTTTTAAATGAAGCAACCCCCACTAGTGTACACAACCTTGTTTTACTCAATAGGAAAATCCATATAAACGTCCATATTTTCTCTTGATAAAATTTTGTCCCAATTAAACCAATATCATTCCCTTGGGTTGATGCCTTATCATGGCAGGAGTGTTTCTGTGTGTCAATTAAGCAGAGAACTATGCGATCGGGAGCATATACTCCTGGCAGGATCACCCAAGGTGGACAGATCAAAGCAAAGACACCAGACTAAATTGATGTAAAATTTGCCAACCAGCACTAGACCAGCGAGGAAGATTATGGTCCATTCCCTTAGCATGGCTTCACAACCAAAACAATGTCCCTCATTCCCCAGAGACTTATGAGCTACTTCCTAAAGCAGCAAGAAGTCCAGCTCAATGGCAGAGAAAGAATTACCGGGTTCTGTCATACTGCCTTTGGTCTTTAGACATCGGAAAGCTTAACATTGGATCTATGAGTAAAGTTTCATGCTTAGAAGAACTAGTACAAAAACTAAATAACATCAAGTGGGACATTATAGGCTTATGTGAGACTCATAAAAAGACAGTCAAATTAGAAGATGGGCACTGGCTATACTATAAAGGAACCAATAATGCATGATGTGAAAGAATCAGATTCTTGATTGACAAAAGACTGACAGGCTCAGTCTTTCTGAAAGAATCATATCCTGTGCTATCATACTAAACAGTCACTATGTTCTTCAAATCATTCAAGTTTATGCCCTTACAAGTAGCCACATTGATGATGAAGTTGAAAAATGTTATGACAATTTATTACGCCTCTACAAACAGAATAATTAATTACCACTAGAAATATATAATGGGAGACTTCAATGAGAACTGATAAGATCCTAAATAGTTAAAAATCAATCTGACCACATAGAACTGTGAAAAAGACATGATAGAGGCTACCAACTGATTGAATTATAAAGTTGTACATCATGAGATGATGAGAAATTAACCAAAACTGTAATATTAGAAACAGGGTAGAATATGTAGAAATGTGCATTAAAGAAAAATAGGACCTTTTAGGCAGGCAGTGCCTGCACTGTCAGTCTCTTCTTGTGCCTTAAGGCACAAAGGCTTCCAACTCACCAATCGTGGAGTTGAAGGGGACAGACAACACAGGCTCAGAGATGCCGTTTCTGCAAGATGTCTGTGCTGTTCCCCGCTGCCTATCTGCCCGAAAAGGTTCCATTTTTCTTTAATGCAGCAATTATTCTTGAAAAGACAACTATGTCTATTCATGTCGCTAATGTAATTATGATTTAAGGCTCTATATTCATCTGATGAAAGTTCCGCTTTCACTGAAACAGAAAAAGCTGTGTAGGAAGAATAAAACTGGGTGAAGAACAGCCAAACTCAGCTAACAAGATGAGGTTGCTGAAAACAGTTTAATGTCAAAAGTCATACACCATGGCAAGACTGTAACGGTTTTTAAAGACACTGTATTGCAAGAGCTGAATGGAACTAGAGCCACTAGCACCCTCCTGGTGCAGTAACGGAGTCACAACACTGCAAGAGCCGAATGGGACCAGAGCCAATAGCACCCCATAGGTGCGGTGTCGGAGTCAGAGACACTGCAAGAGCTAAATGGGATCAGAGCCAATAGCACCCCTTAGGTGCGGTAACGGAGTCATAGACACTGCAAGAGCTAAATGGAACTTGAGCCAGTAGCACTCTACCGGTGCGGTAACGAAGGCACAACACTGCGAGAGCTGAATGAGACCAGAGCCAATGACACCCTTCCGGTGCAATAACGGAGACTAACACTGCAAGAGCTAGAGGAATCGCCCAATAGCACCACGCGGTGCAAAACCTGCTATTCTATGCTCATAAGGTGTAAGGTGGAGGCACAGTTAATGGAGGCCACAATTGCTCTGCAAGTGTTAACGGACAGGCTCGGTAGCAGAGGCAACAAGCTCAGCAAGTGTTAAACGACTGGTTCAGTAGCGGAGGCAATAAGCTCTGCAAGTGTAAACGGACAGGCTCAGCAACAGAGGCAACAAGCTCAGCAAGTGTCAACGGACAGGCTCGGTAACGGAGGCAACAAGTCCTGCAAGTGTTCATGGACAGGCTCAGTAGTGGAGGCAACAAGTTCTGCAAGGGTTAAGTGGGTGATCAGCCTGCACAGCACTGCATACACAGTTCAGAATGTCACCAAGCAACATATAATCAGGATCTCGCAGGAACACAGGAAGCAGGTCACGGAGCAGGAACGTCAGGCAAGCCGGGTCAATCATGGAGCAGGAGCGTCAGCCAAACCGGGTCAATCACGGAGCAGAATCGTCAGCCAAGCCGGGTCAATCACGGATTAGGAACAACAAGGGTAGTCAGACGGGCCGAATCGGTACACAGGAACGCAGGAACACAGCAACGAATGCACAGGTACGGGAACACCACGAAAGGGCACCTGACAGGTGGCCCGGTATATGAAGGCCACTCTGGGTGGGCTAAACAAGCTCCACCAATGAAAGAGCACCACAGCAGAGAGTGACAGCAGAATCACGGGAACCGTGATAAAGACTGAACACAGCAACAAGACAAAAGGTACGTATAATGCATCAGCAAAGTCGCTCCCAGGCAGAAATTTCAAGGCAAACAGGGGTTTCCAGATGTGCTATCCAAGCTCTTATGGAGAAGCACAAAGAAACAGGCAACATTGAGGACCATAGACTCAGTGGTTAGACAAGGAAAGACACATCATGCTTACTTCCCTTCGCAATCAGAAGATGTCCAGCTGTGCCATCAGCTCAGAATTTGGATCCTAGTACAATTATCTACTGTCCAGAGAAGTCTAGTTAGAAGCGGTCTTCATTGAAGGCTTGCGCCCAAAAAGCCATACCTCTGACGTCGAAACAATGCCAAACAATTCAACTATGCATGAAAACACAGGAACTGGCGTGCAGAAAAATGGCAGCAGGTGCTCTGGACTGATAAGTCAAAATTTGAAATATTTGGCTGTATCAGAAGGCAGTTTGTTCACAGAAGGCCCAGAAAGCGGTACAAGAATGACTATCTCCAGGCAGCAATGAAGCATGGTGGAGGTTCCTTGCAAGTTTGAGGCTGCATTTCTGCAAATGGAGTTGAGGATTTGGTCAGAATTAATGGTCTCCTCAATGCTGAGAAGTACAGACAGATACTTATCCATCATGCAGTACCTTCAGGGAGGCATCTGATTGGCCCCAAATTTATTCTGCAGCATGACAACGACCCCAAACATACAGCCAAAGTAATTATGAACTATCTTCAGCGTAAAGAACAAGGAATCCTGGATGGTGATGGTATGGCCCCCACAGAGCTCTGATCTCAACATCATTGAGTCTGGCATTTTTTTTTTGCTTGCTAATATTGGCATTTTTGTATACTGATATAAGGGTTTGATAAAGCAGCTACTGCTGTGAAATGCGTACCCTTTCTAGAGCTTTTTATTAATAAAATTGTATTATTCATCAGTCCAGAACGGTTCCTTTTTTATTTTTTGTTTTTATTATTTTTGTAGTCATATCAACATATAGTATTTCTTTTTTCCTGTTTGGATTTCTGTGGAGTATCACTGGAGTTCCAATTCCTGTAATTTGGAGATTGGTTCTGGTGGAGGACGTGAACAGTGGACATCAAATACCTTTACATGGACGGGTAAAGTACCCTGCAGGCTTTTTAAGTTGGTGACAGGTATAAGCCTGATTACTAACATTTATTAAATGTGAGTTGATCCATTGTGTATATACACTCTGCCATCTTACCAACTCTGGTAATACACTATAGGCGCCTCTCCTGTTTTTTCTTTCTTTGCATATTTTACTTCTACTTTGTGGATGATTGTGGAGGAGCGGAGCAGCCTGAGTTTACTGCTGGAGGGGAGCAGTTCCAATTATACCCCCAAAAAGCTCATATAGCTGAACAACACATATGTGTTAGTGTCAGCCACCTATTTTGTAAGTGCAATTTCATTGGTGGTGGTTGGTGTTTTTTTACCATTACGTTAATACACTAGGAGCGCCTCTTGGTTTTTTCTTTTGTTTTTACGAGTTCTGCAAAGGTTAAGAGAGACTAACCTAATTTACAAACTAGAGAAATGTGAGTTCCACCACAAACGGGTCACTTTTTTAGGGTACATAATTTCAGAGGTCGGTTTCACTATGGACCCTGGAAAACTCTTGGCTGTTCTCAAGTGGCCGTGTCCCGTAGGTTTTCGGTCTCTTCAACGTTTCCTCAGGTTCGATAACTACTACAGGAAATGTATTTGTAATGTTTACTCTATTATAAAACCCCTTACCGACATGACCAAAAAAGGCGTGAACCCCACTCACTGGTTCTCGGAAGCCATCAAAGCCTTTGAGTCTTTAAAAGCCGCTTTTTCCACAGCAAACATTTTGGATCACCCGAAACCCGCACTTGAGGTTGATGTGTCTGAGACAGGTATAGGTGCCCTCCTGTCTCAACATCCTACTCCTGAGAGCCAGTTGCGCCCGTGTGGGTATTTCTCCAAAAAGCTTAGTCCCGCGGAGTGCATCTATGAAATTGGTGACCGTGAGTTGCTGGCGATAATACTTGCTGTCAAAGAATGGAGGCATTTGCTCGAGGGAACTTCCGTGCCAATCCTGATCCTCATGGATCATAAAAAACTTTCCTTTCAAAGGCTGAGCGTTGACTCCAAGGCAGGCCCAATGGACCTTATTTTTATCTCGTTTTAACTATGTGGTCTCGTACCTACCAGGGTCCAAAAATGACAAGGCTGATGCCCTATCTAGACAGTTCTCAGGCACTAAGGAAGAGTGTCCTCCTAGCCCTAGTATTCCTCCGGACCGAGTATTGGCCACCACATGTACCAGCATAACATCTCCCCTTGGGGAGAGAATATGGGCTTTCCAAGTAGATGTACCAGCTGAGACTCCCTTAGGGTGCTGTTTTGTACCTATTATCCTCCGTACCAAGGTACTTTCAACTTACCATAATACTAAGTCAACAGGGAATCCGGGAAAAAAAACAGCTTCTCTGGTCGGTTTCCCGTCTCTTCTGATGGTCAGAACTTAACAGAGATATTGCCACCTTTGTCGCTGCCTATCCAGTCTATGAACAGACCAAATCACCCCGTCATCTTCCAGTGGGCCTTCTTCATCCCATACCCAATGGTGAGAAGCCATGGTCAAACCTTGCCATGGACTTCATAGTCAACCTCCCTTTGTCCAACGGTAACACAGTCATCCTCATGGTTGTCCACCGATTTTCAAAGATGATCCACTGCTTACCATTCAAGAAACTCCCATCTGCTAAAGAGTTGGCTACGGTCTTTATCTAAGAGGTCTATCAGCTACACAGGATTCCTAAAGTCATAATTTCCGACCGGGGTAGCCAGTTTGTCTTGAGATTCTGGAAGGCCTTCTGTGCGCAACTAGGTACACAACTCTTCTTCTCCGCGGCTTACCCACCACAATTGAATGGGGCTGTAGAAAGGGCTAATCAGGCCTTGGAGCCATTCCTGCAGTTCTACATCTCTGACCATCAGAAAAACTGGTTGGACCTGCTATCTTGGACGGAATTTACTCATAACAGTGCTGTCTCAGCCTCCACCTGGCTCTTCCCCTTCGTGGTGAATTATGGGTATCAAACATACATGATTCCAGATTCTTTCAATCTCCAGGGGATTCCAGCACTGTAGGATCATCTCCAGCAGATCCTTTCAGCATTGATGCAAGAGGCACTACAAAACTCACAACAATACCAGGAGCTTCAGGCCAATTGTAAATGCTTAGCTACACCCTCCTACCAGGATGGGGAGAGGGTCTGGTTGTCCTCCAGAAATCTCCACCTCTGAGTGCCCTCCCAGAAACTGGTTCCCCGTTTTGTGGGACGTTTCCATATCCTCCAACATGTGATACCTGTGGCCTATGCCCTAGACCTCCCCCCAACTTGCGTTCCATGTCTCGCTGCCAAAACCCCTGGTTTGTAATCATTTTACTACGGTCACTCCTCAACCCCATTCGGTGCCCGTTGACAACCACAAGGAGTTTGAGATCTGCTCCATGGTCGACTCTCGTAGGTACCGTGGGAGGCTTAAATATTTGGTCCATTGGAAAGTGTACAGTCCGGAGGAGCACTCGTGGGTTCCGTCCTCGTACGTGCATGCTGCCGCCCTTCTCTATGCCTTACATGCATGTCTTCCCCTCAAACCTGGTCCTGCCCCGCAGGGGAGTGGTAGTTGAGGGGAGAGTTCTGTTACAGTTTGGCTGAACTGCTCTGTGTTTTAACACTCTGCTGTTGACATACAAGTTGCCTTCCTTCCCAGCTGATGATTACAATCTGTCTTTACCTCTCTGTTACCATTGTTACCAGCCAACCCCTTCCAGACTATTTAAGCAGCTAGGCCCATTTCTTCCTTGCCCTTGTGTTGTTTATGGCTGCAAGTGCGTTCTCCTGTGTTCCTGATTACCTGTGCATGACCTGGCTTCCTCTGACGTCCCTTCTGACTCCTGGCTTGTTCCTGACATCGCTGACCTCTGTATTCCTGACCCCGGCTTGTATGAGTATCTGTCTTGGTTCCTGACCCTGACTTGTCTCTTGTTTTATGCTCCTGGATCACAATTTCTTTGTTTGCTTTGGTTATTGTAATAAAAGTATTTTGCACTTTACATTTTTATGTCTGTCTGGTTCCTGGTTCCTAACAAAAGTCCAACATCCACGCCCTTATCCTCTGCCACAGGTACCTAAACTATAAGGATGGATGAGGAGTTCATAATCATCCAGAGGAAGCTGCTTAGAGAGGCCAACCGATCCCCAAGATACTGGAGGAGGTGTCATCGACATATGCAGAGAAAAAAAGTCACCATCAATGTAATTAAATCCCAGAAAGCCATAGTAACCACTGAGTTCCTGCACATTAGGACCACACTGATTGATATGCTTGGCCAGATGCAGGTTGAAATGAGAGAGCAGAATCGACTTCAGAGGCTGCAGATGGAAAGGGCACAACAATCCACACAAGGGTCAACTGCAACCACCTCCCACTCCAGTGGGGCCCCCACAACCCCGAGAATGACTAGAGTCACTGGAAAGTATGTGAGGGCATCCATCTCTGCAGCCCCTTCTAAAATCCCCCACACCAAAAAAATAAAAAAGCTCCATTTGTCATATTTCCCCCAAATACAATTGCACGTATTGATCCCAGTTATGTCCATGAATCATTCTGGTTTCTAACAGGGTCAATGGCAGTAATGTCTCCAATGCATTGCAAAGCAATGCAGTGAACACAACTCCTGTTGTAAGGTGTTGGACCATTGGTAATCACACACAGCACATACACTGTTGTCCATTTTCAACTCACAATCCAACTAGCAAAGCTAAATAACATGAAGCTGTTGTTTGGCAATGATGTGAGTTGAAGTTGAACAGCTGACACCTACTCCTTAGCATACTATGTGCAAGACTGCCCCCGTTTAGTTTGAGTCATTGGTATGGTTACATGCTTTTGATTTCAATTATTCACTGCAAAGATAGAACAGCAAAGCTAAAATATGCTGGGATTCATACTCTTATTAGGAAAAATCCATAACACAGCTAAACATATTAGGGTAATGATTGAAAAAATGCTGTGTTTGACTGCAGGACAGGAGCATGAAGAAGCCTCTAGTCAGGTCTATGAATTACATAATGCAGGGAGAACATTTCAAACTCCATTCATGCCCCCCATTTATTTCACAGACCCATAAGACAAGAGACCTGACTTCATAAGTATAATGAATACATAACTCATAACTATTTGGCTAGATGAATAAATGGCTAATACAACATCAAAATCACTAGACATATTTTTAAGGATGATAGGATTCCTTTGAGATGTTGAACAATACAATAAAGGTTTGTATTGTAACCAATGCATTGCAGACTTTTGGTAAGCACACTAAGAGTATGTTTAATATGAAAGCATACATACATTTTCCAAGAGGACTTTGAACTCTGGAGGAGAGCAGGATTGCTATAAAGGTTTTTCCTGTTAGATCTTAGGCACATCATACATATATACGTTAGCAGTTTCTGAATATGTGAAAGATTTGGCAGAGGTATTTTGAGTTTTTCCATTAATTAAACAGTAGCACTAGAGAGCAGCAAGAGGTTGGCTTCAAGTGGAGTCAGCTTTTCACAAGGGTCACTTAGAAATTCCTTTGTTCCATGATGTGTCATGCAATGGATGCCTGTGGGAAGGCATGACAGGAGTTGAAACTGTACTGTGTAACTGCAAAGGATCAACTATCATATTCTATTAATATTTTGCGTTCCAGAGGAGTAAACAACCCATTTCTTCACAGTGGCTTGTCTTCCCCTCTGGAACCCACTGGGTTAGGAACAAGGGGATGCTAACCAGCCATATGTATATGTGAACTAGGTATTGTAGCAATACATAACCTAGTATGTGAAACAACCCCCATGAAACAAATGGTGTTGGTGTGCCAATGTCATTGTGCCGCACACACACACACACATGCTACATTAGGCATTGCATATCTATTGTTCTCATAAAAAGCTAACTTCAAAATGTTAAGAGCATCAATTCAACACATAGACTGTGAAAAATTATTTAAAGAAAAAAATGCTGAGGAAAAATTGTCAGACTTAAATTTAGGTTGCAGAAATGTACCTAATAGTATATACCAATGGGAAACAAATGCAAAAGAAGTAGATCATAGCCAATAGAAAGTAAATTGGGGATAGGGGACTACCTTTGAAACTGAATAGTAAACTGGTTGAAGGATAGCTTACAGTGTGTGGTTGTAAATGGACAATTCTCCAACACAGTTAAACTTGAGAGGGGAGTACCTCAGGGTTTAGTACTTGGCCCACTGCTTTTTAAATGACCTGGAAATAGATGTCAAAAGCAAAATATCAATATTTGCAGCTGACACTAAATTATGCAGGGTAATTAATTCAGAACAGGACATTTTTCTCAACAGAGGGATTTACATAAAATGGCAGATTAGGCAAGCAAATGGAATATGAAGTTTAATGTGGGAAAGTGTATACGCATGCATTTGGGAAGATTAAGTCCCAATGCTACTTATGAACTTAATAGAATAATTTTATGTGATTCTTTGCTAGAGAAAGACCTGGGAATCCTTGTAAACTGCAAACTTGGAAACAGTGACCAGTATCAAACAGCAGTAGCAAAAGCAAAAGTCCTGTCTTGCAGTGAAGCAAGAGTGGATAACATAATTTTGCTATTGTACATATCGTTGGTAAGACCTGACCTTGAATATGCAGTGCAATTTTGGGCAGCAGTTCTGAAAAAGGATATTCTAGAAGTGGAGAGTACAGTGAAGAGCAACAAAATTAATTAAGGGAATGGAGGACTTGATGCATGAGGAACGACTAGACAAATTTGGTTCATTTACTCTAGCGAAAATGACAAAGAGGAGATTTTATCACAATTTACAAGTATATAAGAAGTCAATACAAGGCTCTCTCTGGTGAGCTATTCATTCCAAGGCTTAATCAATTAACCAGGGGACACCCCTTGAGATTAGAGGAGAGCAGGTTTCAACTTCATCAGAGGAAGGGTTTTTTACAGTAAAGTCAGTTAAATTATGGAATTCCTTGTCCAAGGATCTGGTTATGGCAGATACAATGGATACTTTTAAAAGAAGATTAGATACATTTCTTTCAAAAGAGAACATATGTGGTTATACTGTGTATTAGGAAGGTCTGATAAAGACTAACTAATTTGGCAGCAGGAAAGCTATATAATCTTCATGTCTCTGGGTCATGAGGCAAAGGTTGAACTTGATGTACTTGTGTCTTTTTTCAACCTAATTTACTATGTTACTAATACCTATTTAACACCTGGAATGCCAGAGGAGTATCCAATGTATTGCAGGTCATTGCATTGGATACCTCTCTATTTCTCCAAGGTTCTATGGTTGATATGGCTATGCTCAACTTAATTTATGTTTTCTGCTGTTATTTCACCTTGGGATTATGATGGACATGCATGCATTGTGATTGATTCATGTATTGTACTCACAAGTGAAGAAGTCTATGATGAGCCTGTGTCATATTTCCACCTCTCTCAGGGTCTCCTCATCCTTAGGTTGGTGAACAGGCACCTCAAAAATGGGTTGTAGCTCCGGATCCTCCACTATATGTGTGTCCACAGTGATATTGTGGAGTATGGTAAATGCTAGGATGATGTTGCCTACTTTCCCTGGGGCATATTGAAGAGCTCCCCCCACCAAGTCATTCAGGCACCAAAATCTGAGGAGGCCAAAGGTGCATTTAATCGCATTCCTGGCCCTAACATATGCCTCATTGTGACAGTCCTGTGCAGGTGTTTCAGTATTTTGTACAGGTGTCAGGAGCCAAGATTTGCAGCCATATCCAGCATCCTCTGTGGAAAAAAGGGACATCGTGACCCATGGTTATGATGAGTAAGGGGGATATCACTGTGTGATATGTAGATTGGGGACTCCCCCAACAGCCATCCTTCTGTATAAGTCCCATTCTCTAAGTTCCTGTGGAAAGAGGAGTGCCTGTGGATGTAGGAGTCGTGACAACTGCCAGGATAGGAAGCAAGTACATTGGTGATCCTCATGTTGTTATAAAACACCATCTGAGAGTTGATGGAGTGTAAATACTTGCTGTTGATGTAGAGGTGTCCCTCATGTGGTGAAGCTCTTTTGTGCACGTGTGAAATCAATGACACTCATGAATCTGGGTATGCCTCCCCTTATGCAAAGTCCTGCTTGACACGTGTCCACTCCATCTGGGTAGAAGGGAAGTGGATGTACCTCCTGGCCTTCCTCTTCAGGGCTGCCAACACCTGAGCCAGCACCCTGGAACATGTGGCCTGTGACATCCCAGATGCATATCCCTCTATGGACTGGAAGGATCCACTTGCCATGAAATGTACAGCACACAGCAGCTTCTGCAAGCCAGAGAGGCATGGTTGTTGCTGTATATGGTGTGCGTCATCAACCTATAGTGGTCTCTCACTTCAGAGTCCGTCATTATGAAAAGCATGACCCTTGTAAGGAATATCCTGGTTCTTTGTGGTCATCTGTCCTCCCTGTGCTGCTCCAGGAAGCTGTGGGGGATCCGGCTGTGGTAGCTTAGTGCTGTTGCCTGTAATGGACCACCAGGTAGAGATGGGCTTCTGACTGTCTCACCAGTTGGAGCATCAGCAGTTGAAATAGAAACTGTTTGGGTGTGCGCTGGGGTTCCTTGGGCTCCCTAGCTCACACACGTCTTCTTCACTGATGTCTTCTCAGGAATTGCAATGGAAACATAATGTTTCATGGTAAACACACCACGTTTGCGGATGGTGAGATGTCCCTTTAACTCCTTAAGGAGTACATGACGTACTATGACCGTCATGGTCCTTATACCCCTAAAGACTGATGACGGTCATAGTACGTCACGTACTTTTTACTTACAGAGCTCCACCAGGAGTGCTGTCAGTAAATATAGGACCTAAAATTGACCACTCCAAGAATGGAGTGATCTTTTTCAGGCCACAAAGTAGCGCGCCAATACACACAACAGGTCACATGTATCGGCATGTCGGCAAAGATCAAAGTGGTCCTTATGGGATGGAAATGTCCCAGGACCGCTGGTCATTAAGGGGTTAAGACAGATGTGGGGTGTTCTCCAGGAGCCATCATACGGTATGTAGGGACCAGTGGGAAGGTGTGTGTTGTCCATGTGAGTGTATGCCAGTGTGGCATGTTGTTTGTAGTAATTTCTGTTTACCTATTATGTGCATGTGTGACTTGTACCCATGCACCTGGGTATACGTTGGCTATTGATGTTACACAGGCAGGCTTGGGTTATTAAGTTATTGCCACGTGTGCATATTGTGTTGAGTGAACATATGTGTTGGTATGTGTTAACTCCTGTTGTGTTGGGGTATGTTGTCACGGATTATTTGGGATTGATTTGTGAACCCCTTATCGAGGTTGATGTATTGATATTGTTTGCCTAGGACTTCTTTGTAGGGCATGAACATTTGCAGGGTAGTTCTTTGGCTTTGCAAGGGTTAATATTTCCATTGCTGTCATTGTGCTATGTGCTAAGTGTTTTGTGAGCTGTTGTTTCCATGCTTAAATTTCATCGTTGGGGCTTTTTTTCCTTCATGGTGTACTATACGCCAAGAAAAAATAGGCAAAGAATTTCTGACGGCAAATATAACAGTTTATCGTGCATTGGCATTGACCGCACAGAACTGAATTGCTCAAGGGTAGAGGTGTCCCATTGATCTCAATGCGCGATTTATTAGCAGCCGTTGTCATTTTTTTGACCACTAGCACTTGACAGCATGGGTTATTGGATGGCTTACAACAACTAATAGTGACTCAATATATGTTCTGTTGATGGAAATATTATCTCATTTGTGTGGACTTTATTTATATTTTTTTACATATATTTACCTGTATACTAGTTTAGCGATAGTGAGTTTATGTGAAGATTTGTGTAGGTTGACATTTTTGTTTTTTCACCGGGGTTACGCTTTCAAGTGCTGGATAGTGTTTGAGGTTGGATAGTGTTTGTGGGCCATTTACCACTATATTAGACCCACTGGGGATGGTGGGAATTTTAATATTATATATATTTACCAGAACAGATTTATTTCACATACTGGTAATGTCATCTTTAAAGTAAAATAGTGATATATTTGGAGTATCTCTTCTTGTAGGTGGAATAGATGTTGCACAAGTTATCCCAGCACTTTTTTTTTAAATAAATCTGTTTTAATATGTGGCGTGTCCATACCTCCCAAGTGTCCCTCTTTAGGAGGGACAGTCCCTCTTTTTGACCCAAATCCCTCTGTCCCTCTTTCCCACCCTGATGTCCCTTTTTTTAGGAAACCAGATTGTGTGGTGTGTATATAAGGGTATCACATTGCTCCACAGGAATACAATTCACATTATTGTTTGTTTAAGCATCAGTATATGTGTTTATAAATTAGTCTGTGTACATAAAATACTTTGGTCTTGTTAGAAGTCATTTATTAGGTTACATAAGGAGGTGTCAATAGGTCATGAAATAGCCTAAAAATTATCGCTAATGCCCCTCCCACCAACAACACCTCCAGCCACTCCCCCTAAAACACAAGTGTCCCTCTTTGGCAATTTGAAATGTTGGGAGGTATGCGTGTCTCTTCTTGAAAAGTGGATGCGACACTGCCGTTTCCTAGTGATATCTACATAATTCGAAACATATTTTTTGGTGTGAATTTTATGAGATATTCTGTTGCCTATACTATCTGTGCATAGTCTTTTCCATTTGTCACCGAAATTAGAAAACGTTTAGGGTTTTTGAGCGAACAGCAGCTCTAAAATGTATTTTCTTCCAGGTCCTTTATTCACTAGGCTCACCATTGATGGATAACTGAAGAACATTAGAGAGGCCATGAGTAGGGACGTGCACCGACATTTTGGTGGGCAGGGCCTCAAATGAAAAAAAGGGCACTTCTCATAATTATTTATTCAAAATATATATTTAAAAAAGGGCACGAGGGCACTTTGGACAAAAAGGGCAGGTGCTCAAGCCTCCCTAGTGTCTATGTGTGCATGTGCCTGGCCATGAGGGTTTCAGGACATAACAATGTAGGGGGGGGGCATTTATTATTTTGATGTGAAACAATGGCTAATTTATTAAAAAATTATTTATGTTTGTATATATATATATATTAGTTTAAAAGCCAGTGTACACGGTCCACGGTGCCACCCAGCAGCCTCGGCTGGTGCCCAGAGCCTCTCTGCTCACTACCCCTGCTGCAGTCATGTGCAGTACACAGTGCCTGAATGCGCTGCGGCTGATACGGAGCGGGTCACTCCGAATTCAGACCAAGCGGTCCCAGGAAGGTGCGCAGAGAGGACTTGGGTCCAGATTCAGAGTGCCCCGCTCTGTATCAGCCGCGGTGTGTTCGGGCACTCTGTACTGTGCATGACTGCAGCACGCACAGTCTCTACTGCTCATGATGGCTTCTGACAAACATCCTAGCAAATTATTATATAGGATATATATATATATATGGAGACTTATGTGTTTGAACAAGAACAACCGATCAAGCCGTTTAAAAATATTAATGGTTTGTTTGTCCTGAACAGATGGACTACAGTTATATTGATTTACTAAAAACAATGCATTGTCTAGCACTGCATAACTGAATAAGCAAATGCTGTGTCTACATTCCCTTGTAAAATATGCATAACATGAACATTAAAGGAAATATGAACAGAATAAATGAGGAGCAATCCTAGAACACATCATTTGTACCATAGAAGGGAAATTGACATTCCCCAAATTTTCATTGACTGTAGAAGGTTTTTTAATCTTTTCACAGTGCACTGAAGACCTCTATAGAATTCAAAGGGTAAAGATCCTCATTCAGAGGCGTAATTAGAACGGTCCGGGCCCTGGTGCAAGAACACATTGGCCCCCGGGCCCTCCACAATGCCTCTATTTCCTACCTCCCAATCCCTGGTGGTCCAGTGGAGTGGCAGGAAAGATGTGCTGGCACGACGTGCTCCCGCGCTGTCCTCTTCTGTAATGCAGAGCACTGTGAGAAGATGTCATCTCCCAGCGCTCTGCATTACTAGAGCACCGGAGGGAGATTGCGGAGCCAGGAGGATGGGGTCGCAGGGGGCAACTGGGCCCCTGGAGTGATGGGCCCGGTCGCAGTTGCGACTCCTATAGTTATGCCACTGTCCCCATTTAAATCAACTGATTTTTTTAACTTCTCCTATGTGGTACAGTTGGTTTGCACTAGAATTGCAAACCGTCTGCACCATAGGAAACAAATTAAGATACTCCATTTGAGACCTCTCTAGCATTCTAAGGGTTAAAAGCCATATTTTAAGAGTTGGTTAATTGTTTACCATGGTGCCAGTGGTTTGCTCACGAACAGTATAATTTTATTCGCTAAGCAGTGTTCATTAAATTGAGTAAATCTTTTAAAGTAGACCAGTTCCTATACAGCTTTAAATCCTTTTAAATGTATCTATTCAAATTGTCTGTATCTTGTGCCTCTACCCTCTGCAAAAAAAAAGGCACACATTCCCTTGGAGCCCCCAGTAATGTTGCTAAAGATATTAAGAACAAGTCCTAGCACTGATCCCTGAGGCATTCCACTAGTAACCAATCCTTCATCTAAATATATTCCTTTGCCTATTACCCTCTGTCTTCAGTCCTTCAGCCAGTCCTTTAGCCAGCCAACCTTTAAATCAAGTCTCAAGTCATGCTAGTGCATGGGTTAAATAACAAAACCTGTAAGGAAAGACTCTAGGACATAAATATGTAGTGCTGGGGTGATAAGAAGGGGGCAATATAGTTAAGACCTTCAAATATATTAAAGAATTTAATAATCCAGGAGGGATACATTTTTTCAGAAGAAAAGGAATACTACAAACAGATGAGTTGTACAAAAAAAAAATGGTGGGTGGAAAATAAGGAGAAATGCAAGAAGAAAACTCCTTGTATGGAAAGGCTGATCCGATATAATAATTCGCTAAGATGTTTGTCAAAAGCCTTCATGCACAGTAGAGACTGCCCAAACGCACGGAATGCTGGGAGCACGGAATGCTGGGAGTTCTGTGCTGGGAGCATTCTGTGCTTTCGGGCAGTCTCTACAGTGCATGACGCAGAGCAGGACCAGCCTCTTAACTCTTTGAGTGCCAGAGGGGACGCAAAGCATTCTCTTGCACTCAAAGGGTTAACATCACTCGGACCTTGGCCCATGTACACGGGCTTTTACACTAGTATATAAATAGAATAGCTTCCCAGCTGAAGTGGCTGAAGCTTGAACTATTAATGAATGTAGGACATCTTGGGATAATATATGGCTATTATAAAAAACCTTCAGTTAAACAAATTAAGAGTAACTTATTCCAAGGATATAGTTGCAATTTAAGGTGCAAGCACTCCCTGTTGTATGAAAAATGTTTTATAAAATTCATGTACAGGCTTAGTGGGTACAATGAGTGTGGAAGATCATGACATTCAATGACTTTTGGCAGATGCATATTATTACACTCAGACAGTGGCTAACATTTGGGCATGATTCTTTATGTGACTTTGGTAATGGTGCTTTTATAGCCAGCTTTCCTCACTGCTATTGTCACATACACTTTGCAGTGTGTGGTAATATGATTCTATGCTAAAATAGCAGCGGGAACCATTTTGTAAGTGCTGCTCCCTCCTAATGAATGCCATTGTCCTTTACTACTTGCACTAAAAATTATGAAGCTACAAGTAAAGGGCAATGGGGAAGTACTATTACTATTATTGTTATATATTGTACATTGTTCTACTGTCTTCTTTATTTATTGCATATCACTGCAGAATCTGTAAGTGCTTTATAAATAAATGATGATGATAATAAAAATTAATAATAATATATGGTTTTTTAGGGGCATTTCTTTCCCTGCTTAAGGATCAGAGGGGTGTTAAGAGCATTGCAAAGCAATGTGTTGCACACTCCTCTGGTCCCTAAAGGGTTAACTCTATGTACTAACAAGGCACAGAGGAAACTGGCATAACACTACTTCATTTCTCGTTGTATGCTATGGTGGAGGAGTTCCACACTCACTCGCAGGGCTGTCAACAGACAATTTGGGGCCCAGTATAAATATAAAGCCAGGGCCCTCCACTCCATGCATTTGCACTTCAGTCTGGAAGTATATGTAAATGGAGCAAGTGGAACGGCTCCATTATGTGGTATGAATGAAACAGAGGACAGAGCTGCTGATGTCAGATGCTGGTAATGTTCAGAACCGTCTAGTTACACTGTAATTATATGATGACGTTTACCCCTCCCATCCCTTTTTGCCAATATCGGTGTTCTCTGGCTCAGATTTGACAGCGGATCACTATGAGGGACAATCTTCAGTCACTAAACATACCTCCCAACATTTCAAAATGCCAAAGAGGGACACTTGTGTTTTAGGGACTGTTGCTGTGGGCATGGGTGGTGAGAGGGGCATTACCAAGGATTTTTAGGCTATTTCATGACCTATTGACACGACTTTGTGTAACCTAATAAATGACTTCTAACAAGACTAAAGTATTTTATTTACACAAACTAATTTATAAACACATATACTGTAGTTTACACAAACAATAATGTGAATTTTATTCCTGTAGAGCAGTATGAGACAATTATATACACACCACATAGTCTAATCTCCTAAAAAGAGGGACATCAGGGTGGGAAAGAGGGACAGAGGGATTTGGGTGTAAAAGAGGGACTGTCTCTCTTAAAAAGGGACAATTGGGAGGTATGTTATTAGGAAAAAACTGTCCTCCTTTGTAAAGGCAGGAAAGGTTTTCCTTATACTGAAAGAGGGAAGATTGTACCTTGCTGTGATCTGTCCGGACTTCAGATCTGAGGGTAGGTGGCTTTCGATTGTGAAATGGGGCTGTGGGGTAAACTTTATCATATAACGACAGCATAACTACACAGTTCTGAACAGTGCCAGCAACAGACATCAATGCTATTAACCATGACAAATTAATCTTAGCTGCTTGAGTAATGGAAAATTACTAACCCTTGAATACTTAAAAAGGAGGCTTAACAGGAAATTCTCTTGAATCGATGTGCCAGTCTGGTCAGCTGGGGACCCCTTTTGACACAGCCCACCCCCACATTGCAGTGGCTGCTGGGGCCTCCATGCCTGACTGGGGAGGCATGCCCCCATGCTTGGCCAGGCCCCAAACACCGGTACAGCCTCTAAGCCCATGATGGCAATCTTGCTTACTTGCACTAAAGTCTTAATGATGGTATTGTGTGTTGGTATGCACTAAAGCAATCATATTCTCTAATGCAGGGATGAACAACCTGTGAAGCTCCAGCTGTTGAGGACTACAGCTCCCATCATCCGCATACCAGGGATCTTTTTCTTCTGACCTCCCCGGAGGGGGAGGCCTGTGGTGCCATTGAGGGAGACAGATGATGCAATTTGCTTCAAAAGGGGGTGGGGATTAATCACAACTGAGGGGCGTGGCTTCAGAAAAGTGTTAGAAATATAGGCAATGGGCTTGGGAAGGAGGAGAAGTGGGCGGGGAGTAGGTGGAACTGACAGGGAAGGTACACCAATGGGCAGAGTTTTTTTAAGAAACTGCCCACACCCTGGAGAATCAGACTCTGTCCCAGAGACCTGGTAATGCAGAGTCAAAACTGGAGTCCCCGGGGCAAATCCGGAGAGTTTCCAACTACGATCATCTGGCTGACCAGGCATGATGGGAGCTGCAGTCCTCAACAGCTGGTGGCACTGTTGGCGCCACCATATAAGCAGAATAAGAGGCTGCTTAGGGCCCTGATTCATACCTCCCAACATTTCAGATTGTCAAAGAGGGACACTTGTGTTTTAAGGGGTGTTGCTGTGGGCGGGGCTGGTGGGCGGGGCATTACCAATAATTTTTAAGCTATTTCATGACCTATTGGTATCTCCTTGTGTAACCTAATAATTGACTTCTAACAAGACCAAAGGTTTTCTATTTACACAGACTAATTTATAAACCCATGTAATGAAGATTAATGAGTTTTATTGCTGTGGCGCAATGTGATACACTTATATACACACCACACAGTCTGATCTCCTAAAAAGAGGGACATCAGGGTGGGAAAGAGGAGAAGGGGGATTTGGGTCTAAAAGAGGGACTGTCCCTCCTAAAGAGGGACACTTGGGAGGTATGCTCATTTCATCAGAGATCCCTGGAGCGCTCATGTAGTAACGCTGCCACATGTAAACAAAAGCAGATGTCAATTTCTTATGATGTGGAAGTAAAGGGGGCTCCATGTGCATTTTTCACTTACGGCTCCCAAAAACATAGAGTCAGCCCTTGCTGGAGGGCCTCAAGTTGCCCATGCCTGATCCTGTGATTATCTCAGAGCGCAGCCACATGATTAGGAAGTCAATGTCCCAGCACCAGCAGATTTATTCCCCCCCAACACACACACACATGGCTTTCTCTTACAAGGCTGCTTCTTAATCCTTTTGGTTCAATTGTGTAGTAGGATTAGTGAGGAAGTATGCCCATGTGTCCAAAACAATGGCTTGACTATAAAGAAAACTCAGTTATATTATTTATTGAACTGCATTATGATAAAAACCAAAGTTCTGACGATCCGATGCACTTTTGAAGCACGTATTCTTAAGGGTTGTTATCTTACTACTTTGCAAAATAAGTGTTACAAAGGGACATCTACAAAAAGCTTGAATAGTCTGAAGCATATCAAATATTCCATAGGGGAAGAAAGAAAATTCGCCAAATGCCCATTAATTCAAATAGTGATTTTAATCACTTGAACCATGATACTGCTTTTTTCATGCATTAAAATAAATGATAATAATGTAATTCCCTCACATGTGTAGCTTTTTTCCCATGTATTCCCACCATATAAAAAGAGTCCCAGTTTACTGCGTTGTCAGTCTGTTCTGGATGAGAGAGGGAACGTATCTGAAAGCATGCACCCTACCTACCTAGCTATCCAGTCACACTGCCCCCAGCCTTGTCCCACAGAATCACACGTACTGATATCCCAGTCCTGTCCGTTTGCAAGGAAAGCCATATAATCACACTTACTGACGCCCATCCTTGTCCCAATCGAGACATAGAACCACTCATAGTGATCCATCCAGCCTTATCCCACTTCTCCGGTAGCCAAAGAACCACACATACTGACCCCCAGCCTTGTCCCACTGCAGTGGTAGCCATATGCATAACTGAGAACTCTCCGGATCTGCCTTGGAGGCTCTGTTTTTTAGAGTTAATTATTGGGTCCCCAAGGACAAAGGCTGATTCTCCTGCTGTAGTGAGTTCCCGGGTAACTCTTCCCACTTATCATAAATTCTTCCTACTTCCCACCCTGCCCTGCCTACTTCCCACCCATTCTTACATTAAACCCAACATTTCCTCCTCTCAATCCAGTTAAGCCCCATCCACCCAGTAAGCACACATAACAAGAAAATGACAGAAATAGCAGCAACCAAACCCACCCCTGAATTGGAAATTAGGGTGATAATGAAGGGAGGTCTGATATGCAAATGTTATAAATTAAAACATAACCTTTATCACAATCTTACAAGTAAAAGAAAAGTCAGCTAATTAAAACCATTTGAAATCAACATACTCAACACCTAGATATCCTGAAAACAATTGCAGTGCTTCCAATATATGTGCAGTGAGAAGTGTCATTTTGGCAGGACCTGTATGATGTGCTTCAGAATTTTTCTTCTCTGTGTGTGGCATTTGTGAGCTAAAAGAGATTGCACCCTGGGTGCGAGGACACAGTCCCAGTGAGCTTTTGCATACCCTTGCAGGCTCATGAGCCTAGTTGAGCATCTCTGACTTCTTCTATTGCTTTACAGAAGTTGTAACAGTATGATATAAAAATACAGAACTGGGCTAAGAGCATCAGGCTAAAGTGCAATCATTGTATCATCCCACTGCACTGCTAGCCTTGGAACCACTCAAAGTGAGTCTGACAGCCCCCCCCAAAGATTATGGCAGGAATTATGAAGCCATAGATAGCATAATTGGAAAATAACAAAGTTATTGCAGGAAAAATAATGGGTTTTCAAAAAGGTTGATATTTGCTGGATTTTCTATACGCAGGAAATTGAAAAAGTGGCAAATACCATTTTTTTTTACAACAAATGTGACTTTTCACCAATTATTCTAATCAAAATTAGTGAACAGTCACATTTTTTGTGGAAAAATGAAAATCCCCCATATGTCCACTGATTTAACCCTCTGAGTGCCAAAGAGGTATCCAACACATTGGGGGTTATGCACTAAGGCGTTATAAAGTGGTGATAATGGCAGTTATGTACTAAGATAAAGAGCTGATAGAGTGCAGATGAATTCTCCAGTTAGATCACTTCTCCAGTTCCTATGTTATTATAGAGACCCTATGCACTAAGATCCCCAAAGTTGAAGAACTCTTAGTGTCTAGGCGCCATAGAATAATATAACACTTGGAGAAGTAATATCATGTCTTAGTGCATCTACCCCCTTGTGTTGCAATGCATTGGGTACCTCTCTGGTACTCAAAGAGTTAAATATCGGTTTTAATCCTTTGAATGTACAGTGATGGACTTTCTAGCATTCAAGAAGTTAAACACCCTGTTTAAGAGGGATTGTAATTAATCCCCAACGGTTCAGAAGGTCTGCCCCAGAACTGCTCCTCTTTGACATCCTGAATTCGGCTGTAAGTGACCACCTACACATTCTAAAAACCCAAGTTGTGTATGTGGGGAGGGTTTTATTACTGGTGTTTAAAGGGGAACTACCACCCCACAAAATATTTACCTTAATCCAGTCCCCATCTGGCAATTAGCTGCTTAGTAGCGCTAGTCGCCAGAATTATTACCTTGTTTAACTGATTTTACACTTGTTCTGAGGCTGGCTCCAAAAGGGACTGACAGCGCAGGCACACGGACGTCACTATGGCAAGATGTCCGTGCTTCCTACTACTGTCAGCCTCGGAACAAGTGTAAAATCAGTTAAACAAGGTAATAATTCTGGCGACTAGCGCTACTAAGCAGCTAGATGCCAGATGGGGACTGGATTAAGGTAACGATTTTGTGGGGTGGTAGTTCCCCTTTAAAGGGATAATAATGTTTCATAATAAAAGTAGATCTAATTAACAGACCTGGGAACTCTCCGGTTTTGCCCTGGAGACTCCGGGTTTGACAATGAATTACCGGGTCTCCAGGGCAGAGTCTGATTCTCTGGATGAGGGGAAACCCTGCTCACTTGTGCTCAATCCCACCCTGTTCCTCCCACTCCGCTCCCTCTTCTACCCCTTCCCCAGTGTATTCTATATATTTTTTATGTTTAGTAGTCCTGCCCCCTCGCAATTAAGCCCACCCCCTTTTAATGTCGCAAATCGCATAATTTCTCTACCCTCATCGGCACTAGAGGGCTGTCCTCCGGGCAGCCCCAAGAAAGAAGTTCCCAGGTATGCTAATTAATCATCATAATATTTGGGCCTTGGAGAGTGTTATTTCAATTCTGTCAGAGTTGTAGTTCAAGAGTAATTGAATGATAAAGTATCCCCCCTCCCGCCCGTTTTACTGATATAACACTGCTCAGCTCAGAGCAGCAGGGAGGTGCCCAGGTAGATTGCAGAGAGGGACAATCTTCAATTAAGATAAGGGAAAAAGCTGAAAAACCTGTCAAGGGGGCAGAGTTTTCATTGTTCTCACAATAAGAAGATTGTCCCTTGCTGTTATCTGTCTGGTCAAGCAACCAGATTCCATATCTGAGGTGAACAGTGTTACACTAGGTAAAAGGTGTGGGAGAGGGATACTTTATTATTCAATTACTCTTGAACTACAGCTCTGGCAGTATTGAAATAACACTCTCCATGGCCCAAATATTATGAAGATTAATCGGAGCTGCTTTTTTGTGAAACATTACTATCCCTTTAAGGTGCAGAAACTGGATTTTGTCGCCAGATGGCACTGTCTTCACATTTATGCCTGAGTGGTGGCTGTTTCAGCATTTTAGCATTAATGGTAAATTGTATTCATTGGAGGGTGAGATTGTATGTAATCAGAGACAGTACACTCATCAAAAACACAAGGGTCATGACAAAAAGCAGTACATAGTAGGAGGAATCTACTAATACAATTCTTAGATAAAACAGGTACAAAAATCGATTTTTGTGTGCTGCCCTTTTCTAACACCTATTTGCTAAGCTATTTACACTGAAAATTGTCCACTTTATGCCTCTTGCTCCAAAAGGAGGTCAATGTGGGAGTATGAGTTGTTTCTCACCATGTACTAACAAGATGCATAGGAAATTGCAATGGTAGAGTGAGGGTTCCAGTATGTGCTAAAGTTATCATACATACTCAATCGGAAGCTATGGGATTATATGGCTAAAGAATAAGAACAGCAAATGAGTTGTGCTGGCAGTTTCATACATTTCCAATACAGAGCCACCCAAAAATACACTAAGAACTGGACCAATTCTGCTGCAAACCAACTGCAAATAAAAATTCCAGTTGATCTAAATGGTTTTTTAACCCCTTGAATTTGGAGAGGTCTCAAACGCATCACCCTATAATGCATTGGAGATCTCTCTTTGAGCGCCAGAGGTTGTCCAATGCACTGCATTGGACATCCTATAGCGTTCAAAGGGTTAAAAGCCATTTTTAAATCAATGGGAGTTTTTCAATTTAGTTTAATCCATTTAGTTTTAATCCAGAATTAGTCTCACTAATGTGACCTCAAAGGCAGGGCCAGCTTTCCCAATAGGCAGAGTAGGCAATTACCTAGAGCTCTAAATTTTGAGAGGTGGCTCAGCTGTGCTGGCCACACCCACATTCTGAACTGTGGGTGTATCGAGCGTTATTAAGAAATCCTACTTGATCCGAGACGAACAGGCAGGCATCAGTGCAGACATCTTGCCTTAGATACATCTGTGAGTCTGTGCTGCCCATCCCTGTCTCCTCCGGGATTGGTGAGGTGAGGGAGGAGTTGCATTGTACCATAAAGGAACAGGAAGCGACTGACAGCGCAGACGCACAGATGCCACTACAGCAAGAAGCATGCCCATCAGTCTCGGATCAAGAAGGATTTCTTAATAACGCTGGACTTATTCTGGCTAATACTAGTGTTTCTATGCTTATCGCTAATATGAATAGTTATTTTGGGGGCACTTTATTTGGAGTGATAGTTCTGCTTTAAAGCTTTTTTCCTTGCTTGTTCTAGGCCAAGGGTTTTTCCTGTGCCAGGAAATAGTAGATTGGACTGTGGGCGGGGCCATGTGAGGACTATGGGTGTTGCCATGAGTGGAGCTAAGGAAACCTCAGATGTAAATCCTTCCCTGCACAAAGGAAGCACTAATTATATTGAGTACAATATGAAATATGTTAATTTACATGAAATGGGTAAATAGATATTAATAAAAAGTTACACATTAATAATTATTTATGTTATGTGCATCAGTTGTAAGCAACAAATGGATGAATTTATTTTCTGAATGATGGGATCAAGGGAATTACTTTACTCCTCCCTCCCTGGCGCTGGCAGCTCTTACAAGAATAATATAAAGGGAGATTGCAAGGCGTTACACAATGGAGAAATATGAGGATATATTTAAGCTTTTCATCTGACAAACAATGTAAATGACATGAATACATACTTTAAGATTTGAATCATCCTATGCATTAAGCACAATCAGGTTGTGGAATTCACTACAAAAGTTTGTTGTGATAATAGTTACAATAGATATATTAAAAGATTAGATGACTTTTTAAATATAGATATTTCATAGGATTGCTTTGAATTAAAGGTACCCCAGGGCTATGCAGCTACTACAGGAAATATTGTTGGATGATTTCCATTTGGTCCATAGGAGGCAGATTCAGGTTTCTTAGCTTGCTGCAATGTATGGCATCAAGGTTGGTTTTCCCAATAGGCAGAGTAGGCAGCTGCTTAGAGCTTCCAAATTTAGAAGGGTGACTCAGTTGTGCTGGCCACACCCACATTCTGAATTGTGGGTGTGGCCAGAGCAATCGGGTGTGTGTCTAGAGTGCTATCACAGTCTCCCTTGGGCTATCCTGTGCTTCCTTCCTCTGTGGTGTGTTGGCCGGCATAGTTGGGCCACTGCCGCATTGCTGACATCATGAAACAGGCACTGGCAAGGATGCCTGTTTATGGGCCTATTCTGTGTGGCCTAATTGGGTCCCGCCTTCTCCTTTATAAACCTCCCTGGGCCTGGGAGTCATTGCCCTTGCGTGGTGTTTCTGATATTGTCTCTTGCGTTCCATTGTGACCCGTGCTCTCCCAAGAATCCGGTCCATCTATGATTCTGGCTTGTCTGACTACCCACATCAGTTCTGACCTGTAGCTCTGGCTGACTAACTCGCTCCGTGTATGACCCTCGCTTGTCTGACTAGCCACATCGGTTCTGACCTGTGGCTCTGGCTGACTAACTCGCTCCGTGTATGACCCGGGCTTGTTTGACTACCTCTATTGGTTCTGACCTGTGGCTCTGGATGAATACTCACTCCGTGCAGGTTCCGGTTTGCCTGACTGCTGGCTTCTGTCTGAATACCCACTCCATATATTCCCCGGCTTGTCTGACCTGTGGCTCTGGCTGACTACTTGCTCAGTACACTCCTGGCATGCCTGACCACTAGTCTCGGTTATCCGTGGCTCAGGGCTGCTCTCGCTCCCTGCTGTCTCAGGACGTGTGACCTGAGGTGGAGACTGGTGCATTCTTGTCTGTTCTCACTGGTGCTCCCCTGGTACCTCTGTCTTAGCCTCTGGTATCTCACAGTAGTGCAGTGCACAGCACAGTGTGCAGCTCCGGGTAGGAGTCTGGGTCCAATTACCTTGTGGTCTGGGGTTGTGTGGGCTAATACCATTATTACTGTACTTATTAAATAAACATACCTGGGAACTCTCCGGTTTTGCCCCGGAGACTCCGGATTTCAGACTGAATTACCGGGTCTCTGGGGCAATGTGTGAATCACCGGTGGGCAGAGTTTAAGTAGAAACTCTGCCCACTTGTGCTCCATCCCGCCCGGTTCCTCCCACTCCCTGCCCTCTTACCTCTATTTTGCAGGGGGAGGGAGGTTTGTCCCGCCCTCACAAATAAGCCCCACCCCTTTTATGACGCGTCATCTCCCTCCCCTATCGGCACTGACATGGTTACCCTCCGGGTAGCCCTGTTTAAAAAGTTCCCAAGTATGTAAATAAAGGTGGATTTATATTTTATATTCATGTCTGTCCTTCTTTGCCTGAAAACCGTGACAAGTGCTTTGCCTAGGGCAACGTGGTATTTAAATCCAGCCATGGATGTTATGTAAATATGGAGCAATTCTGGAGTAATCTAACTGAATCATAGGTGATAAATTGATATTGGCCTAATGCAGCCGTTCTTTTAAATTTGCCTTTATACATAAAGCCCTATGTTTCAGTTAGCAAAGTATTAAACTTTTAGCAGCATACACATTGTTATATATTGATGCCCTGTCTCTGTGTGACCATCCTGAGTATGTCTCTCAGTGCTAGAGAATAAAGCAAGTAGTATAGAAGCTACAGTAAGGATTGTGTCTACGTGTTTGGAACACTGCATGTTGTTGACGAGGATGGGGGATTTCTAGAACTGCCAGTAACCGGATCCTTTGATATTTCTGGAGATCAAACTGGTCTTACACAGCTCTGGGACAAGTGGAAGAAAAGCTTTCATTGTTTTGTGACAGATACTGGAGTGTCTGCATCAACACAGAAAAGGGCATTTTTGCTGAATTTAGTCACAACATTTTAGGAGACTGCTTAGAGAAACAAGCTCTTTCTTATGGGCTTAGGAACTGGGCGGGGGGGACAAGGGGGGCAAATCCCTCCCATTTTTAAGAGGGAGAGACTTGGGACTAGTGTTACCAATCACTGGTTTGTACACATCTTTTTCCATCCACAAATATCATGAGAACTTGCAAGTTCCCTAAATCTTTTACTCTGCAGAAGTGATGGCTCACTTGTACAATGAATGTGCTGCTCAGTAAGATCTGCTTAGTCCTGGGGTCACCAACCTTTTTCTTTAACGAGAGATACTTTTAATTGATTAAATGTACTGAGCTACTCTAAATTATATATTGAAATATATGAATTTATAACTGTATATATTAAGCAATCTCCATAGCTGCTCTTGCCTACTCTTTGTTCCTTCCCACACCTTTCCATAATGAAGTGCTGCATAGAAAATAAGTGACCTTTTTAACAGCTCAAGGTAACATATTTAGCACAAGAAATCTATATTCACTATAGAAGACAAAACCTGTGACTCTCCAGTGAGCCACTGATTTTTTGATTGATAGTGGCTTCCCATCATTAACAACACTGTCCCATACTACTATACGTCTAAGGTTACTAGAGAGATTAATTAAAACTTTTAATAAATATAAGAGAAATAAAACTTTTGTTACAATGGGTGAATGAATATGGAGTCACACTATGGCTCTTACACACTTTGACATCACATATTTCACACAACACTTACTATGTATGTCTTCATTCCAAAGCATCCTATATAATAAAACGCTAGGATGTTTGTCTGATGCAGTCATATGCAGTAGAGACTGCCCAAACGATTCAGTCATGCACAGTAGAGACTGCCCGAACACGCCGGCCTCCAGTCCCAGTGTGAGAGAAGAAACAAGATGGCGGCGTGGCTGATCCTGAGTGCCAAGCTACAAACAGCCCACTGCCTGTCTCCGCTCCCGGCTCTGGGACAGCAGTCCAAGCCGCTGGGTGGCACTTTGGCCCGTGTACACGGGCTTTTATACTAGTTTGGACTAATCTGTAGGCAGCTATTATGGCAGTACGGCGGGAAACCATGAAAATAATCCAATACTATCAGATCTTTGACTGACTACTTCTTGGTTCTGCAGATGATCAGGGACGTGCACAGACATTTTGGGGGGCAGGGGCTCAAATGAAAAAAGGGCACTTCTCATAATTATTTATTTTTATTTTTTTTTGTTAAAAGGGCACAAGGGCACTTTGGACAAAAAGGGCAGGTGCTCAAGCCCCCCTTGGTTTCTATGTGTGCACTTGCCTGCAGATGATAGATGTGTCCAGATTGGCTATGAAACAGATTTCAACCACTGGACCAGTCTCTGATAAGGCAGATAGCTTGATATATGATTAGAGTGGAGAGCTACTCATTGGTAGCCAAAGTGCTATCAGTAGCTCATGCGCAAATTGTTGGAGACCCCTGGTTATGTCCCCCTTACACGCTATATTCGGTTTCTGATGTGAGAGGCAGTGCAGACTGTGGTGGTGTGGAAGCTGAGGTAATTCACAATATGAGGACTGGGACTTTAACCTCCCCTGTCCTGCACAACTGCATGGAATCTGTGGTCCTATGTACTTTTAGTCAGAGATGGCTGCGTTCTGGATATGTCTGCTGTGTCATACATTGTTTGCATGCCCTGTGTTCCTTCACTGTTACAACTGGTGTACAATCCCAATAAATCTTAGCTTTGAGAAGAAGGGCACAAAATTTGACAGTGAAAGCACACAGAACATAAAACAAATCTATGAAACTGCCAATTTATCTAGAAAGCAGCCATCTGTAAATGACCGTGTGATAAGATGTACATAGAAAACAGCTAACTCACGAATGTCAGCAAATTACAGGACAACATTCTGGAATCCCTATTTAACACTTTGTGTACCAGAGGGTTATCCATTGCATTACAAAGCAATGTGTTGAATACCCCCTCTGGCATTCAGTAGACAAGCTTTCATGTACTTAGTGTTTTAACTCTTTGATTGCCAGTGGAAATTACTTTGATATCCCTTTAGCATTCAATGCAGGGCCAGATTTCCCTGTACACAGAGTAAACAACTGCTTCGAATGCCACATTCTGAATTGTGGGTGTGGCCAGAGCAATCTCAATATCCCTACACCAGTTGTATACCCTTTTACAGGCTATTATTTAATCATGTGGATGCTAGAGAGAGCTACACTGCATTGCAATAAAATAAAATATGTGTGCACAACTGAAGCACTGCTGCCTTGGTGTCCTGACATTCCAATTTAGAATGAACAGGAACATCACAGGCACTCTCAGGTTATTTGTGATAAGGAGGCTGGTTTGCTATGAATACATGAGAAACTCTTGAGCAAGCCAAATGCACCATAGAGGATGGAGAAAAATTATATTACAGCCTTGAGTGCCAGAGACGTGCATAGCACATTGTAGAGCAATGCATTGCGCTCCCCTCTGGCACAAAAAGGGTAAATTTTTTTATATATTTCGTTTTTTATAGACCTCTCTAGCATTTAATTGGTTAAAAGCCCCCTTTTTAAATCAATAGTAATATTCATTTTCCACTTATGTTGCAGTTAGTTTGCTCCAGAACCTGAGTATAAATCTGTACCTCTTAGTACATCAACCTCAGTGTGTCTCAATGGGTGAATTGGCCGTATGCTATGTCAATTATTTTGATCCACTTTTATCTTGAACATCAGGATTAATAATTATTTAGTACTCACTTTTTTCTTAATTTATTTAACCAATTTTATGGTTAAACTTAAACTTATGACTGTGAGCAGGAAGCGCAATGCGTTGCGAACCACTCTGGGATTGAAAGGGTTAAAATAAAATAAAATAAAAAAAAAAGGACAGTATTCCCTACAAAACCCAGCTTTACAATGGGCTCTGGCTTTGATGTTGTTTTTCGACATGACAAAACATAAGTTTGCAGGAAGGGTCCCAGGAAGGTGCACAGAGAGGACTACAGTCTGAATTTGGAGAGCCCCGCTTCGTTATCAGCTGTGGCGCATTCGGGCACTCAGTACTGCGCATGACTGCAGTACTGCCAACAAGATCCGTCCATCAGCCGAGGTTGCTGGGTGGCACTGTGGCCCGTGTACACAGACTTTTCAACTAGTCCAGAATAATAGAACTGATTCAGTGAATACAATCTCAAGATCAGACACACATAGAATGAAAATCAATGAAAGGCAGACATTTTACTAAAGGAACCCTGCATTATATTGTTCTAAATGTGGCAGAAGGGACACACAAGTCAGAATTGCAATATTGCAAAATAAGTTATACTTGTGGGAGAATGGAACATTTTGCAAATGCGTGCCAAATCAGTCCCTCTAAATAGTAAAATTGCTGATGAGACTGGAAAAAGACATGCATCCATCAAGTCCAGCCCATGCCTAATCACCCCTGGAAGGCAAAACCAAAAAGAACCATTGAAGGTATAACAGAAGCCCAAGATGCTGGGTTGTCCTGGGCCATCGTTCCAGGATTTCCTCTCCTACAGCTGGAGGAAGAGGAGCAGTTACATTGGAGCAGTCATGAATACAGCTTCATCTGGATAGGGGTCAAATAGGACCCTTTAAACCATCCAGAATAACAACACAGGACTCCTTGTAGTGTCCACACACGAAACTCAGTTTATTTGGGAACAACAGCTCTGTTAAGCAAAAGTGTCACACAATACACAATGGGGCTAAATGCAAAGGACACAATGGGGAACAATAGTGGCGGGGCTCAATACACATGAAATACAATGGTGACATAAACATGGGATCAAAGGAACAAAAGGGACGATACACAGCAAAAAGCATATTTTACATACTTTAATCTTGCCGCTCCGAGTCCTAGCCAATAGGGCTTGGAGCGGCAAGATCCAGCAGCCAATCGGGCCTCATTATGTCATGCCGGTCTCCCAGCCTAAGAGACGGCAGCCTCAACTGTGTCGACCCAACTCCCATTGGAAGCAATCCCTGGGGCGCCTACTTTTCCCATACAAAGTCTATGGGAGACCTTTAAACACGTCTCCCAGGCAACGACCAATCAGCAGCCAGCCTCCATTTGAAGAGAGAGGCGCCGGTTTTCCTGCATTTTGCTCAGTGGCCAAGATAGTCCACAAATCCCAGTACTTTTTAGAAGAAGCCATGGTGCAGGCCTGAGAAGGCCTTCCAGTAACGGCCTACAGCCCGTTACAGAAGCCATTTCCAATTGAGCCCCAAGTGGGTAAGAAAGTTGCTTCCTGACTCCTAATGGCAGTCAGATATTTCCCTGGATCAGCATCTTATCACCTGTCATAATTCTTAAAATTGTTCTGTGCTGATAGGTATCCATTAGTTTTTTGAATGCAGTTACAGTATCTGTGATCACAGTATCCCGTGGCATCCTGCCCTTAATGTAAAAATCCCTGCCTTTGTTTTAGTCAAAAGCCTTTCCTCTAATCTTAATGGATGACCTCTCATTCTTAGCTCAGCTCTTTGAGTAAATAATTAATTGGAGAATTCTTTGTATTGACCTCGAATATATCTGTAAATGTTAATCATATCACTCCTTAAACGTCTCTTCTCTAATGTAAACAAACCTAGTTTGGCTAGTCTCTCTTTATAACTCAGATCCTCCAACCCCTGTATCATGTTTGTTTCATGTCTCTGCACTTTTTCCTGGTGCCCAAAACTGTACTCCATATCCTAGATAAAGCCTTACCAAGGATTTACATAGAGGTAGAATTATATTAGCATCCAGTGCAACTATACCTCTTTTCATTTGCTCTTGCAGCAGCTGAGTATCAAAAGCATTCTACCCAAATAAAGCCAGAGCTTCTGTTAATTACATGACAGACAGCATAAGATAGAATTCAGATGATGAGTTCACTTTTTCACTTACTCCACTTGATGCAGGCAAAATGTGTATTAAAACTAGCGACTCAAGCCATACCGTAATCATTGACTCAGAGGCCACATGTAACGTTATTGATTAAAAATATGTATTAAAACTGGAGACTCAGAACAAAATGTAATCACTGACTCAAGGACCACATGTAATGTTATTGATTATGACTCAGTTGTTCAAGATTGGAAAAACAAGCACAAACACCTCGAACTGTACAGGAGCAACCAAAGGATTCATTCATTTGGCTAAAACATGCCATTACAGCTTGAATGGATTTGACAGATATGTTTAAATACATGAGAAAAGGCCAGCTCTCTGAACAGAGATACTGTGATAGCCATAGAAAAAGCTTTCCTGTATTGTGTATTAAAGGGATAATAATTCCTTAAAATAATAACAAGTAGTATTATAGCTAAGGAAAAAAGAAATCAATTGGTGCAAGTCATATCTCTCAAACCTTTATGGTTTGAGAGATAGAATGTTTTAAAGTTCCTCTCTCTGATATCAGGGAAAGCTGAGGGAAAGGGGAGGGTTGAAACCCCAGTAGCATTATACACGGAGTTCGCTGTAACGCTACAGCACAGAAACCCAGCTTCGAAGGGGAGCGTGAATGCGCTCCCTGGGGCAGCTGGGAAGTCAAGCGGGACATTCAGTCCCGCAGAATGCGGAAGTGCCCGATATTGATGGGCTAAAATCTGGACTCGTAAGCAATTTTTTATTTTTTTAAATACACACAGCTCTAATCTAAGCTTAACTATTAAAAGTCACTACAAAAGTTTGAATGTAGGTGATAGCTCTACTTTAAAATGTTAGGACTTGCACCAATGGATTTCTATTTTCCTTATCTACAATGCTACTTGCTATTATTTTAAGTCACTACTAACCCTTTAGGCCTTTATTCTTATTATGCCTGAAGAATTGACCTAAGTTATCTTGAAAGCTTTAATTCTAGAGCCATTCAGCCAGTAAAGGTATCATTTTTACTCTACCAGTTTCTTGCTATAAAAGGGAAGAGAACCCCTTTGCTTGGGTACAACATAGCCATGGACTTGAAAGTACTCAAAATAGAAGCCAATGGAGGTAATGTGGGGATAAATATGGTGTGAGGTGTTGTCCATAAATTGAAAGTGGAATTCAAGACTGTATTATCAGATTTGGAAAATGTGAAGATTTTCTGCTGGAATTCACATTGTTCCAAAGATAAAACCCACTGAACAGCCACATCTATACAGTCTGAGAAAGTCGATGGAAAAAAAACCATGAAAGAGTGACCAGAAAGAGATAGTATTGAAGATGAGGAAGGGATAACACCTCGGGTATCTCCACTGGCAGCTATACCAAAGGAATCTGATATCAGGGTCTGTGTGGGAATGGGTCATGCCTGGCATGCAGTGGCCAGAGAAATGTATTGAATACCTAAAATTGAGCATGTACTTTATGATATGAATGGAGCAACTGTTTCCAGCAATTTGGACTTAAAATGGTTTTTCTACCAAACTGAGCTCACTCCTCTTTCTAGATCAATAACCACCTTTATAACTCATTAAGAACTGTTCGGGTAGAAAAGCGTAATGTTTGATATATCCTCAGCTCTTTTGGTGTACCAGCATGTAATTCAAAAGGGACTACAAGAATGTGCAATTACTCACAATATATCAGATAACATTATTGAATGGAGTATATTCAATGGCTTCTCGGAGTACTAGAACCTAAAAGAGAAATGACTGACATTCGGTGAGGAACCAAATGACATTTGTGTGTCATGTCCTGTCAACGGATGCAATTGGCCCAGAGGATAGTAATGTCAAATCTGTCACTAGTTCAAGGAATCCAGAGAATCCTTCAGAAGTGCTCAGTTTTTCAGGTTTAGTGAATTATTGTTCAAAGTTTATCCCAGATTTTGCGACTGTTACTGGATCAGTCAGACGGCTGACCCCAGCTAAGCTGCTTCATCCATCAGAACTACAGGCATTTAATGAGCTAAATATAAGACTTACCATTACCAATATGCTGGCTTTCTTTGATCCAGCTGCACCAACCCAAATGCTTGCATATGGTAGTCCTATGGGATTAGCTACCATTCTGTGTCGGAGGTAAAGAAATGTCAGTTTACAAACCTGTATGCTATGTAAGCTGAGTTCTCACTAATGCCAAGTGATGATATTTAAAGGCAGAAAAAGAAGCACTAGCTCTAGTTTGGGAATGTAAAAGACTCAAGGGGAGAGATGCCCTAAGCCGTGATAATGAGGGGATAAAGCGGAGATGACTTCTCCAGTGATATTACTTCTCCAGTCCTAAGTTATTCAATGGAGCCAATGCACTAAGATTTCTCCAGCTTTGGAGATCTTTGTGCAAAGGCTCTATAGAATAACATATGAATTGAGTAAATTATATCACTGGAGAAGACATCTCAGCTTTATCTCCTCTTTAGCGTGTCTTAGCATGAAACTCCCAATGCATTTCTTTATGGAATAGGTTTTTAGTGCATTGCAGACCATAAGTCATTGGGGGCAATCTATACACAAAATTTAAACCTTCTGCCAGAAGTGAAAGGTAGGTTCATAACTTCTGTCTTATCGTTTAAAGTGACATATTGGCCAGGACCCACAAATAGAGTAGTTGCATTGCAAATATTTCCTCACCCAACCCATAGTATTTCAGAGGAGTATGTCAGTGTGTGCTTTCTTGCTACTAATGCAATGCCTCATGCTTTGACTATACATGAAGTGTAAGAAACCTCAACAGTAGATGCAGAACTCTCACAATTAGGAAAGTCAGTCAGAACAGGTGAGTGACGGGAATTTGACTGTAACTACTAAAGAGTTAAACAAGGGTGGTAAAATTAATAATACATGGGAGTCGTATTATTATACAAACTAAATTTGATAGCGATATGAGACACATGTTGCCTCATGCCTAGCATGACAGATTGTAGGCAACAAACCAAAATATCAACCAGTTTGAGTACTGCTATGCAAGCAGGACCCAAGGAAACATTGGCTTTTGATCATTGTGACATTCCCACTGGACACCACCTCTTGTTGATAGTAGATTATTATTCAAGATGGCAGGAAGTAGCAAGGTCTTAAACAATAACTGAAGTTTGGAAACAATATTTGCCTCACATTGCTTCACGTCCTTAACGCATGGTGAGTGATTATGGATCACAATTTACATACAAAGAATTTCAAAATGGCATAGATCCAAGACAAGTTACTCCATACTAGGCTAATGAATACATATGTGAGAGGCTCTGAGAATGAAAAATAGCATAATGGCTAAATGTGAGAGGCTCTGAGGACGTTAACAGAGTAGAACATGAAAAGAGAACATTACTAAAAGATATATGAATTGCTTATGTGGAGAAATGAAATTAGACAAAGCAAATTTGGAAATTTCTTTTGGCCTACCAGACAGACCTCATGTGTGTTCAAAATGTAGAACAAAAATACAGGATGATGACGTACAATTTCATATTTTGAAGATATCAGAGACAAAGCATTAAAAATGATGAGGTATGCAGATTTCATAGTAAACAACATATTGACGAAAATCGCCATTCCAAGCAAAGTCTTCTTTGGCAAGAAGATAAAACACTCTTTCAACAAGAACAGTACAAAAGCCTTCCCCCTTTGTTTATAGTGTAAATGAGAGAAGGGGAAACAAGTACTTATGGAGGATTAGCAAGGTGGGACATGTGATTGCAATATTTCCTTTATCAAAAAGTTTGTTAAGTCCAAACAAAAGTCAATGTAGAAGAAGAAGCAGCTGAAGATACATGGATACATCAGAAAATAGTTAAAGAGATTCATTTTCATCAGAACCACAACCTGCACATCCCAAAAGAATCAATAAACCTCCTATTTATATTACAGACATGAGTTTAAAATTTAAAATGCAGTTGATTCAGGTTCACTCAGAGTTAATCAAAGTTTAGAATTTCAGTTAACATTTACAAGTATGCATTATACTATTTAAGAAAAAGAGAGTTTGGTGTGTCTACCGGGTTAGCAAAGCATTCATTTTTGCAGCATATAAATCATTACATTTTGATGATTCTCTCTCTCTGGGAATATCCTGTGTGTGTTTCTCAGTGAGAGAAAAAAGCAATCAGTGCAGAAGCATATCTCCTAACATTTCAAATGGCCAAGGATGTACGCTTTTGTTTTAGGTGGTGTGACTGGTGGGCGGGGCATTACCAATAGTTTTTAAGTTAATGACAGCTCTTTATGTAAAATAATACATTAGTCAGAACAAGACCAAAACGTTTCTATGTACACAGACTAATTTATAAACACATTTACTGATTTTTAAACAAACATTAATGTGAGCTTTGTTGAAGTGGGACAAAGTGTTGCAATTATACACACACACACACAAACACACACTACACATTCTGATATTCTAAAAAGAAGGACCTGAGGGTAAGAATGAGGGTAGGTGAGATATGGGTCTCAAAGAGGGACTCCTAAAGAGGAACACGTTACCTTTTTGGAACACTACAGAGACCAAGGGCCATCACCAGCCTCAAGGGCCTCTCTGAAGATGAAGCAGTTGGAAATGGTAGGCATTGGCAACATCCTTGGATCTTGTGAATGGAAAATGTGGCTCAGATATTCAGATGCCACAGAAGGAACAAGAAAATTACTTTTGAATAAATGCAGTATGTTTATTCATAATTCAACAAAAGTGTACATTTTATGGTTCTTGTCATTTTAGGGCTCAAACAATACAGTGTAAAGAAAATGTTTTACAAAAGTGGGACAATGGGGCAAGGGTTCTTTCACACAAGAGAGAACTTTGGCAGCCTCCCGCTACAGTTCTTTCAACCATGCTCTGAACGCAAGTAGAATACTATGCAGACCTTCTTTGCTGCATCATTACTGTATTTCTGCATGCACACAGTAAATATGAAGCTTCCTGGACTTTATTGCATTCATGTGAAGCAATAGTTTCCCGTGTGAAAGGCAACATAGCTCAGTAGCTTCCCCTGCAGTTCTCGTGATATAACCATAGCTGTGTTGCTGTCCCAATATGAAAGAGACCTAAATATGCCTAGAAGTACTAATAGATACTTGCTTTGTTCACCTTCATAAAGATGGTATCACATTTACTGATATTCTTCCAGGACAACTCTTGATGACTGCCAAAATAAAATTTAAACTCAGAGGTCAAGGGTGGACACGTGTGTGTGGGGGGTTTTCGCACAAATCAAAGACCCATGCTCCCACCATCAATTTTCTACTTTATGGTTACACTGGTTATGGTTAGCATACATTATTTGGATAATAAATATAGGACTTTTGTATAAAAGAGGAGTGATTCTGGACAGACCAAATACCATATAGGGGACAAATACAAATTCCCCAAACTCCCTTTGATTTAAATGGTACTTTCAACCCCATGAATGAGAAGCAATGCAGTGGAGACCTCTCTAGCATTTAAGGGATTAAAACCCCATTTACATATATGGAACGTTTTATTTGAACAGTATAGAGCAGGTACCCAGAGAATAATGTAATAATATTATTGACAATCACCTACCCGCTTGGTGGGTGGAGATGGCTGCCACAATGCAGTTGTTTCTGGAAGACCACTGGACATTTCAAAATGATAACAATGGTAGGCCAGTCAGAGCTAGTAATTGCCCATCCCTACCCTTGAGGAATCATTGGCTCAGTGAGGCTCAATAACTTTGTGAAGCTTTGTTCCTGGTGGGCTTCCCACCCAGAAGTGTTACTAGTTTCCCAACTGACTTGGGGCTTAAGCCCATCTAATGCATTATTAGTGTACGGTGTACACCAATTGCAAAATAGTTGTAGGGAGATTAGCACCTTTACATGCCCTGAGCTGGCATCAACACCTGGGGTTTTAAGGATGATACCTGGTGCTTTGCCACCTTAGCCAGTCTCAAAGCCCCTGTGTCCAACCCTTCCTGGTTCCCTTTCCTGCCATCAGGAAGGAGGAGGGTGGAGGAGGGTGGAGTTATGATATAGAGGTGATGCGTACTTAGCTCCGGTGGTACCGAGAAGGAGAGTGCTGGACGCCGAGATTGGGCTATGCTCGGGTAACAAGGGTGATGAGCGTTCAGGAGGCAATAGCTATTAAGCCCTATTGAGTTTATTGTGCCTGAAGCGCACAGATATTGGAGGCTCAGCGGGCTCGATGCTGGAGGAGGAAGGGGCTGTGTTGCCCGATAGGATACCCGGTGGCTATGAGAGGGAAGCCATCTGCTCTATACCCCCAGTTCTCTACTGAGTCCTGGTGAGCCTGAAGATTACTGCACAGGAGGCTCAGCGGGCCTGCAGTTGGTGGAGGGAGGTGTCGTGCGGCCGATAGGAGACCCGGTGGACAGGAGAGTGAATTGGTATATGTTCTCTTTGGAGAATGAACCACTGCGGCAATGAGGAAGGACAAGAGAATCTGTGTAGCCCCCCGCATATGGAACAGATAAGTGACGGTACCCAGTAGGGTTAAGTGTTGGAGGAGGGAGGGGTTACCCTATTTATAGGTGTGTATCTCTAAAGTCACTCATTGCTGTTGGGGCACACTGTATTAATTTTGTACCTGGTGAACTGCGGTAAATTGAGCACTGGAGGTCTATAAGTTTGATTTGTGCAACCACCTATCTATAGTTAAAGAGCTGAGGCGGTGTGTTGGGCGGTATTATAAAGCCCCAAGCTTTCTTGGAGTAAAATATGACCCCGAAAAAGGCCCAGGAGCTCCAACAACTGGAGAAGAGGAACAGATGTCAAAGATAATAAAGGGGACAAGAGGATGTCGGATTTTTTCCCAGCACAATCCCCCAATAAACAGGAGGGTTGAGACAGTATAGCAGGTGCTGGGAGCCATGCTGGATCTGGATTATTAGACTTGGCAGGGATATACGCGGAGATGTTGGATAAAGGATTACAATCTCAATTTATCAAAATTAAAGCAGAGATTCAAACATGTACTAGTGAGCTTTGGATGGATATTGCACAAATAACTTTGAAGGTTACTCAAATAGAGGACAAAATTGATGCTTTAGAGTTCCAAAATGTGTTGGTAACCGATAAATATAATCATTTAGTTAAGCGATGTTATATATTGGAGGGCAAAGTAAGTGAGTTTGAGGACAGAATGAGAAGATGTAATCTGAGGTTTTGAAATATTCCAGAGGAGGTTATAGAATCCTAATTAAAGCAGTCCCTGAAAGATTATTGTGGGGCATTGGGGGTGGTTGATAATGTAGATGAGGTAGTTTTGGAAAGATGTCATAGACTTCGTAAAGCTAAGGGTGGCCCTCAGGATGTTCCACTGGATGTCATGGATTGTTTCCATTCTTATAGCTTAAGGGAAAAAGTCTGGAACGCACAAAGAGATAGAGGCAATATGGCAGATAGATTTATCCTCATAAAGATCTTACCGGACCTCTCATGGACTACTAGAAACAGGAGAAGACAATTTGTACCTATAATTAAGTAATTGAGGGATAGGCATATCAAATATAGATGGGACTTTCCCACAAAATTGTTGGTATTATATAATGATAATTGGCAAGTATTCGTCTGCCGAGAGGATGCCTCCAAATGGTATGAGGATCTTCCTGGGAGATGAGAACGGCTGTTGGGAGGAGATTGTGCAGTATTTCCCGAGTAGATAGCTTGATGGGGATAAGAGGGATAAGTGTTTTTTGGGGGTTTTTTTTCACTTTCTCGTTAAAAGAATGGGAAGATAGGGAGGCATATTAGGTATATTTTTACTTCCCCTTGTGTATCATGGATAAGAATTATTAAGCACTAAGCACAGTAATGGAATAAAGGTGAATAGTTGGGAAGTGGTGGTGTTGTTAGGATAGGTAGAAGAAACACTGGGCTTTACACTTTTAAGACTAGAGGGGGAAGGTGGGAATTAGTTAGTTTAAATAATTGTAAAGGTAGTCACTTAGAAGGGGGTTGGATGGGAAAAGAATATATTAAGAAAGGAAATATCTGTAGTTAGTAGATTTTTTTTTTTTTGATACGGAGGCTACAACTGATGAGATCAATAGATATGGTTAGATTGATTTTGACACGGTATTGAGGTAGGATATTAATTTTGCATTAGATGGAGAGAGTTTTGGATATAGAGATATAGAGGTAGAATGTGGTGGAGGTTTTTTTTTTCTCTTGCACTTAATAGTTATAATTTTGTATAGGCGTTCAGTCTTTGACTTTGCGCCACCTGATTAGAATTCTAGGTATCCTATGGGGAAGGATAATCAGGATACTTTTAGGGGAGGGGTTCTGATGGGTTGTATAGACTCCCATCAGGGATGTATATGTTGGGGGTGTTTTGTCAAGGGCGTCACCAGGTTACTACTACTATCTGGGCCAATGGTAAAATTAAGGATTATTAGATGGTGAGATATTTATCTCTAAATGTACAGGGGTTAAATTCTCCATACAAAAGCTCAATGTTAGGTGAATTGATAAGAAAAGAAAAAATAGATATATGCTTAATTCAAGAAACACATTGGAAAATGAATAGTAGAAATTATATGTCTAATAGATTTGCATACATTATTGCCACATCCCTAGAAGATAAAAAGGCAAGAGGAGTGGCGGTAATGATAGCTAAATCAATAGACTTTCATATAATATTTGAGGAGCTTTACAAAGAAGCAAGGTCCATTGTTTTAATTTGTAAGATTTATGACTGTCTGTATACTATTGTAAATGTTTATGCTCCAAACTATAAACAAATTGCTTTCTTAAGAGATCTTTTAGGAAGAATAGGTAATATTGCTGTAGGTATATTGATAGTGGCAGGAGATTTTAATTGTGTGGTTGATACCTCTTTAGATAAAAGTGGAAGGAAAGATGGTAAGACTGTTGGGAATTGTGTTAGAATGGCTAGAGCTCTTTCCAATATGTTATGTAAGGAGAATTTATTTGGATATCTGTAGGGTGTTTCCATCCACAGGAGAGAGATTACACAAATTATTCTCATGTCCATAATTCCTATTCAAGAATTGACCTAGTGGTGGGTAATTCACAGTTGGTGGATAATGTGAATAAGATATTGATTAGAGAAGTGGTTTGGTCTGATCATATTGGAGTGGTGTGGCAGATAGGAGATGAGATACAGTATATTACTAGAGACTGGAAACTAAACAAATTCCTTACTTCGTAGTAGAGATAATGTCAGTAAATTAGAAGAGCTGACTATAAACTATTTTAAAGAAGATGAAGGAACTGTCGGATCACAGATGATGCTCTGGTGTACATATAAGTGTGTGTTTAGGGGCTTATGGGAGCAATAGCTAATAAGAACAGGGGTTTACATATCACACATTTATATAGGTCATTGTATGAGCTGGAGAATATTAATAAGTATTCACCTAGCAAAGTGACAGCAGAAGCAATAATAAAAATACAGCACATAATAAATGAACGAGAGCAGGAGAGAATTAGTAGGAATCTTAGGGTGTTAAAACAAAGGTTTTATTATAGAGGTAATAAAGCAGATTAATTATTAACTAATAGATTAAAAAATAAAAGGGTTAATAATGTTGTATTTAAAATTCAGTAGGGGGGGGAAGGTAGTGTTAAATCCTACTGAAATAGGACAGTGTTTTAATAGATATTATACGGCACTGTACAATATTTCAGGTGAGGCAACTAAGCAACAAATAGATGAATATGTAAATAGGTGTGTGTTGCCGAGGATTATGGATGTAGAATCCGAGTATTTGAATAAACCATTTACTGAAAGAGAAGTTATGGAAGCCGTAGATCACATGAAAGCCAATAAGGCTCCAGGCCCGGATAGCTTCAGTACATTATATTTTAAATGTCTAAAGGGGAAATTAGCACCTTATTTGTTATCTTTATTTAATGAATGTAGTGATCAGTCATGTTGTCCTCAGGTGTTTATTCCCATTTTAAAACAGGGGAAAGATCCAACTTCAATACTTAGCTACAGACCGATATCACTTCTAAATGTTGATGCCAAGATTTATTCCCCCATCATTGCTAATAGGCTGAACAGTATTATATCTAGAATAATACATACAGATCAGGTAGGCTTTAGTCCAGAATGTTCCTCCTATAACAACATACGAAGAATGGTCAGTTTGATAGATTTAGCAAATGTTAGGAAAACTCCGACCTTAATATTGGCATTAGATGCCGAGAAAGCTTTTGATCGAGTTAATTGGGACTTTATGATGGCATTGGAAGAGGTGGTGGGGATAGGGGTCGTATGCAACGTGCCATAAAGTCTTTATATGGGGATCTCTCGGCAAGAATTGTTGGACAGAATTTTAGATCAGATTGGTTTAAGATCAGGAATGGCATAAGGCAGGGTTGTCCCCTGTCCCCACTGCTATATATAATGTTCATAGAACTATTGGCTATATCTATCAGAAAAGAGACTAGGATTCAGGGTTTTAAGGTGGGGGAGGAGGAATATGAGACCTGCCTATATGCAGATTACCTAATGGTCACTATAAAGGATCCAGAACGATCACTGTCAGCATTCATGAGGACGGTAGATGAGTACGCCTTGGTTTCAAATTATAAATTGAATGTGGATAAATCCATCATTTTGTCAATAAATTTGGAAGAGGAAGTATATGAAAGCTTACACAGAAAATATAGATTTGAGTGGAATAAGAATGCAAGTTAAATATCTTGGAATATATCTTACTGCAAAGATGGAAGATCTGATGCAACGAAATGTATCATGTACACTTAGAGAAATGAATACACTGTTAAATAATTGAAAATCATTAGAAATATCATGGATAGTAGTGTTGAGCGAGCGTGCTCGGCCGATGCTCGGATCGGCTCGAGCATCGCTCTGCTCGGCACATGGCGGTACTCGTACGAGTACCGCCATGTGCTCGCCCGACATGTTCGGGTGAAGGGGATCTGTGCCGGAAGAGGCACAGATCCGAAGACTCCGCTGGACCACCAGGGACTGGAGGTACGGGGGCATTGCGGAGATGAAGGGGGCATTGCGGAGATGAAGGGGGACATTGTGGAAGAGGGGCATAGACTCTATGCCCCTCTTCCACAATGTCCCCCTTCATCTCCGCTATGCCCCTCTTCCACAATGTCCCCCTTCATCTCCGCTATGCCCCTCTTCCACAATGTCCCCCTTCATCTCCTATGCCATAGAGGAGATGAAGGGGGACATTGTGGAAGAGGGGCATAGCGGAGATGAAGGGGGACATTGTGGAAGAGGGGCATAGAGTCTATGCCCCTCTTCCACAATGTCCCCCTTCATCTCCGCTATGCCCCTCTTCCACAATGTCCCCCTTCATCTCCTCTATGGCATAGGAGATGAAGGGGGACATTGTGGAAGAGGGGCATAGCGGAGATGAAGGGGGACATTGACCAGGCACCCTCCGCTCATCAGAGCAGGGGGTGCCTGGTTTAATGCTCGAGTGCTCCCATGCTTTTCAATGGGGCTCGGGTGCTCGGCCGAGCACTCGAGCCTCAGGGGGTGCTCGGTCAGAGCACCCGAGCACCCGAGCATCGGGGTGCTCGCTCATCATTAATGGATAGGAGATATGAATGTTATACGTGCATATATATTGCCTAAATGGAATTATATATTTAGTCACCTGCCACTAAGCATGTCTGATATGTGGTTAAAGTTGATCCAGGAAAGTTTTTCTAAATATATATGGAGAAATAAAAAACCTTTGATATGTGTAGATGTATTGTCTAACAGTATTAATAAAAGAGGTTTGGGATTGCCAATTATATCTCAGTATTATCAAGCCAATATTATCAGACATGCTCATATGATGCAGGTGAGAGAGTATGAGCAGGAATCTTGGTATAAATTAGAATGCTATGCTGTTCAAGAATGCTCTCTCTCCTATTTGCTTTGGGGCCCATGGAATGATCCAAGGATTAAGAAGGCAATGATTAGCAACTTTGTATTATGAAATTTATTATTGGAATGGTTAACAATAAAAAAACTTTGGCAAATGGAGAACAAAATACAAGGATTTGTTAAGATAAAGGATCTAAAGTATCAAATAGAGGATTTAGATTTAAAATTATGGGATCATAGAGGAATTAGAGAGATAAATAATATATTTGTAGGCACCAAGATCAAATCGTTTGATACATTAGTTAAATCATATGATCTCCCTAGTATATTTGAATTAAACATTTTATAATAGAGAATCTGTTTTTGGGGATCAGAATCTGATAAGGAAAATAGGGCAGATATTTGGGGGGGGATAGCTTGACTAAGATTCTGTCTAGATGTACTAAGATAGTTAAAATTAGCAAAAGTAATGAGGTTTTAGGAGCATTAAATAAATTGGAAAGGGATTTGAGTATATCAATTGACAGATCAGATTGGAATAGATCATTTAGGAATACATTAGATGCTATTCATTGTGTAAATATAATGGAGACACATTTTAAAGTTCTTTATAGATTGCATCTGGTACCTACTACACTTGCGGCCATTTATCCTCAGTGTTCAAGGTTATGTTGGAGATGTGAGAGAAAAATGGGTTCCGTTTTACATGTTTGGTGGTTATTAGGGATGAGCGAGCACCCCGATGCTCGGGTGCTCGGGTGCTCTGACCGAGCACCCCCTGATGCTCGAGTGCTCGGCCGAGCACCCGAGCCCCATTCAAATGAATGGGAGCACTCGAGCATTAAACCAGGCACCCCCTGCTCTGATGAGCGGAGGGTGCCTGGTCAATGTCCCCCTTCATCTCCGCTATGCCCCTCTTCCACAATGTCCCCCTTCATCTCCTATGCCATAGCGGAGATGAAGGGGGACATTGTGGAAGAGGGGCATAGCGGAGATGAAGGGGGACATTGTGGAAGAGGGGCATAGAGTCTATGCCCCTCTTCCACAATGTCCCCCTTCATCTCCGCTATGCCCCTCTTCCACAATGTCCCCCTTCATCTCCTCTATGGCATAGGAGATGAAGGGGGACATTGTGGAAGAGGGGCATAGCGGAGATGAAGGGGCACATTGTGGAAGATGGGCATAGCGGAGATGAAGGGGGACATTGTGGAAGAGGGGCATAGAGTCTATGCCCCTCTTCCACAATGTCCCCCTTCATCTCCGCAATGCCCCCTTCATCTCCGCAATGCCCCCGTACCTCCATTCCCTGGTGGTCCAGCGGAGCGTCTTCGGATCTGTGCCTCTTCCGGCACAGATCCTCTTCACCCGAACATGTCGGGCGAGCACATGGCGGTACTCGTACGAGTACCGCCATGTGCCGAGCAGAGCGATGCTCGAGCCGATCCGAGCATCGGCCGAGCACGCTCGCTCAACACTAGTGGTTATGTGATATAGTTCAGCCGTTACGGACACTGGTTTTTGATGTCTTATATAGAATAGGTAAAATAAAACTGAAAAGAACTCCAGAAGTTGCAATACTACATCTTGATTGGCCTCAAATGGATAGAGCTGCTACATTGTTGGTGACGCACTGTTTAATGGCCATCAAGGTGGTAATTGCAAGACAATGGGAATCTAGGTTGAGAGGTGGATGGCCATAGGTGAGAGAACAAATGGTATCCCAGATGACTATGGAATTGGGATTATTGTGGGTGAACCAACGCACTAGAAGAGACAGCAAGCTGATTAATGAGTGGTTAAAACATGAAATGTTTATAGACCCCTAAAAAAAAAGAAAAGATCTTATATGAACAGTGTAACATCAATATAGAATATATTTAGAATTGGCTGGTTAAGCTAGAAGATAAGTAGCCTGGTGTCGGGGGGTATATGTTCTTTGTGTAATATATTGAGAATGATTTATAGGTAAATGCATTTTTAGATGGAAATGTGATATGTTTTGTTTTGTATGTATAGAGAAAATTAATAAAGAATAATAAAAAAAATAAAAAAAAAACAAGGAAAAATTATTCAGCAAACCAAATAAACCATAGGGAACAAACACAAATGACCACAATTCCCATCAATTTTCATATGACTTTTAACCCCTTGAAAGCTAGAGAGGTCACAATGCATTGGATACCTCTCAAGCATTCAAGGGGTTAAACACCCATTTAAATCAATGGAAATTTAAATGTGTCCCCTATGGCACAGCTGGTTTTCTCCGTCATCTTTAGCTTCCTGAATATGGCCCATAGGGAATTATTATAGGAAGGTAATAGCTGTGTCTGATGTGATGGATTTGCATGCATTTTACATACAATGAACATGCATCCAAATCTTTTTCCTCCGTACATTCCTTTCCAGTAACAATTTATTTTTCCACATATCACAGCTTGAACAGCACATGTAAATCACTAAAACATGTGAAATTACTGTGATTCCATTGAATCCTGTTTCGTAGTTGTGAAGAAAGCTGCTGCAAGCTGTGTCGGACTGCATTAGTCATATTCAGGGCCAGATTTTCCATTAGACAGAGTAGGCAACTGCCCAGAGCTCCAAATTTTGAAGGGCACCTCAGCTGTTCTGGCCACACCCATATTCTCTGTTGTGGGTGTGGCCAGAGCAATTTCAGTATCCCTGCACCAGTTTTATGCCTCACATGTGCAAAGTGGGCATTTGCTATATCCCAATTTCAAAAGGTGACCCACTGACAGAGACGCTGTTACTAACAACGGGGGGGCTGAGCAGATAGGCAGGGGATGGCTGGTCTGGGCTGAGTGCTTACACAGTTCCATAGTGTTTTTAATCTCTGTGCTCTCCCTGCCACTGAAAATCACCATAGCTGAGGACTCTCCGGTTTTGCCCTTGAGACACCGGATTTGCCCCTGTATTACCAGAGGGTGATTCTCCATATGTGGGAAGATTCTTCTGAAACTCTACCCATATATGCTCCTTCCCCGTCTGTTTCTTCCATTTTTCCTCCTTCTGTCCCATTTCTTCTCCTTCCCCAGCGTATTCCTTGCAGGTCCGTGAAACCCTGCCCCCATGTGTGATTAAGCCCCACCCCCTTTTTATGCTAATCGATTCATATATCTCCCACAGCAGCACCAAAGGAGTCCCCCTCCAGGGAGAGCAAAATGAAACGTTCCCAGGTATGAAAATCACCCTCAGATTGTCAGTGGCAGTCTGGCAGAGAGGGGAGCATAGTAAAAGAATTGTCTTCCTGTCCAGTTCAGGGCAGTCATGACAGAAAGCACTTCCTGTCATCCGGCCACCACACGACCTGCCAAAATCTCATGTTCCACTGCAGGCAGCATCAGACAGCACCAGCAAAATTGTCATAATTCCTGTGCGCGGGCAGATTGGCACATACTGAGCCATGGTATGGGTAGGGGCATTTCACTGGATGGTCTGAAGTTTAAACTAGCTTCTAAAATGAAAGTGAATGTGATAAATCAATATTTTACTCAATAGCAGAGTTGCTTTGAATCACTGTTTAAAACAGTATTTGTGAGGGGGGAGGCAAGAATGAGCTTTACCCAGGACCCACCAGAGTCTTAAAGCACCCCTAGTGGGCCTTATTTATAAAAGCAAAGTGGAGGAATTCTGGGGAAAATCAGCTGCACCACTGGAGACAAATACAACTTCCCACGTTTAACTCCTTGTGTGAAAGAGGTCTCCAATTCATTGCTTCTCAATGCATTGGCAACCTCTAGTATTCAAGCAGATATAAAGTTCCATTTAAATCAATGGAGATTTGGAGAAAATGCACTATAGTAAAAAGTTTGTGTCTGCCTTGTGCAGCCCCCAAACCACTCCTGTCAGCCATCTTGGTGAACAAGACACTGACCCTCTTGGCAGAGAGTGGGCTGGAACACAATGCTCTCAGCCATAGCCTCTGTGTTTTGTCCTTGCAGCCTTCATAGACCCTGTCATACTTTTAAGCAAGACATAAAGGGATAGATTCTATTATAGGTGCTAATTTTATCTCTGCTTTTATCTCCAGTTTTCTCCATAGACTTCAGTGGGAAAATGTTAGATAAAACAGGTGTTACCATTTAGCACCTGCAATAGAATCTGGCCCAGAGTGTCTATGTGGATTGAGAGGGCAGCCCAACAAGACTGAACTGTGAGGTTTCAGGCCAGGGCCCAATGCTTTTTATCTCGTTTATTAATGATCTAGAAGTGGTTACTGAAAGTAATGTCTCAATCTATGCTGATGACAGTAAGCTATGTAAGGAAATACATATGGAGCCGGATGCATCTGGGTGTCATCTGCATAGAGGTGATATTAGAGACCAAATGAGTTAATAAAATCACCAAGTGTTATTGTGTAAAGAGAAAACAGAAGCGGTCCTAGAACAGAACCTTGAGGAACCCCAACAGAGAGTTGGACGGGGGAGGATGAAGAGGTGGCAGAGGAGACACTGAAGGATCTGTTAGATAGATAAGAGGAGAGCCAGTCCAGTGCTGTGTTGCGGATTCCTAAAGAGTAAAGAATGCGGAGGAGGAGTGCATGATCAACAGTATCAAAAGCTACTGAGAGATCAAGCAGGATAAGAATTGAATATTGGCAATTGTACAACTGTACAATTTCAGCCCACTGTGATACTGCACCTAAAAAATGTAAGTTTGAGCTGTAATAATTTTTGAATAAAACACCCTTGTTTTACTCAGAGGGATAAACCCTACAACAAATTGATTTTTACATCTTAACTTCTGCTATCCTTTTAATATAGATACAAGTAACATTATGCATTTAGGCTGCAGAAACAAACATGCTTCACATATTGCTGGTGCTAATTTTATCTCTGCTTTTATCTCCAGTTTTCTCCATAGACTTCAATGGGAAAATGTTAGATAAAACGGGTGTTACCATTTAGCACCTGCAATAGAATCTGGCCCAGAGTGTCTATGTGAATTGAGAGGGCAGCCCAACAAGACTGAACTGTGAGGTTAAAAGCCCAGGCCCAATGCTTTTTATCTCGTTTATTAATGATCTTGAAGTGGGTACTGAAAGTAATGTCTCAATCTATGCTGATGACATTAAGCTCTGTAAGGAAATACATATGGAGCTGGATGCATTTTCTCTTCAGAAATATTAGAAAACTGAGTGATTAGGTGGAAAAATGGCAGATGAGGTTTAAATGTAAAAAATATATTTTTGTAGGGTTTACCCCTCCTAGTAAAACAAGGGAACTCCCACTGCTGAAAGGTGTTGTGTTCAAATGTTATTACAGCTCAAACTTGAGTTTTTTAGTTGCAATATCTCCTGAAATTGTACAGTGGCGCTGTTGCTACACCATTCTATGGAGGTTTATGTTCAACTGACCAGAGCTGTCCATAGGAAGGTGTAACAACAGTGCCACTGAATGAATGAATGAATATGTTTATTTATATAGCGCCACAAGTGTACACAGCGTTTTACAATTTCAGGGTTTAAACAATACAGGGTTACAGGTGCTTTGTAGAGTGAAACATTGGGTGCGAGGTCCCTGCCCGAAAGTTTACAATCTAAAGTGGTAATGGGAGACATACAGAGTACATTAGGGTCAAGTGCTGAATACAGTGCTAGTTCTGATGATGATAGAGGACATCAGTAATGTAAATAGTTTATAAGAGCGTTCATTGTACAACATCAGTGCCTTCTAGCATGTTTAGATTTTATCCAAGAGGTGCATTTTCAAGTGAGATTTGAAGGTTATCAGAGAGGTGCAGTGGCACAGGTTGGATGGTAGAGCATTCCATAGATATGGAGCAATAAGAGAAAAAGGTTTGATAAGTGACAGAGCTGTAGAGACAAAAGGAGCTGAGAGAAGACAGTCATTGGCTGAACGTAAGTGGCGGGATGGGGTATAACGGAAGATCAAAGTGGAAATGTAAGAAGGAGTAGAGGAGAGAAGTGTCTTGAAAGAGAGAAGTAAGATTTTCTAAGATATCCGGCGTTTGATAGGCAGCCATTGGAGAGTTTTGAGGAGGGGTGGGGCAGGGACAAACCTAGGTGACAGAAGAGTAATTCATGTTGCAGCATTCTGTATAGATTGAAGTGGTTGGAGATGGGAAGCAGGAATGCCATACAGTAGAATGTTGCAATAGTCCATGCGGGAGAGGATGATTGCGTGTATAAGAATTTTAGCTGTGGAGGAACAGAGGAAGGGACGGATTTTAGCAATGTTACGCAAAAGAAAGTGACAGTGAATGGCATTAATATGAGAGGAAAATGAGAGAGAGTTGTCAATTATCACCCATAGACACCGCGCTTCTGATACTGGATTTATGGTAGTGCCATTTATAGTCACCTGGAAGGGTGCTACAGGGCCAGGTCTAGTTGGGATGAGGAGTAGCTCAGTTTTAGACATATTGAGTTTGAGGTGCCTATGAGCCATCCAGTCTGAGATAGCCGAGAGGCAATCTGTGACTTTAGCCTAGATATCAGAAGTAAGTCGAGGTACAGATAAGTAAATCTGGGTGTCATCTGCATAGAGGTGATATTTGAGACCAAATGAGTTAATAAAATCACCAAGTGTTATTGTGTAAAGAGAAAACAGAAGCGGTCCTAGAACAGAACCTTGAGGAACCCCAACAGAGAGTTGGACGGGGGAGGATGAAGAAGTGGCAGAGGAGACACTGAAGGATCTGTTAGATAGATAAGAGGAGAGCCAGTCCAGTGCGGATTCCTAAAGAGTGAAGAATGCGGAGGAGGAGTGCATGATCGACAGTATCAAAAGCTGCTGAGAGATCAAGCAGGATAAGAATTGAATATTGGCAATTGTACAACTGTACAATTTCAGCCCACTGTGATACTGCACCTAAACAATGTAAGTTTGAGCTGTAATAATTTTTGAATAAAACACCATTGTTTTACTCAGAGGGATAAACCCTACAACAAATTGATTTTTACATCTTAAGTTCTGCTATCCTTTTAATATAGATACAAGTAACATTATGCATTTAGGCTGCAGAAACAAACATGCTTCATATACACTAAATGGGAAGCTACTTGGGGAGTAGAACCGATAAACAATAGAGTTTACAGCAGTGTGCAGAGTCACTAAGTTTCTGCAAGAGCAAATAGGGTAGTATCCTGCATAAAAACGGTATAGATGCATAGGTTAGGAATATAATTCTACCTCTACAGAAAAACTTGGTAAGGCCTCATTTTGAATATGGAGTATTACTGAGGATATGACAGATGGCTTCAATGCAGATAGGTTGTTGATCCAGGGAACTATCTGACTACCATTTGGAGTGAGGAAGGAATTTTTTTACCCACTTGGTCTTTTTTGGAAATGGCTTCAATATTTTTTTGTTTTGCCTTTCTTTGGATTAACAGGGGTCTTTTGGCATGGGCCGGACTTGATGGATGCATGTCTTTTTTCAGTCTCATCAACTATGCTACTATGTTACTATGAGTACAGTTTTGGACACTAGTTCTTAAAAAACTGAAAAAGCTCAACAAAATATATAAAAGGATTGGATGATCTGAGATATAAAGAGAGACTAGACAAACTGGGTTTGTTTACATCAGAGAAGAGACCTATAAGGGGTGATAAGATTACCATTTACAAATATGTTCAAGGTCAATACATAGGACTCTATGGAATTATTTACTCAAAGAGCTGAGTAGAAAACAATAGGTCATGCGTTAAGACTAGAGGAAAGGGCTTTTTGATTAAAACAATGGCAAGGATTTTTTTTTTAACATTAAGAGCAGTAATGTTATGGAATACTTTGCCTCTGAATGGTGTGCTTGCAGCTACTGTGGTTGCTTTAAGATTCCTTTCTAGTTCAGAACATTACTGAGAATTATGAGTTTGTTTCAAAGCAGAAGGATGTTGATCCAGGGAAATGTTCAACTGCCAATCAGAATCAGAAATAAATTTTTTACACACACTCAGGGCTTTACTGGTAATTGCTTCCTTTATTTTGTTTTCCTTACAGTGGATCAACAGAGGCGATATGGCATCAGCTGAACTTGATGGATGCATAATTTTCTTTTGCCTCATTAATTATGTAACAATGTTAAGTTCATTCTTTTCTTACAGAACCAATAAGGGAACCCCAGGGGTCTCATTTCATACCCCATTCTGCAACCCCCGGGTTCACCAACAGGGCTACTCCCAGGTGAGCAGATTTACTGATGGTGCACGAGTAACGTCTGCCTCCCCTCAGTGCAGCATGCTGGTCTGTATAGATCGCTACAAGGGAAATATTTTGTCAATCTTGTGTCAACTTAAGGAAGAACCTGCCTTCCTTCATCAAGGGGAGCAGGGTTTTCCTTATACTGATAGACAGAAGATTGTCCCTCATTGCTATCTGTCCGGTCAAATGACTGAATTTCAGACCTGAGGGGAGGCAGCATTTCGTATGGAAAAGGGGTGGGAGGGGGACACTTTAGAACAAAAGAAGACTACAAATCTGTGGACAGTCAGAAAGGTATGTTTTGCTATAAAAAAGTGTATTGAATAATTAACGTTACCTTAATATCAATACATTACTACCCCACCATGTGCTAACTGCAGTAGCCATGCAGTAACAGTGACGTTTCATATGCTAATTAAGCATTCCAGTAACATTTCATATGCTAATGAAGCCCTTTCAGTGTTTTTCTTACTCTAATGAATGTTCTCAGTGATTTTTCAAATGCTAATGAAGCACTGTGCTGCACCAGGAGACTTTCATTTTCACCCTTCCCAGACATAACATTTCCCAAACTATGCATCTGCTGGGCTTTTGGTTAACATGACAAATAGGGAGTTTTGAATTAAGTTTTCAAATATGTAAAAGAAAATTCATGGTCATAGGTCCACTTTAACAGTTTGAGCGCAGGAGGGGTATGCAACACATTGCAAAGCATGTTGCATACCTCTCTAGCACTCAAAGAGTTAAGTATGGAGTGTCTCATGTTTTTCCAACATAGGATTTCTGGGTAAGAGGTGACATAAGCCCTACCATTTTCACACATTGAGGCTGATTTTCAGCAATTCTGAACCAAATCAACCCCTTTAAATGCCAGAGAGAACTCTAATACATTGGGCATTTTCATTTCCACATGGTGTAGATGGTTTGCTCCAGAATTCTTCTTGGTACATCAGCCTATTTGTGCCTTTATGAAAGGCAGGTACAAATGCATGCTGAAACAACGCCAGATCAAACCAGCTAATCTAGTTACAGACTGTATGTTTATTTTTATGAAAGATGTTCAATGTTCAGAATGCAATATTGATAGCAAAAGCTAGCAAATGGAGCACACTGTTGTCCATGCAATACAGATACACATGAGAAATCACACATTCACACACTCAATCACAGTCACACCTACACACTAACAACACATACAAGAGGAGTCTCCCTCTCATCCTTTAACCTACTCCACTGAGGCTGTTTCAAGGGACCAGAGTGGTGAAAGGGAGGGAAGGTGGGAGGTAAAGAATAGGAGCAGGATCGGTGAAAGGGAGGGTAGAAGGGAATAATGAGAGCCAGGGAAGGAAAATCAAGGGTGGGAGAATAATATCCTAAGTTGTAAAAGGAAGCGTGGGAGGGGTAAGACAAGTTCCAGACTGGAGAAATGGAGGGTGAGAGAGGGAGGAGAAAATAAACTGTAGCTGAGAAAGGGAGGATGGGACAGGGAGAAGAAGAGTAGGAGTGGCGATAGGCAGGGTGGGATAGGGTGAAGATGAAACAAAGCTATGAAAGGAAGAATGGTAGGGAGAGAAGAAGACTCGGAGTGGCAAAGGAGGGAAGGAGGGAGTAGAGAATAAAAGCTTCAGTGGTGAAAGGGAGGGTGAAAAGGAAAGAATAAGAGCTGCAAGAGTACATCAAAGGAAAGAATAAGAGCCAGAGCTTTGAAAGGGAAGGTAGAATGTAAAGTAAGAGAGCTGGAGCAGTGTAAGAGAGGCTAGACGTACTAGAGCGGTGTTTTATTCAAACATTATAAGAGTTCAGAAATATTGAACTCCCTGAACTTTAAAGGAGAAGTAAACTTTTTTTATGAAAAACATATATATTGTAGGGATTTTCCTATTGAGTAAAATAAGGTTACTCCCACTGCCGAGAGATTTATGTTTCCAGAGTTATTACAGTTTAAACCCATGTTTTTTTACATTAGCAGTGCCCTCTAGTGGTCAAATTCTAATTAGATTTCCTGTTAGATTCTAATGGAGGGGAAAGTCAGATAAGTCAGAGATATACAGTTCTCCATAGAATGTGATAGAAACTGCTTGTCACTTCCTGTCAGTTAGAACTATCAGGAAGTAAACACAGTAAATTCACTTCCTGATTATTTAAACTGATATAAATTTTGAATAAAACATCTGACAGCAGTGGGAGTGACCTTGTTTTATTCAGCAGGAAATGCACTGTAAAATATGTGTTTTCATAAAAAAAAGTTTACTGTGCCTTTAAGTTCAAACTGACAGGAAGTGACCCAGCTGTTTTTTTAATCACAATCTATGAAGAACTGTTGTTAGTGACTCACCTCCTCCACACATTACCATATGAAAGCTGGCCACTAGAGGGCAATGTTAATTTAGAAACAAGTTGAAACTATATTTACTCTGGAAAGATGCATCTCCTGGCAGTGGGAGTACCCTTGTTTTACTCAACAAGAACATGTCTACAATATGTTTTTTTATTGAAAAAGGCACTGTGTCTATAACCAACAGAGAGGCAGATAAACTAAAAGTAACTGGAGCAATTCTAGGGTAAACCAACTGCTCAGTAGGGTCAAATACAATTCCCATTTATTTAAATAGTACTAGTAACCCCTTGAATGTTAGAGAGTTGGATACCTCTCTAGAATTCAAGAAGTTAAAAGCTCTATTGAAATTACTGGAAACTTGATGTTTTCAGCATGGTGCTGTTCTGTTTTGTCCCAGGATTCCTCAAGCTTTTCTCAGTACAACAGGCTCAGTAAGTGGTGTGTCTAGTGCTGTGAGCTGGAAGTGAGGGTTTTCCCATAAAACATGTCCTTATGAGTTTTACATTCTGAAAAGCGTCCTTGTTCCTATAAATGGGAAGAGTGTGAAGACTTTCAGCCCCAGGGTTGTTCTTTCAATCTGCTTCTTAATATTGCAAGGAAAGGTGTAGATATTTATTTATAAAACTTTTACCAGGGAGCTTACACTGAGATTTCTCTCATTCTCATCCTGGACAGCATTTACAATACAAACTTATACATTTAGAAAAATAAAAATAACACATTAGATTATACATGTTTTTTTAATTACTAAAAAGGCAGTTATTTTTGATATTTGAAACTGATGGATGATTTGATTTTTTATGTAGGTTATTCCAGGCTTACAGAGCTCTGTAGGAGAAGGCAGATCAATCCTCCTCTATCTAGTTGTTTGGAATAGTCAGTGAGTTAGTGGCAGTGGGGCGGAGGTTATAGGAAGTATGCATATATATAGTCATACTGATAGATCTGGAACAATTCTGGGGATAAACCAACTGCATCATAGGCATACCAGGGAACTCTCCAGATTTGCCCCAGAGACTCTGCTTTTGACACTGCATTACTTGGTCTCCGGGACAGAGGCTGATTCTCCGTATGTGGGGAGTTTCTACTGAAATTCTGCCCACTACTGTTCCTTCCCTGGCTGCTCCTCCCACTTCTCTTCCTTACCCATCCTGTTCTTCCCACTTCCCGCCCACTTTTGTGATGTATTTGCTAGGCCTCACCCCAATCATGGCTAAGCCCCACCTCTTTTTGGCGTGATTTATATCCTCTAGTGGCACCAGAGGAGTCCCCGGAGGGGACTCAATAACAGAAAGTTCCAAGGTATGATTAAAGGATATAAATAAAATTCAAATTGATTTCAGTTACCCTGGAATTTATAGAGAGGTCTCTAGCAATGTATGAAGCCCTCTCTATTAGTGGGAATATTGTGAAGGTTTTATGTGTGTTCCCTATGATGCAGTTAGTTTGCCTCAAAATAGCTCCAGTTCTTAAAGGGGATCTATTACCCCTATACAAGTTTCTCTGATCACTGGCCTAATTTGGTACATTTCACTTATTATGTATGCTAATATCCCATCTTAATTCTGTGCTCAGAGCGGTACATAAAAAAAGACAAGGAAGGTGATGTATTAAAGGGGATCTATCACCCCTATAAAAGTTTCTCTTAAATGTTAGGTTATATAGCAATTATGATGAATACTGTATTACTTTCTTGTTTTAAAATGCTATTTGGCTGAAACTAAATTATTAAATGCTGCCCTGCACCATACTTCTGGACAGACTGCGCTTACCTGCTGTATACCGCATTCTGTCACTCTGTCTCTGCTCCCCTCCCTCTATCCAGCCTCCTCCAATGACAGGTGCTTTCTGCCTGTAAGCTGGAGTGGTCGCTGACCAATGAGGACGCTTCAGCTTACAGACAGAATGCCAACATCATCGGAGGAGGCTGGATAGAGGGAGGGGAGCAGAGGCAGGGTGCCAGAATGTGGTACAGAGCAGGTAACCTCAGTCTGTCCAGAAGTAGGGTGCAGGGCAGTATTTAATAATTAAATTTTTGCCAAATAGCGTTTTAAAACAAGAAAGTAATACAGTATTCATCATAATCGCTATATAACCTAACATTTAAAGGGATAGTAATACCTTTATGGTTTGAGAGATATTCACAAGCAAAGTTCCCCCCTCCCGCCCCTTTTACCTAGTGTAAGCCATCTCTTCTCAGATGTGGAATCTGGTTGTAAGACCAGACAGATAACAGCAGGGGACAATCTTCTTTCTATTAGAACAATGAAAGCCCTGCCCCCCTTGACAAGTTTTTCAGGTTTTTCCCTGATCTTAATTGAAGATTGTCCCTCTCTGCAGTCTACCTGGGCACCTCCCTTCTGATCTGGCTGAACAGTGTTACATCAGTAAAAGGGGCAGGAGGGAGATACTTTATTATTGAATTACTCTTGAACTACAACTCTGACAGAATTGAAATAACACTCTCCAAAGTCCAAATACTATGATGATTAATTAGAGCTGCTTTTATTATGAAACATTACTATCCCTTTAAGAGAAACTTGTATAGGGGTGATAGATCCCCTTTAATACATCACCTTCCTTGCCTTTTTTTACGTACCGCTCTAAGCACAGAATTAAGATGGGATATTAGCATACATAATAAGAGAAATGTACCAAATTAGGCAAGTGGTCAGTTTTTGTGTGCTGCTCCTCGTTAATGTTTATGTCCTAAGCAATTTATGCAGAAAAATGCTCCTTTTTATGATGCTTGTACCAAAGAGAGTGCAGTATGGGCGGGTATAGGAATTTATGAATGTGCTTTTCCTCTGAACCTTGTTTCTCAACATGTACTAACAAGTAGCAGAGAAATTGTTGTAAATGTTGTTCTTTTGTCTATGCATGCTACAGTGGTATCACTAGAAAATGAGCTGTGCATTCCCTCCTCTAGGTTTGTGCATTCCCTCCTATGCAGGGGCCTAACTACAGGGGGTGTAGAGGGTACAGTTATTACAGGGCCTGGAGTCCATGGGGCTTATCAGGCCTAGGGCATAATATTTTCTAGTTATGCCCCTGGAAGAATATTTGAGAAGAATATTATGTTAGGGGCCCTCAAAAAATATTTGCACCTAGGTCCTTCAAAGACTATTATGCTAAACTAGTTAATCCCCACTTACCTTACTATGGCCAGAAAATCCTAAAGGCCCCTATAAATTTTGCTTTTATGCTTTTATTCAAGTGAGAACATCGTCAATTTGTCTTAAATGTCATGTCTGTGGAGGTGGACACCAAAGCTACTGGTATTTTTCCACAGAGAAGCATGTGCAGCACATCTGAAGCAATGCATAACCTATCCCCAGCATTTCAAACGGCCAAAGAGGGACACATTTGTTTTAGGTGGTGTGGCTGGTGGGAGGGGCATTACCAAGAATTTTTAGGTTATTTCATGACTTATTAACAACTCATTTTGTAACTGGACAAATGACTTAGAGCAAGACCAAAGTATTTTATTTACTTGTATTAAACTTGTATAACTGGTCATTCCTGGTCGCCCCCAAGGCCATCATGTCTTTCCTGCTATGTTGAAATGACAACTGTCTTGGTCTGGAGAAGGCTGGTGCCAGCTGTCCTCACCTCAAGCCTTTGGGATCCTATGAGCTGTTACAGTATTATTGCCTGCTTAAAAAGAGTCACTATCCTGCAGAACTGTGTAACAGCGGAGTAATTTGTACAAACAATGAGATGAATAGATCACTAATTGTGGTGAAGGTCCAACTGATGACAGTTTAAATTTAGAGTTAATACAAAAACAAATGGGAGAACATATCAGTATCAATTATTATATACACTAAAATAATGAGGAATATTTCATGTGACCTACATATATATATATATTCGAACTGGCTTTATAAAACCATAGTCGGCAAAATCACATGAAGGATCAATAACCCATCTTGCCAAGGTGCACTTCTCACTGGAATTCTACAAGCACTTTATTTTGTCGGTAATAGATGAAAAATCTGTGGTTTCTGTAAGAAATAGAGATTTAAAATCACAGTTTAGCGCATTTCTGAACCTTACATTCTTTCACCAGGATCTCTTTCTAACAAACAGCTTTTTGACATAAGACACATAGAAATTTAGTCTCTAATTTAGTGTATATAATACCGCAATAACCCATAAACCCCCTTTTTTATTCTGTGATTTGAGGAATTGAGAAGAAAGATTCTTTGTTTATGTTACAGGGGAGCAGGGGAGTGGAAAGATACAGTGAGTAGAGGAAGTGAGAATCCTCCATTCACCCTTCTGTCAGTTATTACTGGATTTTGAGATTGTGAGTACCCTGGTGCTAAGGTGGAGGCATTTGTCAATATCAATACATTTTGCATTATGATCTCCCTTCTTCTTCATGCTTCCATTAAAACTTGCTTTCTGAGGTTAGTGAAGATATTAAGAAGGGTCACATGACTAGAAATAAACATAAACTGCTAGTAGAATGTATTGCTTTTACATAAGGTCCCATCAGGACACACTGTCACATACTGTCCCACAACGCAGTAGCCTAGACTTGCCTCAGACACAGACACACACTAGGGGCTCCATTCAATTAGGCCTGGTAAAACTTGCATTAGTGCCAAAAAGAGGTAAGTACAGTACACATATTCCACTCGATTCTCTTACCTCTGACAAGAACCAAAATTAGTGACAGGAGTTTTTTTAGACAGTTCAGCATTCTATTACCCATGGTATGAACAGCCAATGTGCGATAAATCATGACAACGTCTGCTAGGAATTAGCCCATGGAACAATGGAACAGCTCAATCCATATGCTATTCTGTTGTGTACAGTCAGTGGTAACGCACGTTAACGGGATACATTTTCAGGCGGAAATACTGCTTCTACAAATCCCAGGTGTTGAATACACAATGCATGTTACAAACCCTCATTACACCACAAGAAAGAAGGAATTAATCACTCCCTGAAATCGTTGAAACTCACGCCTGAAAAGTCCTTAAAATATACACGAACCCATGAACTCCCTGAGTATCATAGGGCTGTGCAAAACATTGTGAATAACTATACTGCACACACCCCTGAGCCACCAGGGGTTAACAGAGACCAATATGCTACGTCTACCCAAGCTAATATGCACACCTGTCCATTGCAATGCATTGTAACCCAGTGAATGAAAGACATATACCCAGCATAGAAGAAGTATGCAACAGCATCATGTCTTACAACTGCCAACATCACATAGGTAACAACCAATCAGCAAGTAGCCTACCTCAACTCACCAGAAACATCCACACTTCAAAGCACTCCCCTAGACAAGCCCCTCATTCCCATTAATGCATTGTGCCCTGTTGACTGCTTACTACTCCACTGCTGCCTTAAAGCGACTTCACACCACTGTTAGGACCTGGCCTGTTTCCAGTTATCCTATTCAGACAACTCTCCCCATAACCTAGCAACATGTTCCCACTGCATCTCCTGTGAAGGCATCAGAAGAAGGGGCTTAAGAAGGGTAGGGAACTCCTGGATCATTAAAATGCACATGACCATAAGCCAGTAAGTGGAAATTTGCTTGGATCTTCGTTCATGATAACGTGGATATAGCATTGGCTCAAATGCCTTGCCCTCGGGATGCCAGAGGACTACTAAATGCATTGTTTTGTTATGTGTACCTCTTGGCCATCAAAAGGATCCTATAATCCTCCTTTTCTAACCACAGATACACACCTGATGAACAGAAAACATCCAGGATGCACACATTTGGCTGCTAGGGATATGTCTGTGTCTCAAACACTGTCTAAATGTATTATGCGCTGCATGTGTATCAGAAATACATATTTACTGATGAAAAACATGTCACACGTGGCTACTAAAATGGCGACTGGTTTACAGGAAAAGAAATATCAGGATAGACTAAAGGATCTGAACATCTTGGAGGAGAGAAGAGAGACAGGGCATATGACAGAAACATTCAAATACATAAAGGTATTTAACAAAGTGCAGGAAGGAAGTACATTTCAAATAAGTAAAAATGTTAGGAGGAGAGGCCATAGTTTAAAACTAGAGGGACACATGTTTAGACATAATGTAAGAAAGTTTTACTTCACTGAGAGGGTAGTAGATAAGTGGAATGTCGACCAGTAGAAGTGGCAGAAGTTAATACACTGACAGAATTTAAGCATGCATGGAATAGGCATAAGACTGTCCTGAACATAAGACAAGACCAAGGACCAGATAAGGTTTGAGGTTTTTATAGTAGGAAACTGGGCAGACTAGATGGGCCGAATGGTTCTTACGGCCGTCAAATTCTATATTTCTATCATTTTGTCTTCTTAAGAGGAGGTTCAAATGCGGATGCCCTGACTGACTGTTTGGTCACTCTTGTGTGTATTGAGGTTTGTGAGGGTGTAACAACTGGGTACTGTGGAGTTTACTTTTTGGGATCATTTGTATCTTGAACACCGAAGATGACAAGGAGAGATGAATTCATGATTGAATATGTGTTATGTGAAATTTACAGAACATATGTTTGAACCCAGAGGTGGACAAACTTGGTTCACTGGTTGTTGGGGACCACAATTCCCATGATCCACAACCATCCATAGGAGTTGTGATCCTTTGCAGATGGGGAGCCTCATTTTGGCTACCCCTAGTTTGCAAATTTGTTAATACATCACATGGTAATTGTGTGAGAGGGTTTTTTCCTGTTGAGGGAGATATGTGTGCTCCTGCTGCTATGATTGCTGTGTTCCCCAGTCAGTTCATGTTAGACCTGCTTTGGCTGTGTGCAATACTTTCATGGCCTGAATATTGCTGATGTATGTGATGCACCAGTGCAGATGTTGTATTCCAGGCCATGGAGTGCTGTGCACATGCAAAGTATGTTAGGCATGTAATTACTTTTGAATTTCATGCCTAACAGGAGTGGGATAATCCCTATTGTACCTAGCAGGACAATCTGGCTGCACTTTTAGTTGTTACCGTCCCTGTGACACAACTGTCTCTAGCAACATGGCTGACATTTGTTAAGATCATTACTTATGTCAGTTTTGTGTCAGGATGGGTATCAGTGTTCTCTGTAAGGTGAGCATGTTTGAGCAGCACAGCACTAAAGGAGTTGACATGGTGTCAAACTGGGCAGGGCTGCATGGTGCATTAAGTTGTTTCTGTTGCTAGACAGCATTACCTCTTTTTTTTACCTTGCTGCTGGATTGCTCACTCTGTAGAGATCACTAATGGCCATGCGTAGACCTGATCCTGTGATGTACTATAGTTGTGTGGTGTACAGTAATGTATCATGTTGCTTACCAAGAGATTGGAGGGTGCTGTTATCCCTTTATCACAGCAGCCTTGGATCCCTTGAACTGCAGTCATGGGTAAGTTCTGTCAGAGCATCTCCTCCCAGACATTGATGCTGATGTTTGCAGGTGGCCCACTACCTTTAGCTCTTGCATGTGGGGACAGATCATCCATCTTGTTCTTCACCTTCCTCTTACAGTCTGTTCAGTATTTCTTGATCGAGTCTTTGGTGCTCTTGCACCTGGACAGCGAGTTGACTGCATCTTCCACCTGGTGCCAAGCTTCCATCTTGTTAGCAACAATTCCCCTGCTCTTTCCAAGGAGAACAGAATGTGATCCCTTTCTAAAATGCTCTGCATGATGTTCTCCTCATAGGAGTACATAGGATTCCTGAGACTGTCTTCCTCCACTCCAGTCTCAAATGGATGTACACTCTGTGTGGATGTTTGTGTCCCAGGCCCTGCCTGCACTATCCCTGGCTGTGTGTGTTCCTTTCTCACATCCCATCTGTTTCCCACTGCCAAGTCAATCCATAGCTGAAGTGTACTTTGTTGTTGTTGGGTACTTCTCTGCCCTTCTTCTCCTCTCCATCCTCGACCAGGGATTCCCTGCTTTCTGTCCATCTCTCCTGCACCTTACCCCATCCCTCCAGCCTTCACTCCTATCTCCGGCATCTCACTCCAACTATCCTACCTCCATCACACACCCAGTCACATTCTCACCGGCACTTGGTTACAATCAGCCTCTGCCACTCCCTTACATTCACTCAGTCACACTGTCTGAAATAAAATATAAAATGTGTAGTATGGCCCCCCAAAAAAGTTGTGAGTGTGTTTATGATTGTGTGTGGATGCAATCTGCGCAATATATGCCAAAGTGTGTTATAGGTTTTTATGATGCAAAACAATCCGCTCCCCACTACAACTCTGCTTGTCTCCAATGTGAGCTCCTGTCTCTCTCGCTCTCTTTCACTATCTCTGTCCTCTGCTCCTGGCCCCTGTGCTGTAGTTAGCAGCTCATCTAAACACAGACAAGTTCTGTCAGTTATTATACATATGCAGCTAGACATTTGGGGGGATACCACTGGGATGGAGTCTATCTTAGTTTGACTTATAACATCTGAAACATTCTCTGTTTTGGATGACAAGCTAATCATGGCCAACAGGACATCATCTGCTTGTTCGAATACCATGCGTTTTATTGATCTGCTTGTATGGAGCCATGCTTGTTTGGAGCTAATGTGGCTGTTGGAGATTACAACTTCCATGATGCTCACATATCCATTGTTTGGTGGTAGATTGCAGGAGTTTCAGTCCTCAACAACTGGAAAGCCATGGCTGGAGACATGGTTTGCTAAGAGTCATAACATTCAATAACGCATCTTAACAGCTGGCACATGTGCCATGGACATCTTTTCCTATACAGCTCAATACTCGGTTCCTCCTGAGCTAGATTCCATCACTCGTTGAACAGTTACCACTTGCTTTTGCTCCATATTTTTCCATTATGATTTATCTTATCTACAGTCGAGTGATGCACTTTTCACAGGTGATAGCATACAGCCTCCGATTGCTATCTGCCACATTTAAGGTGTCCTGTTCAGACAGCATTGATTCAATGTGATTGTATGTTCAGGGATAACTGGTGATTAACCCTTCCAATGCCACAGAAATAAACAAAGCATTGCTTTGCAATGCAGTACTTACCCCTCTGGCAGTGTTTGAGTTAGACCTATTAGACATTTTATGAACACATATACATAGTTATTCTTGAGCAATGCTATCATCCATTACACAGATCCTTATCATCAGGTCATGCTGTTCTGAGGAGTCATGTTGTGTGTGCATGTCAGTCAGTGTAAGCTGCACTGGCATGGGGCTACACAATCATGGCTCTGTGGTTGCTTGGTAATGCAACACTGATGATCCCCAAAAATACAGGTAGACTGCAGAGAGGGGCAATCTTCAATTAAGATAAGGGAAAAACCTGAAAAACTTGTCAAGGGAGGCAGGACTTTCATTGTTCTCATAGGAAGAAGATTGTCCCCTGCTGTTATCTGTCTGGTCTATGGACTGGATTCCACATATGAGAAGAGATAGCTTACACTAGGTAAAAGGGGCGGGAGGGGAAACTTTGCTTGTGAATATCTCTCAAACCATAAAGCTTTGAGCGATAAGACTTATATCGTTCTCCATGTTTTTTAATGTCTACAAAATCAAATAAAGATAAAACAAAGTATTACTATCCCTTTAAGTCCTTATTAGTCAAGTGAAAGAGGTAAAATTCTTGAGCAAATCAACTGCACCAAAAGGCGAAATAAATCTTCAGCAAATTCACACTTGTTTAAAAAGCCCCCTTTATAGTGCTCCTATTACAATCACTTAATTTTACAGGGGATGTTATAGAAAGCCTCTTAAAATGAACTGTGCACATTCTTTTCTGCAATAAATGAAACCAGAGCTTGCAAACATCACCTTTACTTCTCCTGTTTTGTGGGCAGCTACATGTTGTGCTGGGCTTCCTCCCACTCCACTCCTTGTCACCACTCCCAGTGCTTTATTCTCTCCCAGCCTATCCATGTTTGGACAAAAATGATATAAAGTTTATTCTGCATGACAAGTTTCAAAAGCCCATTTAAATGAATTGGAATTTTATTTTCCCCCTATAGTGCAGTTGGATTGCCACAGAATTGCACCTCGTTAGCTTGATGATTAAGGTTCTTATTTAGGAAAGAGAACAAAATCTGGAGCAAACCAACTATACAATTGATTGAAATTGGACATTTAACCACTAGAGAATACTTCCCAAGTGTCCCCTTTAGGAGGGACAGCCCCTCTTTTAGACCCAAATCCCTCTGTCCCTCTTTCCTACTCTGATGTCCCTCTTTTTAGGAGGACAGACTGTGTGGTGTATATATAAGTGTATCACATTGCTCTACAGCAATAAAATTCACATTACTGTTTGTTTAAACGCCAGTATATGTGTTTATAAATTAGTCTGAGCAAATAAAATACTTTGGTCCTGTTATAAATAATTTATTAGGTTACACAAAGAGGTGTTAATAGGTCATGAAATAGACTAAAACTTCTTGGTAATACCCCTCCCACCACCCACACCCCCAGCCACACCCCATAAAACACAAGTGTCCCTCTTTGGCAATTTTAAATGTTGGGAGGTATGCACTAGATACACCTTAGCAATGAAAAGGCACAATTCTGGGGCAACGCATGTGAATCACAAAGGGCAAATGAAAATTCCCATTGATTGCGAATGGGGGTTTTAAACAGCTGAATGCTGATTTGCAATGCATTGCAAAGCTCTCCATAGTATGCAAGTGGTTAAAATACCAGTTTAATGTGGGCATGCTGCAATCTCTGTGCAACCTAAGATTAAAGGGAAGACACATATAGGGCCATACCCAGCAAAATAACTGGGCCATATGTCCCAAAGAAAAGTGCATGAATTATTCAGCAAACCAATTGCACCATAGGAGAAACGTAAAGAAATATCCCCATATTCAAATGGGTATTTTAAGCCCTTGAATGCAAAGCATTGGAGACCTCTCTAGTATCCAATGGGTTAATATAGCTATTTCCCTCAATGGGGAATGTTAGTCCTTCTATATGTTACTGTTGGTTTTCCTCAGATTTTCTCCACTTTTACTTTGAACATAGGTCAAAGATGCACAGTTCTGTAGAAAACCAGCTGGATCAAAGGGGCAAAAGAAAATTCCTCAAATTTCCATTAACTATAAGACTTCTCACCCTCAAATGCCGGAGAGCTCTCCAATGCATTGCAGTGTGGCGTTTTTGTGACATCCTGTTGATGTTACTATTGCTATTTGTAGGTTAACCCATTAAAGACCAGAAGGATGTGCAGTGCATTACTTTGCCATGTGTTGCACATCCCTTTGGTCCTTAAATGGGTTAATCTTTTGTGCACTGTTATATTTCCTGTTAATCTGCTTCTTTTATACAGTAGCTTCCTGGCTAGCTCTGCTATTGAATTGTGTGTGTGATATAGTAGTTCTCGATATTTTCATGCTCATGGACTCCCCACTAACACTGCACGGTGGAAGTTCCAGGGCCCCACTAACATTCCATAGATAGTACAGAAAATCAGAGCTCTCAGGAAGCTTTTTCAAGGTGCAACAAAGGTTTATTGAGAGATCAATGTTTTGATCCCAACAGGGATCTTTATCAAGATGGCAATTATGCAATATTATTACATAAAATATAATAAACCTTTGTTGCACCTTGAAAAAGCTTCTTGAGATTTTCTCTACAGTATTCATTGTTATATATGGCACCCAGACATTCATCTAGGCCACAAACAAAATATATATATATATATATATATATATATATATATATATATATATATATATATATATATCAGGGCACAAAATTTCCACTCGCCACTAGCCAATGGCGAGTGAAAATTTAGCCCTGGCGAGTAGAAATTCAGCCCTGGTGGGTATGTTTTGGCATGCAGTGGCGAGTAACTTTTCAGGTCTGTCTAGTAGCAAAGGACTTAAAATTATAATCCATGTATATATATATATATATATATATATATATATATATATATATATATATATATATTGCAAAAGTCTTAGGCAGGTGTGGAAAAAAAAAAGATGTAAAGAATGCTTTTCAAAAATAGACATGTCAATATTTTATATTTATCTATTAACGAAGTGCGTAGTGAATGAACAGAATTAAATCTAAATAAAATCAATATTTGGTGCTGCCACCCTTTGCCTTCAAAACAGCATCAATTCTTCTAGGTACATTTACACACTGTTTGTTAAGGAACTCGGCAGATAGGTTGTTCCAAACATCTTGGAGAACTAACCACAGTTCTTCTGTGGATTTAGGCAGCCTCAGTTGTATCTCTCTCTTCATGTAATCCCAGATGGACTCGATGTTGTTTAGATAAGGGCTCTGTGAGGGCCATACCATCACTTCCAGGACTCATTGCTCTTCTTTACGCTGAAGATAGTTTTTAATGATTTTGGCTTTATGTTTGGGGTTGTTGTCATGCTGCAGAATAAATTTGGGTCTAATCAGATGCCTCTCTGATAGTATTGCATAATCTATATGTTATCTGCCTGTACATCTCAGCATTGAGGAGACCATTAATTCTGACCAAATCTCCAACTCCATTTGCAGAAATGCAGCCCCAAACTTGCAAGAAACCTCCACCATGCTTCATGGTTGCCTGCAGACGCTCATTCTTGTACCTCTCTCCAGCCCTTCTGCGAACAAATGGCCTTCAGCTACAGCCAAATATTTACATTTTGACACTCCAGAACACCTGCTGCCGTTTTTCTGCACCCCAGTTCCTGTGTTTTCATGCATAGTTGAGTCGCTTCGCCTTATTTCCAAGTCAGAGGTATGTCTTTGTGGCTGCAAGTCTTTCATGAAGACCAGTTCTGACCAGACTTCTCCGGACAGTAGATGGGTGTACCTGGATTCCACTGTTATCTGACAATTCTGAGCTGATGGCACTGCTGGACATCTTCTAACTGAGAAGGGAAGTAAGCATGATGTATTTTTGATCTGCTATATTAAGTTTCCTTGGACGTCCACTACAGTCCTCAAAGATGCCTGTTTCTTTGTGCTTCTTATACGAGCTTGGACAAAACATCTATAAACCCATCTGTTTGAAATTTCGGCCTGGAGAGACCTTCCTGATGCAGTATAACTACCTTGTGTCTTGATGCTGTGCTCAGTCTTGCCATGGTGTATGACTTTTGACATGAAACTGTCTTCAGCAACCTCAACTTGTTAGCTGAGTTTGGCTGTTCCTCACCCAGTTTTATTCCTCCTACACAGCTGTTTCAGTTAATGATTGTGTTTCAAACTACAAAGGGTTTGAAGAATTGAAGGCAAAGGGTGATCACACCAAATATTGATTTGATTTAGATTTATTTTCTGTTCCCTCACTATGCATTTTGTTAATTGATCAAAACAAACTATTAACATGTCTATTTTTGAAAGCATTCTTACTTCACAAATTTTTTGACACCTGCCTAACACTTTTGCACATTACTGTATATATATATATATATATATATATATATATATATATATATATATATATTTAAATCCAAAGTACAACAAAGCACACAGAGGTCTTCAACGATTCGTGACAAAAGGTGGATGATTTATTTTATCAACGTTGATAAAATAAATCATCCACCTTTTGTCACGAATCGTTGAAGACCTGTGTGTGATTTGTTGTACTTTGGATTTACATGTTAGCCTTAACAATAGCACCCAGGCTATAGACACAAGTTTAAACGTGAGTGCCTCTGCTTCTATCAAATATATATATATATATATATATATATATATATATATATATATATATAAAAGGCACTATTTTGGTTCCAAAATGTCGATATCTGTACATTTTTTAAGTTTGAGCAACTTGAAAAAGTTCTGACAAGTGCTGCTTTTATCGATTTATTTTTATCCAAGTACCAAGCATGCACCCAGGCTTAGCCCACACATTGTCATAAGAGCTGCCATCTCCTTGAATTCCACATATATATATATACGTATATACACAACTATATACATATATGTAGTATATCCCTTTGAGTGCCAGAGTGGTACGGAATGCATTGAAAAGCATGGTTACTGGTCTCCAGAAAACCCTTTTGTTGGAAGGTAGTGGTATCAAGGATGTATATAGCAACTGTTTGCCAGAATGTGATGCAGACACAGAATTTAGCCTACTAGAAGTAATAGTAGACATTCATGTAATATAATCATTCAAAAACCTTGAAAAATGCATAAGGTATAATTATGAATATACAACATAATCTTTATTGTAAAATAAGGCCAATTGTCTGAGTCTTTAGAATAAGTCAGGAAAAGGAAATACAGAGTAGCCCAAGACCTATATTTATTAAGGAGTGTATCTTTTTCACTGAACTCTCTGTCATTTACTGGGATTATTTATAAGTTCTCTTTTGGGTATTTATCAAGAGTATTTTTCTGTCTACAATATGCAAGGTACGCCGATAAAATGCCAAAGCTCAGTACTGAGCCAGAGGACATGTTAAGGCTAAGGTTCTCCTTATTCCCCATTGCCTGTTTGGTTGTGTTGATCCACTGACCTAATAATTGATGTTGGTACCTCTCCTCCCAGAAAAAGGGCCACTAAGGCAGCACTCTAGGGCCCATCTCAGGTGTTAGTGATTTTTCAAGGGCCATTGACTCTGCAGTCAGATCAGCCTACTGGTAGGGTGTGCTATTTCCAATATGCACTGAGGTAAAGAGGACTGGCAGATCGGCACCATCTAATTTATCTCCTTGGATTGGGGTATCCTATTGAAATGTCACCATCTATTTGGCAATCATCAAAATGGGGCGTTAAAAATGTCGCCTTAATCAAAAGGGCGACATCATTTAGTATGTCATTAATTATATACTTAAGTATTGCTCATGTTTAAATGGGTTATCATGTAAACATAAACAATACTTAACCCTACACTACTAAAATTGTTGTTATGGCTTCCCATAAAGCAACATATAACATTTAACCCTCTGGGTTCCAGAGGCGTAAGCGCTGCACTGCAGAGCCATCTGGCACTCAAAGGGTTAAAATCGTCCTCATTACCTTCAAGGCTTTCCAACACTCATCCCCAGCCTATATTTCACCTTAATATCCTATCAAATATATATGCAGGTCCTCTGCACTCCACACATAGACGAGGACCCTCTGCTCTTTTAAAGGGATAGTAATGTTTCATAATAAAAGCAGCTCTAATTAATCATCATAGTATTTGGACCTTGGAGAGTGTTATTTCAATTCTGTCAGAGTTGTAGTTCAAGAGTAATTCAATAATAAAGTATCCCCTTCCCACCCCTTTTGCTGATGTAACACTGTTCAGCCAGATCAGAAGGGAGGTGCCCAGGTAGACTGCAGAGAGGGACAATCTTCAATTAAGATAAGGGAAAAACCTGAAAAACTTGTCAAGGGGGGCAGGGATTTCATTGTTGTAATAGAAAGAAAATTGTCCCCTTCTGTTATCTGTCTGGTCTTACAACTAGATTCTACATCTGAGAAGAGATGACTTACACTAGGTAAAAGGGGCGGGAGGGGGAAACTTTGTTTGTGAATATCTCTCAAACCATAAAGGTTTGAGAGATAAGACTTATATCGTTCTTCATGTTTTTTTAATGCCTACAAAATAAAATAAAGAAAAAATTAAGTATTACTATCCCTTTAACCTCTACTGCACCATCTCAGCTGAATGTTTTTTTCTTTTTTTTCTACCACCCAGTTTTCACCAAGCCTCAACCCTCAACAACTTCAAAGCCAAGCTAAGAAGAGTACCTTTTAAATGTAGCTCTACTGTAATATGTAAACCTTATCTCATATGCACAGAACTATCATAAACTGCACTTCCTCCTCAACTTATTGTATGTCACCCATCTTATAGTTAGAGTGTAAGCTTTGTGGGCCAGGAAACTTATATCCTAATCTATGCATACTTAGTGTAACCTTATGATAATGTATGTATAACTACTTAATTACTGCACTTACTGTATCTCCCACCCATACTTAATGTAAACTGTAATGTGCTAAGTACACCTGTTGGCATTATATAAAAAAAATATACATATATACATGTAAGAATTTGTTTCTTCAGGTGCCAAGATAAGCCTCAGAAGGTAGGTTTAAATGTTTGGTTTTCTCCTACATTTTCTCCTATTTCTCTTATATGTATATAGAAAACTAGTGTAAAAGACCGTGTACACGGACCAAGTTCCGGGTGGTGTTAAGAGGCCGGTCCTGCTCTGCGTCCTGCCATCGAGGCAGTCATGCACTGTAAAGACTGCCCGAAAGCACAGCATGCTCCCAGCACAGAACTCCCAGCATTATGTGCGTTTGGGCAGTCTCTACTGTGCATGACAGCTTCTGACAAACATCCTAGCAAATTATTGTATAGGATGTTGTTTGGTATAACTGTGCCATAACAGTTTGCTCTGTAATAAATTACACAACCCTCTGGGCCTCATGGCCATTAAATATATGAAAATGGATAAATAGTACCTTCAAACAACTCACATGCAAATACTCATATATACTTATATGTATAAATAGGCTCAGGGCAGGATTTCCCATTAGGAAGAGTAGGCAACCCTTTGAATGCTACAGAGATGTCCAACACATTGGGTGTTATGCACTAAGGCGTGACAAGGGAGTGAGATCACTGGAGAAGTCATCTCCGCTTCATAACCTCTTTATCACCACTTGCAACCTCAGTAGCATTGTAAACGGAGCCTGCTGTAACATTAGCCCACAAAAATACAGCTATGAAGGGGAGCGGGAACGTGCTCCCTGGGGCAGCTGGGAAGTCCTGAGGTGTCATGTAGTGTCATGCAGGACATACAGAAAGCTGAATTGCCCAATTTTAAAGTCTAAATAACTCCACTAGCAGACAACTGAGAATAAAAAAAAAACCCAGCGCTAATCTAGGTTTATGTGTTAAAACACATGCTGAAAATTAGATTTTAGGTGAAACTTCCACTTTAAGAATATAGAGTATTTTCTGTGCTAGGGAACAGTGAATGGGACTGTGGGTGGAGGCATCTGAGGAGTAAGGGTGTGACCATGGGCGGTGATTAAGGTGTCTAGGTTGTCTTGCCTAGGGACACCTGGGATATAAATCTGGCCCTGAATAGGCTCAAATCCCCCACTGACTTCACTGGGCCAGAACCTGACATACAGAATTAGTGTATTTCTTGGCATAGCCATGTTCTCACTCACTTATAAACATGCAAATACAACCCCAATGATAAATATGCACATTTAAACAGTCACAAAAACTAGCATTTTGTTTCTGTGCTTATAATTTGAAAATGCATACATTTCACCCACGTGGTCACATTTTATGTGGAAATATGCTTCACAGGTGCAGCACAAAAAAATGAGTCAATCCACACCATTCAGTCCTGTAGTGCATTTGGATCCATGAAACAAATTAGGGATTATCCTAGCCTTGGTGACGAGATAATCTAAATTTTAATAATGACAGGAGGAGAATATTGCTTTAAACTTTCTTTACTTCACCTCCATAGCAGCAGCTTAACAAGTAACAACCAATCAGTGGAAAGCAAAAACTATAAATAGATCTGAAGAACTGTCCCACTTCCTCTTTCTTGAAGCGAACCTACTGGAACCAAAAGGCGCAGGACACTTGACATGACTGAGTATCACACAGTAGATCCCACATGAAGAAGCAGAAGTCGTAGAAAACTTGAACATAGACGTAGAAAAACTTGAATGTATGTGACAGAATAATGAAGCCAATTAAGCTGAAAAACAGGAAAAGAATAGAATTGTGGTATTACCAAGTCATACAGAACCTAAAGATGATACATATATCATAGAATGCACAATAAACAGGTGTAATAATCAAACATATCAAATTATTATCAAAACAAATAAGCAAGACATCAAATTTTAATACAGATAAAATAAAGAGAAGAAAAAGAAGGGTTGGGAATGTAATATTGGGGAGGGAAATATTCTCCTCCTGTCATTATTAAAATTTAGATTATCTCGTCACCAAGGCTAGGATAATCCCTAATTTTAAAACATGACAGGAGGCTCATATTGCATTTTTAACGCTCCGAAAGTAGAACAGAGCTCGGATGAGAAGACGGACGGAAATAGAAGGTCCGGAACATAGACTCCCGGGACCAGTCTGCACAATGAAGAATATCAGCTAAAGAAGCGCCAGAAGAAAAAGCCGCAGAGGCAGCTGCACCGCGAACTGAATGAGCTCCAAAGGAGACATCGATTCCGGCCAAGGATAAAAGCCATCTGACCCAACGGGCCAAGGTACAAGAAGAAACCGGATTGTGAGGACGCACGTAAGATATTAGAAGCTGTCTTGAATTTGAAGGGCGAAAAGCAGCAGTCCTGTCCAGGTAACAACGGAGACAAGTTGCTACGCACAACTTGGGATCAGCTGGAAAAAAGGGGTAAGAGATAGCACTAGAATTGGACTTCGTCCTTCGAGATATAGAAAAAACAACACCATCAGGAGAGAAAACGATCCCGTCATAATCAAAAGCTCTGACGTCAGAGATACGACGGAACGAAAGCAGACAGAGAAGGAGAGTTAGTTTAGCCGAAAGCTGGCAAAGGGATAGAAGATCATTGTCAGGCCAAGATCGAAGGAAAAGAAGGACAACAGAGACGTCCCAGAGAGAAGAGTACCTAGGACCGGGAGGACGGGAAAGGCGAATACCCCGCAACAAACGACATACTTGAGGGTCTTTACCCACAGGCAGACCAAAAACTGGAACATGGGCAGCTGAAATAGCTGATCTGTAAACATTAATGGTTCTATAAGACTTCCCCAAATCAAATAAGTGGGAAAGGAAATTAATTATGCAATGAATAGGGGCAGTAAAGGGATCGAAACCCCGTTGAAGACACCAGCCTGACCAGACTCCCCAAGACGATGAGTAACAGCGTCGCGTGCCAGGAGCCCAGGAGTCCCAGAAGAGACGACGAGCTGTGAGCGATAGACCTGAGACATCCCAAGATCCCCGGAAAGAGACCAAGCCACTAGCTGCAGGCGATGTAGAAGTACGAGGGGATGAAGTTGCCCTTTCGGATTCATAAGAAGTTCCGGGAAGGAAGGAATCAACAGAGGGTCCTGATAAGAAAGACTCAGAACTTCGGGAAACCAGGGTTGACTCGGCCAGAGAGGGGTTATCAACAAAATTGCAGATCTCTGAATCCGAATGTGACGAAGCACCCTGGGGATCATGGCAAACGGAGGGAAGGCATATGCCCCTGACCGGGGCCAATGTTGGAGGAAAGCATCCGTCGCTTTGGAGCTGGGATCCGGGAGCCAGCTGAAGAAAACTGGAAGTTGATGATTGAGACGGGAGGCAAACAGGTCCAGAGTTTTGAAGTGTATACAGAAGGGCTCACCCTCGAGGATAGTGCAGAGAAGCAGCGCGCTGCGGAGGGGAGAATGGCCGACAGCCGAATGAGGAAAAACCGTTGACAGCCAATGTCAACCGAAATCTCGCGAGACGCGACATGATGGAAGATGTCGCGCTTACAAGGTTTAGGGAAGAGGAGAAGAGACTGCCGAACGGGCGAAACGGTAAACTTTCAGAAAGGGACGGTGGTAAAAGGGAAAAGGAGCGGGGAAGAGTTACCCCAAACCGGACATAAGGGGAGAAGGGAATTAGCCCAAAGAAACGATAAGTAAGGAAGTAGACAAGATTTTAAGATAAGATTGTGAGGTAAAAATAAGTCAATATTAAACAATGGAGCCAACCACAATATATATATAGCAAATATATGTAAGATAATATTGATTTCTCAATAAATATTTATCAGGAAGAATAAATACTCTGACCTTTTGCAGATGGAGGTGAGCAGCAAGAAAGAGGAAGTGGGACAGTTCTTCAGATCTATTTATAGTTTTTGCTTTCCACTGATTGGTTGTTACTTGTTAAGCTGCTGCTATGGAGGTGAAGTAAAGAAAGTTTAAAGCAATATTCTCCTCCTGTCATGTTTTAAAATTATTGTATGACAGAACATACGTTGAACGTCTGTGCAGGGAATGTTTCTTCCCTCCCCTTTCTCATAAAATTTTGCTATAACAACATATTTTCCAAGTTACATGATTTTGAACCTTCTGGCCTAAAAAAAGTGATGGTAAAATTAACTTAACCCTGTAAGGACTGGCCAATCTCGTACCTGGCCGGCACTTAAGGACCCCGCTCGGGGAGCCCTGAATTCCATGACGGTCCTGGAACATCATGGGCCCTTATCGTTCCCCAACCCATGACGTACCAGGACCGTCAAGGGTCCTTAAGGGGTTAAAAAGAATTCAAACTGCCATATTTTAAAATTGTGCCTCTAGTGTATGACTTGCACTTCCTCTAGAATAGGTTTGTAAGCTCTCATGTTCAAGCCCTCTAACTGTATATTTAAGGATGAATACACATGTACTAATGTATGTATTTGTTACTCCCTATTTGCACTGCACATTGTACTGCACCATGAAAATATCAATGCAAACAAGGGGGATGAAATATTACATTTGTATCCAAAGCCTGTGAACTGCATAGTGCAATGGATGTTTGTTCTAAGAAATGGAGACTGTACAAAATAGAACAATTTAGGAGACAACTGATTATGCCATAGAGGACAAATAAACATTCACAAAATTCCCCACCTACACACCCTCCCTGGAAGGCAAGGAACCAGCACACCCGCTCATGACCCTTTTTGATTAGGTCTCCAGAAGCTTCTTTATCCCTATACCATGACTCATATCTCCCACCATCAAAAACTACCAAAAGATATTTAGACTTCAGCTAACCTTTTTCTCTGTTATACAGATCATACAACAAGCAGTCTCTTTATACTTGCCATGGGAAAAACTGCAGATCCTCCATTTACGGAAATGAAGGCAAGCAATTAAGTTTTGATAAACTCACTCTCCCCAGACTTTCACTATTCTCTGCTCAGGCTTGAAGATCCCCATGTCAGTCAATAACAATGTTGCATTATTTATATAACCTTTTCCTATGGTGTGGGTGCTTTGCTCCAGAATTGCTCCTCTTTACTTAGTACATCAGCCTCATGGATTGTATTTGCATGCCTGTGTATGTGTTATGAGCAACATATTTTTTTTTCTAATATTGTTATATAGTATTACATATTAGTATATCAGATAGCCTTAGAATTAGTCCAATCCCCACACCTCTGCATTTAGATTCATAGAGTCTGTGGTGCATTAGAAGTGATGCACCATTACTGATACTTTTAGGTTTCAGGTAGCTATGTGATAGGTAGTATATAGAAATGCCATCCCTCTATAAATTGTAATTAGGATAATCTGGCTCCAGTTTTATTCCTGTTGCAGTTGGACCTGGAAGGATATCTGTTCATTTCTCTTTCTGTCCAGTAGTGGAGCCAGATTATCCTAACTACAATTTATAGAGGGATGGCATTTCTGTATACTACCTATCACATAGCTACCTGAAACCTAAAAGTATCAGTAATGGTGCATCACTTCTAATGCACCACAGACTCTATGAATCTAAATGCAGAGGTGTGGGGCTTGGACTAATTCCCATGACTATCTGATATACTAATATGTGATACTATATAACAATATTACAAAAAAAAAAGATGTTGCTCGTAACACACACACACAGGCATGCAAACACACTCAATGAGGCTGATGTACTAGGTAAAGAAGAGCAATTCTGGAGCAAAGCACCCACACCATAGGAAAAGGTTATATAATTAATGCAGCATTGTTATTGACTGAAATGGGGATTCTAATCATTTGATTGTGAAACACATACATGATCTGACACCCACTGGCAGCCACTGAATTACACATACACAGTCTGCTTTTTGAGCCCTTTTTCATTGCCCCCTTAGCCCTATTCCAGTGTCTATTGGCAGGTCATGCTGAGGGAATGGACCATAATCTGCCACTATGGTCCAGCAAAAGGTTTTTGACCAGTGTGTCCTCCCAGTCCTTATGTATGTCTGTAAAACATAGATACTGAATGCTAAATCCATACAAAAACATAAGGTTATGCAGAGAAGTATGAAGTGACCAAATTCTAAACATAATAAAAAGAGGCCAAAAAGGTGTGCATGGATTTATCAGCAAACAAAGTTCTATGAAATCATTGAAAGAGAGAGTGCCTGAAATGGAAATGGGCAGGCCACATAGCTAGAAGACCTGACTGTAGATGGTCCAGACAACTTTTGGAATGGAATCCACTTTATATTAAATGCCCAAGAAGAAGACGAAAGACAAGATGGGAAGATGAAGTTACAAAATTTGTTGGTACACAGTGGCAACAAAAGGTACAGGCCTGAAGTTGCTGAGGAGGCCTTCATTCTGCAGTGGATCAACAATGGCTGAAGATGATGATGATATATATATATGTTATACTTTAAATACTACATACAGTATAGCCCTTTGAGTGCAGGAGAGGTATGCAACACATAGTTTCAATTGGTAGCGCAATTGGATACCAACTTAGAAACAATTTTCTACAGTCGCTAGCCAATTTTGCCCTACCTGCTGTTTTAGTGAAAATAATTGCATCAAGGCCTAACTTACTGCCTTTAACTGGAACTGTGTGGAAATTAGAGACCGTATTCAGGAAATTAAAGATGTGGGATTGTGGACAAAATCGAGTGCATCTGAGGGGACAAACGAACAATTCTGCAAGGCTATTAACCCCTTGAATGCTTTGTAATTCATTGGAGATCTTCTAAGGGTTAAAACCCCCAAATTAAACAAATGGAAACTTGGAAATTTTAATTTCTCTCCTAGGGTGCAGTTTGTCCCAGATTGACAACTCTTTACATCATGGTTCTTTCAAAATATCTTAGTGGTAACTATTTGTTGTAACCACTGACAACTCTTATAGATGGAGGCACAATGGGAACCTTTCCTGGGTTTAACTCCTCCACACAGTATCTAGGACCCCTGAAGATATAGGTGAGCTCCATCAAACATACATGTAGGTCAACTGTCCATGGCCCATAGGTCTGGCTGATGTGGAGTAACACTGGTGGACTCTGATGCTAACATTTTTGTGCCCCTGAAAAAATATATTTTGTCCTAGAAGTTTAAATAGAACCTACAGCAGTATTACTAGACCAGTGGTTCTCAAATGCGGACACTGCGCCCGCGGCACCCACTCACATTGCCCGCCCCCCCAGTCTTGCACCTGATGGAGCTCCCTCGTCGCCTCTTTAGGAATGCAGAGCGCTGGGAGATTACATCATCTCCCAGCGCTCTGCATTCCTGAATAGGAGACCGCGCGGGAGCTCCATCAGGTGCAAGACTCTGCCAAAGGAGGCACATACAGATCTCCTACCATGGAGGTAGGAAATGGACAACGGGGGAGGCAATGTGAGGGCAATGTGGAGCTAATGGGGTGCAAGTTGGAGCCGATAGAGGGCAATTTGGAGCTAATGGGGGGCATGTTGGAGCCAATGGGGGGCAAGTTGGAGCTGATGGAGGGCAATGTGGAGATGTGGGGGCAAGTTGGAGCTGATGGGGTGGGGGGGCAATGTGGAGCTGATGGGGCAATATGGAGCTGAGAGGGGGCATTGTGAGGGCAATATGGAGCTGATGGGGGGCAATGTGAGGGCAATGTGGCGATGATGGGGGCAATGTGAGGGCAATATGGAGATGATGGGGGGGCAACGTGGAGATTAGGAGCATTGTGGAGGTATCCAGTGCAGATGGCCCAAGGGGGGGGGGGTGCTTCAAATTTCTGTGCCTACAGGCTCCTGAGATGTAAATCCAGCCCTGGCCACACTCTGTGCCCACTGCCCACCTCTACACACTGCCCACCTCCACATACACTGCCCACTGTGTCTATCTCCACACACTGCCTACCTCCGTCCTCCACACACTGCCCACATCAGATACAGGCCACCGACATAAGCTACTATTAAAGAGACGATTCAAGACAGGAAGTGCATAATGCGGTGTTCTGGCGTGCAGAGCGCGCAACGAGCATGGTTATTGGCACCTGCAACCCCCAATGGTGTTATCATCATGCGCATGGTACGCAGACCTGAAGGTTGCGTATGCATGCGCAGCTTTCAAGTAGCTTCCCTACACATTGAGTCTCAATAGACTCAATGAAGGGAAGCGGAATGTCAGTGACAGACACTGACAATGGCACTTAGGGAACATCGCTTAGCTGCCGTCAGCCGGTGTGATTGTTCTTGCGGGAGGGGGCGTCCGAGCGGGTGGCTTTTTATGGCAGGCGGCCTGGGCCTATTTTAAATTGTGGGCCTGGAGCTGCAGCTCCCTCAGCCCCTACGTTAATCCAGCCCTGCAATTAGGGTGTGCCTAGGTACACCCCGTGCGCACGCCTATGGGTGCGGCCTCCAGAAAAAAATCCCTTGAGAACCATTGTACTAGACAGAAACATATCACCTCTGGATTTCTCTACAAATAAAGAATGACACATTTTATCACCAAACAAAATACTAATACAATATATCACTCTTCTGGGATGACACCAAAATTGATACATTTTCTCAGCAATAGCAAAAGTAGCAATTGCCAGATTCTGATCAAACAACCAGACATAACTGTAATTTTCACTCAAAACGTATTCTTTCTCTCACTCACAGACATCAAACTCCCTATTACCTGTCAGGAGGGGAATTACTAATGGGGTGAGGGTATTTGGTATTTTTCATTCTATTTTAACACATACAATCTGCTGTGTCCTGGAAGCGCAAAAAAAAATTTATCCAAAACCCATTTTAAATCTGGATGAGGTTCTTGGACCAAACTCATTTCCCACCACTTATTTTCTGCATTTCATCAGTGACTCTGAGAAAATGGGTGCCAATTACTTACTAACTTGATCTAGGTGGGGTTCATGATGTTTGACTGAAACATCTGAAGCTCATAAACTTGGTAGACACTATCCAGAATCTGGTAATTGCTACTTTCTCTATGTGGTGCTATAACCAAAGTAGCAACATTGGCTTGAAGCAATTTAGAGCACATGGCAGATAACATTCTCTTTATATTTACATATACTTACATAGTTATGAAGAGGAAAAAACACATATCCATCAAGTACAGTCTTGCTACAGAACATCTAGAGGAAGGTTAAAAAGAAACACCCATTAATTCACTGACAAGTTTCTCTAAGTGGGTAACAGCAACATTTCTGACTTGAATAAGGCAAACATATTGATCAAATAATTAGGTTTAAATAGGGATAAGTATAGAATACAGCATGCTCACAAAGTCGATCAAATAAAACTCTGTCATTTATAAAAATAAATCACATGCACAAAGCAAGCTCCATCGAACAAAACACTTGCCAAAAATATTCCTGTTGACTGTGCACTTGAAAAGTGTGCTGTCAGACAAAAGATTACACAAAAAATAAGTGTGCTCAAGCTTACAAAAACAAACAAAAAAGGTCAATAGGTGGCTCAGTGGTTAGCACTGTTGCCTTGCAGTGCTGGGGTCCTGGGTTCAAATCCCACCAAGGACAACATCTGCAATGAGTTTGTATGTTCTCACCGTGTTTGCGTGGGTTTCCTCCGGGTACTCCGGTTTCCTCTCACACTCCAAAAAAACATACTGATAGGTGAATTTAGATTGTGAGCCCCAATGGGGACAGTGACCAATATGAGGGTAAAGCGCTGCGTAATCTGTGCGCTATATAAAAATAAAGGATTATTATATATAATAATAAGTCATACATGGTGTGATGCATTCCACTGCGTGACCTCATTCTCCAGTCCCATTGGTTGGATGGGAGAAAAAGGAAACTCAATGCATTATTCTAGGACTAGTTGAAGAGCCCGTTACACGTGCCACTGCTAGCTGGTTGCGGGGCAGTCATGTGCAGTAGAAACTGCCCGTGCCGCAGCTGATTCAGAGCTGGATGGGCGTGGGCAGTCTCTACTATGCATGAGCGCAGCAGTCTCTACTGTGCAAGACTTTGTTGTTACACACATTTTAGCGAATTATTATATAAGGATGTGTGACCTCTGTAATCTAGGCTTAAATCTGAAAGTTTACTTTTAGCAATTAATTAACAAATCATTCTCAAACTTCAATGTGATGTAAATTCAGGTTAGGTGTTTCTTTGTCATGATCCCTTACCTACTCTGTCACTGAGATATTCTGTCTCCCAGCATTCCTTGCAATGCCTAGCAATGTAATGGGGGACTCTCTAGCAGTCAAATGATTAAATGGCCCTTTAAATCTATAGGAAGTTATTTGTCGCCTATGGTGCAGTCGGTGTGCTCCAGAATTGCTCCTCATTCCTTTTGTACTAAAGACCCATTGTGTTATGAATACATCTATACAGAGCCCACAAACTGAGGACACTTCAAAGAGAACACTAAATGATAAGTCTGGCTTCAGACAGACAGAGCTAATTAGCATACAGTCCATGGATCTGGTATAAAGTGCAAAAATTTGCAATCAAATATGATGGTTAATTTCTTAAAAACATTTATTTTACAGAAAAATGGCTAGCACAGAATATAAGCAGATTTTAATTATCTGTAAAACACAATTTGTTACAAGGTGACAGGTCCACTATAACAAGTTATGACAAATTGTTTTTGTCGAGGTTGGAGAAATAGTTATGTAATTGCTATGTCACCCAAAACTTCAGAATGTCTGCACATAAATATACCGAAGTACAAAAAAGTGACAGGAAGATAGGAAACACAGTGTGACAGTGAGACAAGGGAAATGACATCCACTCACATAGTGCATCTGTGTCTGAATTTAAATATTCAAAAGACAGCAAAAGAAGTCTCAGCCATAGCACTTTGTGTTCAATTATATTTAATATTGTTGCTGTACAATCACAAAGGAAATGTTTCAGACCCTATCATATTTTTTATTTTCCTATTACAACATCACCACGTAAATGGTGTCCTTCAACACAATGAATTGAAAATGTTGTGCCGAACAAAGTGCCGTTTAAAATGTTGCTTCTGTTAGGTTAGGATAGTTAGGTTAGGCAGTATGTGTTAGGTTAGGCTAATTAGGTTTGTTTTGTTCGGGTAAAATGTCTGTCATACAGTATATTTTAGGTTAGGATGCCCAGTATCTGTTAGGTTAGAGTAGGTAGGTTAAGATCTGTTAGGATAGGGTAAAATGTTGCTGAGTATGTTAGTTTGGGGTAGTTAGGTTAGAATCTGTTAGATTAGGGTTGTTTAGTTAAGGTGTAGTATTCAGTTTGTACAGTGGCTCACTCCTTGATCCAGGTAGTCCAACCTGTCAACACAAACAAATGAAGACATTGCCAATTGGATGGGGTACATGGTAATCTTGAGACAGGAGAGAGAACAGAACCTCATAAAAACAGACATCTTATTCAATTACATCCTTGAGGCTTCTTTTCAGCATGCCAAGATGGTGCCCAGTAGCTCCATCTTGGTGAACAAACCTTCCAAATATCCATAGGAGGACTATAGGGATAGATGCAGAAGAAACCAACAGTGTAGTCTAGTGCTATCGTGGGATTTTTTTTTTTTACAGTGCCATTTTGACAACTACAACATTTTAAAGGGATAGTAAACTCGAGAAAAAAGTATAGGCGAATTGATAGGTACAATTAAAAAATACTTACTGCCCTCATTCCCATCTCTCAAACCGTTATGGTTTATGAGATATAATAAAATAAAGGTCTCTGCTCCCTCCTACTTTTCATGTGTCCGCTGTATAGCGGACGTCATGAGTTCCTGCTTCCGGGACCAGACGGTGGCTCTTCAGGAGCGCTGTCTTTGAGATATATAACTATAATTACTTCATCGGTATGGTCTACAACGTGTGCCTGGCTTGCAAACACACGTTGTAGACCATTCCGATGAAGTAATTATAGTTAGATTTCCCAATGTCAGCACTCCTGAAAAGCACCTAAAGTCAGGCGACCGGATTCTGCCTCTGACAGCTTTACAGCTCGTCAGGCAGAAAGGGGAGGGAACGGATACCTTTATTGTATCTCTCAAACCATAACGGTTTGAGAGACGGGAATGAGGGCAGTAAGTATTTTTTAATTGTACCTATCAATTCGCCTATACTTTTTTCTCGAGTTTACTATCCCTTTAAAGTTGCTGTACTGCTGTTCAGTATTTCCACCACAATATGTCGTTAGTAAACAAGATCCTTTTATGCATTTAAAGGGACAGTAATGTCCCAGAAAAAAATCTTTATAGTTTTGTAGTGCATAAAAAATTCAACTATATGCAACAAATCCTGTCTCTCAAACCACTATGGTTTGAGAGCTATTTGGCACTAAAGTTCCCCCTTCCTTCCCTTTTCCCTGATGTCAGCGCTGTGCTGACTGCAGGGGAATGCTGTCCAGGGACCAGCTGGTAGCTCTGCAGCAAAGCCGAAATCGAGTTATTCGAAAATAATTACTTAATTGGAAAAGTCTACAAAGTGTGCCTGGTTTGCAAGCACACTTTATAGACCATTCCAATTAAATAATTAATTTAAAATAATGCGATTTCTGCTCTGCTGAAGAGCCTCCTCGTGTCGGCCAATGTGGATCTCCTGCTGTCAGCTTTACAGCTGACATCAGGAGAAGGGGAGGGAGGGGGGAACTTTGAAAGTGAATATCTCTCAAACCACAGGGGTTTGAGAGATAGGATTTGTTGCTTATAGTTGAATTTTTTAAGCACTACAAAACTATACAGATTTTTTCTGGGATATTACTGTCCCTTTAAAGGGGAATTGTATCCTAGAATAAGTAGCTCTTAAAGGAGAAGTAAACCCTAATTATTAAAAGGATATATTTACTATTAAATAATACAATAATACTCCCAATAGGGGAGATTCTTCTTTCAAATTGTATTACAGAGATAAAGATAATTTGCACTAAGAAAAAAATTACAGTGACAAGCCCACGCTGAGACTGAATATAACATGGTAGTTAGTGTCCTTAGGTGCTGTTTTGTTTAGTTTTTAACTCCCATATGTGATTGTAAACAAAAAATTTCCATATTCCTATAAGTCTGGACCAACCCATTGACAATGGACAATGGCTTGTTCTACGGCTAGTCACTGCTCAGAAGCATCACTTTTTAGCTCTCTAATGCCATTAAAGAGGAGAAATTTCCACAAACATATTACACTAATCCCGCCCGAAATGACAGGCAAGTCCCCTCTGCACAGGAACACTAGCTAACCCCAGACGTACGTTTCAGCTTTGTGGGGCCTCATCAGTGAGGTGCAGCTGGATTCCCCAGGCACTGAAATCCAAGTCTGGATTACCCTTCACTCTTAGGGAGACCCCCTATTGCAGAGAAGAAATTTCAATATTCATACCAGTCTGGCCCTAACACACAGTCTAGCACAGCAATATCAGGCAAATCATCTCAGCACATGAGAAACAGCAAAGCCTCAGATGTACATTTAGGCCTTCCATGGAACAAATCAGTATAGTATAGCTTATTAGGCCCATACGTGAGATATTCTTTCACTTAGTGAGAATAAGTAGTGTATTCTTCAGGGTAGTGCCCCATTGTGTGCTGTTCAGTCTTGGTCTCTGCTCCCATGTGCAGTTGTATGGAGGACACTTCCATATTCATAGCGGTCCCTGGCTACAGATGGGTCAAAGCAGACATTTCAGGCAAATCTTCACTGTGCAAGTGAAACAGCAAAACACCATACATACATTGTGTCCCTTAGTCGGAATCTGTGTGCCTAGAGAGATTAAGCAGCAACTAACTGATCAGGCCGCCTAAAGTCTTAAATGTACATAGTAACATAGTTGATGAGGCTCCGAAGCATTGGTATTGAATGGGAATTTTTGATTTTTCTCCTCTGGTGCAGTTGGCTTGCTACACAATTGCTCGAGTTCCTCTTACTACATCAGCCTTAGCTTCCCCAATTTTCATACTTATCTCAACCAGAAGCATAATGCTATGGTAGCAATAAGTAAAGCTGAACATCAGACCCGGTAATTTACTTGCAGAATCAGCTTTTTACACATATTGCTCAATTACTGACGGGTCTATATACATCTATAATTTTGTTCTCAAACCTTAATAAATGCTACATGTACACTACTTGATGAGGTGCAAAATCAGACCCTTGGTTGATATTATGTCTTAAAATAGGAGTTCAAGAGGAACAAACCCACATACAAATGGAGCAATTTTTTTTTTACTATCTCCCCCTAATATATATGTATACGTATATATGTAATGGAAGCAAGGCAATGGCACTCCTAAAAAATATATAATTGAAAGAACATATGTATCTCAGAGGGTGCTCGTCCCATAAAGAATAAACAGAGTGTACTCAGCCAAAGCCGAAGCAGCGAAACGGCACACCAGCAATAAAGGAAAAGTCAAGAAGTTTAATCACATCACTGTATCCATAAGTCCAAACGTTTTCGGTCCCCTCACAGGACCTTCATCAGGGCAACCAGAGCACTACATATCCCAGTCTTAAATACTAAAATATCAACTCACCCCCTCTCGTGTAAAATGGCGATGCACCGCCCCAACGCTCAACCCCACAACCGGTAACCCGGTGATGACGTATTGAACGGGAGGCGGACCATCCGCTGTCAACATTATGCTACATGGTGATTGTGCTTGCAGCTATGGGGCGACATAATGTTATGTGTGTTCATGTACTCGTCCGTTGTGATACAGTGTGTCTAACGGACGAGTGCAACAGAGTTATCTTTTTTACATCCTTGGGACCTGTCCAGCAGATGTGGTTGCTGGTTTGAGGTCCTGGTGCGGTTTATGTTTAGTTTTGTTACTTGTTTACATTTTCTATTGCATCTTGTTGTTAGCTTGTCAAGCGGGTGGATGGTCCGCCTCCCGTTCAATATGTCATCACCGTGTTACTGGTTGTGGGGTTGAGCGTTGGGGCGGTGCATCGCCATTTTACACGAGAGGGGGTGAGTTGATATTTTAGTATTTAAGACTGGGATATGTAGTGCTCTGGTTGCCCTGATGAAGGTCTTGTGAGGGGACCGAAAACGTTTGGACTTATGGATACAGTGATGTGATTAAACTTCTTGACTTTTCCTTTATTGCTGGTGTGCCGTTTCGCTGCTTCGGATTTGGCTGAGTACACTCTATATACGTATATATATATAATATATATCTATACATCTATATACATCTTTACCAACAGGGGGTCCCAAATTGGCTCAATGTGACTCTCTTTGGATCCCAATGGGCCCACTTCAACCAAGTGTACATGACTTATTTGCTCCCCCCCAACTCCAGGGCATGAGCTCATTGCATAAAGACAACTCAGAAAGGCTCCACGAGTTTCAGCCAGGGCATAAAGTTTATTCAGTTAAGCTTCTCCAACAGAATCAATGACCTGTGGCTCACATTCATGTTCACATCTGCTTCCCTTCTTCCCTCTGTAGAGAATCCTCCCTGTCTCTAACGTTCTCCTTGGCAGATGTTCTCTCACAACCCTCATTTAAGGGATCTCATACTAGCACCTCCCAAGCAATCCACCTAGGTCCTTTGAGGTGACTCCAGTCACTCCCCTCACAAGCACCGTATTGCAAAACCCAGGGAAATCCTTTCTAAAGAGGATTCAGTGAAAAACTCCTAAATGGAGACTTCACTCCATAACACATTGTAACGGTTTTATGGACACATAGACTCGGGGGGGTTATGGTAAAACACAGTTTTATTAATAAGGCAAGAATAAGGTGACCCACGTGGGTCCAGTAGGTACAAATGATACAGTACTGCCACAGGTCAGGCTACAATAATATACAGTAACCCACACGGGTCCAGTAGGTACAAATGTTACAATACTGACACAGGTCAGGCCACAATGATTTACAGTAACCCACACGGGTCCAGTAGGTACCAAAGGTACAATACTGACACAGGTCAGGTCAACAGTTTGTGTGAATCCAGAAGAGCAGAGGAGTAGAGACAACTACTAGGCCAAGGGATGCCAGCAGGCCCTAGTAGTGCAGAGGTCAGTGGAGACTCTCCACGCAGAGAATGAACCCAAAACGGTAAGCCACAATAGGGGTGGCTGAGTAGGAGGCCACTACTATCCCCAATAAGGGTAGTCAGGAGAGACTAGGCAAGCGGAGACCAATGAAGGCTCAGGACAAGAGACCAGCTGACAGAGACCCTAGATAGTCTAATCGGAGGCTCCGGACTGTAGGGTTTTGATGGCAACAACAGCGGAACTGCCTGAAATGTATAGACACACGGTACTGCCAAGCAGTAGCAGAGAAGGTATTTCCCAGACTGACAGAACAGACTGAGAGTGACAAGCAGCAGACTATCACAATGTACCGCACACCCGTGACAGAGGAAGGCTGTGACCCTGAAGCGCAACAGCACCAACCCATGAAGGGTTAATGAACACTCAGACCTGGAATGGACTGCAAGGAAGTGAAGACTAACCGAGGTGCCCAGAAACTAACCCAACCTTGGAGGTAAGTGGTGGACAGGTCAAGCGTACCGGGGTGCAACCAACAGGTCCAGACACCGAAGTGAAAGGATACAATAGCGCACAGGTAATGAGACAGGGTCACAGTAACAGCGCTGTTGATGCAGTGCGGGTATCGAGGCAACCAGAGACTGTCAGAGACAGTAAGCGGCACAGGAGGGATGCCCTCAGACAGTAGTACCGGGGCTGTACACAGAGCAGGGAAGTCAGCCAATCCGGGTCAGTACACAGAGCAGGAACTTCAGCCAGGCAGGGTCAGTACACAGAGCAGGAACGTCAGCCAGGCCGGGTCGGTACACAGAGCAGGAACATCAGCCAATCCGGGTCGGTACACAGAGCAGGAACGTCAGTCAGGCCGGGTCGGTACACAGAGCAGGAACGTCAGCCAATCCGGGTCGGTACACAGAGCAGGAACGTTAGCCAGGCCGGGTCAGTACACAGAACAGGAACAGAACAGGCAGAGTAGTCAGGCAGTCCGGCTAATACACAGGATTCACACGCGAAGTCAGGAACAAGCGCTAGCGACTGGAACACCACGAAAGGGCGCCCATGAAATGACAGGGCTGAGTATTTAAGGGCTAGAACTGGGTGGCGATAAGGCCCAGCAGCCAATAAAAAACAAGAAGGAAGTAAACCAGACATAGCAATGTCGCCAGAGGAATCACGGGCACCGTGATACACATACAAGTTTTGCACAAGACCTAGAATACTCCCATACTGGCCAATATATGCCTCTGTTGACTCAGCCTATCACCAGGATCTCCCACAGGTTGATTAACAGCTGGACCACTAAAAACTCTGCTGCATATGTAACACAATGCTGCACTCTCCCAAAACACATTATCTCCTGGCAAATGTTTCATCATAGTGAGACATACAGCTCGGTCTCCATCTGGGTAGTGACGCTCATTACACATCTCAGAATGCAAATACAGTTTTACATTCTCTTCAGATTTCCCACTAGGAAAAGCTCAGTACAATACCTATAATAAGAAAACAGTATTAAAACATATTTATTTTCACAGAAACTTCAAGTCCCCATTTTGGAACCACTGTACACTCCCTGTGAAAGGAACTGAGCAGACATGGTACACTTCTCATCCACCCATACTTTAGGTTATCTCCTAAGCTATAAGTCAGAGGTTCACGAGGAAAGGTGGTGAGGGTCTGGTTTCTTCACCAACATCCTGCTGGTGTCCCAAACAGAGACACTGTACACCTGGCAGCCTTTGTTAGGAGATAAATACAACATCCTTTGCTTGTACAAATTCCAGTCCAGGATCCACTCATTATGCAGTCCCCTGAGGTGGTGCTGCAAACTGAAAAGCCTGACCAACCTGACCAGCTTGGTATTTCTACTCTCAGGGATTGCTTTGGGCTGTCACTTGATCCATGATTACTTCACAAACATATTGGTATTGGAGCTCCCAGATGTCAAATAGTACATTATTGACTATGCGCAGGGTACATGTCCACTTAGTGATCGAGATGTCATGTGCTGCTAAAAAAATACATTGCAGCAGGGGGAGGGGCTCTGCTATACATACCATAGAAATGGATTTTGCTGCATGTATAAATTATTATGCTCCAGAAAACATAACAAAAGCCCAGATTATATTGCAATTGATAACTGCATAACTGGTTTTGTCTACAAATTCCTCTCAGGCTCATTTCAGATAGGACACTTTTTCATCAACAGAAATGCATGAGAGAAATCTGAGTTGTGAATGTGCCTATGGGGTTTATGCTCTCACTGCCTAGCTGCCCATTTTCTGGACACTAACTCAGGCAAATGTTTTCTGTGTTTTTTTTAATATTGCGCTTGCTTATCACATCTTTCCATCATGTAGTTTTGTCTTTAACATTTACTTTTTTGCAGTGCTCCCTGAACTTTCTCTGCCCATATCTGTCTATCTGCTGTCATTCTTATTGTGCAGCAACCAGGCACACATATTAACTAACGTTTTCTCCCACATGAGGAAATCCTGCACCCACTCTCCTACACTGCCTGTCCTTCTGTGCTGCTTCTGCTACTCCGAGGTGACATCTCCCCAAATCTTAGTAATACTCCCATAATTCTCACCTACACCTGCATCTGATTCCTAGTAACTCTAAGCTCCACTCAACTACATTGCATTTAATCTACATTCAACCATACACTTCACATGCAAGAAAAGGCCCTCTAGTACTCTTGTTTCAATAAGAGTTATTTCTGTGTTTTTGGTATCATTCTTCCCATTATTGTATAGTACTGCGGAATATGCTGACACTTAAGAAATAAAAGATAATAATAATCATAACAATAATAATAAAGCATGGCATAACCTGTTCAAGAAGATGCTGGGGAAAAATAAACCTATTATTTCTACTGTCTATTGGTAGTCACAGAACCACACATACATTGTGTTCCGTAGCAGAGCGTGCATACACTGCCTGATACCCCAGCTTTGTTACCACTGGTAATGATAGAATCACACTATAGTGTCTCCCAGCTAAGCCTTGTTCTACTGGTAGTCACAGAACCACACATACATTGTATGACACCCCAGCAATGCTGTACTGGTAATCACTTAACCACACAACACTGAAATTCTAGCCTTGTTTCACTGGTAGCCACAATACACCATCACACTGTATTCAAGTCCAGCCTTCTTCCTCTGGTAGCCACAGAACCACACTACACCATCTGCCAGCCTAGTCTCGCTCCACTGATAGTCACAGTGCCACAGTACATTGCCTGCCAGCCCAGCTTGATCCCTAGGACATTAACCTTTAGATGCTAGAAAGGCTTCCAACCCATAACACAGCAGTGCATGGCAGACCACACTGACATCCAGAGTGTTAATAAAGAATATCATGGAGTTCGGTTCCTGCAGCTGCTGCATCTGCTATGTATTGTATAAAACTCCAGAGAGACAGCCAACATGTTCCTCCCACTCTGTAACCAGCTCACTGAGAGGCGGAGGAACACATAGTCTGTTTCTCTGGAAGAATACACAATACGTAAAAGCTGAGCGCAGGTAACAGAGCTCAATGATCTTCATTATTAACTCTCTGGATGCCAAGAAGGTCTCCAGTACATTTCTGTGCAGGTGGTTGGGGACCTCCCTAGCATCCAAGGGGGAAATAGATTGTAGAGGAGCTTGTACAGCTGGGGTGTACAAATTCGGTCCTCAAGGGCTACAAACAGGATAGGATATGCAAGATTAAATCCAGGTGACAATCAGTGCCTTATTTATTTATCTGACCCACCTGTGCTTAAGCAAGGAAATCCTTAAATCAATCCTGGTCTGTTGGTAGCCCTTGAGGACTGAACTTGAACAACCCGATTGTAGGGGTTGGAGGTGAGCAGGGAGCCACCAGGTCACGTTTCTTTGAGGGGAGGATCAAGTAGAGGGTAGCGGAACCATGCAGGTGGCTGGAGGGGAATGGGAAGGGGGTTGGGGTAAGCAGGGAGCAGTTGGGACACATATTTTTGGTGCAGATGTTGGACTGGAGGGCAGCAGGAACCATGAAGGGAGATAGAGGGAAGAAGAATGCCAGGGTCATATTTGTTAGGAGACAAGCAGGATCTATGCAGGAGGTTGAAGGAGAGTGTGGAATCGTGGGTCACATTAGTGTGGGGGGAGGTGGGAGGGGAGTTTGGAGAGATTAGCGAGAAGTATGCCATGAATCACATTTGTGTGGATGGAGAGAAGTGTGCAGATGCATGAGTGACAGTGGGCACACCATGCAGGCAATTTGACCAGGTTAATGTCAGTGGGGTTCCAAGTAAATGCCCTTGTGGCCTGAAAATGTCCTTGCAGATAGCGGAACAGAGTAAGGTAAAACCCAACAACACTTTCATGAGTTCACTTGCAACAAAACAGAGTCCATAGGCCTTGTTCACATGGGCAACTTTGTTTCAGCAGAAAACATATCATTGCTTTCTATGGGGTAATACAAATGGGTGATTTTTAGGCCTAATTCATATGGGTGCTTGCCACTGAAAACAACTGTAGCTATAAATGGCCCCATGTAAGCTACCCCATGGAAAACAATGATATCTATTCTGTGGAACTTTTTGTTACAACAAAGTTGCTGGCACAGTCACCCATGTGAACTAGGCCTTACTGCAACAATCCTTTTTAGCGCTAACCTTGTGTTGCTGCAATATCTTGCAATAAAGTTATTACAACAATGTATCCCATATGAGCAAGGCCATAGAATTCAATATGAATCTGAAATAAAACCAGCGATAACATTTACCACCTGCAATGCAGCCTAGGCCAATGTATGCAAAAAATACCAAGGATTCTCAGAATCATGTTATGGTAACATCAATTCCTGGATCACTGTTAACCCTCTGAGTGCAGACTGTTGTGCTTCCTCTCTGAATCTCAAAGGGTTAATGGCATACCTGCCAAGTAAGGGATTGCCTGCAACTTTGTAGCTGCTTCTTGTATATATCATGGAGAAAGTGGGGCACCCTGCATTTTCCTGTGGTTTTGGTAGTGCTTCAGCCCCACCAACCATTTTTTCCTCTCTTTCTGAATAAACATAGATATTATTTTTATTATTATTTCACATTGTTTTATTGACATTTTCCTACATCTGTTCCACCACACCTCATTTCTCATTCACTCCATTCTGTACCCGTTTCACAGTGTAACTGTTCTCTTTCTCTGACTACTTTGTAACTCTATATTATTTGTAAAGCATTTTAACCATCTGAGTGCCAGATGAGTGTACACCCCTCACCCCTTCGAAACACAAAGTGTTAAATAGCATATGGATAATGCTATATATAAAGTGTTATATAAAAAGTATATCAAAAAGCAATTATAGAAATACTAGTGTAAAAGCCGTGTACACGGGCCATGGTCCGGGTAATGTTAACCCTTTGAGTGCCAGAGGGGTACGCAATGCATGGCACTCAAAGAGTTACGAGGCCTCTACCTCAGTGCTCCACGCGATGCAGTCTTGCATCGCCTCACTCACGCAATGTGATCATGAACAGTAGAGACTGCTCGAACGCAGGCAGTCTCTACTGCGCATGACTGCATCGTGACAAACATCCTAGCAAATTATTATATAGGATACGCATTAGCATACCTGAGAAAATTCAAAATGAGCTGACCCTGAAATCTTTGAAATATCACCATTAGCGTTCCCCATAATGTAGATTACAAGTGATATGTACCTACGTGCTATAACCCATAGGTGCTCCAGTCAGCCCTCAATGACTCTATAACATGCTATAAGTCTGTCACATACACATAGCACTGCTTGAACACACACACACACACACACACAAACACACATACACACACACACAAGACAAGCAGGATTTTCCCACTGCCTTTCTGGTATAAATGTTACCAATTTAGAGAGTAAAGAAGCAGTTCATTGTTGCAGATGAGACAGTAGGTAACACTAGACTCGCTCACCCTGAGTCAAAACCCTGAGAGTTCCCTATCATGCTCATTAGTTATTGTGATCATATGTCTATAACTATTTGCCTAGATATTTGTTTTACACAGATACACACATCAAGAGTATTTGCATAAAGAACTGGAATCATTTTGGGGCAAACCGACTGTACTAGAGGGGAGAACTGCACATTCTGATTTAAACAGAGCTTTTAACCCCTTAAATGCTACAGGGGCTTTCCAATACTGCAGCCCTCTTGTGCACTCAAAGGGTTAAAAAGGCATATTTAAACCCTTTGAGTGACTGAGGGATTCATGCCGCATTGCTTTGCAAGATGTTGCGTATCCCTCTGGCACCCAAAGGGTTTAAATCAGTGGGAATGTGGGGTATCTGTATTTTCCCATATGGTGCATTTGCTTTGTTTCAGTAATACTCCACTTTTGTTTTGTGCATAAGGTCCTTCCATTTTCAATATACTCACAAATATCTATATATATATATATATATATATATATATTTCACACATTCCTATACATACAAATTTACATTTGCAGCTACACACCCCCTAAGGCCCATATACTCAATAGCAATTCCGAGGACACAACTGCACTATAGTGACACCTAAAAATTCACCAAATCCCCTTTGATTCACATGGGGCATTTAACTTTTTGAATGCTAGAGAGGTCTCTAAAGCACTCTAGCATTCGAGTGGTTAACGTTCCATTTTAACCCTTAAAGTGTGAGAGAGGTATCCAATGCGTTAGATACCTCTCTGGCACTCAAAGGGTTAAATTATTGGGACTTGTTTTTGTCATCCTATAGTGCAGTTACTTTTCCCCAGAAATGCCCAGTACATCAGTTTTCCAGTGCCTACAATGACACAGTTATAGCACAGAAATGAGAGTGCGTGCATAGAGTTAACAAGTCCCTTGTGGCGAATGTAGGGGTGTGTCTGTGCAAAAGACAGTATTTGCATTTAAGAAAACTTCCTGGTTATGTACAGGTGAAGAGAGGGAGCTAAGGAGAGAGGAGGTACAGTCTGATAAGGGACTGACAAGGGTGAGAGGGGGAGAGAGACTATCAGATAAACAGAATGTGGCGTATTTGGAGACAGATAGATACAAGATGAGAGAAATCGGGATACAAGAAACAAAGCTATACATATAGATTTAAAAAGACATTACACAAAAAAAAGAAAATAATACTACACAAACACTGATCTGAGAGTCACAAGTTTAAGAAACAACCTGGAAAGCATACTGAAAACAAAGAGAAAGTAGTAAAGAAACAAAAGACTGGCTGAGAGAACCATTTAGGCACAGAGGTACTAAGTCGGACACGCGGAGATTTAGAGCACTGTGAGGGTACTAATGCCCTCACCTTCCTGCGCAGGACCATCAGCCTGATCACTCTTCCTTCCAGAGAAGTCCTGGAGAAGATTGCCACAATGAGTGAGATGTCCAGCTTCCTACACATTGGGGACATTGTGTCCCTATATGCGGAGGGGACAGTATGCGGCTTCATCAGCACCCTGGGGTGAGTGTAACCGAGATCCTATAATATTGCAGTGTGTGTGCTAGTATTGCACATTGAAGGTGTAGTGCGGGTGGGTAGCATGAGGCCCTCCAGCTGTTGAAAAATAAAGTTTCCATCATCTCCAGACAAAGCTGTGTGGGGGTCCGTGCATCAATAATAGAAAGTTGCAAAAGAGTTCTATATTTTTGTAGAGAAGGGAGAGAGTAACACAGAGCTATCGGGAAAAAGGGGTGCAAAATGACTTTCTGCGTGTGAAGAGATGATGGGATGTCCTGGTGGAGAGTGGTGGCGGTACTGTGGGTCGATGATTTAATATAAAACAGCTACGTTGAAAGCCATAATGGGTTTTAAAAACTATTTCATTGTAAAATAACTTCGAGGTGTGTCTGTGTCTATGAGATTTGTATTTGTGGTTTGTTTATGAGTATGTTTATGTGGTTTGCGAGTGCGTTTGTATACGTGTGTTGGTGTATCTGTGTTGTTTGTGTACCGGTGTGGGTGTGTTTGTGGTTTGTCTGTATGTGTGAGTATATTTGTGCGTGTTTTGATTGTATGAGTGTGTATTTATGTGTAGTTTACTTGTGAGCTTTATTATATCTGTGTGGTTTGTGTGTCTATTTTGAATATATGTGTGTGTGTTATGTTGGGGAGTATATGTATCTCTGTGTGGCTTTTGAGTGTGCGTGGTTTATGAGTATATGTGTGTGTGTTTTAGTGCGTGTGTATGGCTTGTTTGTGAGTGTGCATTCCTCCTAACATTTGAAATGGCTAAAGAGGGACAATTTTTTAGGTGGTGTTACTGGGTGCTTGGTTAGTAGGTAGGGCATTACCGATAATTTTTAGATTATTTTATGACCTATTGAGAACTATTAGTGTAAATGAATAAATGATTTAGAACAAGACCAAAGAATTTTATTTACACAGACTAATGTATAAACACATATACTGAAGTTTACACAAACATTAACGCCTTAACGACCCTTGACGGTCCTGGCACGTCATGGGTAAATTTGCATTAAGGACCCATGGCGTGCCAGGACCCTCATGGAATTCAGGGCTCCCTGCGTGGCTGCAAGCTGTTCTGAGAGCCCTGAACTGGATAAGGACATAAAAAAACAAATGGTCCATGGTCCTTAACCCCTTAACGACCCTTGATGGTCATAGTGCGTCGATCTGACTCAACGACCCATGACGTACTATGGCAGTCATGGAAATCTGGGCTCCCCCAGTGGCTGCACGTAGTTCGGGGAGTCCGGAAGCGGAAGAAAAAAAAATGGCTCCGTGGTCCTTAACTGACCGCACCGCGCCGATTGGCCGGTCATTAGGGGGTTGAGGGATGGCTGCATGCTCGATCGGCTGTCCTTAAGGAGTTAATATGAGTTTTATTGCTGTGGAGCAAAGTGATACACTTATATACACACCATACTGTCTGATCTACTTAAAAGAGGGACACCAGGAGAAGAAAGAGGGACAGAAGTATTTGGGTCCAAACGAGGGACTGTCCCTCCTAAAGAGGGTCACTTGGGAGATGCGTGTGTGTGTGTGTATTTGGGTGGGAGCATTACAAAAAAGTGCGGGCATGAATCTGATCCAAGTGCAGTGGCAGGGTTGGGTATTCTTGTGGTTCAGTACAGTAAGAGCAACACATACAATGACTAAGCTCATTGTGGGTAAGTTTAATAGGAGTGTGTGACTGATGCACTAGTACAAACTTGAGTAATACTGGAGTAAACTAGCTGCACCCTATGGAGCAAACACACATTCCAGTTGATTTAAATGGGGTTTTTAATATAATGAACGCTAGACAGGATTCCAGTGCAAGCTTCATAATGTGATAGAGATCTCTTTGGCAATTGGGGTTAAAAGTCTAATTTCAATCAATTGGAGACAGTTTTGTTGGTTTACAACATAATTACTTCAGCTCATCTAAGTACATCTAAGTACTACCTAAAAAGGCCTTGTATTTATCCCGATATCATGTACTCCAGCCCAGTGTTTGTAAAGGTTCTTTCCAGAGCTCAAATATTGGTGATAATTTATTCTTCCCAGAGATTTGAATACATCCATGAGTGTCCATGTAGCTAGGTTTGATTAGGGGCGAGTGAACTGTTTCGTTAGTTATCCAAATTTCCTGTTTGGTAATTCCTGAAACGTGTCAAGAACTAGGCATTTTTATGCCATAACATTAAGATAATATTTTTCCTATGGGAACATGCACACATTTTTTCTCCAGAACCAGTTTGCTGAATCCAGAAATTCACATGCACTCTCCCCTCCCTTAGCATTTTGTCAAATCCCAAATTTCAAATACCCCGTCCCCTCCTGAACATTTTCACCAAAACATGAAAATTTGGCGATCTGATGAACTGACTCTTGAACCAGGCCATTACAGATTTGCTCATCTCTCTGATTGTTGAAAACCCCCCAAAAAGAAACACGATAAAACCTATATAACATAAATTACCGTAAGTTTATTCAAGTTTTTCACCTTGTGGGCTATGTGATAAGAAATCTATGTAAGGGCTGTATTAATTAACAATTGTGATTTATAGTTGCATGTTAGCTATTAAAATAAAAGTGTAATCAACTTCCCAGATTTACAGAACATCTGGCTGGCTGTCTATCTATCTATTTATCTATCTATCTATATGTTTTTTAACATACATTATGTTTAACTTTTAAAGTCTCACAGGATTGCTCACTGAATTGCTTACAATATTTTTGATAGCCTACTGACACTTAAAGGGGTAAAAGGATATGAACCCCACTAATTTATAATTGTGACTGTTTCTGTAACCCGTGTGGATATTAGTGACATCTCCAACACATCTCTAGCTTATAAGGGGTTAAGTTATGGGTCATGTAGTTGCCAGATTTTGTGAGGGGTTATTAGTACAGGTATTGCAGCCATGTAGAGGAGAAATCATGGATAGTAGGACTTGTAGTCCAACAGCAACTGGAGAGAAACAGGCTGGCCCAGGGCCGTTTATAAACTTCTGGGCCCCTGGTGAAATTGTGAGAAGAGGCCCCCAATAAAGATTCTTTGAGGGGATCCCTATAATCTATTGGACATCAGAGATGTCTCCAGCTCATTACTTTACAAGGGATTACATTGAATAGACAATTTCCTTCGTCCTGTAATACCTGTGGATAGAACACTCACAAGGCTAAGTTGTTACATAGTTATATAGTAAATTAGGTTGAAAATGTAGATAAATCCATCAAGTTCAACCTTTCCTGCAGTATATGCCAAAAGGGAGACCTACACAGTCCTTTCTGTCTCCAGGGTGGGTGGGTGTCTAAGTCAGGGATGAGCAAGCCTTCCAGCTGCTGTGGGATAATGGATGGAGGAGGGTGATTGGAGCTGTAGTCCACAACAGCTGGAGGACTCCAAGTTGTCCACCCCTGGTCTTAGTTGTGCACTAAGGACTGCTTCTCCCCTCTTCAACCTTTCGACGGCACAATTAAAGGAACAGTAAACTCTAAAATCCTAATAAAACTTAAAAACTAATCATGTGCCCATGACTACCACAATGTTTCTCCGAAAGCACTGACCAAGTACACTTGTTCTGTGGGGGCTTGACATGTCAGTCCCAGGTCCCATAACACCAGACAGAGGTCATATGCAGAAGTCGATGGCTGCTTCCCTCTAGTCTTCAAAATACAGAGTTGGATTGGCCATGTGACTGGGTATTAACCCCTGAGCTACCAGAGTAATTTAGCAGTAGTCAGGGGTACATGACCAGTCTTTAGTTAGAAAAGGATTTTACAGTGTACTGTTGCTTTAAACCTGTTCCTTGCAGAGAAATTGGAATAACTGGAAGACTAAAGTGAGGCCTTAAACCTTTGGGATATTTCAAATACATCTATATCCATGTACCCCTTTATTGGATCCTAAAATTCCTAGCAGGCTTTCAAAATGATTTCTGGCTGCTAATTACAATACATTTTATACCACCCCTGACCTAGTCAACTGTAAAGATATGAATATCAAAGGAGTGGTAAACGTGGGATTTTAGAGCATGGTCATTTTGTGAAAAGAGGTGTGGGGAGACCAACAGCAAAAGAACAGTGAAGATGCAGTACAGGAGTTTAACATGTGACAGTACAGGTCCTTGGGACATAGGCTAAAGTAACAAATATGTACCTGTGAATTAACTCTTTGAGTGCCAGAGGGGTACGCAACGCATTGCAAAGCCATACATTGTGTATCCCTCTGGCCCTCAAAGGGTTAACCCTTTCAGGACTAGAAGGGTGCACCAAGCATTACAAAGCAATGCATTGTACTCCCCTCTGGTTCTTAAAGTGTTAACGCCTTAACAGCAAAATGGATGGCAGGGTACATATGAAAAAAAGAAAAAGTAGAGCAATTCTGGGTCAATCAACAGCCTCATACTTAGGAAATAAAGCTACTGATTGATTTCCCTTGGGCTTCAATCCCTGGAATGTTAGAGGCCTACAATGCATTGAAAGCATAGCAATCAGTGGGATTAAAGCACCATTTAAATGAATGGCAATTTTTATTTGGTCACTATGGTACAGCAGAATTGCTTTGTGAATTTGGCCCTGTGTGTGTGTGTGTGTATATGTGTGTGTGTATGTGTGTGTGTGTGTGTGTGAAGCGGACAAGAATAGCAGTGAATACACAGAGGTGGGCAAGCTAGGCCTTTCGGCTCTTGAGGACTGCAATTGCCATGGGGATTGTAATCCTCAAAAGCAGGAAGGCCTCAGTTTGCTCACCCCCCCCCCCCCGGGACACAGGATTGACAGGACAGTGGTGTTTGTGTGTGAATAGTAGAGTATTTAGGGTGTAACAGAGGGGATACATCTGTACTTGTAGGTTGAGTAATAGTGGAGCAAGCCTTTTTGTGTGTTTTTAAAATGAAAAGGAGTGTGAGACTTTTTCTGCAGTGTGGCCGCACAGTGAGTAAACAGAATGAATAATCTGCCAGTATTTGGTTAGAGCACTGCATAGTGTGAGTTCAGAGGGCATGCTACAGAGATGCTGTGCTATACAGTACACAGCTTTGCATAGTGTATATTTGTGTGTGTAAATATATATATAAATATTAAATACTGTACTCATAATGGCATTGTTTGATATTATTTTCCTTATTTTCCTTTTGTATTGTCTAACTTGTAAATTACTATGTATTTTGTAGCCTATATAAATACAGATATACATACTGTACATACAATTGCACACATTCCATCCCTGCATGTTTGCTGTGTCCTGTCAGTTTATCTCTTCCCCTGGTCCCCTCCCCCCAGAAATACTGGTCACGCCTGTCTAACTAGAGTAACCTACTGTATATACATATACTATATAATGGCAATACGTTTGCCTTGTAATGATGATAATCATTATACAGAAGTGCTGTATACTGAACTAGAGTAGTTCTGGGCCAGGGTGTTCCTAGCTCCTTTTATAGGGATTAAACTTAGGTATTGCTGCCAGCTTGGGCCATGTAATTGTGCCAAGTTTCTTTAAAGTGACAGTGAATGTGAACTGCACTGTTCACTAATAATACATTAAGTTGTCTTGTTGCATGCTTGTAGCATGTATTTGCACAATTCTCCCATAACCCCCTAACTTTTTGCGTGTCTTTTGGCACTCAAAGTGTTAAGGAACAGAGGTGTGTGCAAAGCATTGCTCTCTCCTCTAGTCCAAAAGTGGCTAAAGAAATGGTGAAAATGGGCTGCACTGCACACTAATAATACATTTGGTTGTGGTAAGCCACAGGTTTTTTTGGGGAAAGACCCATGTCTGTTGGGAACTTAGCAATTCCCTTCGGGGACAATTACATATTCCCTAGGATTTTTAACTATTTCATGTGCTTCAGAGGAGTCCAATGCATTGCTTTGCATATAAACCAAAAAAATATGTGGGGCGTTCATTTTTTTCCCTCTCTTTTATAATTGATTTACTCCAGAATGGCTCCAGTTGATTTAATACATCAGTCTCAGTGAGGGAGATTTATAGACCTGGCGTTATGAAAAAATATGGAGTAAATGCTGCCTAAAACTGAATCTGGAATTTAAAAATAAGACTGCAACAGTTTGGGAAACCTTAACGCCATGTAGTTGTGTTTCTGTAAAAGTAACGGTAAAGCTGGGAAGAACTGTAATGAAATGTCGCTAGCTGTGACAATTTACCAACATAATTTTTGGCAGAATGTTAACCCCTTAACGAATGTCCGCTCTGCGCGTTGTGGTCACTAAAGGACCACGGAGCATTTTTTTTTTTTATTATTCTGATTCCGGACTCCCCAAACAGCTTGCAGCCGCGGGGGGAGTCCGGGGTTCCATGACGGTCATAGTACGTCATGGGTTGTTAACTCAGATCTACCCATGACGTACTATGACCGTCAAGGGTCGTTAAGGGGTTAAGGACAGGTATAAGGTGTTCTTAACTGTTCCAGGCGTTAAAGGGATTATTATTATTATTCTTTATTTATATAGCGCCAACTAATTCTGCAGCTTAGTAATGTTTCAAAATAAAAGCAGCTTGTATTACTCTTCATAGCAGTTGGGCCATGGAGCGTGTTATTTCAATACTGTCAGAGTTGTAGCTCAAGAGTAATTGAATGATAAAGTATCCCCCTCCCGCCCCTTTTACTGATGTAACACTGCTCACCTCAGAACAGCAAGACTGTCCGGATGTCTTGCAGAGAGGGACAATATTCAGTGAGTATAAAGAAAAACCTGTTAAGGGGAGGTAGGGTTTTCCTTAAGCTCACAGTAAGAAGATTGAGACCAGATTCCACATCTGAGGGGAGGTGGCTTACACTAAGTAAAAGGGGTGGGAGAGGGATACTTTATCATTCAATTACTCTTGAACTACAACTCTGATAGTATTGAAATAACACTCTCCATGGCCCAAATACTATGAAAATTTAATTGGGGTTGCTTTTATTTTGAAGCATTACTATCCCTTTAACATCAGATTGTTAACGCTATATTTCTAAATATGCACTTACTCATTTATAAATAAGAACTGGCTTTATCACCAGGTGCCCTGACTAAAAGACAATTCTTGAGATTGTTTTTTTATAAATCCTCCTCAATGTGACTATTCTCTGCTAAGGAACACTTTGCACTTTTGAATGATTCTTCTAACCACTTGAATGGGTTAATGGAAGTTCTGTCTCTGTGCCCTGAAGATAAAGAGAGGAAATGAAGGAGGGAGGTGGAGGGATATGTCCCTTTTTGTCCCTCGAACCAGTCACTAACACAAGATGAAGCAAGATTATTATTTTAAGCTAACGAACATTGCCAGAAGAAGGCATCTTATTCTCCTGAAACTTTGCATAGTGCTTCTTGTCACTTAGCTGTTATATGTCTCACTTTTACATGCAGTATTTTGCTTTTTCTGTTCCTACATCTATTCTACTGGTTACATGGTCCCTCCCTTTCTCTGTGCACTCCAAGGCAATGTAATATATTATTTAGATTATGTTGCAATTCATTGGAGACAGCTGACACCCAATGAGTTTAAACAAATCTGATAGGATAGTTTGGGGAGGGACACATTTTCAGTGCTTGGATATAATCATAGAAATCATGATCCTGCATCTCTGGGTATGTACTGGAAAATATGCTTGTTACAGTGCATTTAAAGGGATAGTAATACTTTGTTTTATCTTTATTTTATTTTGTAGGCATTAAAAAAACATGAAGAACGATATGTCTTATCTCTCAAACCTTTATGGTTTGGGAGATATTCACAAACAAAGTTTCCCCTCCCGCCCCTTTTACCTAGTGTAAGCCATCTCTTCTCAGATGTGGAATGCAGTCCATAGACCGGACATATAACAGCAGGGGACAATCTTCTTCCTATAAATACAATGAAAGCCCTGCCCCCCTTGACAAGTTTTTCAGGTTTTTCCCTTATCTTAATTGAAGATTGTCCCTTTCTGCAGTCTACCTGGGGACCTCCCTTCTGCTCTGGCTGAGCAGTGTTACATCAGTAAAAGGGGTGGGAGGGGGATACTTTATCATTGAATTACTCTTGAACTACAACTCTGACAGAATTGAAATAACACTCTTCAAGGCCCAAATACTATGATGATTAATTTGAGCTGCTTTTATTATGAAACATTACTATCCCTTTAAACCCTTTGAGTGCCAGAGGGTTGTCAGTCCCCTATAGCACATACAAGAAAATTGTTTACTGTTACACCAGTTTCTTCTGCTTCTTGTTAGTATATGTTGTTAAGTAGCTTATTAAATTGGTGCTAGGCAGGCACAGCACTAAACATAATTGGTTTCAGCTTGAAATAATATTGGCACATCCTCCCTGCTGAGTATTAACCGGTGGCTGAATAAAAAAAGTTGAATCTTAAAATATTCTCTGTTTAGTGCCATAGTTTCTTCAGGTCTCTTGTCTTCAGTCCAACTTTACCAGCTGATGAACAATTCCATGATGACACATAACTCCCAAGGTTTCACATAGCCAAAGAGGGACACTTTTGTTTTAGGTGGAGTCACAGGGGGTGTGGCTGGTGGGTGTGGCATTACCAAGAATTTTTAACATCTTTCATGACCTACTACTCATTATGTAAATTAATAAATGTTTTACAGCAAGACCAGGTTTTTTTTTTTTACACAGACTAATTTATAAAGAAATCAACTGAAGTTTATACAAACATTAAAGGGATAGTAATACTTTGTTATAAAAATCTCTAAAATTGTAGATATTAATAATAGAATTAGAATAAGCTACTTCCCATGTGTCAAAACTTAATAGTTCTTGTGTTTGTAGCATTTAAACTTCCCCCTCCCTCCCCTTTCTCATACGTCAGCACTTTAGCTGCCAGATGCAGAATCCGGTCATTTGACCAGACGGAGGCTCTTCAGCAGAGCCGAACTTGCCGTATTTATGAAGAACTACTTCATTGGAATGGTCTACAAAGTATCCTTGCAAACCAGGCACACTTTGTAGACCGTTCCAATAAAGCATTTCTTCATAAACGTCGCATTTCGGCTCTGCTGAAGAACCTCAGTCTGGTCAAATGACCGGATTCTGCATTTGGCAGCTAAAGCACTGATGAATGAGAGAGTGGAGGGAAGGGGAAGTTTAAATGCTACGAACACAAGAACTATTACGTTTTGAGACATGGAAAGTAGCTTATTCTAATTCTATTATTAATATCTACAATTTTAGAGGTTTTTATAAAAAAGTATTACTATCCCTTTAATGTGAGTTTTATTGCTGTGGCGTAGTGTGATACACTTATATACACAACACAGAGACCAATCTCTTAAAAAGAGGGACATTAGGGTGGGAAAGAGGGACAGAGGGATTTGGGTCTAAAAGAGGGACTGTCCCTCCTAAAGAGGGAAATCTTGGAGGTATGATTACACCAAGTTCTCTTTTCAGACTAACAGGGAAACACGTCAGCCCAATCGAACAAGCTTAATGTGATAATGTTAAATGTGACACAGTGACAGAGCAGGAAGGAAATTCTCCTTCTTATACCACCTGTGGCAAAGGATATTTTTGGGGTTTTTTGTTCCTCTGTGCCTTGTTTCTCATTATATACTAACAAAGCTCAGAGGCAACTGGTATAATTTAGTCAGTTTTACTGCAAATGCTAAAGGAGTGGCGATCGAGACTTGCTTGTATTAAAGGTTTAGTAATGTCATTTATAAATAAAAAGTAATGTTGTAGATAATCAAAAAAGAAATCCATCAATGCCAGTCTGATCACTCAAACCTTTATGGTTTGAGAGATATAATGTTTTAAAGTTCCCCCCTCCTTCCCCTTTCCCTGATGTCAGCCTTTAGCTGATAGAAGAAGATCCTGGTCCTGGGACGTGAGGCGACTCTTCAGCAGTGCAGAAATACCATAATCTAAAAACAAATACTTCATTGGAACAGTCTACAAAGTGTGTCTACAAAGCTTGCAAACCAGACACACTTTGTAGACCGTTCCAATGAAGTATTTCTTAGATCACAGTATTTCATCTCTGCTGAATAGCCGCCTTGAGTTGGCCAAAATGAATCTCCTGCTGTCAGAAGAAATTTATAACCGTATATCTCTCAAACCATAAAGGTTTGAGAGTTCAGACTGAGATTGATGGATTTCTTTTTTGATCATCTACAATATTACTTTTTATGCATATAAGACAATACCAACCCTTTAAAGTGTTAATGATGGTGGAGTGTGCACCCTGTATGCACTAAAGCAGTCATGTTCACTCTTACATCCCCAGAAAGACAGGTAAATGATTGTTATGCCACGTGTCCATGTCTGTTCATCACTTCCAATTTTTGCCAAATAAGTTGGAACTCTGTAAATAAATGTTAATGATGATAAATGGTCAATTCCTACAGGTTCAGGTTTGTCAGGCCATTCCACAGTTCTTACATGCTAGGAATTTTTAGGTTGGGCCCAGTAATTGGTCACCTCTCCCCTTATCCACCTGCATATTTTATTTGAAAGCATATTGGTGAATTAATACACTAGATACATCCATGCTATGGTGCAGTATTAAAGAAGCAGTAATGTTTCTTTATGAAAATATATATTGTTTTGGACTTTCTTCTAAGTAGAACAAGGGTACCCCAACTGCTGTTAGATGATACATTCAAACTCTATTACAACTCAGACTGTCAAAATGAGTTGCCACTGTTGCTGGTACTTTCTATGGAGAGCTGTAGTCTAATGGTGGGATGCAAGAAAGGTTCACATTGGATAAAGGCATTTTTGCACGCAGATAGATTTTGCACTTGTTCTAATCCAGGAAGCTAAATACCGAACGCTTCTTGAATTGCGCATGAAAAATTCAATTTTACGACAACAGTACACAGACATATAAATTCATTCGCAATAGCAGTTCTTGCATTAGGAGCATTTGCTATTCCACTCACACAGATTCGTTAATCTTAGCCACGCCCACAGAAAAAAAATAAATATACTCAGCCATTCGCTAATCTTGAATTTTCATGCGCAATTCAACAAAATCATGAGCAAGCCTATTCCCTTGTGGTTTTCACACGGGAAATAGAGATTGTGCACGTTTCCTGCATTGCACCATAAGTATCAAACTCTCCCACAGAGAGCAATAGCTTATCCTGGTGTCTTGAGTGGACACTAGGTGGTTGTGTTTCTAACAGTTTTATTTAAAATGTAAATCATTTGAGCTACAATAGCTTTTGAATGTAGCATTTCCCATCACTGGTAGTACCCTTATTTTACTCAGCAGTAAAAGAACAACTTTGTTTATAGTAAAGTTTTGCTGTTTGTTTGAATATGTCTTCTGCAGACATTACTGTCATCCTGTCAATGCTTCAGGCTTCCACTGCTTAGACAGTCTATGTGTGACTTCCTTCCATACTGTAACACAGTGATTCTCAACCAGGGTGCCGTGGCATTTTGGTGTGCCACGGACATCAGCTTAGGGTGCCTCATGTTTTATATGAAGACTAACAAATATGGACTTTTATATAAAGATTTATAGAAATTGTTATGTACAGTATGTTTAATTTTGTTATTATGATTGTAATACCTAATAATATCAGTATATTTATGTATTGTACCATGATCATGCCCTTGATAAAGTACATTAAATATGTTAGGGGTGCCCCGAATATTCTGGATAACTTGTTAGGGATGCCCTGAACAGAAAAAGATTGAGAACCACTGCTGTAACATCTCTCTCCTCTTTGCAACAGCTATTATTTGCTTTAGTTTTTAGTGTATGCTACAGGCTTCTTCTATAGAGCACAACATCATAACCTGATGTGTTCACTGTCTGTCAAAAGATACTCAGAAAGACTCACTGAGATGGATTCCTTTGCAGATGATAAATGTCATCACTGTTTTTATTTTCAGCATGTGTACAGGAAATGTCGAGATAAGAGCGATGATAAAGTGTTTTCATCAGCATATGTGCATTCAACCGCTTTGTACAGTGCACAAAGATCATCACACACACATACTTGCACACACACACATGAAGATTAATACAACAAGCCGTATTTATCAAGCTGAAGAGGTGCATTGCTGGAGCAAACCAACTATACTATTGGGCGGGGGTACATGAAAAACATCATTGATTTAAAACGGGACTTTAACCCTTTGATCTCTAGAATTCTGGAGCAAAGCAAGTTCCGCATAGGGGAGAAATAAAACTTATCATTGATCTAATTGATGCTTTTAACACCTTGAATGCTAGAGAGGTCTAAGAAATGCATGGGAGGCCTCTCTAGCATTCAAGGGGTTAAATTCCACATTTAAATCATCCCTGACTTTGGGGTATATTTATTTCTCCCCCGTGGTGCAGTTGGTTGACTCCAAAGTTGTCCCTCGTATCTTTTGTAAATAAGGCCCTATCCAGAATGTAAAAGATGACTAATTCTGGAACACGTCAGCTGTATCTTGGTGGAGAATAACAATCCCAAAGCAGAAAATAAACCTGCGCTTCTGCATATAAGTTACGTAACTGTGATCCCTGTATGAAGCAACGTGTTGCTAAATTTCAGAATGATGGGGTTTTCGTTGCATAGTTTGGCCAGAGTAGGTTTAAGTTTGCTTACCTCTCCAAGGTACCCAATTACAAGCAAGTCCTATCTAATTCATATCGCCATCTATCTGATACATATTGCCATCTCTATCTAAGTTTAAAGCGAATCTACCCCTCCAAATAAAGTGCCCCTAAATAATTACTGATATAGCGATAAGCATAGAAATAATAGTACTATACAGATTAAGTCCAGCGTTATTAAGAAATCCTACTTGATCTGAGACTGGTGGGCAGGCTTATTGCTTTAGAGGCATCTGCGCTGTTGCGCATCAGTCGCTTCCTGTTACCTTAAAGGGGAACTACCACCCCGTCCTGCTGTCACCCATGGAAGAGAGGAGAAATCTATTAAATAAGGTAATTATTCTGGCGACTAGCACTACTAAGCAGCTAGTCGCCAGATGGGCTTTCCGAATGATGTGGTCTTTAAGGGTAATCCTAAACCAGGACCACTGGACATTAAGAGGTTAACAAAAAGACTTACATTGGTGCAGAATATATATTAATTGATAGTTGTACTGGCAAAATAATGTGTTGGCTATAACAGTGATACACAGTCAACAGACACACATACACACACACACTAAGGCTGATACACACACAGTCACACATAGAGACACACACAAATGCATCTAATGGTACTATACAAATTGATAGCCAATATGTTTTAAGGGATCAATAAAGTTTTATTGTGAAAGTACAAACATACATTTTAGGACCTTTGTAGCTGAGATGAATAAGGGTACCACCACTGTTGACAGATGCCTTATTCAAAAGTGGTGGAGTTGCTCCTGACATATAATATATGTTGCTGTTTTCATATTATAATAAAACTTTACTGATCTTATTACAAATAAGTGACTCTTAAAGTGGACCTATTACTTACAATCCTTTTAGCCTAATTAAATGTATTTATTTAAACTGCCTATAACTTGTGCCCTTTTTTTCAAACAGGCTAATACTTGTAGATATTTTTTATTTAGTTTTTGGTGAATCTAGTCTCAGCAGAACTTGGTCTCTGACTTAGATAAAACCTGTATAATTTATTACTCACATGACTAGAAAATCACCTCTCTATACCTTCTTATATTGCTAAAATACAGCAGCTGGATGGAATACATTAATTAGGAGGAATAAAAGAATGGAATCTCCCACTGGGGGGAGGAACTGTAAAGGTGATCAGTCCTCTTTAAAAACAAAGAAAACAATGCATCTTAGGAAAAAATATAATGTATTGTGAACTTTTCATGTTTAATTAATAGGCAACATTGTTTTTAAAGTAATAGGTCTGATTTAATTTGTTTAATGTGGAACTACAAACCTACATAAAGTTAAACCCCCAAGATTACCCATCTGGAGACTAGCTGAACAGTAGTACTAGTCACCAGGATAATTACCTCCTTATAGCTAAATTCTACTGCTCCCGAGACTGATGGCGAGGCAGCAGTGCTTTAAAAGAATCTGCTCGCCTGCGCCGTCAGTCCCTTCTGGTACCCTATGGTACCTAGCAATGCCTCCTAGAGCAGAGTGGGACTGACAGCGCAGGTGTGCAGATGTCACTATGCAAAGATGTCTGCGCTGTTTCCTGGGAGCAGTAGAATTTCTCTGTAAGGAGGTAATTATTCTGGCGACTAGTACTATTGTGTACAAATGTACAGTTAAGGAGATATTCCCACTAGTTATCATTTGCTATTGTATTCTAATTGAGGTACACATACTGCACCAGTGATGCTTCATATGCTAATTATGCCTTTTCAGTGACGTACCATATGCCAGTTAAGGATTCAATGACATTTCATATGCTAATGCAGCTTTGTGCAGTACCAGGACATTTTCACTTTCACTTTGCCCAAAAATAAAAGTGTGACTATAAACTATACATCTGCTGGAATTGTGGTTAACATGACACATAGTTTTTAATGCAGTTTTTCAAATATGCAAACTTGAATTAAGGTGAAAGTTCCACTTTAAGACCTTGAATGCTAATGATGGGCCAGCATATTTTGAAGCAATGTGTTGGAATCATCATCAGACTGGGTGGGCCCATAGGTTTTAACCTGCCATTGCAAACTTTGTTTTCCTTCATTATAAAATCAATATATGCCCACTTCAGGAGAGGATTTGTAATTCTAAAGTTATTACAGCTCATTTTTATTTAAACTGCAATTTTATATTGTGTCACCAGGTGGTGTTGTTCCTATCACATACTATGACTGCAGTCAGTGACTCAAGCTATGTCATAGAGTAATAAAAAAAAAAGTTAGCTTTTTGGAAATTAGTAGGAGATGTTGATTTTTTTTTTATCTGTATAGAAATAGTTCCTATTGGTGAAAGTACACTTTTTAACTCAGCATGGAAAACCCTATAACATTTTTTTTCATTTTAAAAGTTTACCGTTCCTTTAAGGTATAGCTGTGGATGATTGTCCTTCCATAGCCTGCTCTATTGCCAACAACCAGCAGTAGCCCTTTTTTCAGACCTTTCTGTGAAGTCTTATTAGAGGAAGTAGGAGTAAAGATTGATCTTCCTTCTGGGAGAGGGAAACCTGTAAAACAGCTTATTCCTAGTGTATTCTAAAGGAATGCTGAAATCATTTTCACAAGGGAGGCAGAATTGTAGCAGCCCTTTGCTACAGTTCTGTGAACCCTGTTGTAAACTCACCATTCTTCTGCATTCCACTGATCATCCTGATACAGGAGGTCCAACCCACATGGCCACTAGCCAGATATGATTAGCTGGTGTCCACATGGGTTGGCCATTCATGAGAGGCTGTGATGAACATTTCACTTGTGAGCAAGGTTTAGGTAGCCCCATAGGCCCCGTGCAAAGTGTGTTGCTGCATCTTTGCTGCTTTCTGCATGGGTGCAGTAAAGTTTCAGCATGTTGAACTTTAGAGTGTTCATTCAAGGTGATAATCGCCTGCATGAAAGGAATGGTAGCCCAGCAATGTACCCTCCACAATGAACGAGAGTACCAACACATCATAACTGTGTTGTAACTGCCAGTGTAACAGGAGCCTAATACTTAAAAACAAAGTGAGGTTATATATACTTATAGGGATAGTAATACTTAATATGTAAAAAAAAATGCAGTAGGGTTTATCCCCCTGAGTAAAACAAGGGTACGCCCACTGCTGAAAGTGTTATTAACACTCTAGCTGTACATTATCTCAGTGGCCTGAAAGTAGACAGTGGCGCTGTTGCTACACCAACCTTTTGAAATTTATGGTCATCTGACCAGAGCTCTCCATCGGATTGTGTAGTAACAACGCCACTGTACAATCCTCTGCAGTGGGAGTATCCTTGTTTTACTCTGGAGAATAAACTCTTCAATATAAAGGAATAGTAACCCATTCCTATTACTTTACGTATTATTCCTCTCAGGAAACTGAGCTTACTGTTAGGAACATAAAATTGTAAAACAAAATAATCAAAATGAAAATATATAGGCAATTTGACTATACATGTTATATATTTGCAGAATATGTATGTTCAAAAAGGTTATTGGTCACTTTAAAGGGATATTAACACCTAAAAATTATATTGCATTTTATAATTTTAAATGTCATGTATTTCCAGCTAGCATCTATAAAAAAATATTTTTTAAGATACTTAACAACCTTAACTTTTATTTTAACACGGTCCTATATAGACACTGTTTGATTAATTGTATGTGCTCTTTGTAATGAGAAGTAAAAGCTTATTCATTGATAATAGTAACCACTGCACTTCTGTTCATAAAGGCTGTGCTACTGTATATCAGTAGCAATAAAACACTTGCACTTCCCCTACACATAAAACAATTGCTAAGTTAACAGGGTCCTGGAGCCCTGTAAAAGGCTGGGTTGAGCTCACAGATTGCATATGTAAGACTAGATTTTAGGCCTCAGAAAATACATTTTCACAGATGCAGTATTAGCGTGCAGGGTATTTAAGTGGGAATTACCACAGATAATTTTTAGATGTTAGTATTCATTTAAATACCCATTACTACATGCTAGCCTTTGTAATAATTCTGTATTTTATTTCTGAGGCCTAAATTCAAGTCTTACATATATGCTCTATGGTAGCGTCCATTGCTGACTTTTGCTGGGCTCCCATTAATATAGAAATCTCAATACTTATCTAAGGAATCATAATGCTGTGTTATCTGTAAATGGCCTTTTTGAATAATATAGAGGAGGGCAGTCAATAAATTAACTGCCTTATAATTATATCATAACTACCTAAATGGCTTATGAATACAAAAGCAAGTTTAGTAGTATATTTTAAGGATCTAATATTAAATCAATATTTAGCATAGATTCTATATTAAAACAGTGATTCTCAACTAGGGTGCCTCATTTTTTCCAAAAAGACTGATAAAAATGTTAATGTGATTTTAAAATGTATATTTATAGAAAATATGTACAATTTTTTTATTATTATGTTTGTGAGAGATTAGAAAAACTATATTTATGTACTTGTTACCTTCATTATGCCCTTGACATATCATATTTTAGGGGTGCCCTGAAAATTCCAGATTGATAAAAAAACCACCAATTTCATTTTTAGGTGTTGATGTAAATGCAGATACTCATAAATTTGTTTTTTATCTTATCAATTTTTATGGAGTGGTTATAATTTAAATCCTTTTATAGTTCATAGGATATTGATTTTAAATACCAGGGTTTTATGAATGAAACCTTTATATTTCATCATTTGTGTACATTATTGATTTTCTTTCATAAGGACATTATGCATCCTTTATATAACCTTTGGTGGTATGCCCAGAAGATCTGACTTTGCACAACTGTGTCAGAGGGTGCCAGTCTCTCTATTGGTTTTATACATATTTTATGGCACCTATCAGTCATTTTACATGGCGCTTGGCGCCATTTGTATAAAGAAAAGTTGGGCAATTCTGGAGCATACCATTGTTACCATATGGGACAGGTAAACATTCCCTAAATTTCCATTGATTTAACGGAGTCTTTTAACTTGTTCATTGCTAGAGAGGGCTTTAAAGCTTTGCTCACAATATGTTGGGGACCTCTCTAGAATACAAAAGGGTAAAAGCCACATTTAACCCTTAGCATGCCAGAGAGGTATACAATGCATTGTATTCAAAGAGTTAATCTAGAAAGGCTTTGCTTTTTCCACATGGATATGATTTTAAAGGGCTGATGTACTAGGAAGTAGATCAATTCTGAGGCAAACCAACTGCACTTTAATGGATAAAGACTAATTTCTTAACCCCTATGCGTCCACTAACGTGCCAGGACCGTCACGGCTGTCCGGCACTTAAGGACCAGTGACGGTCCTGGCATGTCATGGAATTCAGGGCTCCCTGCGCGGCTGCACGCCTCAAGGGGAGCCCTGAATCGGTTCTCTAACAAAAAAATAAAATAAAATAAAAATGCCCCATGGTCCTCAAGTGCCAGCCCTGCGTTAAGGGGTTAACTTCCCATTGAATTAAATGAGGCTTGTAACCCCATGTACGCTAGCAATCAAAGGGTTAAAGGCACTGTTTAACCCTTTGAGTGCCAGAATGGTACGCAAAGCATTGCAAAGCAATGCGTTACTTACTCCTCTGGCACTCAAAGGGTTAAATGAATTGGAATTTTATCTCTGATAGTGTAGGTGGTTTGCTCCAGAATTTCTCCCCTTTACTGTGTGTATGTGGCTCTTGGTAAGGTTGTGTTGCTAACTAGAAACAAAATCAGCAAATGATTCCCACTCCTAAGGACTGACCTTTCTTGAGCTAGAGGAGGGCAGACAGTGAACAGCTTCATATCAGAACAGGATGGAATGTACACTGAATAGAATGGAAAGATTGTGCACAGTGCTGTGACTAGAATGTGCACAGTACAACGATGAATGTGCACAATACATCTGTTATAATGCTGCAGTGCACTGCACACCCCTCTGGTCCTCAAAGGTTTGCAATGCGTTGAGTACCCCTCTGACACTCAAAGGGTTAAAGGTGAACTTTCATGTGCATAGTGGCCTGTTGGTAGGTCTTTTCTCCTACATGATATACCCTGGCAGATCAGTGGGGGAGTGGAACAAAGGTCTGGAATGAATCCGCCAGTGCTCCCTCATTGGTACCCTGAGACAGACTGAAATGAAGCCCCTTTAAACTCTAGTGAAGGGTTTCCAAGCCCATTATTAGATGTTTATAGGAGCTCTGAGGGCAACACCTTAAGCTGTTGTTTGGATTGTATTCCCAGCATGGAGTGATCTGTTCGGACACCCTTCAAAAAACTGACGGCTCTGGGCAGGTTTGCTAAGTCTGCTCCCAAGGAGGCCCCTTAAGGTAATAGTCAGATCTGTACTTTTCTGTGGTAGTAAACTGTTCCTTAAAGTGGACCTATCATCAGTGGTGTAACAATAGGGGTCGCATGGGTCGCACCTGTGACTGGGCCAGTCACTCCAGGGGCCTGGCTGCCCCTTGTGACCCCCCTCCGCCCTGAGCCACGGACCTCTAGCGGCTGAGCTCTCCCTTGTTGGCACTCTAGTACTGCAGAGCACAGGGCGATGACATCATCTCCCAGAGCTCTGCATTACTGGAGAGAGGTCTGCGAGGGAGCTCCAGCTGTTATAGAGGTCTGTGCCGAAAGAGGCACAGACCTCTCTTATCACACCGCTGGACCACCAGGGAGGTAGGAGAAGGATACAAAAATAAAATAATACTCCTGTGCCCTAAACAATATATTAATAGTATGGGACCAGAGAAAAAATACAATGTATTCTATATTATATCATTTATATACACAATATCACCAGAAATGTGAAAAGCTCTTTATCAAAGCTCCATCCATAAATTAACCAGACCAACATACATCTAATACTTAACAATAGACTGATATAAATGAAAACGGTAAACATATACCCGAGCAAAACCCAAAAAACGAATGGATAAAGAGCTTTGATAAAGAGTTTTTCACGTTTCTGGTGATATTGTGTATATAAGCAATATAGAATACATTGTATTTTTCCTCTTGTCCCATACTATTCATATATTGTTTAGGGCGCAGGAGTATTATTTTATTTATGTATTTATTTGTTTATAACACATAAAGTGGTGGTGTTAGTGTGTATTCCTTGCTGCCTCTTTATATAATTATATATAGGGTGGTGAGGTTTGTTTTTTCACTTTAGCGTAGCACATTAAGAGTTTTTATTTTAGGAAGGAGATAGACACTGGGGGCAATGTGGAGAGGTGGATATTGGGGGCAATGTGGAGAGTTGGGGGCAATGTGAAGAGGTTGATATTGGGGACAATGTGGAGAGTTGGGGCAGTGTGGAGAGGTGGAGAGTTGGGAGTAATATGGAGAGGTGGACATTGGGGGCAATGTGGAGAGGTGGATATTGGGGGTAGTGTGGAGAGGTGGAGAGTTGGGGGCAATGTGGAGAGGTGGACATTGAGGGCAATGTGGAGAGTTGGGGCAATGTGCAGAGGTGGATGTTGGGGGCAATGTGGAGAGTTGGGGGCAATGTGGGGAGGTGGACATTGGGGGCAGTGTGGAGAGTTGGGGGCAGTGTGGAGAGGTGGAGAGTTGGGAGCAATGTGGAGAGGTGGGCATTGGGGGCAATGTGGAGAGGTGGCTATTGAGGGAAATGTGGAGAGTTGGGGGCAATGTGGAGAGGTGGATGTTGGGGACAATGTGGAGAGGTGGACGTTGGGGGCAATGTGGAGAGTTGGGGCAATGTGGAGAGGAGGACATTGGGGGCAATGTGGAGAGGTGGACGTTAGGGGCAATGTGGAGAGTTGGGGGCAATGTGGAGAGGTGGATATTGGGGGCAATGTGGAGAGGTGGACGTTAGGGGCAATGTGGAGAGTTGGGGGCAATGTGGAGAGGTGGATATTGGGGGCAATGTGGAGAGTTGGATATTGGGACAATGTGGAGAGGTAGATGTTGGGGCAGTGTTGAGAGTTGGGGCAATGTGGAGAGTTGGATATTGGGGGCAATGTGAAAAGGTAGATATTGGGGGCAATGTGGAGAGTTGGGGGCTGTGTGGATGACACTGTCTATCTAAGACTTATAGGGATAGTAATGTTTCACAAAAGCAGCAGCTCCAATTAATCTTCATAGTATTTGGGCTATGAAGAGTGTTATTTCAGTACTGTCAGTGTTGTAGTTCAAGAGTAATTGAATTATAAAGTATTCCCCTCCTGGCCCTTTAACCTAGTGTAAGTCACCCCCCCTCAGATGTGGAATTTGGTCACTTGACCGGACAAATCACAGCGAGAGACAATCTTCTTACTGTGAGCATAACGAAAACCCTGCCCCCTTGACAGGATTTTCCTCATGCTCACCGAAGATTGTCCCTGTCTTCAAGCCATCATGACAGTCTTACTGCTCTGAGGTGAGCAGTGTTACATCAGTAAAAGGGGGGGAGGGGGATACTTTATCATTCAATTACTCTTGAACTACAACTCTGACAGTATTTGAATAACACCCTCCATGGCCCAAAAACTATGAAGATTAATCGGAGCTGCTTTTTTGTTTCTGAAACATTACTATCCCTTTGAATCCCTCTGTCCCTCTTTCCCACCCTGGTGTCCCTCTTTTTTAGGAGAGCAGATTGTGTGGTGTATATATAAGTGTATCCCATTGTTTTGCAGCAATAAAACATGTTTAAACCTCAGGATAAGAGTATATAAAATTATTTGTGTAATTAAAATACTTTGGTCTTGCTCTAAATCATTTTTTTCAGTTACACGAAGAGAGGTCAAACTGCAAACTATTTTTCTTTGAAAGTTCTCCCCAACAATCCTGGTTCCAGTGAAACAAAAGTGCCCCCCTCTTAACTCTCTGAGTGCCAGAGGGGTATGCAACACATTGCTTTGCACTCAAAGGGTTGACCCATTTGAGACACTGGAATCTCTGTTTTCTGATCTATGTTCATTAACCCATAAGATGCTAGGACCTTCATCCATTCTCAAAGGATGGAATTGTGTAACGGTCCTGGCATATCACTCATGTTTAAGGGGTTAATGAAGACATGTTTTGTTTACATGATCAGCAAATAAAAAACAGTTTTTGTCCATGTTTTTCCTAAGGAAATGGCAACTAAGCCATGAAATGCATAGAACTGGTTTCTTTATTTGTTTTAATGTAAATTTTTTAAAATTTTTATTAAATTAGATATATTTATATTTTGATTATGTAGGCTGCCTTTTTTTGTGCCAGTCACTTCCAGATGGTTCCATGAACAGGGCGGGATGAAAGAATATGTTTATGTATAAAGCAGCACAAGTGTACGCAGTGCTTTACAATTTAAAGGGATAGTAATACTTAAAATGTAAAAAAAATATGTTGTAGAGTTTATCCCCCTGAGTAAAACAAGAGTACTCCCACTGCTGAAAGGTGTTTCATTCAAAAGTTATTGATTTTCAAAGTTGAATTTTTTAGGTGCAATATCACAGTGGCCTGAAATTGTACAGTGGCGCTGTTGCTACACCATCCTATGGAGATTTATGGTCCCGGGACCAGAGCTGTCCATAGGATCGTGTAGCAACAGCGCCACTGTACAATTTCAGGCCACTGTGATATTGCACCTAAAAAATTCAACTTTGAAAATTAATAACTTTTGAATGAAACACCTTTCAGCAGTGGGAGTACTTTTGTTTTACTCAGGGGGTAAACCCTACAACATATTTTTTTTTTTTTTACATTTTAAGTATTACTATCCCTTTAAGGGTTTGAACAATATACAGTGACATGTGCTTTACAAACACTGGAAGTGGGGTCCCTGCTTGAAATCTTACAATCTAAAGTGGTAAAGGGAGACATACAGAGAACATAAGGGTTAAGTGCCGAATACAGTACTCGACTTGTGGTCAAGATAGGGAAGCAATGTTACACAAGAGAAAGCAGCAGGATTTTGAGATAGCATTAATATGAAGAGCGAATAAGAGAGCAACGTCAGGTATGACCCCTAGGAACTGTGCTTCTGATACTGGATTTATGGTAGTGCCATTTACTGTCACCTGCAAAGGCACTACTGGGTCACGTCTGGGTGGACTGAGGAGTAGCTCAGTTTTTGACATATTGTTTGAGGTGCCTATGAGTCATCCAATCTAGTGATCTCACTTCTCCAAGTCCTATGTTATTTTATGGAGTCAATGCACTACGATTTCTCCAACTTTGGAGATCTTGGTGCATAGGCTATATAGGATAACATAGGAACTAGAGAAGTGATATCACTGAGAAGTCATTACCTTTATTATGCCTTAGTGCATAACCCCCCAGGAGTCAGATGAGGTGCAAATAAGTAACTATGGGTGTTATCTGCATAGAGGTGATATTTGAGTCCGAATTAGTTAATAAGTTCACCAAGTGTTACTGTGTATAGAGAGAACAGAAGTGGTCGTAGACCAGAGCCTTGTGGAACACCAACAGATAAGTGGTCAGGAGAGGACATAGAGGTAGCAATGGAGACACTGAAGGATCAGTTAGTTAGATAAGAGGACAGAATTTGGAGGAGGAGAGCATGAGCAACAGTGTCAAGATGAGAGATCAAGCAGGATAATTATTGAATAGTGACTTTGTGATTTGGCAATGTGTAGCTGGATATCATTGGGAATACAGACTGGTTGAAGAGAAAGTGTAAGTATTATTTGATATTGTATAATATTAGTTCCAAGTGAACTGTCTCACTGCTCTTCTGCATTATTACATGTATATGTATATCACCCTCTTCCTTTTCTATATTTGTTTTTCTCGAAATCACTGTTGTATTTTCAGTTAAGGGAAAGAGTATGTCTATGTAGAGTGCATTAATGAATCGTGTTAATTGAATATACTATTTTATGGGTAGCCTCCCCCCTCCTGTTTGTGTTTTTTGCATGATATAAGGCTTCCATCTGCTTGAATTCTGGAGAGGTCTGTGAAGCAATGCATTGGAGACCTCTGTAGCATTCAAGGGGTAAAAACCCTACTTAAAGCTTTCATGAGATTAATATTGAGCCCCAAATCATAATTACATTAGCGATATGCATAGAAGTTGTATTTTCAAGAATAATTGCTGCATTAGAGAAATATAAACATTTGTAGGCAGACAGGCAGCAAGGAACAGTACAGACATCTTGCAGAGCCGGCATCTCTGCATCTGTGTTATCCGTCCCCTTCAACTCCACGATTGGTGAGTTGTACTGAAAGGCACCGGAAGGGACTGACAACGCAGGTGCATAGAGCTCCTTCTGCAAGATCCCAGCTGGTGCCTGTCTGCCTAAAAGGTCTATTTTTCTCTAATGCAGCAATTATTCTTTAAAATACAGCTACCTCTATGCAAATCAGTAATGTAATTATGATTTGGGGCTCAATATTAATCTCATGAAAGTTCCGCTTTAAATCAATGGGAAGTTATATTTCTCTGCTATGGTGTAGTTGGCTTGATCCATAATTGCTTCTCATTTATTTTGTGAATAAGGTGCTAAGAACCCACTCTGGCAAACACAAAGAGTACTGATTCTTCCATGTTTATGGCTTTTCTTAACCCCTTCGCGTCCGATGACGTACCCGGACCGTCACGCTGGTCTGGCACTTAAGGACCAGTGATGGTCCTGGCATGTCATGGAGTTCAGGGCTCTGAACCCGGAAGTAATAATAATAAAAAAAAAAAAAAAAAAGCCCCGTGGTCACCAAGTGCCAAACTCACATGTGCGTGCCGGTCGTTAAGGGGTTAAGTTAGTTGTTGGCAGTACAAGAGTCATTAAATTGAACCTTTAATGTACTAATTTTACAGGGTGTGGTATAAGTAGCCTGGAAAACATGAGCCATGCTATTTTTTTATGAAATAAAACCAGAGCATGTGAACATCTATTTTATATACTTGTGTGCATGAATTGTGGGAGAGATTATAAATGGGCTGTGGGAGAGATTGAGATTGGATTGACCTGGGAAGTGTTGAAGGGGAATGGGTAGATTTAAAAGAAACTCCAGTATCAGCCAGCTAGGATCATCTAAATGATGTGCTTAAGTCATTTAAATGAAGACTGATATGAGAAAGGAGTTGAATCTTTAACAAAATACTTATATATCTCTTATTGCAGAGAAAAATTAGTAACACAAGTATATGTAAATCTAAAGCTCTTTCTAATGGTATAATGTATTTTCTGCTCAACAGGTTCCCTTTCTAGATAATAAAGGTGACTTGTAGCCTGTTTGCTTTTGAACAATATGGACATTTTTTTACAGTAATATGAAAGCAGTACTTAATATATTCAGTAGTGCAATGTGAGACATACAGTGCTAGTCATTAATCAATTATGATCAAGCCATTGAGAATACTGGAATTTTAATATACTGAACTGTAGGGTGTCAGTTTAATGGTCGCAGTAGCAGTGTGTTAACTGATTAGATGGGCTGCATTTGGCCCACAGGCTATGTTTTAGACACCCATGACATAGAAGATGCGTGTAATGTACATTTTCAGTTTTAGTTTGAACAATCTGTAATACCACAAGGATAGTACATTGACATGTCGCTTCATAGTATTAAATATCCTACTGAAGAGGTTGTCAGATATTGCACAGTGTAGGCTTAATTCTGGGGATTAGATTTATGTGTAATGGAGATTTCTGTTCATGCATGGTTAATCACTGCATGTGCTTTCAATTTGGAAAAATGTCAAATTTAATTCCCGATCAGCTAAATTCAAGTTGTTGAAGCATAAAGTGACATATGAAATCCCAATTCACTGCCACGCAGTCCCTGAACTTCCCAGTTACGATTATGGCCTGAATTACGCCGCAGCTGAAAACCTCATCAAAGTGTTGTACACAAAATTATCCACAGACGTTAATGGGAATCTGTTAAATAAAACCATAGATAACACTTATCAGCAGCAATGTAAAATAGGTGTGTGTTTACAGTTTAATAGGGATTCAGTCAATCCTGATATATGCTCCTCGAAAATACTGTATTGAAATAATGTGATGGCTTAAATCAATAAAGTCTCCTGAGGATTGTTGTTTTTCTGGGAATTTTTTTCAAATTAATTTTAATTCAGGGCAAAGTTAGAAAGTTTTTGGCAAAATTGGTTCTAATGTATAAGCCAGAAGACAGAATCCACACAGAACAGAACAGTTAATCATGTGAAAGAACACACAAGTTAGGAAAAGTTATAATGGAAATGTAATGTGTTTGTTCAAGATACACTAAAATATTTTCATATATACAGAACAGAGTTTTACATTCTTTTTATTTGCAATTGTCAAAAAGATTAGTGTGGCCTGTTCCTGTTGGCTATCATACTTTCACTTCCAAGTGCTTACATACCTCTTCCATCCCATCACCAAGTAAAAATACTTTCTTTATCGGACATCTTTCCTTTCCAAGTATTGTGTCCCTTTATCATACTTATTTCTCTGTCGTCCAATACAGGTTAATGGTAAATTTGGGTAGGCAGGAACAGTTCTGAGAAGTGACTGCTGGGTGGTGCCTACCTCCTTTCCTTAGCTTGCAGCTAGCCAATCCCCAACCAGTAACATTTGTTCCTTGGTCGTGACACAAAGCTAGAGAACAGTTCTTCTAAGGTTTTAGCTTTTTTTATTATTTTTCTGTTAGATTTGGAATACCACCATTAGGCGGATTACCATCACTGACAATTCCCATCACTCAAATGTGGATAGCTCAGTTTACCAGATGCTTTTGTGGACCTAAGCCCTGTGGAGAAAATCTTGGCTGCAAATTCTTTCAACAGGAGTTGCCCACTGAGGCTTCTTCTTGATATATGGTAATCTGAAGACAGAAGACCTTCTAAAAAAGGTGAGCACACCTGTTCACATGTCCCATGCTTCCCCTCCACACAGGGGTCTCATTTGGAGTTCCTATTACATACTCATGCACTCATTGGGTTTATCTGTATGTCTGTGAGGTGTCTGGTGCAAGTTTCTGTGGTAACTTTACCCTTTTGTTGCTGGTTAGCACATTTTGAGGGGTCTTTGGACACTTTCCCTACTGGGACCAGTGTTTATTGGGTCTACTGTTTTATTCTAGTGAGCTTTTGAGTAGTTTTACGTTTTGGTATTCACCTCGTTAACTTTATGTTAAAGGCGTGTGTTTACCGCATAGATGCCATTGCTCCATTCACTTCTATGGGACTTTACAGTTTGGGACATATCTCTGCAACCGCTCCACGTAGCGAGGTCAGAGATGGCTCATTTTGTGGGTTTGCCCTTGCTTTGTGATCCGGTCAACGTTCTGGGCATGTTGGAGGCTTTAGGGGGCTTCGGGCACTGTTGGGGTACTCCTTTAGCGAAACTACATTTCCCATGAGCGCTCGCTTCGCACGCTCTTTCGGATTTGCTCCTGTTGCGGCAGCCATTTTTTGTATTCGCAGATCGAGTATCCTCCTTCTCTCCTCCACAGTTTAACCCTTCGCCTACCAGATAAGTCTTGTTTAGCGTTTCTGGGGTGCATTTATTTATCATACACACTATTTTGTGGGTGTTTTGATACTTTGACCGTTTGACTCTGTGAGAATGTCTACTCCGTTAGACCTTGGGTCTAAACCTAAGACAAAGGATACTGGGGTGTCTGTGCCCCCACTGCTCATTGCTCCTCATGTCACTCAGGGTTACCTAGAGAATTCTCAGGCCATGTTTGTCCAGCATGAGCTGCTGCCCCTGAATCCGCTGCAGGGGCCTCCAGCCATGTACTAGAGCCAGTATGAATGCAAGAATTTAAGGCTACTACCAGGGACCTCTGGTCCACCTTACAACTCCTTCTATCCACTTTACAGGGGGTCTTCCACTTGTGGCAGGCCTCCGCCCCTGTCAGATCTTCCCTGCCTAAACCGCCAGGGTGTACCTGATGTGTCTGATTCCTCTGAGGATGAATTATTGGTGGATTCTGATGATGATGATTGTTCGGCTCTTCGTTCATCTCAGTTTTTTGGGGACACTTTTGAGGCTGACCCCATTCCTTTGGCTGAGGGCCTGATCAGGGCTGTGTTGACCACCCTGAACATTCCCTTGGTACAGGAGGCATCTTCTGGCCCCTCTGATGTGTTTCAGGAACCTGTTAGCCCCCATACTTGTTTTCCACCTAACCCCACTCTTGACAGCTTGGTGTCTAAGGAGTGGAAGTTTCCAGACAAGAAACCATCTGTGTCTAGGAAGTTTGCTAAGCTTTACCTGTTCTCTGAAATGGTCCTCACGCAGTGGGTCCATCCCCCTAAAGTGGATGCCCGTTTCCAGGCTTTCTAAGTCCACTGCCTTGCCTGTGGCTGACGCCTCTGCTTTCAAAATCTGGACTGATAAGAAGCCTGAGACCTGTCTCAAGACTATTTTTCCGATGGCTGGCTCTGCCCTCCGCCATGCATTTGCTGCAGCATGGGTGAATAGGGTTGTGGCTGTTTGGACTGAACAGCTCAATTCACCTGTCCGTCAGTGGGCCCCTACTGCTGACATGTTGCGGCTTCTCGCTAACATTGCTGAGGGTCAGCATTTTGTCTCTGCTGCTCTGTTTGACGCTGAGAATATGGTAGCCAGGGCATCTACCATGTCTGTGGTAGCCAGACATGCTCTTTGGCTCAAGATCTGGTCTGCTAACACGGCCTCAAAGAAGACTCTACTGCCTTTGCCTATTCAGGGCTTCTCTCTGTTTGGGCCTAAGCTCAAGGATCTCATCAGCGAGGCCACTGGAGGGAAAAGTACTCACCTGCCAGTGGTCCTGAGGAAGAAGGCACATGTTAAAAGGAATCGGCTTTTTCATCCCTTTCAAGTAGACTCCCGCCAAGAGACCCAGACGGCCCCTCAGGCTCCGTGCTCCTCATCCAAGCCTAAGCAGTAATGGAGATCCAAGTCGTCCGTGAAGCCCAAGGCTTCCAAACCTTTTTCTGCATGACTCGCCGAACCCGGGTCCCCACCTGCAGGTAGGTGGCCTCTTACACCACTACCTCTCGGCTTGGCAGGCCTCTGTGGCGGAACCGTGGGTTTTACAGGTGGTGGCCACATGGTGCAGGATTCCCTTCACCTCTCTTCCTCCTCCCAGGACCTTTGCTTCTCATTCTCCTTTGGGAGCAGAAAAGTGCCGCCTTTTTGAGGAAGCTATACAGGCCCTTCTGGACAAGGCGGTCCTGGAGCCAGTTCCTCCACAGGAGAGGGGCTTGGGATTCTACTCCAAGAAGGTTTCCAAGAAGGATGGCGGCTGTCGTCCCATTTTGGATTTGAAAGATCTCAACTCCTTTATGGTCCGGTTCTAATACCGCCAGGAGTATCTGCGCACAGTGGTAGCGGCCATGTCCCCTGGGGAATTTCTGGCCTCTCTGTACCTTCAAGATGCCTATTTGCACATCACTGTTCATCCAGACAGTCGGCAGTATCTCCCTTTGCCTGTGACCGAGAGCATTTCCAGTTTTCTGCCCTCCCCTTTGGCCTGACCATGGCTCCTCAAGTCTTCAACAGAGTCCTAGGAGCATTGATCTCCATCCTACATCGGAACGGCATCAGAGTGACTCCATATATGGACGACCTCCTTCTGAAGGCCTCTTCTCTGGAACTCCTTCGCCAGCAGGTGCAGGACTACATTCATGCTCTCTCCCATCACAGGTGGATCATCAATTTGGACAAGTCAGACCTCGTTCCTTCCCAGAGGATGGTCTTTCTGGACCTCCTCTTCGACACTCAGAGAGGGATGGTATTTCTCACAGATGAAGTGGCTCATCAGATAGCACTGAAGGTCCAGGCTATCCTCTCTCAGGATCCAGCTCCAGCCAAGATAGTTGTCATCCTTGGTGGGGAAGTTCATTTCCACCATAGAAGCAGTTCCATTTGCCATGGCTCACACCAGAGAACTTCAGAGGTTTTTAATCCTGGCATGCAGGGGTCGACCAGATCTCCTGGAGAGATCCCTATCTCTCCCTCTTCATGTGGAACAGAGCCTTTCGTGGTGGCTCAACCTGAACAATCTCCTGAAAGGCAGACCCTTCCTGGTGCCCTTCAGGAACACGGTGATGACGGATGCAAGCCTCACCAGACGGGGAGCGGTGTTGGGGCACTTGAGTGTTATGGGCCGGTGGTCTCAGGAGGAATCTCTCGTTCCCATCAATGTCTTGGAGCTTCGGGCGATTTTTCATATCCTACAACACTGGACACGGCAACTGGAGGATTGCCCGGTCAGGGTACAGTCAGACAACGCCACATTGGTAGCCTACATCAACAAGCAAGGTGGCACAAGAAGTCTTGCAGCTTATGGCTAGAGTTCAAGGCTATTTTATCATGGGCAGAGAAGCATGTCCCTGCCATTTCCACAATTCATATTCCTGGCGTAGACAGTGTTCTAGCAGACTTCTGAGTCAGCACACGGTGGACAGCGGAGAGTGGGAACTACATCCAGAGGTGTTCAACATCATCATCCAGCAGTGGGGCCTTCCATGCATCGACCTGATGGCAACCAGGCACAACAGCAAGGTTCCAACGTTCTGCTCTTGCTGGGTGGATCCCCTGGCTCTGGCAGTGGATGCCTTGTCTGTCCAGTGGACATTTCCTCTGGCATACATCTTTCCTCCTGTTCCCCTGTTGAACAGGGTGCTACGGAAACTGGAACTGGAGCACTGCCCAGTCATTCTGATTGCTCCGTACTGGCCTTAACAAGCTTGGTTTCCGGAGCTTCTGGACCTCAGTAGCGGAACCTCTTTGACTTCCCCCACGTCCGGACCTTCTTCTACAGGGTTACCTCTGGAAGGAAGATGTTCATTGTCTGGCTTTGACGGCATGAAGATTGAGTCCTTAATTTTGAAGAAGAAGGGATTTTCTTCTGGTGTGGTGGCTACTATGCTTAGTGCCCGTAAGCCTATTTCCTCTAAGGCCTACCATTGTGTATGGTATACCTTTCTATCTTGGTGATCTGACAAAGACTTGTCTCAGGATTTTGGCCTTCCTACAGTTATTTCCTTCCTCCAGGATGGTGTGGATAAGGGTCTTAGTCTGAGTTCTCTTAAGGTTCATACTTCTGAGCTCTCTGTCTTCTTTCAGAGGCGTCTTGCTATCATTCCTGATGTCAAGGTTTTCTTCCAGGGTGTTGCTCATACCCGTCCGGTGCTTAAGTCCCCTGCTTCTCAGTGGGACCTTAACCTGGTCTTGGGAGTGCTTCAGCGCCCTCCTTTTGAGTCTTGGCTACCATTCCTCTATGTATGCTGATGTGGAAGATGGCCTTTCTCCTGGCAATTGTTTCTGTTCACCGAGTTGCGAAGCTGCATGCCCTGTCTTGTAGACCACCCTTTTTGGTCTTTCACAAGGACAAGGCGGTGCTTCGCACCTCTCAAGAGTTTCTCCCAAAGGTGGTGTCTTGAGTTCCACATTAATCAGGAGATTGTGGTCCCTTCCTTCTGTCCTAACCCTACTTCTAACAATGTGAAGGATCTTCATCTGTTGGATGTTGTTCGATGTTTCAAGTTCTATGTGCATCGCACTGAGTCCTCGAGAAAGTCTGACACTCTTTTTGTCATTCCTGAGGGTCCTAGGGAAGCCTGCTTCCAAGGTGACCATTGCTTCTTGGATCAAGTCCATGATTCGTAAGGTTTACAAACTTCGGAAGAAGCCTGTTCACCTGTTCATGGCTCATTCTTCGAGGTCTGTTGGGGCTTCTTGGGCCTACAAGAACCAGGCCTCAGCTGATCAGTTGTGCAAGGCATCCACTTGGTTGTCTGTGCACACTTTTTTTAAACACTATCGTGTGGATGTGCTGGCATCGGCTGATGCCAGTTTTGGGAGGAAGATCCTGGAGATGACCTGGCCTGTCTAGGATCTCTTTAGTCTCTCAGTAGTCTTTCACTTTTGAGCCCTGTTGGCTCTAGTTCAGTGTGCTGTGTAACAGTTCCTGGGGTCTGTTTTACCCCTGTTTATTGTCCGTTGACACTTCGCGTTTTATTGTTGAGCTCTTCATGATCTGTAGGTTCATTGGTGCTCTGGTCCTTGCCTTTCTTCCAGCCCTGGGGAACTTAATGGTTGGACATCCCAAATTTACCAGTAACCTGTATTGGACACAGAGAAAGTAGGATTTTAGTCTTACCTGTTTATCCTTTTCTCTTAGTCCATACAGGTTACTGGTCTCCCACCCTGTCAGGGAGCCATGCTTGTCTCTCCTGTGGCAGAATGTGGGGGTCCTTTCGGGTTTGCCTATTTAATTTTCACGTCAATGCAAAAAACAATAGACTTTATCATTTTGAATGAGATTATCCATAGAAAGAGAGACCTACCCATGATTATAATTGGATGTGAAGTACTTCTCAATGCAGTATATATCGCTGTTCAGTTATAGAGCAAAAGAAAAAAAGGTAAATAGATGTACTTAACTGCTGTACTTATAAAATGACCACATATCACTTTAAGGGACGCTAATAATAACATACGCGGCAGGGTTCAGTTGATTTCTGTGCAGTCGTGCAGACTGACATTTTCATACACAGGGCATACTTGAAAACAAGTCCTTCGTGGTAAAACTACTTTTGCACAAAAAACAAACAAACTACATGCTATTAGTAGTAATCATAATATGCAAGATGAAATTTAAGACGGTATTAAATACAGGAGGCATTGGGGTATCAGGTCCCTAAGGATGCAGATAACGAGGTGCTGATTATGGAAATAAGTGCACAGGTAAGTAAGGGAATAGCTGCTTACACCAGTATCCTTTAACACAAGCACATCATTGTTGGTACGCAAGATATTATATCTGGGGGGGTTATTCATGAAGTGATGAAGTGGAGAAGACTTTTCCAGTGATATTATGTCTTCAATTCCCATGTTATTCTATGGAGCCAATTCACTAACATGTCTTAAGTTTTGGAGATCTTAGTGCATACGCTCCATAGAATAACACAGGAACTGGAGAAGTGATATCGCTGGAGAAGTCATCTCCATTTTATCACGCCGTAGTGCATAACCCTCCAGAAGTCCATGTACCTTGTATGATTTAACTATACATTTATCTTCATAATCAGCTGCTCGATAGCTGCATCCACAGGGACCTGGTTCCCCTACACCCCCTGTATTTAATACCATCTTCATTTAATTTCCACTTGCATATTATACCTCCTGCTAATTGTCTTTAGTTATTTCTGTTGCTTAAAGTCATTCTGAATTGAGTAAGTTTTTTATGTGTGTCTGTTTATATATCTCACAGTTAATATTTTATGCTGTATAACTGTATGTAATAAATGTGCCTTTTAATTTGCTACTATACTTAGTAGCAATTTGCACTTTCCATCCCTTTCCCACTTCAGAGATTTCGATAGCATCCAAGGGGTTTAAGCTTCAATATTCGTTTTATTTAGAATACATTCTTATTTATTAAAGGAACACCAATACTGTCTACTAATAAGGCCACACTTAATCTGTGCAGAAAATCATAATGGCTACTATGATTTAATTTTTCCTAGACTGATTCAAAGGAATCAATCTTTAATGTACTGTATACCATAAACTTCAAATTAGATGTGATTATTTGTTGCCGGATACCACACTCCAGACTCCTCCCACTGAAGTGTTTTTTCCTTAATTTCCTTCTTCCTTCCTCCCTTCCTTCCTTCTCACCCTCACAGCATAGAATCATGTCCATCTCAGTGGAGATGACATCATATCTAATACTAATTAAAGACTAATTGTGATGGAATCAATCCTTCATTCTTTCATAATGTCCATTAGGTTTGTCTGTTGAGTTCGGATTGATCATCTGAGGTGTTACTATTCCTTTAAGAAACCGGGGTAAAGTATGGTACTTTGTTAGCCATAGAAAATGCAGGAGACTAGTAGAGTAAAATTATACCATTATTGGCTAACTCTAGGATGCAAGCTTTCAAGACAACTATGTCTCTTCTTCAGGCATTTTAAGAATGAAGGCTGAATACACAATACATGACTCTAAAACATATGCACATAACATATGCACGTAATGCCAGAGAGGAATCCACCACACTGCAACATAATGCATTGGATACCCCCATGGTACCCAAAGGGTCAACTTCTACTTGCAGAATTTTAAACCATAGACAGAAATGTAACTATCTGAACTATGGCTTGAAAAGTGACAAGTAATTTATGTCACATTATATCACAAAATAAAAATATTTTTGCCCCTTTGGATGCCAAAGGGCTACACTTCCCATTGTATGTGAATAGGGTTGTGTACAACTCTGGCATTTGGAGGGTTAACCCATTCATTCTTTAGACCTAGCTATCAAATTCACTCAAGTGTGAAAAAGGCAATTAATCTTGTTTGCATTTTCTAGTTCACTTCAAACAGCCTAGAGTATAACTTAGGGCCCACTAGAATATTCTGGCAGTGGAATTTGATACTTGGGTACCACAGGGGGAACCACAGCCCAGCTCGATACATTAGGGTAGTTTCCAGGTGCTCTCCCTGATTGGACAAGATTTATCCATCTTGTCCATACGTGGGCCCTACGTGGAGCCGGTATGTCAGAATGTTTACAAAATTGATGCAGATTTTCTTTTCATCAACTAATAAACTCTATATTAATGTAACAAAACAAGACTAATAACTTAAACCAGCTTACAATCTCTTCTCATACTACATTTTATCATAGTGTCTTCCACTCTGGAGATTACTTCTTTACTACTCCCTCCCAGGTAGTCCTGTTTCCATTTTGTTGCTTTTTCTCTATCAGTTCTTCCACCCAGGAGATCTGTTCTTTAAACTACTTGGTCTACCTTCATCATCATCATCATCACAGGAAGGCCATGGAGGCCTTTTGAGGGAACCCCATATGGCTATAGGTAGAGAAATATCTTACCAGCCTCTCCCAGCCCCAGCTCCCTTTCAATCACTGACCGTTTGAGGTAGACTCCTCCCTTGCTTTTAAGCTCCTCCTACTCTAAAGTGAGATAATGCTCAATGGAACCTACCATTGAGGTACCTTGCTGACTAAGGTTACACCTCATGTGTTGTGAATAGAATGTTTCGGGTATAACTGGATGTAATTAGAATGTACTCAATACATTATGTTTTAGTACAGAATGGTTGAAAATTATCATAATTCCGTGATGTAAGGTGGGGTTACGTATAGCATATCCTTCAACTGTAACTTTTTAACTGCTACTGCACTTCTTTCTATGGACATGTACTGTAGTACATATCATTCTGCCCCTATGTTTCCCGGATCACCCATGCTCTGCAATTAAACTAATCAACCAATGTGACCCCTGATTGGCTGGTGACAGCAGGCTGTCCTCTGATTGAACAGTGGCTCCTAGCTGATCAGTTCTGCCATGTGACCAGCAGTTAAGATAAGTAAAATGGCCTCTAGAGCTGCTGAGGGAATCCATCTTTGTAGTTAAAACTCAGATCTCCTTCAGTGGATAATCTGTCACAATAGGACCAGCACACCTGGCTGAGGGAAAGAAGGGCTCATTAGTAGGTAGTGAGCATTCATGGAAGATAGGTTCCTGACGTTTTGTACATTCTGCATGGCTCACACAAAAGTTGACAAACTGTAGCTGCCCTATTTTTGCACGACTATATCTCCCATCATCATGACTAGAGATGCACCGATACCGATTTTTGAAGACCGAGTACGAGTACCAATACTTTTTTCAAGTACTCACCGATACCAATTACCGATACTTTTTTTTGTGGTCAATTTCCATTTTTCCAAGTACCTATATGCTTTAGGTACTAGGAAAACTGGCAAATGACCACAAAAAAAAGTATCGGTGAGTACCTGAAATATTATATATATATATATATATATATATATATATATATATATATATACACACCCCCCCCCACCTCTTGACTCTTGATTCTCCCCTTTTGACTCTCTCTCCCTCTTGATTCCCACCTTTTGCTTCATTCTCCCCCTCTTGAGCCCCCTTCTTTTGCCTTGGCTTTTTCTCTACCTTTTGATCCCCCTTTCTCCCCCTCCTTCTCCTTGACTCTTGATCCCACTCTTTTGCCTCTCTCTCTCCCTCCTGATCCCCTCTCCTTTTTGCCTCTTCTTGATCCTTCCCCCATCTTGCCTCCCTTACCCTCCTCTGCCGGGTACTCGCTGTTCTCTCGCGAGCCACGGCAGAGGTCAGCGTCTGAGCGTTGCCATGGTAACCCGCGGCAACGCTCCAGCTACAGGAGTGAGAGAGGTGACCGCGCAAATGCTGGTATCGGCACCGATACCGATACTAGTATCGGTATCGGTGCAACCCTAATCATCACCCAGTCAACTGACATCTGAGGCTGAGAAATGTAGTATAAAAACAGTTGGAGGGCCACATGTTGCTCATCCCTGGGATAAGAAATTACTGAATAATTAAGCATTAAGAAGGGCTCAAGTGATTTCACTATTAAAGTAGTGAAACTGTCTCTCAAAAACTATGAGAACTGACCCGGAGATTTACTCTAAATCAGGGATAAATATTTTATATATGAGGGTATCATATGGTAGCATTGACTGCCCAGGGCACATACAGGCAAAGGGCAGTGGTAGACTTATTTCTCTGTCATCCAATATAGCTTACAGGTACCTTGGGGAGGCAACAGCTCCTACTAGTAGGCTGGAACAATTCTTCAAAGAAGAGCAAGGGTGGAACCTCCCTCTCCTCCATAACAGGATACCTAGCCACTCCCCTGTCCAGTTAAGATTTGTTCCTCATTGTGGTAGGAAGCCTGTGAACAGTTCTGCTTAGTTTTTTAGTTATTTTATTTTTTTTTTTTAGATATTGGGGTGTCAAAATTCCCCCATTAGGTGGATTACCATTACTGGCTTCCCCTGGTGGATTGCCCACTTTACAGGAGCTGGTTGTGGACCTTTTCCAACCCTTGGAGAGAACTATGTAACTCTCTCTCCAGAGGGGGTCTCTCTGAGGCTTCTTCTTTGCAATGGTAATCTGAAGAAAGAAGACCTGCAAAAAAGGTGAGCAACACTTTGAGTGCCATGGTCCATTAGTCCCACAGTTCCCTTCTGCACAAGGACTTTCTTGGAGTTCATTGAAACTCCTGCGCTCATGTTGGGTAGTATTCATGCCTGGGAAACACTGGAGCATTTGTGTTGTTTTGTGGTAATTAACCCCTTCCCTGCAAGCCTTGGTTAGTTGGGGCGGGGGGTTCTTATTTTTTATTGTTTATTTTATGTTTACTGGTGTTTTATATGTGTTTCTATACTTTCTAGAAACTTTTTCTTTTACAGGTTAATTTTGAAATCGGCACCTTTAAGGGGGCGCTTTGCCGCATAACCGCAATGATCCATTGATCTTTATGGTACAGACATTTTGGAACATATCTCTACAACTGTTCAATTTGCAGAGTTGAGAGACAGCTCATTCTTCTTGTCTCATCTTGCCTAACTATCTGGTGGACGTTCTCAGTGTCTGAGGGCTTCAGGGGATTCAGTTCTGCTTTTGGTACTCTGTACTGGGAAAACTACCGCTACGTGGGCCATTTTCTGATTGGTTCCTTTGGCAGGAAAGTCCTGGAGGCAGTTTTGCCTGACTAGGACTTTAATTTCCTGTGCCTTGTTGTTCTTTATCTTTTTGAGCCCTGTTGGCTCTTGTTTTGTGTGCTGTGCTACAGTTATTCAGTGTCTGGTGACATTTTGTTAGTTTTGGTTGTTCCAGGTCCTGGATAGTCCATGGGAGCTCTGGTATAATGGGGACCAGCACTTGGTCCTTTCCTTCTTTTTTCCCATCCTGGGAACTCAATGTTGGTACATCCCCATGGTACCTGTAAGCTATATTGGACGACAGAGTAAATAGGATTTTATTCTTACCTGTCAGATCCTTTTCTCTTAGTCCATATAGCTTACAGGTCTCCCACCCAGTGAAAGGGACCATGCTTGGTTCCTGTGGCTGGATGTGGGAGTCCTATTGGGTCCGTGCTCACAGGAGTTTTCCTCTTCTTATTCTCACTATCCAGCTCAGTAGGTTTAGTGTCACAAATCTAACTGGAGAGACTAGTGGCTAGGTAGCCTGCTATGGAGGAGAGGGGGACTCCACCCATGCACTTCTTTGAAGAATTGTTCCGGCCTACTGGGAGGAGCTTTTGCCTCCCCATGGTACCTGTAAGCTATTTGGACTAAAAGAAAAGGATTTAACAGGTAAGACTAAAATCCTATTGTGTAGTAGCCTCAACAAAAGATGGAAGAGGCTGGCTGTGTCTTGTGTACTGTTTGAGTCTTTTGTTGGGCATTGGGGGATTGCTGTGGAATTTATGGACCATCACAGAATTCCCTGGTATAATGCCAAAAAAAACCAAACAACAACATGTAGTTGGTGTAGTTTGTAGTTAGGCCTGGAGCAGCTCAAGCCATACTCTTAACCCCGCTAAAATGTAATGAATGCAAAAATATGGAATACAAAACTGTTACACAAGAAAAATAGATTTTAAAAAGTGGAAATAAAAGATACATGATTAGACAGCAAATGTATTGATAGCTTCAGTTTAAGAATGACTTGATTCTAGAAAAGTCTCCAAACTGGACATCAGAGGAAATAGAAATAATAATAGTGCAGAATCTTTTTTTAATAATACAACCTAATATACAGCTTGGTGTACACACAAACAGTTGACAGGTGTATAGTTGTCATTTAAAATGAGTGGTTACCTGAGCCCAAATCCTGATAAAATGTATGAGGAGATGTCACCTCACATGGCGTGCTGAGACATTCTTTCACTGGGTATTACAGTTTTTGATGAAGTTGAAGTATAGCCATCAACATCTCCTTTGTTATTAAGTTACACCCAGTTGATTAGAGAGAAAGCTTCAATCCTAATGAGTTTCATCATGCACAACTATTAGTCACAGAGGTGATAAGGCATATTGGCACTGGTTGTACCACTTTCTTGTCAGCTTGTCTCCTTTTTCCTGTTCTCCCTTATGTCTGTAACATTTGAGTTGTACATAGGTAAAAAGGAAAACTGAATTTTTTTTCGTATCTAGAAACCTAGAATTTGATGACAGAAGCCAACTGTCCCATCTGTTCTCTGCATTTTACCGTGTACTGCAGTGTCTTGGACTTACATAACACTTCTGCTTTTATTACCTACTATTAAATTGACTTTTGCAACTGTGTTACTAAACAGACAGATCAGGGTGGAGCGGCAGATGTATATTGATTTTAGTAATGCTATTAACACTGCCCCACATGGAAAACTATTTCATTAGCTACATTGTTTGCAACTAGACTGAAATATAATTGACTGGATAAGATGCCTACTATAGAATTGATCACAGTTTATAATAATCAATGGAATACAACAGAATACAATTACAGGACAGTTTGGTCACCAGTGGAGGGCCTCATACATTATTGTTTGGGTCTGTTTTATTTATTATAGAGGTGTCCAAACTGTTATCAAAATGTAAGTTAAGGATTTTTGATCATAGTTACATAGTCAAAAATGAGCATCTAATACAGCCGTGCGTAATGGGGAATATGTCAAATTTTGGCCTGTTTAAAGCCTCTGAAGGCAAGTTTTACCACCCCAAATGTAATGATTAATTAGTGATGTTACTAGCGATAGTTAAGAGAAAATAAGCTTTTTTACAGGTCATATAAAATCTATAACAGGGTTGACATTCCAGGGGGGTAAATCAGGTCAATTAAGACCTAAATTGGTGGATTGACAACATTTGACAACACAAAATACCAGACTGTGCATATAGAACACTAAAAAAATAAAGATGCTATATTAGCTAAATTATTTTTTTCTGGCAACAAAAGCAATGGAACATGGAGCTTATTATTTCATATGATTTAAAGGGATAGTAATACTTAAAATGTAAAAAAAAATATGTTGTAGGGTTTATCCCCCTGAGTAAAACAAGAGTACTCTCACTGCTGAAAGGTGTTTCATTCAAAAGTTATTAATTTTCAAAGTTGAATTTTTAGGTGCAATATCACAGTGGCCTGAAATTGTACAGTGTCCTATGGACAGCTCTGGTCCCGGGACCATAAATCTCCGTAGGATGGTGTAGCAACAGTGCCACTGTACAATTTCAGGACACTGTGATATTGCACCTAAAAATTAACTTTGAAAATTAATAACGTTTGAATGAAACACCTTTCAGCAATGGGAGTACTCTTGTTTTACTCAGGGGGATAAACCCTACAACATATTATTTTTACATTTTAAGTATTACTGTCCCTTTAAAGTGGGGCCAGTTAGGCCAAAAACCAACTGGAGAAGAAGCAGGATACTCAGTTAAATTGCAAGAGGCATTATCAGGAGGAAGAATAAATGTGTACTAATTTAACTTTATAGATGTTTAATCACTTCTGACTTAGGGTGAGATATAGTCATAATAAAAACATTGTTAGATCATGAATTGGTGGTAAAAGAATAACGTTTTCACAAGTAAATCCGTCATGTTTGAAAATGTGTCATATAGAATTAAAAATGATGGTAAGAAAATCTTGATGAACATTGCCCATAAAAATTCTGATGTTAAAATGTCTTTTATTTTATCTTTGAAACAAACTTCTTCAATGAAACAAACAATTGTTTTGTCTTTAAAATGACAAATTTTCAAAGACTTTTTTTTATCACATAACTTTATAGCACTGCTTCTCATTCATGTTAAAGGGATAGTAATGTTTCATAATAAAAGCAGCTCTAATTAATCATCATAGTATTTGGACTTTGGAGAGTGTTATTTCAATTCTGTCAGAGTTGTAGTTCAAGAGTAATTCAATGACAAAGTCTCCCCCTCCCGCCCCTTTTACTGATGTAACACTGCTCAGCTAGAACAGAAGGGAGGTGCCCAGGTAGATTGCAGAGAGGGACAATCTTCAATTAAGATAAGGGAAAAACCTGAAAAACTTGTCAAGGTGGGCAGGGTTTTCATTGTTTTCATAGAGTGTCCCCTTCTGTTATCTGTCTGGTCTATAGACTGCATTCCACATCTGAGAAGAGATTGCTTATACTAGGTAAAAGGGGCGGAAGGGGGAAACTTTGCTTGTGAATATCTCATAAACCATAAAGGTTTGAGAGATAAGACTTATATCATTCTTCATGTTTTTTTTAATACCTACAAAATAAAACAAAGTTAAAACGAAGTATTACTATCCCTTTAACAATACTTTAATTTGTCTTCTGAAAGTTTAGACCATTTTTATTTTGTCAGGAAAAAATTATGTTAATCAGACAAAAAAGTGACAGTTTAAAGAATATGTTTTTCTGAAAATACCTTACAATATGACGGAAGATTTAACTATGCCCACTTTTAAGACTGCTTTTTCTCTTTGATGGAGTTGGCGGAATTGGATGCAAAAAATGACAGTAACGTGTGAGAATTGCAGAGAATCGCTTGCAGACAATTTCAGTTACAACAACTTTTTGAACATCTCGTCCTTATAGTAGGTTTTTAAGTTCTAGAAAATTATATCTCCAGAAAAGCATTCGTACATTAGAAACAATTCAAAGAAGTGAAATAATTATTCTGAAATAATGTGTTTTCTTAAAAACGAAACATATCAGGATTGACTCAAGAAGTTAAACCTATAAGGTTCGGGAAAAGAGGAAGACTAGAATAAGAAGATATATAAAAGTGGAGAGTGGACAACTTAAAAAAGCAAAAATACAACTTTATAAAAGGGCTGTAAATAGATGGAATAGTATCATACCATAAGATGCAGGGGATAATACGGTAAAGGAAGTACTGTACTTCTGAATAGATATAAGGCTATTCTGAGGAACATATATGGTAATGGACAGTTTAAATTGACCAGATGGTTCTTATCTGCTTTCAGATTCCTTTCATGGAAGAGCTGAAGCATTAGGGTTCTTATCTACTTTCAAATTCTGTTAACGGGGGAGCTGAAAAATTAGGAACAGAAAGAAGTAGGATTAAAAACAGTAAATAACTGTCTTTTGTAGAGAGAGTACCACTTTTCAAGATACTATAAATCCCTTAATTTTCACTTAGTCCCTGACTATCCTACTTTCACCGTTTCCTTTGCTTGTTTCAAGAAGGTCAGTATAAAGAAAGGAAGCTATGAGTGAAGTCAGGAGAGAGGCCAGGGGTGTAGAGATATGTATAACAGACTTGTGGGGAGTAGCAATGATACCTTTCCTGGAAATACATGCCATCCATCCTGTTGTTACTATATTCATATTGTTGGTCTGTTGGTAATATATCAGCTGTGTGGCAATCCTAGCTAGAGCAGAGCTATGCTTCAGAATAAGTGTTGTTTTATCGAAGGACTTATCTAAGTAGTTGCCATTAAAACTTCAGTCAGTTATATCTATATACTATTCTCAGTTGCTTTTAAACTCATGTGCTTCACTGCTTATTGCTTTATTTTTACAATCTGAAAAAGACTAGTGACCCTTATTCAGATCCATTGAAGCCCATTGTTTTCTGTATGGAGTTTTGAACTAATGGAAGACTTTAGCAGACATAACTCATACAGGAAACTGCAAACTTAGACAAAATATGATACAATCATAGATTCATATTAAAGTGCTATGTTTTTGCTCTTACACTAGCACTAGTACTTACTACACTTGACTTCATGGTCTAGATTTAATGGTAGGAGTTAAACTAACATGTTTAACGCGGTATTTAAAGGCCCTACCAGCTAGAACTCCAAAGGACTTTAACCTACAAAAACAGTGTTGTGGCTGAACACCCGTTTTGTGCGTTTAGTTCCCAAAATGCTGCTAAAAGCAGCGATATTGGGAACTGAACAGTGAAAAATAATTAACTATCGGTGCTTGACATACTGCCAAGCACCAGTCGTTAACTGATCCATGTTACACTTACCTGTCATCCACTGTCCTTCTGTCTTCTCATCCTTCTGTCTTCTTTCTTCCATCTTCCGCCTTCTCTCTGTAAAAGAAAATAAACCAAGCATTACCAAGCATGAACGAACATATGCCTCCATGTAATGCCCCAAAGAATACAAATGCCAAGAAATAAAATGATCCACATAGACATAAATCAATGCTATTCCTTAATGCCCAGTATGACACTTAGCTTAGAGATTTGTTTCTCCGCTGCTTGTAGCGGCCACGAGGGTGGCGGCAGTGGAGTCACAAATGTCCCATGATGCTCCCATTCAGCTGTATACAGGCCGATGCCCGTAACACACTGAGGGCATTTGGAGTGAGCCTGCCTTTATATATGGGAACTGAACAGTGAAAAACAATAAACTATCGGTGCTTGACATACTGCCAAGCACCAATCATTAACTGATCCATGTTACACTTACCTGTCATCCCCTGTCCTTCTGTCTTCTCATCCTTCTTTCTTCTTTCTTCCATCTTCCGCCTTCTCTCTGTAAAAGAAAAGAAACCAAGTATTACCAAGTATGAACGAATACATTCCAGAACCCTTTGAGTGACAGTGGGGTATGCAACGCAGTGCAAAGCAATTGAAGTGAGCCTGCATTTATATATGGGCAGGCTCACTTCAATTGCCCTCATTGCCATTGGCTGGGATGTACTTCACATCCCAGCCAATCAGATTCGAGCACCTGTTCTTGAATGTGAGGAATTGGCTTTTACGTCCCTTTCAGGCTGACTCGCACCAGACGACCCAAATGGTGCCTCAGGCTTTGCGCTCCTCATCCAAACCTAAGCAGCAATGGAGGTCCAAGTCCTCCACTAAGCCCTAGGCTTCCAAACCTTCTTCTGAATGACTCACCGAATCCGGGTCCCCACCTGCAGGTAGGTGGCCGCATACGCCACTACCTCTCGGCTTGGGAGAACTCTGTGGAGGACTTGTGGGTTTTGCAGGTGGTGGCTCCTTCTCGGACCTTCTTGTCTCGCTCTCCTCTGGGTGCAAAAAAAGTGCCGCCTTTTCGAGGGCACCATTCAGACCCTTCTGGACAAGGCGGTCTTGGAACCGGTTCCTCCTCAGGAATGGGGGATGGGGTTCTACTCCAACATCTTTGTTGTTTCTAAGAAGGATGGCAGCTGCCGTCCCATTTTGGATTTGAAGGATCTCAACTCCTTTGTGGTCAGGTCCCAGGCATTTCCAGTTTTCAGCCCTCCCATTTGGCCTGACCACAGCTCCTCAAATCTTCAATAGAGTCCTGGAAGCATTGATTTCCGTTCTCCAACAGAACAGCATCAGAGTTACCCTGTACATGGACGACCTCCTTCTGAAGGCATCTTCTCTGGAACTCCTTCATCAGCAGGTGCAGGATTGCATTCATGCTCTGTCCCGTCACGGGTGGATCATCAATCTGGACAAGTCGGACCTTGTTCCTTCACAGAGGATGATGTTTCTGGGCCTCCTTTTCGACACCCAGAGAGGGATGGTGTTTTCCACGGATGAGGTGGCTCATCAGGTAGCACTGAAGGTCCAAGCTGTCCTGTCTCAGGATCCGGTTCCAGCCAAGAAGTTATCATCCCTGGTGGGGAAGTTCATTTCCACCATAGAAGTGGTTCTGTTTGTCATGGCTTATACCAGTGAAATTCAGAGGTTCCTAATCCTGGCATGCAGGGGTCGACCGGAGCTCCTGGAGAGGTTCCTATCTCTCCCTCTTCACGTGGAGCTGAGCCTCTTGTGGTGGCTCAACCTCAACAATCTCCTGAAGGGCAGGCCATTCCTGGTGCCATTCTGGACAACATTGATGACAGATGCCAGCCTCTCCGGATGGGGAGCAGTCCTGGGGCACTTGAATGCTCAGGACCGATGGTTCCAGGAGGAATCTCTCCTCCCCATCAACGTCCTGGAGCTTCAGGCAATATTTCATGCCCTGCGAAACTGGACAAAACAGCTGGAGGATTGTTCGGTCAGGGTACAGTCAGACAACGCCACAACGGTAGCCTACATCAACAAGCAAGGTGGCACAAGAAGTCTTGCAGCTTGACTAGAGGTCAAGGCTGTTTTGTCCTGGGCAGAGGAACATGTCTCTGCCATTTCCGCAGTTCATATTCCTGGCATAGACAACGTTCTGGCAGACTTCCTCACACAGTGGACAGCGGAGAGTGGGAACTGCATCAAGAGGTGTCCAGTTGTGGGGTCTTCCGTGCATCGACCTAATGGCAACAAGACACAACAAGAAGGTTCCAATGTTCTGCTCTCATTGGGCAGATCCCCTGGCTCTTGCATTTGATGCCTTGTCGATTCCATGGAATTTCCCTCTGGCATACATCTTTCCTCCCATTCCCCTCTTGCACAAGGTGATACGGAAACTGCGACTGGAGCGCTGCCCAGTCGTTCTGATTGCTCCATACTGGCCTTGGCAGGCTTGGTTTCTGGAGCTTCTGGATCTCTCAGTGGTGAAACCTCTTCGGCTTCCCTCCCATCCGGATCTTCTTCTACAGGGTTACCTGTGGAGGGAGGATGTTCATCATCTGGCTTTGACGACATAGAGATTTAATCCTCAGTTTTGAAAAAGAAAGGATTTTCTTATGGTGTGGTGGCTACTATGCTTAGTGTTCACAAGCCGGTTTCCTCTAAAGCCTACCATTGAGTCTGGTCTACCTACCTCTCTTGGTGTGCTGATAAGGACCTGTCTCAGGATTTTGATATTCCTACAGTCCTTTCCTTCCTCCAGGATGGTGTGGATAAGGATCTCAGTCTGAGTTCTCTTAAGGTTCAGACTTCTGCTCCGGTGCTTAAGTCTCCCGCTCCTCAGTGGGACCTTAACTTGGTTTTGGGTGTCCTTCAGCTCCCTCTCTTTGAGTCATTGGCCACTATTCCTCTCCATCTGCTGACGTGGAAGATGGCTTTTCTCCTGGTGATTGTATCTGTTCGCCTTGTTGCGGAGCTACATGCCCTGTCTTGTAGGCCACCCTTTTTGGTGTTTCACAAGGACAAGGTGGTGCTTCGCACTTCGCAGGAGTTTCTCCCAAAGGTGGTGTCACATTAATCAGGGGATTGTGGTTCCTTCTTTCTGCCCTAACCCAGATTCTGACATGGAGAAGGCTCTTCACCTGTTGGATGTTGTGCGGTGTAGCAAGTTCTATGTGCATCGCACGGATCCATGAAGGCAGTCTGACACTCTTTTTGTCATTCCTGAGGGTCCCAGGGCAGGGAAGCCTGCTTCCAAGGTAACCACTGCTTCTTGGATCAAGTCCACAATTCGTAAGGCTTACGAACTTAGGAAGAAACCTATTCCCTTTCGGGTCACGGCTCATTCTACGAGGTCTATTGGGGTATCTTGGGCCTACAAGAATCAGGCCTCAGCTGATCAGTTATGCAAGGTGGCCACTTGGTCGTCTGTGCATACCTTCTCGAAACGCTACCGTGTGGATGTGTTGGCATTGGCTGATGCCACTTTTGGGAGGAGGATCCGGGAGGCAGCCTTGCCTGTCTAGGATCTTATTAGTCTCTCAGTACTCTTTCACTTTTGAGCCCTGTTGGCTCTAGTTCAGTGTGCTGTGTAACAGTTCCTGGGGTCTGTTTTAAACCTGTTCGGTGTCCTTTGACACTTTGTAGTTATTGTTGAGCTATTCATGATCTGTTGGTTCATTGGTGCTCTGGTGACTTTGGGGGCTTGCGCCTGGTCCTTGCCTTTCTTCCTGCCCTGGGGAACTTAATGGTTGGACATCCCAAAGTTACCAGTATCCTGTATTGGACAACAGAGAAAATAGGATTTTAGTCACCTGTATGGAATAAGAGAAAAGGATGTAACAGGTAAGACTAAAATCCTCTTTTCTCACTACCTCTGCCCCCTTCAATTTTCTCTTTGAAGTTCAATAATCTCCTTAAACCCTCTGTACAATTACCTGTGCCTCACTTGCCTCTTGCTTAAACATGCATTCAAGCACATCATAAAACACAGTCACGTCAAACAGGTGGCTAGCGGGCCAAAAATGTGCTGCCTTCGGGCAGAATCTGGTAAAATAAAACTATTAGACATGAAGTCTGGCTTTTTCTCTTTTATATAATCAAATTTCTTGGCTCCTAAAGTCTTTCTGTTGGCTCTAAACTGTGGGAGTGTTTAATACTCACTTGTATATATATATATATATATATATATATATATATATATATATATAAACATAGAATGCTTTGTAAAGGAACTCTGTCCAGTAAGATGCATGAAAAAACATGGATATTACATTGATATACAGACACCTCAGAACGCATCCTAAACAGAAGTAACCAAACTGTCTAGGAACATGTGGAACCACTGTGTCCTCTGTCTTTGCAGTGGTCCCCTCCTGCTTGCCTACCTTTCTTGGCACAGGAATCTCATTGGTCTAAATGTCTATATTTGAGGTTTGTGCCTCCTTTGGCACAGACCTCTATAGCATGTAACATAACAATCCAGAGCTCTGAGATAAGATTTCATATATTGGTGCTCTGCATTATGTAGGCAAACAGGGCCTTGAGGGACCCAGAGAAGAATTAGTCCTTATCAGGTTGATTGGAGGAAGGTCAGGTAGGGCACGCCAGTGCATGAGGAGGCTGATGACTTAAAGTGATAGTAATGTCTCTTTAAAATGTGTTGCCCAAGTCTTCTGGATATTAAAAGGAACATATTGCACTATGTTTAAGTGTTTATTTCTTTGTAGTTCAAAAGTTATGAAGCGCTAAGGATCCCCTGCCTGACCCCTTCTGGCCGCCTACCACAGAATCTGATATCTGGTCGTGCTACTCGATGGCTGCAGCGAGGTACAAACTTCAGTAATTAAGTATAAGGGAAATCCTGCCCCCTTGATGAAGGAGGGCAGGATTTCCCTTTGCTTACTGAAGTTTGTCCTTCACTCCAACCGGTCGGACCAGACTGCAGCTCCTGAGTGACGTGGGGATCTATAGTGCTTCATAACTTTTGAACTACAAAGAAGTAAGCACTTAGACATATCTTTAAAGGGATACTAACAATTAATATGTAAAAATATATATATTGCTGAGTTCGTCCTCCTGAGTAAAACAAGGGTACTCCCACTGTTGAGAGGTGTTTTATTCAAACAGTATAGTAGTTCAAACTTGATTATTTTTTTTTAGGTGCAGTATCACAATTGCCTGAAATATTACAGTGACAGTGCTACTGTACAGTTTTAGGCCATTGAGATATTGCACCTAAAAAAATTCAAGTTTGAACTGCAATAACTTTTGAATAAAACACCTGGCAGCAGTGGGAGTACCCTTGTTTTACTCAGGACGATGTTTATTTTTTTTTACATATTAAGTATTACTATCCCTTTAACACTTTCAGTGGCAGAGAGGTGAGAATGTACTGTATTTCAGAGAAATTTGTTTTCACTCCTCTGACTCGGAAAGGGTTAATATTTTTTTTGTTCAGAGAAGAGGTGATGAGTGGGTGCACCTGGATTTTTGGGTAGCTTATAAAGGTGGATTGTGGAAACAGAGAGCCGAGTGTAGTGAGAGCTAACGCTAGGATTTACCGTGTGTGTTTTTGTGGAGCTTTAATGAAGGATTAGTATCAGTGGTTGTGGTTATGTAACAAGGGTAGATATTCGCCATATTGGGATTTGCGTAGTGCATTCTTGCTATACTTCTGTTCGTATATTGGGCATGTGGATGTTTTCTGCTGGTTGCACTTATGGGGCATTTGTGTTTTTTGGGGGACAAAAAAGCAAGCTATGTAGTGATGTGGACATATGGTCTGGATATGGGGCATGTGTGTGTGTTATTGGGCAGAAGAGCATGGAAATGCCATCATGTCTAAATCTCTGCCCTAGCAGACACTGATGGGAATACATATCTGGTGCAACACCACCACCAGCCATGCCATAGGCCACAGAGGATTTAGCATCCTTCCTCTTGCCACCCTGGGGCATGGCTTTTACCAGTCCAGAAGCAAGATGCCGTACGATGATATGGAGGGAGGATAGGAGATGGCGTGACATGATGGCAAATGGAATTACTGTAGATGAGATGGAGGGAGTGTATGAGGTAACATGAATTGAAGGGAGATGAAATGAATGAAGGGCGTGAGGGAGATGAGATGACATGAAGAGAAAAGAAATGAATGAATGAAGGGAGGGCAGAAGATGAGATGATATGAAGGGAAATGAAATGAGATGAATGAAGGTAGGGAGGGAGATAGCGGAGATAGATGAACAGACTGAGGGAAATAGAAGAGATAAAGTAATGGAAGGATATGAGATTAGGTAAGACAGAGGAAGATGAAGGGAGTATAAGGGACATCATGAAGGACAGAGACACGGTCACCTTATTTTCAGCATTTTGCTCTTTTTCTAGGACCTAACTGTAAAACTTGGGGGGTTGCCTTATATGTATGTATATCTGTGTGTGTGTGTGTGTGTGTGTGTGTGTGTGTATATATATACGGTCTACAAAGTGTGCCTGGATTGCTCCTGATGAGCTAACATTTATAATTATATTTTCCTACTTTACAGGGATCTATTTATTAGCGAATCATTGCTAAATATATGTATATATATATATATATATATATATATATATATATATATATATCCTATATAATAATTTGCTAAGGATGTTTGTCAGAAGCCGTCATGCACAGTAGAGACTGCGGCGCATGCTGCAGTCATGCGCAGTACTGACTGCCCATGCCGTGGCTGATATGGAGCGGGGAGCTGCGAATTCAGACCGGAGTCCTCTCTGCACATCTTCCTGGGACCAAAAGGAAGGTGCGCAGAGAGGACTACGGTCTGAATACAGAGCGCCCCGCTCCATATCAGCCGCTGCGTGGGCATTCAGTATTGTGCATGACTGCAGCACTGCCAGTGTTGGCCCATGTACATGGGCTTGTGCAAAAGTTTTAGGCAGTTGTGAAAAAATGCTTTAAAGTAGGAATGCTTTCAAAAAATGTTAATAATTTATAATTAGCAATTATCAAATTGCATTGTGAGTGAACAGAAGAAAAATCTAAATCAAATCAATATTTGGTGTGACCACCATTTGCCTTCAAAACAGCATACATTCTCCTAGGTACATTTGCATACAGTTTTTGAAGGAACTCGGCAGGTAGATTGTTCCAAACAGCTTGGAGAACTATTTAATATGATATGATTTTCTTGGAGATGAACCACACTCAGTTTGGGCCTTTGTCTAGAACCTATCTTGTGTGGTGCTGAAACATTGATGCATTGCACTTAAAGGGATAGTAATAATTAATTTTAAGTGTGTTTCATATTATTGGCATAAAAAACAATGAAAAACGATGTAAGGCTTATCTCTCAAACCTTTATAGTTTGAGAGATATGCCTTGCTAAAGTTACCTTTCCTTGCCTGTTTGAATGAAGCCAGCGCTTAGCTGACAGCTGCAGAATCCGGTCATTTGACCGGATGGAGGGTCTTCAGAAGAGCCGAAAACACGCGATCTGAACATTAATATTACATTGGAATGGTCTACAAAGTGTTCCTGGATTGCTCTTGATGAGCTAACATTCATAATTATATTTTCCTACTTTACAGGAATCTATTTATTAGCAAATCATTGCTAAATATATTTATCCAAATTGATTGAATATATACAGATATACTAAGGCTGATATTCTCTGGGGAATTTGAGAAATCACAAGTGCACCATAAGGAAAAAGAGGTCTTTGCAATGTATTATAGACCTCTCTATCATTCAAGGGTTTAAAACTCAAATTTGAATCATTATCATTTTATTTGACTCCTATGAGGCAATTGGTTTTCCCCAGAATGTCTTAATTTTTTCTTAGTAGATCTGCCTCAATATGTGATGATGTACTTCCAGTGTGTGATATTAACCAGTTCATCCTTGTTTCCCCTTGGCAGGTTGGTTGATGACAGGTGTGTGGTGGAGCCAGCTGCTGGAGACCTTGAAAATCCTCCCAAAAAATTCAGAGGTGAAAGACATGGGTGAAAATCATATGTATTTGTATTAATATTCACTGATAATAAAGGGCAACAAACAAAATAGTTCTGAAACCTCACTCTTTTACTGGTAAATTTGGGATTACGTGTATATATATATATATATATATATATATAAAACGTTTATTTATTTTTTATAATTCCTTTCCTGACAAATAAAACAAGTGTACTCTTACTGCTAGAATATTTTAATTCAAAAGATATTACAGCTCAAACTTGTTTTTTAATTAAAGCAGAACTTTCACATATTAATAAGTCGCCCTTCAATCATTAAATATATGGCAATTAGCTTGATAATACGTGTATTACCTATCAAAAGTGGCAGATTCTAAAGAAATCTTTAATCTCCGGAGACTGATGGCCATGTTAGTGCAGTCTGCACGCCTGCGCTTTTAGTCTCTTGCGGTTACCTTGTGGCACAGTGCTATGCTTCTTACAGAGACTGGGACTTACAACACAGGCGCACAGACAAGATCATGTCTGCACTGATGCCTGGCTTCCAGTCTCTGAAGATTACAGATTTCTTTAGAATCTGCCACTTTTGATAGGTAATACACGTATTATAAAGCTTGTCGCCATATATTTAATGATTGAAGGGTGACTTATTGAAGTGATAGTAATACTTCAATTTAATTTTATTTTATATTGTAGCCATTAAAAAAAAAACATTAAAAACGATATAAGTCTTATCTCTCAAACCTTTATGGTTTGAGAGATATTCGCAAGTAAAGTTTCCCACTGACTGGCTGTATCAGTCAAGTCTGCCATCTAGCTGACAGACTTGGAATCCCATCCGCAGACCAGCTGGCAGCTTTTCAAGAGAGACGAGATTGCAAGATATAAAAATAACTGCTTCACTGGAACGATCTACAGAGTGTGCTTGCAAACCAGGCACACTTTGTAGACCATTCCAATGAAGTAGTTATGTTTATATATTGTGATCTCGGCTCTGCTGAAGAGCCGCTGGCCGATCTGCGGACCGAATTCCAAATCTGTCAGCTAGAGCGCTGACATCAGTCAGGGGGAAACTTTACTTGAATATCTCTCAAACCATAAAGGTTTGAGAGATAAGACTAATATCATTTTTTAAAATAAAATTAAATTGAAGTATTACTATCACTTTAACATGTGAAAGTTCTGCTTTAAAATGAAATTTAGTATTGTCTTCACCAGTTGGAGCTGTTCACTTACTATGGAGAGCCATAATCACTGACTCTTGCTATCCCATAAAGTGTATTTTAAAATAACAAATTACCTTTTAGAAATCAGTTGGCTCTCTGTCTTAAAGGGATAGTATTACTTCAAAATTACTATCCCTCATATTGTAGTCCTTAATAAACTGAGTTAAATGACACCAGTGGCATCTCTCAAACCTTTATGGTTTAAAAGATAGCCGCTTTCAAAGTTTCCTCTCCCCTGCTGTCAGCGTTCTGCTGCCAGCAGGAGAATCCAGTCTCTGAATCAAGAGGAGGCTCCTCAGCAGAGCCGATATCTCGTTATGGAAGGAAAAATGATTAATAGAAACAGTCTTCTATGTGTGCTTGGTAACTAAGAACACATAGAAGACTGTTTCAATGAATCATTTTTCCTTCGATAATGAGATATCGTCTCTGTTTAAGAGCCTCCGCCTGTCCCGGGACCGGATTCCCCTGCTAGCAGCAGAACGCTGACAGCAGGGGAAAGGAAACTTTATAACTGGCTATCTCTTAAACCATAAAGGTTTGAGAGATGCCGCTGGTGTCATTTAACTCAGTTTATTAAGGGCTACAATATGAGGGATAGTAATTTTGAAGTAATACTGTCCCTTTAAGAAATGTAAGTTTGGGCTGTAAAGTCCGGGCTGGATTTACATTCCAGGCACCACATAGACAATGTACTCTAGGCGCCGTTAGCTCTGTCCATAACCACAACTACATTCTTCACATGAACCCGTCCCCAGTCCCATCAGCTGTTTCTTGGATCAGAAAATCACCTTGGACTCCAACAAGCACAAGTGAAAAAAGCTTTCTTTGTCATCCAATACAGGTTAATGGTAACTTTGGGTAGGCGATCCGCCCCTTTAACTAGGCAGGAACAATTCTAGAAGTGAATGCAGGGGGTGATGCCTACCTTACCTCCTTGGCTGCAGCTAGCCAATCAGCTCCATTAAGATTTGCTCCTTGGTGAAGACACAGGCAAGAGAACAGTTCTGCTATAGTTTTAGCTATTTTTTTCTATTTTTCTGTTAGATATGGAATACCGCCATTAGGCGGATTACCATAACTGACAATGCCCTTAGATGTGGCTAGCTCAGTATCCAGGTGCTTTTTGCAAACCTTAACCCTTTGAGTGCCAGAGGAGTACGCAATGCATTGCTTTGCAATGTGTTGCATACCCCTCTGGCACTCAAAGAGTTAAGCCCTGGGGGGAATGTCTTGGGTTCAAGTTCTTTCCTCAGGAGTTGCTCACTGAGGCTTCTTCTTACTACATGGTAATCTGAAGACAGAAGATCTGCAGGAAAGATGAGCAACCCTTTGAGTGCTGCAGGTCCACATGTCCCACAGTGCCCCTCCACACAGGGGTTTTCCTTTGGAGTTCCTATTGCACACCCCTGCACTCATTGGGTTTATCTGTATGTCTGTTGGGTGTTTTGGAGCAAGTTTCCGTGGTAACTTAACACTTTAGCTGCTGGTTTTGCATCTTTTCGGGGTTTATTGGCACTTCCCCTACTGGGTTCAGTGTTTTTTGGGTCTGCTAGCCTGTTCTAGTGATGTTTTATGTAATTTTAATTCACAGTTTCAATTTTGCAAAATTTGTGTTCAGCGCGCTTTACTGCAGAGAAGCGCCTTTGATCCATTCACTTCTATGGGACTGTACAGTTTGGGACATATCTCTGAAACCGCTCAACGTAGCGACTTCTTAATTGTCTGCTCTAGCTCTGTCAACCGATTAACGTTTTATGTGTGTTTGATGGCTCAGGGTGCTTCAGGCACTTTTGGGGTACTTTTTCTGGGAAAACTGCATTTCCCATAAGCGCTTGCTTTGCGCGCTCATTTCTGAAACGAAGCAATAATAACCCTTTGGGTGACAGAGGGATATGCAACACGTTGCAGAGCGTTGCATTCCCTCTGGCGCTCAGTGGATTAATCCCACCTAAAGCTAACACTATGTAATGGCCCATTCCCCACAGCATTAACAATAAACACTTACCATGAAGTTGGAGGTCCAACTGGGTCTTCTGCACCCTAGTCCTAGTCCTCCTCTTTAATTCTTCTTTAAGCTTCTTTAAAGTTCTTTGCAGTCTCTTTAAACAAAACAGAATAAATAAAACTAAATGCCCCCGTTAATTCTTGCCACCATTGCAGTACCTTCTCGGGCTGTTGCCCAAGCCAAAGTAAGAGAAAACCAAACAGACACTTGCTTTTATATGGCCAGTGTCTGTTCAAATTTGTTCCCATGGTCCCATTGGCTGGGATGTGGAGTTACGCAGGGCATGGCAAGTACCCTGCAGTAATCACACCTCCCAGCCAATCAGCTTCTAGCTGGAAGGGCCACATATGAGCTTTTTGTCATCTCTCCACCTATTCAGTGATTGGCTAGCTGGAGGGATGACAAAACATACATTCGTGACCCCTCCAGCTAGAAGCTGGTTGGTAGGTGTGGTTAATGCAGGGCATATTCCGTGCCCTGCCTAACCCCACATCCCAGCCAGTGGGACCATAGGGAGAAATTTGAACAGAAACTGACCATATAACAGTCTCTGTTCAGATTTCCTCCACCTCGGCTTGGGCAACGGCCTGAAAAAGTACTGCTATTTTTTTTTTCTCTCTGGTGATAAACGTTAATAGGGGCAGTTAATTTTTATTATTTTTAAGATACTGCAAAGAACTTTAAAGTAGAAGAAAGAAGACTTAAAGAAGAAGAGGTCTTAAAGAAGAATTAGAGACAAAGACAGATGAAGACCAGGATGCAGAAAACCCCGCTGGACCTCCAGCTTCTAGGTAAATGTTACAGCTATGGGGTATGGGTCATGGGATAGTGTTAGGGCTAGTATTGTTTAACTTTATGGTTAATACTAGGTGTAGTGCTCATTGTAGTTCATGTTAATCGGGCAATTTAATTCCCGTAGAACAACTAAGTGTATCTGGAACTCATTTTGACTCTAATGAATTTTTTTAATGGCTCTGTTTGAATTGAAACCTTAGTGTCTTGAAATCTTGCATCCTAGAGTCACTCATTTAGGCAATAAAGGCATCACTTCTACTCTACCAGTCTCCATATTTTTCATGAAAAACTTTCACGCACAAATATAAACTTTTCATGTTAAGTTCTTTATTAAGTGATTAATATACTAAATACCTGCTTTCTTTCTCTCTCTCTGTCTCTCTTCCCTGTCAATTTTCACCCATACCTCTGACATTCTAAGCATGTTTCCTCTTTCATCTCTGCCCTTCTTCTCTCTGTTGCAGACTGCCTCTTTAAAGTGTGTCCCATGAATAGATACTCAGCTCAAAAGCAATACTGGAAAGCTAAACAGACTAAGCAGGACAAGGATAAGATCTCAGATGTTCTTCTTCTGCAGAAGCTGCAGGTAACTTTACAGTCATCCATTTCTCCCTACAGTTCATATACAGTATATGCCCCTTTGGTACTGCAAAACTATTTCTTTCTTCTGTAGCTCCTAGTATGATCTGGTAACTAGCCATTAAAGGGTTGAATTCTATTGCAGGTGCTAAATGTTAACACCCATTTTATCAAATATTTTCCTACTGAAGTCTGTGGGGAAACCCGGAGATAAAAGCAGTGATAAACTGCAATAGAATCTAGCCTAAGGTCCGATAAAGAGGAAATAACTTCTACTGTGAGATAAACTTAAAATAGCTGAGGGCTGCATACCTAACCATTCCCCTAAGGAGGGATGCTTACTCAGTGGTTCCCTTAACCCCTTTAAGAACACATGATGTGCCAGGGCTGTCATGGGTAAATTTGCGTTAAGGACCTATGACAGTCCTGGCACACCGCTCAGGAACCCCTGAATCAGTTTATCTAAAAACAAAATAAAGCTCTGTGGTCCTTAATTGCCGGCCATGCAGCCGGTCGTTACAGGGTTAACAGGGACCACAATAATGGCTACCAACTTCTGCACTATTATTTTGTTGGGGGAGCTCTGAAAAGAAGAATGAAATGTAAATAGTTTGCTGCTTTATGTACAAATACATAGCATGTTATCTTTTCTTAGTTTGGCTTCAGTTTTCACATGTAACATGTAACTCTTTGCAGCATGCAGCTCAACTTGAGCAGAAACAAAATGAGACAGAAAACAAGAAGGTACATGGAGAAGTAGTAAAATATGGGAGTGTTATCCAGGTAAGAGATACTCATATACATTTTCAAGATCATTGTACATTGGTACATAGGCCTAGATTACATTGTAGTTGATAAGCATTAGCACTTGTTTTAACCAACAGATTCCCATTGAAGTCTGTAAAATAATTTATAGATAAAACCCTTGATAAAGTTACTCTGCTATGCATTGGAGATCTCTCAAGAATCCAAAGGGTTACAACGTAGACTGTAAAGCATTATATAAATTGTTGCAGGGACATTGGAATTGTTCTGGCCACTCCTACAGTTCAGAATGTGGGTGTGGCCAGCACAGCTGAGGCTCCGCTCAAATATGGAGCTCTTGGCAGTTGGCTACACTGCCTATTGGTAAATCCGGCCCTGGCTGCAATCAAATCCAGGCCATACAGTGAAAAGTAAGTCCTTCAAGTAAAACCTTTGCCAAATCCCATTCTCTTCAATCCAGGGAAAGGCAAACAAAGCCTGTCTGAAGCCATTTCCAGACTTCAAATTAACTTCTCCCTAGGGAACAAATGAAAATCTGCTTTGATTTAAAGTGGAACTATCACCTTATATTAAGTCCCCCCCCCAATAATTAGGCATATGGCAATTAGGTTCTTAACAAAGCTATTATCGGGCACAAGTGCCAAGTTCTGAAATAATTCCCCTTTTTCTGAGACTGACAGCAAGGCTTCTTGCTTTAGAAGCATCTGCACACCTGCACCGTCAGTCCCTTCCTGTACCTTAAGGTACCATGCAATGGCTCCTAGAGGAGACCGTGATGGACAGCGCAGGTGCGCAGACGTCTCTAAGCCAAGATGTCTGTGTGCCAGCTTGACTGCTGATCTCACAAGAAGGAGGATTACTTCAGAACTTGGTACTTGTGCTCTATAATAGCGCTATTAAGAACCTAATCGCTATATGCTTAATTATTTGGGGGGAGACTTAATATAGGGTGATAGTTTCGCTTTAAATGGTGCATTGAATCCTTTGGATTCTAAAGAGGTCTACAGCTTTGGGTATCTCTCTTACATTCAAGGAGTTGAAAGGTTTATTCAACCCAAAGGGAATTTTGGGAATATTTCTTTGTACCCTACGGGGCAGTTGGTATGGTCCAGTATTGCTCATATTTTGCTACGTTGGAGGTTGGAGACCTCTCTTTTATTCAAAAGCCTAAAATGGCCATGTAAACCAATGTCAATTTTTATTTTGCTCCTTTGGTGCAATTCCGTGGCCCGGGAATTGATGATGTGTTGCTTTCTGCGTAAGACTCAAGACCTGTTTATTCTTCCAGGATCATTTCTGGAGCAAACCAACTGCACCTCATTTTTTAAAAATAAATTTTAAAGTGATAGTAATGTCTACGTAAAATTAGTTACCCGAGTCTTCTGTATATTAAAAGGAACAGATTGCACTATGTCTAAGAGCTTACTTCTTCGCAGTTCAAAAGTTATGAAGCACTGAAGATCCACCACCCGCCCCTTCTCCCACGTCACAGAGAAGATGCAGGCTGGTTGGGACGGCTGCAACGAGGGACAAACTTCACTAAGCAAAGGGAAATCCTGCACTCCTTTGTCAAGGGGTGCAGGATTTCCCTTATACTGACTTACTGAAGTTTGTCCCTCACTGCAGCCGTCGAGTCGCACAACCCGATCTCAGATTCCATGGGAAGTGCCCAGAAAGGGGAGAGCGGTGGATCTTCAGTGCTTCATATTTTTTGATCTACAAAGAAGTAAGCACTTAAACATAGCACAGTCGGTTCCTTTTAATATACAGACATTACTATCACTTTAAAGGGATAGTAATGTTTCATAATAAAAGCAGCTCTAATTAATCATCATGATATTTGGACTTTGGAGAGTGTTATTTCAGTTCTGTCAGAGTTGTAGTTCAAGAGTAATTCAATGACAAATTATTCCCCTCCAGCCCCTTTTACTGATGTAATACTGTTCAGCCAGAGCAGAAAGGAGGTGCCCAGGTAGATTGCAGAGGGGGACAATCTTCAATTAAGATAAGGGAAAAACCTGAAAAACTTGTCAAGGGGGTCAGGGCTTTCATTGTTCTCATAGGAAGAATATTGTCCCCTGCTGTTATCTGTCTGGTCTGTGGACTGCATTCCACATCTGAGAAGAGATGGCTTGCACTAGGTAAAAGGGGCAGGAGGTGGAAACTTTGCTTGTGAATATCTCTCAAGCCATAAAGGTTTGAGAGATAAGACATATCATTCTTCATGTTTTTTAATGCCTACAAAATAAAATAAAGATAAAATGAAGTATTACTATCCCTTTAAACCCTTTACTACCAGATAAATCTCTCTAAAGCATTGTGAAGCAAACATTGGAGACCTCTCTAGCATTTAAGAAGTTAAAAGCACCGCTGAAAGGGCAGATATTCATGTGTTCTGTATGGTGCAATTGGTTTGCTCCAGAATTGTACCTCTTTTAGCCCGATTCATAAGGCCTTACGTTGAAAAGAAAAGTGGAGTAATTCTGGGCCAAATCAGTCATACCATAGGGAGCAATAAAAAAAGCCCATTGGTTTTTAATGGGTATTTTAAACCTTTGAAGTCTAGTGAGGACAATGGTTGCTTCACAATGTGTTGGAACATTTTCTAGCATTCAAATGGTTAAAAGCCTGATTTAAATCAATAGTCATTTTTTTTCATTTCTCCTGTATGGTGCAGAAACACCCCACTTGTTTTGAACACAAGGCCCTAAGCCAGTGGTGGCCAAACTTTCTGACTCAGTGCCCTCCCCTCTGGTTTTTACCAAACCTCATTTTATATAAATGAATGTAACCATTTACAAGTGTATTTATGCTATTACTGCTCACACCCATTCTTTGAATCAGCCTTTTTGACAACACAGATAATGTTATGTTGCATAGCCACTCAGAAATTCCATGCTGAAGCAAAACCTAACACTACCTCCCCTGGAAGAATCTTCTATCCCTAGTATGGGAACCACTGTCTTGAGAGAAGGAAAAAAATATCTTCTGACTCAGAAATGCCAAGTAGATTTCTTCCTTGATTCATACCTCAGCTATGCCTCATTTGTTTTCTTTTTTAATTGTCTTTAACCCTTTAAGGACCAGAGGGGGAAATAACACACATATATATAAGATCTTGGGTTTCTGGATTGGTGGCAGGCTGGCAGCCACACCCAGAGGTGACAGGGGGGGGAAGATATGCCAGATCCTCCCTTCGGTGGCCACTGGTATGACTTGCGGTGGCTTTTCACAATGTATCATGTTACAAAGTTGTTTAGACAGCTTAAGGCAGTGATTTCCGCATGAGAACATGGGGGGGGGGGGGGGGAAGCCACCACGTGCCTTCCTGTACAAATAGCTGCATAACTATATCTGGACACAAAACCCAAATGCTCCACACCTTCACACTATGAAGGGTTGTGGCTCCTAAAGGAAACCTACACACACTCTGGACCATGACATATCTTGTCTCACTTTCTCTATTAGCCCCTCACACTCTCCCTCCATTCTCACATTATCCCCGCCCTTCTCTCTCACCATCATCCCTCCTTACTAATACTTAGGCACATTGGAACATGACTTCTTTCCCTCTCTTTCGCCATTTTGCCAACTCCTGCTGTCCTTCCTCATTTCTATTCTCCCCACCCTCCTCTGTCATTCACGTCTCTCATCTCACCACTAGAACTTCTCTCCCTTGCCTCCAAGGCTCACCCCTCAAACTCTCCTTATTTGCCTAGGACAAAATCCACCAATGTGTATTTGGTCCAGTGCACTTTACACGTTGAGCCATATACACAGGAGAACTGGCCTTGTGTTCCCCAATCTACACACTTGACATCAGTGATCAGCTCTGTGTGCACTGTACGTCAGCGTTGCCTTTCCTACCTATTAGGATATTGTACTAGAGGCTCTATAATTATAGTACAAAAACAAATTTGATGTATTTTCTTATAGGCAGTAGGCTTGGAAATTATTTTTCATTTCAAACCGCCACTTTTTATTTATTTTTTTACATTATCGCCTCTCAGGGATGTTCTGTGCAACACCCAAGGTGCGACAAGCAAAGTCCCGCTGATTTCCTTCTGATGTCACAATCAATGTGCTGCATAACCCTCTTGTTCTCATAGGGTTAACATACAGCTTTAATGAGTATACAAACTGTAACCCTTATGTGTTGATTTCAAATAGCATAAACAAACTTGCTGAGGGCAAAAAAAAAAAAAAAAATCATTAATTACAATGGCACATAATTCCATGAATGTTTCATAGGTCTCAAATGCATTTGAAATCATTGCAGCTCACATCATTAACCAGATGTTCACAGACTGAGGATGATGGGAACTGTATTGCAACACTTACTGGAGTCTCTCTCACCTTATCTTTCCTGTGTGTGTGTTTGCATTCATGTGAGTGCACACTCGTGTGTGTGCTTCAGTGTGTGTTGTTTGTGTTTGTGTACATGTGTGTGCATGTGTTTCGGATGTGTGCAAATGCGTGTGTACATTTGTGTGCAAGTGCGTGTGTGTGTGCACACGTGTACATTTGTGTGTATGCATGTGTGAGGGGTGCACACGTGTGTGCGCTTGTGTTCATGTATGTGTAAAGGCAAAGTATAGCAGTTATGGAGAAAACAATCTGCATTGTAGGGAGGGGAAAATACAAATTACCTAGACTCTCATTAATTTACACTGTTTTTAACCCCTTGAATGCTAGAGAGGTCTTCGACACATTACTTTACAGTATAGTTGGTTTTGACCCCACTAGCCCTTGTGTCTAAATCAAAGTGGAGCAATTCTGGAACAAATGGCCTGTACTAGGGGTGCACCGAAATTTCGGTGGCCGAAATGTTTAGGCCGAAAATGGCCTTTTCGGCAAAAAGCCGAAATAAAAAAAATGGCCGAAAATCCTTGTCAGCCCGCATCATCACGCGCCCCTGCGGGCCGTGATGACATACAGACAGAGAAGAGGGCAGAGGCACCGGAAGAGAAGCACTTGCTGCCAGCAGACTGATCGTTACTGTCTGGCAGCAAGCGCTTCTCTTCCGGTGCCTCTGCCCTCTTCTCTGTCTGTATGTCATCACGGCCCGCAGGGGCGAGTGATGATGCGGGCGGGCAGGAGGGAACTCAGAGCCAGCCAGCCGCAGGGGACCGAGAGAAAGAGAGGTACAAAGGGGGAGAAAGTACATAGGGGAGAAAGAGATGCACAAGTGGGAGAAAGAAGTACATGGGGGAGAAAGAAGTACATGGGGGAGAAAGAGAGGCACAAGGGGTAGAAAGAGAGGCACAAGGGGTAGAAAGAAGTACATGGGGGAGAAAGAGGCACAAGGGGTAGAAAGAAGTACAAGGGGGAGAAAGAGGCACATGGGAGAGAAAGAAGTACATGGGGGAGAAAGAAGCACATGGGGAGAAAGAGGCACATGGGGGAGAAAGAAGTACATGGGGGAGAAAGAGGCACATGGGGGAGAAAGAAGTACATGGGGGAGAAAGAGGCACATGGGGGAGAAAGAAGTACATGGGGGAGAAAGAGGCACTAGGGGGAGAAAGTAGGGCACAAGGGAGAGAAAAGTACATGGGGGAGAAAGAAGTACATGGGGGAGAAAGAGGCACTAGGGGGAGAAAGTGAGGCACAAGGGGGAGAAAGTGAGGCACAAGGGAGAGAAAAGTACATGGGGGAGAAAGAGAGGCACAAGGGAGAGAAAAGTACATGGGGGAGAAAGAGGCACAAGGGGGAGAAAGAGAGGCACAAGGAGGAGAAAGAGAGGCATAAAGAAGTACATGGGGGAGAAAGTGAGGCACAAGGGGGAGAAAGAGAGGCACAAGGGAGAGAAAGAAGTACATGGGGGAGAAAGAAGTACAAGGGGGAGAAAGAGAGGCACAAGGGGTAGAAAGAAGTACAAGGGGGAGAAAGAGAGGCACAAGGGGTAAAAAGAAGTACATGGGGGAGAAAGAGAGGCACAAGGGAGAGAAAGAAGTACATGGGGGAGAAAGAGAGGCACAAGGGGTAGAAAGAAGTACAAGGGGGAGAAAGAGAGGCACAAGGGGGAGAAAGAAGTACATGGGGGAGAAAGAGAGGCACAAGGGGTAGAAAGAAGTACAAGGGGGAGAAAGAGAGGCACAAGGGGGAGAAAGAAGTACATGGGGGAGAAAGAAAGGCACAAGGGAGAGAAAGAAGTACATGGGGGAGAAAGAGAGGCACAAGGGGTAGAAAGAAGTACAAGGGGGAGAAAGAGAGGCACAAGGGGGAGAAAGAAGTACAAGGGGGAGAAAGAGAGGCACAAGGGAGAGAAAGAAGTACATGGGGGAGAAAGAGAGGCACAAGGGGTAGAAAGAAGTACAAGGGGGAGAAAGAGAGGCACAAGGGGGAGAAAGAAGTACATGGGGGAGAAAGAAAGGCACAAGGGGGAGAAAGAAGTACATGGGGGAAAAAGAAGTACATGGGGGAGAAAGAAGCACATGGGGGAGAAAGAGGCACATGGGGGAGAAAGAAGTACATGGGGGAGAAAGAGGCACATGGAGGAGAAAGAGAGGCACAAGGGGTAGAAAGAAGTACAAGGGGGGAGAAAGAGAGGCACAAGGGAGGAGAAAGAAGTACATGGGGGGACAAAGAAGTACATGGGGGAGAAAGAGAGGTGCATAGACCCCATAGTAAAATAATAACAATGATGCATGTTAACTGTGTAAAGTTTTTTATTCTACTGTTTGTTTTTAACACTCAGTTTGTTCATTAAATAATGAAAAATTAGCATATTGTTTTTTTTATCCAATTAATCGAAAAAATAATCGGCCAACTAATCGATTATCAAAATAATCGTTAGTTGCAGCCCTAGTAATCCTAGTACTGAGCAGCCGCGCTACGTCACAACGTAGCTAGCGCGGGCTGCTTAAAATCAACAGACACAAAAAAAACAGCTAGGTGGTAAGCTGTTACCACAGTGCTCCCCTGCTGCTGCTTTTGGACATTTTCCGTGCCGAGAGTGACAGGAGACCCTGAGTGGCTGCTGTTGATGCCCAGCCTGCATTCCTCTGCTGGACCATAGAAGAGGTATTGGTAATACACATCCAAAATACCAAAAATGTTTAGAAGAACTAAAAGCTATAGAAAAAATAAATAATAATAATAAAAAGCCACACTAGATGTAAAAGGATAATTTTATAAAAACCTTTTTCAAAGTCAAGGTTTAAATACATTCATAATGCATATTTTAAAACCCTATCTCTGACTTTGAACCAGTTTTGACAAAATTATCTTTTAAAACTTGTTTTTGTTTATAAAATAGAAACATCTTGGCCATTGCTGGGCAGTCATAAGAATCTCATTTCTCCACTACCAGAAATGAGATTCTTATGTTTGCCCAACCCTGGCCAAAATATTTTTTTTCCTTTTTACAAACAAAAACATAATATAACAGGCTAAGTTTATGAAAACTTTTTAAAAGTCAGGGTTACGGTTTTAAAATATGCATTAAAGTCATTTTCGGTTTCGGTTTTCGGCCAAGTGCATCCTGACGTTTCGGTTTCGGTTCAAAATTTTCATTTCGGTGCACCCCTAGCCTGTACTGTAAGGGGCAAATACAAACTCTCCATTTTCTCATTAATATAAACTGTTTTTAACCCCGTGAATGCCAGGGCAGCCTCCAAACCATTGCAAAGAAATTCGCTAGAAACACGTCTAGCATGGGTTTCAAAATCCTTTTAAATCAGTGGTAATGTTTATTTTATGTCAGTACACACAGGTTTTCCCCAGAATAGTTCCAATTTTGCTTTATACATAAGGCCTAATGTCCCCTAAAATGAATCGGCTTCATATACTTTTAAATATCATATATTCCCACCCTGCATTTGAAAAAATACTTCATAGGTGATCAAGCCCCAAACTATGTTAAAAACTTTCATTTGCATATGTAGGCAGCTCTACCTGATGAGTTGAACCATGTTTGCTTTTCTACAAGCACCTACAAAGTGATGGGGGCAATATGTGACATGATTAAAGTGTTAGTAATGTCCAACAAAAAGTTTTTTGCATTTAGAAGAGCATAAAAGCTGAGCTAAATGCAAAAAAACTTATCTCTCAAACCGCTATGGTTTAAGAGATACAGGCATTTAAAGTTCGCTGTCTCCTACTGACATCTGTAAAGTTGCCAGCAGGAGATTCGTGTCGGTCGACACAGAGGCTCTTGAGAAGCGCTGAGATCTCGTTTCTTACAAGGAATCCCTTCATTGGAATGGTCTAAAACGTGTGCCACACGGAGGCGCTTGAGAAGTGCCGCGATCTCGTTACTTACAAGGAATCCCTTCATTGGAATGGTCTAAAATGTGTGCCTGGTGTTCAGGCACACGTTTTAGACCATTCCAATGAAGGGATTCCTTGTAAGTAACGAGATCTCGGCACGTCTCAAGCGCCTCCGTGTCGACCGACATGAATCTCCCTCTGACAGTTTTACAGTTGTCAGTAGGAAACAGCAAACTTTAAACGCCCGTATCTCTTAAACCATAGTGGTTTGAGAGATAGGTTTTTTTGCATTTAGCTCAGCTTTTTAAGCTCTTTAAGTGAATTCAGCTGGGTGGGTTCTAAGCAGTTATCTCTGATAATAATCTAGAAACTGTAACCATTTTTAGACACATTCCACCTTTAATTAGAAAGATTGTAGGCATTTCACACCAGATATTATAAGTGCCTATAACTTGTACTTTTTGTTTTCTAATCAGTTTAATAGTTTTAGAGATATTTGATTTAGTAGTTGGGGAATCTTATCTTAGCAGAGTTTTGTTCTCTGATGAGATAAAGCTACATAATTAATTAGTCACATTCCCAGAACATCACATCTCTATTTTCTTAGGCCAAGGGTGCTCAAACCTGCCCTCAATTAACCTCTTAAAGACTGCTTTGATCATTGTTGGTGTGCCTTCACACGTGAATGGGGGTCTGAGAGAGAGAGAGAGAGACGGTCCTGCACGTCACAGGCCGTAACGCTCTGGCACTCAGAGGTTTAAGAGCAGATCCTGCAGAATGATTGAACCACTGATTGATTTACCTGTACTCACATGAGGAGATAAGGAAAACATGCACCACTGAGGGTTGTGGCTGAGCACAGGTTAGAGCACCCCGGTCTTAGGCTGCTAGAGTCAGCTATCAACAGGGTGGCGGGGAATACATTGATATGGAGGAATAATCATGCAAATCCTTTGAAGATGGAATATCCCACAGTATTTGGAAAGGTGACGGGGCTTCTTTAAAAAAAAAAAAAAGACAAAACTGTTTTTAAAGTTATAGGTGCTCTTTAAATATTGACAAGCAGTACATAATATTGTAATTGAACCTTTTTCATTTTATGGGGATGCTGTACCTTGAAATGTGTCTATTATATTTTTGAAAACACAGCCTTTTAACAAATTATTTGTCATAACAACTCATATCCTGAAAGTGGAACCTCCTTTCCCTGTTATGTGTCATCTGTACAGACTTTGAGATGAGTAAATCTTTCTTGCAGTTACTTAGAAATCATATTATATAATGATTACAAAGCAATATTTTAAAATGTTTTCTCATAAATCTATCTGTCTGTCTATCTATCTATCTATCTATCTATCTATCTATCTATCTATCTATCTATCGTAGGTTTGTTTTATATATATTATATATATATATATATATATATATATATATATATATATATATATATATCCCCTTTATTTGTTTTGTTGGTGCCAAAAACTGTACTCTATAATACCAAGAGTTTAAAAAGAATTTAGGTGTAACAGAATGATATTACTAGTCTTTGTAGTTGTTGGCTCATAAAAGTATTCCCAAATCTTTATCCAACAACAGTTCTCTTAAAAGGGAACCACACCCTAGTGATATGTGACTCAGAAGGAGTAGGTGTCTTTCTTACAGCAGTCAGGTATATATATTTTTACATTGTATCAGCAATTTCCTGTTGAAGTCTAACATTAGTTCACAACACCCACTGCAAGCAATATACTTGCAAGCCATAAACTTACATAGTTTGTGTTTTCTCTCAAACTGCAAATTTAAACTAACATTAAATTAAAACAGAGATAAAATTGGGTTCCAGTTTCCCAGAAACCCTTGTCTTGTACCCTATTTCCCCATCAGATCAGAAAAAGACAAATCTTTAGTACACCAATTAGGAGAAATGGTTGATGCTCTTGTGGATATGTCTATACCAGTGGTGTCAAACCTGCAGGCCCCCGCTGTTGTTGGACTCCAATTCCCATAATTCTATGCTTCCAGTTAGTTGACTGAGGATGATGATAGTTGTAGTCTAAGAACACCTAAAAAAAGGAAAAGAAGTTGCCAATTCCTCAGGGAAATACTCTAAAGGGCGATTCTATAGCAACGTGTGTCAATGTGTGATGATGACTTCGCCATGAAGAATAAGACAAACTTCACCATATGCATTAAGAATTAACTGTGCAAAGGGAAAAGGAGAGAGTTTAATCATTCACATGTAGGGTTGTCTAATGCTGGGGATGTGTTAGGGAAGGCGCGTGGAGGAGAGGATGTTCTCAAACTTCAGCACCACCATCTCTCCCTTAAACCATTTTAGTGCCATAGAGATGTGCATTGTACACTGAAAAGATTAGAATATTAACATCCATTGCCAGAAGTGAACATTAACATCCATTCGTAAAGTGAGAGAAGTGGCAGAGAAGCTGTTACATATAACAGCTTCTCTGCCATTCTGTACTCACATTATTCATATGATCATTGAAGGCAGAGAAGCTGTGATATGAATCCATTTTGGCCATGGGTGGTAATGTTCTTATCCTTTCTGTGCCACATTTATGTGCAATTCACATCCCTGTGGCACTGAAAGTGTTAAAGAAGGGCAGCTACTCTCTCTCTCTGCTCTCCAGCAGAAACAGCAAACTGCCCTCTGGCTCCATAGAGATCTATAGGAAGAACCCAATTTAAAGAGTCAGTAATGTCCCACAAAAAATACTTATAGTTTTGTAGAGGTTAAAAAAACATAAACTATATGCCACAAATCCTGTCTCTTAATCCACTATGGTTAGAGAGATATTCTCATTCAAAGTTCCCCCTCCCTCTCCTTCTCCTGACATCAGCGCTGTGCTGACAGCAGGAGATCCCGGTCCGGGGACCAGCCAGCGGCTCTGCAGCAGAGCCAAAATCGCGTTATTGGAAAAGAATTACTTCACCGGAAAGGTCTACAAAGTGTGCCTGGTTTGCATGCATACTTTGTAGACTGTTCTAATGAAGTAAATCTTTTTAAATAAAGCGATTTTGGTTCTGCTGAAAAGCCTCATCGAGTCAGCCGACTTGAATCTCCTGCTTTCAGCTTTACAGCTGACATCAGGAAAAGGGGAGGGAGGGGGTACTTTGAATGCGAATATCTCTCAAACCATAGCGGTTTGAGAGATAGGGTTTGTGGCAAATACTTTATTTTTTTAACCTCTACAAAACTATAAGCATTTTTTATAGGACATTACTGTCCCTTTAACCAACATCATTATGTCTACAGGTTCCTGTATATAATTATTTATTTTGAAATCTGCCTGTTGATCTCATCAGCTCACAACAAACAATAGACTTCAGTAGATCTGAATGCCTTGCAAGGTTCTCTGCTTTTTACTAGATTGTCAACTAAAACAATTAGCAGCAGGCACAAGACAGATGAAATGCAAATACAAAAAGTATACAGATGTATATGACAGCTGTTTGACGGACACCTAGCTTTGTATTACTATGGTATAGTACTCCTTTAATATAGGTAATATGTATTTGTACTTTGCTATTGTATATCTATATTATAAGGAGTAAAATGTTCTCAGTCAAGCGATGAAAAGTATGGAAATGCCGGTTATAGTTCTGAGGAAAATCCTTGGTTATTTAATATGTATAAATCAGTGTAAATCTCAGGGGTTGTTGAGTGAGGCATATAATGTATAAAGAAATGGCAGCACACCAGATATACAGAACATTAGACAGGGCACATGTGAGAGAAATGACAAAATACTGTCTCGATAAAGGTACCAATGCGCACCAAAACACTAACACTACACAATAAGCACAGCATTTTGCTTTTTAGTTTTTTTGGTTGTTTTTTGCTTTATTTAAAAGTCCAGTGGGTGCTGTTTTCTATAATGGGTATATAGATATCAAGATGTGAGGTGGTAGCTCTCACTCTAAGTCAGCTGTTGCCCAGGTGCACATTCCCAAAACAGGATGAAACATAAAGAAAATAGGAGAGCAGCACCAGTGGTAATTTTAAATAGAAGCTTTATTTTGCAATAATTGGTCAAGAGCAAACGGTCGATGTTTCGGTCGCAAGACCTTTATCAAGACGTCCCCACTGCACATTAGGGTCTTCTTGCCAAAATGTTCTGTGTGCAAACTGGTAATTTCAGTAAGTAAAAGAAAATAGTCTTCTATAAGATCTATCTCTATCTTTCAAATTTCATAAATATTTGTTAAAAAGATTTGACTGTAGCACATTCGAAGTTATTGTGATATCATGATAAGTTATAATTGGGAAAAAGTAGTGTTGGACAGCCTTGTGCTTTTTTTCTAAACTGCCAATTTGTACCAAATGTGCAGTTTGCGCAGACTGGTACTGACTCATTAACTTCAGCTTTATACTGTAAATGGATCAAAAGTTATAATTATTTGCAGCTTTTAATACAGAATGTTCTTCCACACTATAATTTCAGCTGCACTACCACACAGCTTTAATTTAACCTCATCTGACATATATTCCCGTACTACTTTATTCACATCAGAAGCATTCTGTTTTGACTTTAATCTTTTTAAATACCATAATTTAACACCTTTTGCTAGATTTATGACACTGTTTGAAATGCCCAGTTAAGATACAGCTTAAATGGAGTAGACCTATAATAGGAAACAGACTTTTCGGTTCTCTTTTTAACCCTTTGACTGCAGGGAGGTATCCAACACATTGCAATGCGTCGGATACCTCCCTGCAATCAAAGGGTTAATTCCTTCATTTGTATCTTTCCTTGTGTGACAGAGTCAAATCTGAAGCTTAATTTTCCTACCCTCTGCATTCATTTTGATTCCAATCATAATATGCTTTCTGCATGTGAGACTATCATGTGTTTTCTGAATATAGGACTAATTAAAAATTCAGATACAGTATCATCAAATAATTGATTTAGTTGGAAAAAAAAGAACTCTGCAAGGAGTGGTGAAACACAGTATATAGTACACTGTTATTGAATTGTAATGAATGTACAGTCTGTAAATTATTCTAATCTGCATAATGTATGTTTAATAGTTTACCATTGCTGTCATTAATATACAGTACACTGTTATTGAATTGTAATTAATGTACAGTCTGTAAATTATTCTAATCTGCATAATGTATATTTATTAGTTTACCATTGCTGTCATTAATATTCAGTGATGCTCAATAAAATGTATTTAACAAGTTTCAAAATTAAGTGAACCCAAATCTGAAGTCTAGGGTAACCTCCTAAAATCAGGTTTCTACAAAAATTCTAATATTTATTAATTCATTATTTAATATTTATTATTCTAATATAATTCTAAATGTTTTTATTTATGCTGTAACTTTATTTTTCCACACCTTCAAAAGCATTTGTAACAGTGTATATAAATAGGCAAATAATTTGCACTAGACATGGGCCTGGTATTCTGAAGAGCAAATATATTTTCATTCGGAGACTGAGACGTTTTCCTCTCATGTCTTGACTTGTTGAGAAATCAGTGTTACTTTATGGGAAAATTTTGTGTGAGGCCCATCATGAATGGAGGTACTATGAGTAATAAGCTGTCATTAAAGCTGATTCCCATTCATTTTTTTTCCACTTGAAGGGCTGCAGAAATTTTCATTTAGACTTTTAGAAGCAGTTATAACTCTTAGTTAATCCTGGCAATGGTCTATTTATATTATCTTGTTACGAAAGTACATTAGTTTGAATTGACCTCATTGTTCTAATTTATGTCTGCTGTTACTGCTCTTGCTATCCAAAAGGGAGAGAGGGGCGAATTTTCAGTGCCTATATCTCTCAAACCATAGCGGTTTGAGAGATAGGGTTTGCACCATTCTGCTTATTTTCTTCAGCTCTATAAAAGTATAAAAAGTTTTTATGGGACATTAATTTACTTTAACACAAGGTTTTAGTTCTCCTTTAAAGGGATAGTAATACTTTATTATTACTATCCCCCATATAGTACATATTTGTAAAATAATGTAATAGCCCCCAGGTTCATTTCTCAAACCTTTATGGTTTCAGAGATAACCGAAGGCAAAGTTCCCCCCTCCCTCCCCCTTCCCTGAAGTCAGCGTTGGGCTGACTGCAGGGATATCCGGTCTGACTTTAATCATGCAGCTCTGCAGCAGAGCCGCGATCGCGTTAGTGACAAAGAATTATTTCACTGAAACAGTCTTTTCCATGTGCTTGCAAACCAAGCACATGTAGAAGACCGTTTCAGTGAAATAATTCTTTGTCACTAATGGGATTTTGGATCAGCTGCAGAGCCTCAAGCCTGTCGTATGACAGACTTCCCCTGCAGTCAGTACAACGCTGACTTCAGGGAAGGGGGAGGGAGGGGGAACTTTGCCTTCAGTTATCTCTCAAACCATAAAGGTTTGAGAGATGAACCTGGGGGCTATTACATTATTTTACAAATATGTACAATATGGGGGATTGTAATAATAAAGTATTACTATCTCTTTAAATAGTTCCACCCCACCTGCTTTTTACCAACCATTTTGCACTACACTTGAGAGAATGTGGTCTGTTATGATTATAAGTCAGTGTATAGATATTTATTTACATACAGTGAAATGTGTTCAGTAACTGTGCATAGTCAACATTATAACATAACGCAACATATATTTTCTACACCACCACAGCTGCTACACATGAAAAGCAATAAGTACCTGACAGTAAATAAGCGCCTTCCGGCATTGCTGGAGAAGAATGCCATGCGTGTGACACTGGACGTGACTGGAAATGAGGGGTCCTGGCTGTTCATTCAACCGTTCTGGAAACTGCGCAGCAATGGCGACAATGTAAGTGAGGCCTTCCTTGTAAGAGGGGCGGTGGGGGGGAGTGGAAGAGGCAGAATGTACAAGAGGTGGTGGGACAGTGTTGAACATAGACGGGTGGAAAAAAGTTGCAGGAAAATTAGAGGTAAAATGTAATAAAAAAATGAGTGGTAAGACAATAGAGAAAGGGAAACCCATAACTCAGCAAGGTTTTAAAGTTACTATTTGAGCAGAAGTAGATCAAATGGATGCTAATAAGATCTCCAGTGCATTGCTTCACAATGTGTTGGAGCTGTTTCTAGCATCTAAGTGGTTAAAAACCACTTAGTAGTCAACAAGTAATAGGGATCCCTGGTGAATTTGTGGATACATGAGTTCATACTCTCACATGTTAAATTAAACCAATAAAAATAAACCCTCTTTGAAACACGTGCCTCTTATTGGAAGTATTTTTTCTCTTCCCATGATCCCATAATCCCTCTTTGAGTTCTATTCAGTGCTTCTGATTTTAATTCCGGCACAATGTAACTTGAATGTAGTTACTCAAATAACTAGTTTGCTGCTTCATTTCAGCAGCTAACTCCATATCCCTGCAAATTCATCAGACATATCAAGTACTTGAGTTCTCATCATACCCACTTCATGAACCTCCCATATTTGTTACTCTTCTCTACATTGCTAGATTCTTCCAACTCTCTTCCCACACTGACCTACAAACTAAGCTCTACCTTTGTCCTCTCCTGCTTACAACATACTTTACTATAGTCCCATTGATACCCTTTACAGTTCTCATTTCTCACCATTTTCCAACTTCTACCTTCTATCGCTCCTGTCACTAATGAGTCACCCTCCGTTTAAAGCCTCATGTTCCTCTACAACATGTTTATCAAAATTCACATGAACAAGACAAGACAATTGTAAATTGAAGAGGATAATACTAGTCCATCATCCTTGGCTTGTTAAAAGTTCTTTAAGACAGGAGTACAACACTACTATGAAAGAGTAAAAAGGAGACAGTTGAGAAGTGGTAGACAGGCAGAGGGAGAGAGATATAAAAGAAAACCGAAATTAAGGGATACTACACAGAGTAGAGAAAGATACTAAGTAGGAAGGAAAACTTCCAGAGCAGTTGAAAGAAAAGGCTATGAATGAGGAACCAATAAAAATAGAACTTCCATCTCGTAATAATAACCCCAACATACTTACTGTGGCCAAAACATCTTAAATACCCCTATGAGTTTGTCCTTAAGCCCTGGTGCAAGATCTTCATTCACTCCTGGATGTCATGTCCATGGAGATTGACATGATAGTTGCTTTCAGCTAATTATTTTAATTTGAGGCAGAATGCATGAGCTTACTTAATCTTTTAACTAACAGAGGGGTATGCAACACATTGTGAAGCAATGTATTGCACACCCCTGTAGCCCTTAGATTACCACATGCATTGAGCTGAGCTTGAGGTCCTGTGGTCTTGCTTGGAACTGTCAGGTCTATCTAAATTGACACAACATCCAGGAATGACTGAAGTTGTTACTACTTGAGCCAAAGCGTTATGGCAAAATTAACGGTGGCCATTATGATTTTCTGGCTATAGTAAAATAAGTGAGGAGTTCTTCTTTAATTGATGCCATACATCATGCCCCTGTTCAAAATAACCATTTTACTTTTGCTCAGCAATTTTTTTAAATGTTCTTTACTTATTCCTTCATGCTTCCATTTGTTTAGAACTCTCTGCTGTTCCTCCTGTCATGGCTACGCTCTCTCTTTTTCCTTTCCTCCAATCTTTGTTAAAGTATTTGCTTTCTCACTTACAGGTAGTGGTAGGGGATAAGGTGAATCTTAACCCTGTGAATGCCGGACAGCCACTACATGCCAGCAACTACGAGCTTTCTGATAACCCAGGCTGCAAAGAGGTAAAGGAGGAAATAGGCAGAAAAAATATTGTGGGAGCGAGTGAGAAAGAGAAACTGGAGATTGAATCCATCCTGCATCAAAGTCTTTAATAATAATAATAATAATAATAATAATAATAATAATATCTTCCCCTCCAGGTGAATTCACTGAATTCAAACACCAGTTGGAAGATCAACCTCTTCATGCAATACAGAGACTATATGGAGGATGTCCTGAAAGGGGTAAGAGCATTATACATTTCACCTGCTTTGTGTTTGCATCCCTACCCTCAACTCACTGAGTACAAGAGAGGGTGGCAACCTACTTAATTGAAGGACCTCATGCACAAAAGAAAAAAGAAACAATTCTAGGGCGAACCTTCTGCACTACGGGGGAGAAATTAAAATTCCCCAAATTCCAGTTGATTCAAATTGGTCTCTTAACCCCTTGAATTCTAGTGAGGTCAGCATTTAAAGGTATAGTAATGTTTCATAATAAAAGCAGCTCTAATTAATCATCATAGTATTTGGACTTTGGAGAGTGTTATTTCAATTCTGTCAGAGTTGTAGTACAGGAGTAATTCAATGATAAAGTGTCCCCCTCCCGCCCCTTTTACTGATGTCACACTGTTCAGCCACAGCAGAAGGGAGGTGCCCAGGTAGATTGCAGAGAGGGACAATCTTCAATTAAGATAAGGGAAAAACCTGAAAAGCTTGTCAAGGGGGGCAGGGATTTCATTGTATTCATAGGAATAAGAGTGTCCCCTTGCTGTTATCTGTCTGGTCTATAGACTGCATTCCACATCTGAGAAGAGATTGCTTACACTAGGTAAAAGGGGTGGGAGGGGGAAACTTTGCTTGTGAATATCTCATAAACCATAAAGGTTTGAGAGATAAGACTTATATCACTCTTCATGGCTTTTTAATGCCTACAAAATAAAATACAGTTAAAACGAAGTATTACTATCTCTTTAAGGAGTTAAAAGTCCTCCCCTCTGGTTCTTAACTGTTTGAGTGCCAGAGGGAGTATGCAACGCATTGAAGAGCAATGCATTGCATACCCTTCTGTCACTCAAAGGGTTAAAGCATATATATATATATATATATATATATATATATATATATATATATATACATACATACATATCTATCTATATATAGATGAATAGAGAAACCGAGCCAGAGCCTGAAAGTTTGATGGTGAGCGAAACACCCGGTTCACCATAACCTTCTTGCTCTACGGTCTGGGCACAGGAAAATCATGTAACTACATCTTCTGGTGATCCGCCTCATTCATCTTTAGCTCCCTCACCAGTTGATATCCATTCAGTAGATGTCAGAATGTGGCAGTTTGTGTCCACTCATTGCACACTGTGTGATGTACTGACCACACATGGCAGTCTGGTGGAGGATAATCTCAAGCAGGGCATCAAGCGGCATCTGAGGTGATTCCATCCCACAGAATATGTTAAGATGGTGGAAGGAAGGTTTAATCATTATTATTAAACTGCAAGTTGTCATGTGTCCTTAGCAGGGAGTGGACAAGGGACATAGTGACAGCAGCAATACTTGGTTTCTGGTGGGATGATTTCACATTGGGGACCCTAAGTATCATGGTGTTTGGTTACAGTTATGCCAGGTGTTTGAGATGAATGCAGATGTGCCCATTGTTCCCACTCCTTCCTTTTTTATCGCACACTGTGCACATTGCAGTTTCTGATGAGATGCACAGTTCCTGCTCTCAAGGGAAAAACGTATATTCTAATAACACTCCTTTGATTTTAGAGGAGGAGCAGGTGGAGAAGCATTATTGGCCAACTTATTTTCTCCACATATACCTGAAGCAGTGGGGGCTAGTTAAGTTGCTGCTACTGCCTGCTTCTTAACCCCTTAAGGACCGGCCACGCATGTGGGTCCATAGACCAGATAGATAACAGCAGGGGACAATCTTCTTCCTACGAGAACAATGAAAACCCTGCCCCCTTTGACAAGTTTTTCAGGTTTTTCCCTTATCTTAATTGAAGATTGTCCCTCTCTGCAGTCTACCTGGGCAGCTCCGTTATGCTGTGGCTGAGCAGTGTTACATCAGTAAAAGGGGGAGAGGGGGAAACTTTGTCATTGAATTACTCTAGAACTACAACTCTGACAGAACTGAAATAACACTCTCCAAAGTCCAAATACTATGATGATTAATTAGAGCTGCTTTTATTATGAAACATTACTATTGAAACATTACTATCCCTTTAAGGACCACTGAGCGTTTTTTTTTTTTTTTTTTTTTTTCCGGTTCTGGACTCCCCGAACAGCGTGCAGCCGCGGGGGAACCCAGAATTCCATGACGGTAATAGCACGTCATGGGCGTTAACTCAAAACAACCCATGACGTGCTATGACCTTCAAGGGTCGATAAGGGGTTAAACAACTCAGCAGCGGCAGCAGCAAGAACAGCAGTCGGAAATTCCGCAATGACACTGGGACATTTGACAATGGCCAGTGGCCACCAGAACATGACCTGCTGGCACTAGGCCAGTAGGGCATGTTTTTTTTTCTCAGAGCTTGTTCTTTAAAAAAACAAACAAACAAACAAAAAAAAAACAACAGAGGCCTACAAAAAACTATTTTGAGGGCTTGTTTCTAACAAGCGTAAGTCCTACAAATCACATACTCCTCAGGTCTTGTGATGCTAACAAGCTGGACTGATAAATATTATCTGTGACTCCTCAGGGCTTGTAACGCTAACAAGCCGAATTGATAAAAATTATCTTGGATTTCTCAGGGCTTGTGGCACTATCAAGCCAAATTGATTAAAAATTATCTGTGATTCTTCAGGTCATGTGTCTCTAACAAGTCCTACAAATCAATGGGCCTAACACAAGTCTATGTCCTGCAACAATCAATGTTTCCTTAGGACTTGGGCCTAACACAAGTCTTAAGTCCTACAGCAACTCAATATTTCCTTAGAGCTTGTGCCTTTAATAAGTCTAAGTCCTACAAATCAGTGTTTCCTCAGGGCTTGGTCCTCTAACGACAAGTCATACAAAATCATCCTCTACAAAATACTCTATCCCATCAAGTATCAGTCTGCCCCAATCACAGGGGTCCCTGCCTCTGTCATATTACGTACCAGTTTTCTTATTTTATTTTATTTTTAATGTTATTTTTTTTATTAACTCTCCCCCGTATACCAGTCAACAACCCCTCCCCCCAAAAAAATACTGTGTTCAACTGATTCTTTCCACAGACTTCACCCACCAACACATGCACTCTCCTCAGACCCCTTTTATACCATGTCTTATGGGATTTTTTTTTAATTTTATTGATTTTTTTATTAACTGACCCCCAATCCCAGTCAAGAAATCCTCCAAACAAATTCCCTGTTGAACTAATTGTTTCCCCACCCCTCACGAACACGGAGTTTGATACTATGCCTTTGGGAAATAAAATAACATTTGCTATGTGTTGTGCATAAATTCAGTCTTCCCATTAATTTCAATGCAATGAGCTAAGCGAGAAACTGCACTTTTTGCGGGGAAATTATTTGCCAAGCGGGAAATGCCATTATTCGCCAATTTTGATTTGAGACAAAACTTTTCACCCATCCCTAATAACAACTCCCCAATTTACCTGTTTTTAGAAAAATGATTTTTGTCCTTCTGCCTTTGTTCAAGAGATAACATCTTCAATCAGTCCTTCTCCTTTAATATGTTTTACTTTCCACACCAAAGGGTATTTACCCACTTTTTTAAACCTCCAGTGTGTAGCTAACCCAGGCATAAATGGACATTTGCCAACAAGGCCCAGATAGCAACCACATACCTCCAGGGACTTATTCGCCTGTGTAAAGCAAGAGAAAATAAGTAAGAACACAAGCAATTAGAACATGGCAGCACCTCTTCCTCTTTCCAGTTTCCCATGCAGTTGAGCTATAAACCAAGATGCAGTCATACACTACACAATGGAGAGTATGTGTAGCACAGACTCCGTTCAATAATAGGCTGTGGAATAAGTGGTCCTTCCCTATGTCTACCTATTCATAAACCCCATGCTTGCACCAAGGGGTGAATAATTGGGCAGTCTGTTTGCATCTCAGGGTGTTCATTTCTGCTATGCATTGCTTAGGTCAAGCAAGGCATAGATGAAATGGCATAAGTGAATACACTTTCCCAGAACAAGCTATGCAGCTGTGTAGGAGTGTGCCTGCCAGTATGCACTCCAGTGATCATATGCTTTAAAGGGATAGTAATACCTAAAATGTAAAAAAAATATGTTGTAGGGTTTATCCCCCTGAGTAAAACAAGAGTATTCCCACTGCTGAAAGATGTTTCATTCAAAAGTTATTAATTTTCAAATTTGAATTTTTTAGGTGCAATATCACAGTGGCCTGAAATTGTAGAGTGGCGCTGTTGCTACACCATCCTATGGAGATTTATGGTCCTGAGACCAGAGCTGTCCATAGGATTGTGTAGCAACAGCGCCACTCTACAATTTCAGGTCACTGTGATATTGCACCTAAAAAATTCAACTTTGAAAATTAATAACTTTTGAATGAAACATCTTTCAGCAGTGGGAGTACTCTTGTTTTACTCAGGGGGATAAACCCTACAACATATTTTTTTTTACATTTTAGGTATTACTATCCCTTTAAAGGGATAGTAATACATAAATGTAAAAAAAATATCTTGTAGTGTTCATCCGCCTGAGTAAAACAAGGGAACTCCCACTGCTGATAGGTGTTTTATTCATAAGTTATTACAGCTCAAAGTTGAATTTTTTTAGGTGCAATATCACGATGGCCTGAAATTGTATAGTGGCGCTGTTGCTACACCATCCTATGGAGATTTATGGTCTACGGATCAAAGCTGTCCATAAGATAGTGTAATAACAGCACCACTGTAACATTTTAGGCCACTGTAATATTGCACCTAAAAAAATCAACTTTGAGCTATAATAACTTTTAAATAAAACACCTTTCAACAGTGGGAGTTACCTTTTTTTACTCAGGGGGATAACCCCTACATATTTTTTTACATATTAAGTATTACTATTCTTTTAATACACACCCTGAGGTGCAGTTACTGGAGTTAGAGACTAGTGACAGTATGGTCACATTGATGAATTTGTACGTTCACCCCACAATGACAAACATGAATAAAATATTTAAGGTGAACTAACTCCACCCACATTTACCTTACTATGTCTAGAAAATCGTAGTGACTTCTAAGAATGTTGTCCTTTATGTTAATATCTTCACTCTGTTCTGGATATTATGTCCATGGGACATACATGACCGTTGCTGGCAGATTTTTCCCAAAACCCATACCAAAATGTAAGATACTCTGAGGACTAAAAAAAGCACAGTGGCTTGTTATGTGGTTATTCACTGCTCAGAAGCATCACCTTTTAGCTATGTAGTCCATTACAGAGGAGAAATTTCCACTTTACATTTACATTTTTGACTAATCCCATCCAATAGGGCAGCCCAGTTACAAAATCACGAGCAAATCCTCTCTGCACGAAAACACCAGCTAGCCCCAGATGTACATTTTGGCATTGCTGGGCACTGCACAGCTGGTTTCCCTAGACACAGAGAGCAAGGGGTCCATATGTAGTTAACCATCGCTCTTAGGGAGAACCTTAAAGTGTTAGTAATGTCTAAAAAAAACTTTTTTTTGCATTTAGAAGAGCTTAAAAAGCTGATCTAAATGCAAAAAAACGTATCTCTCAAACCGCTATGGTTTAAGAGATACAGGCGTTTAAAGTTTGATTTCTCCTACTGACAGCTGTAAAGCTGTCAGCAGGAGATCCGTGTCGGTCGACACGCTGGCGCTTGAGAAGTGCTGGGATCTCGTTACTTACACAGAATCCCTTAATTGGAATGGTCTAAAACGTGTGCCTAGTGTTCAGGCACAGGTTTTAGACCATTCCAATGAAGGGATTCCGTGTAAGTAAGGAGATCTCGGCACTTCTCAAGCGCCACCGTGTCGACCGAAGAAATCAAACTTTAAACGCCTGTATCTCTTAAACCATAGTGGTTTGAGAGATATGTTTTTTTGCATTTAGATCAGCTTTTCAAGCTCTTCTAAATGCAAAAAAGTTTTTTTTTTAGACATTACTAACACTTTAAGAGTATTCAAAAAACATAGCAAAATGTGAAAACCACTGAAGACGAGCAGAAACACAATGGCTTGTTCTACATCTAGTCACCCACCATTCAGAAGCATCATGTTTTAGCTCTATAGTGCCGTATCAGAGGATAAATTTAGATGTACGCATTCGACTAATTCCTCCAAAATGGCCAGTCCAGTTTAAAAATAATGGCCAAGTCCCCTCTTCATGGGAACACCAGCTAACCCCAGACATATGTTTTGGCCTAGTTGGACCTTGTCAGTGAGGTGCAGCTGGATTCACAAAGGCACTGAGTGTCCATGTCTAGATAACCCTTCACTCTTAGGGAGATCCCTAAAAGTACTCAAAGAGAGTACCAACATACTGAAATGGGCAGAGTGTATGAGCCTGATTAACACTTTAAGGACCTGAGGGGTGTGTAGTGCATTACCAAGCAATGCTTTGTACACCATTCTGGTCCTTAAAGGGATAGTAATACTTCGTTTTATCTTTATTTCATTTTGTAGGCATTAAAAAAACATGGAGAACGATATAAGCCTTATCTATCAAACCTTTATGGTTTAAGAGATATTGAAAAGCAAAGTTTCCCCTCCCGCCCCTTTTACCTAGTGTAAGCCATCTCTTCTCAGATGTGGAATGCAGTCCATAGACCAGACAGATTACAGAAGGGGACAATCTTCTTCCTATGAAAACAATGAAAGCCCTGCCCCCCTTGACAAGTTTTTCAGGTTTTTTCCCTTATCTTACTTGAAGATTGTCCCTCTCTGCAGTCTACCTGGGCACCTCCCTTCTGATCTGGCTGAACAGTGTTACATCAGTAAAAGGGGCGGGAGGGGGATACTTTGTCATTGAATTACTCTTGAACTACAACTCTGACAGAACTGAAATAACACGCTCCAAAGTCCAAATACTAGGATGATTAATTAGAGCTGCTTTTATTATGAAACATTACTATCCCTTTAAAGGGTTAAGATTACAATGTGCAGTGAGCAAAGTTCACCCTGTGGTCCTACTATCAGCTATCATGTCTGCCTCAATGGGCATGACATCACAGCCTGATTGAGGATGTCATTACTTGAACCAAGACACAAAGGCAAAACTAAAGGGTTAGTAATCCCCAAAATAAAGTTGATTCTATATGTTAGATTTTATAAAAATAACCTATTTGGAAAAAAATCCTCTCTCTCAAACCTTTATGGTTTGAGAGATATCCGCCGCTAAAGTTCCCCTTCTCCTGATGTCAGCTGTAAAGCTGACAGAAGGAGATCCTTGTTGGCTGACACGAGGAGGCTCTTCAGCTAGCCGCAATAGCGCAATTTAAAAAGAAATACTTCTTTGGAACGGTCTAAAAAGTGTGCATGCAAACCAGGCACACTTTGTAGACTGTTCCAAGGAAGTACTTCTTTTTAAATGGCACTATTGCGGCTCTGCTGAAGAGCCGCCTGTCGGTCCCCGGACCAAGAACTCCTGCTGTCAGCTTACAGCTGACATCAGGAGAAGGGGAGGGAGGGGGGAACTTTAAAGGAGGATATCTCTCAAACCATAAAGGTTTGAGAGCTAGGACTTTTTCCAAATGTGTTATTTTTGTAAAATCTAACATATAGCATCAACTTTATTTTGGGCATTACTAACCATTTAATAAGGGCCATCAGGGTTTTCTGGCTAAAGTAAGTTAAGTGAGGGTTATTAGTTATTTGTAGGTGTCAGTTGTTTAAAGTAAATTGCAGACAGACTAATATAGCAATCTTGATGCACATTTGGTTTTTATTGGAGTTTGTCACTTTGTGTATGATACATCTTGTTTTATGGCACTTTCACATGGGTGACTGGAACAAAGATGCTGCCCATTTTTGTTGGTGAGATATTTGAGTTTGCAGTCAGCATCTCAACCTTCTGTGTGAATGATCTGCATGCTGGTCCTATAGCCAGCTGCAGATTATGGAGATTGTAGTCCTCTACAGCTGGAAGGCCACAGGTTGCCCTGTAGTTCAGTATTTAGTGAAGGGAAGCTGCAGCTAGCTGCATTGGTCTGTGCTGGGCTGCTTCCTTGCAAGGTGATAGCTGCCCCTCTGAAGAGCTCAATCAGACAAGCATATTATGTTCTATGCAGCAGTTTCCTGCAGACATCAATGCTGTGCTGGTGTTTCCCATGGGAAAGAGCTTTTAGAAGTGTTTTTATGAATTCTTAACACAAATAATATTTATTTGAGGTGGGTTGTCTATGCAAAACAAATAGGTGTTTATAACTAATGCTATGTTATTTTTGGGAGTGTTCTATCAGTAATTACTTTGTTATAGTAGACTGTATAATTCAAGATATGTAGAGCATGTCACTGCTTTTGGTATTATTTGTAATCTCTTTGCTTCATATCTGCACCCTTTCTCTTTTCTCTTCACGTATCCCTCATTTTTCTTTTCCTCTATACTCACCTATTATTTCACTCTTGCTGTTACTTCTTTATATACACACTCCTAATCAGCTCATCTATTTTGTCTAAATTCTCGTTGTTCCCCTATCTTCTATAGGGAGATGTGGTTCGTCTTTTTCATGCTGAACAAGAGAAGTTCCTGACATGTGATGAGTACAAGTCCCGACTCCATGTTTTCCTGCGCACTACCTTACGCCAGTCAGCCACTTCTGCAACCAGCTCTAATGCACTCTGGGAAGTGGAGGTGAGAGAACTTCTATGGCAGGGTTTGGAAAAGTAGAACCCTCTATTTACTCCCATCATACCTTCCCCCAGTAGCTGGAGGGCCTCGTGTTACTCACCCTTGTTCTATTGGCCAAGCTGCTTGACTAGACAGCATGCACCTTGTCAAGTCACAAAGGGAAAGTCGTGCTGACAATGGCAGTGACCAAACAGCTGTGTTGCTGTGGTGGCCGTTGGAGGCAAAAATGACATTATGACTGTATGATGCATGATGTGTTATTATTTTTATATCACCCAATTCACATTAATGAACAGTTACCCATTATGTATATGGCATTTAATTCTGTTTTCATGTTCCATTCTTTAGAGTATCTCTATAATTAACCCTTTTAAGTGCTAGAGAAGTATGCAATACATTGCAAACTCCACTGACACTCAAAGGGTTAAATATTTCCTTTTACTGACCCTGTACAGATATAAAAATAAGGATATAATACCAGACAATTTTCTAGTATCCATTTAAATGAGAATGTTATTCGTATTGAGGTTGTCTAGTTAAGACAGGTCCCAGTTTTATATACTTAATCTGATGAAACATGGGGCAACACAAGACAACTAACACCAAAGGAAATTAGGGAATAGAAGATGCTTGGAGATGTATGCTTTAAAGGGATAGTAATGTCCCACAAAAATATTTTGCAAATTGTAGTCCTTAAAAGTTGACCAAAGAGCAAAAAACCGCATCTCTCAAATTGCTGTGGTTAGAGCAAGATCTGCATTTAACCCTGTAAGTGCCAGAGTGGTATGCAACGCATTGCTTTGCAATGCGTTGCATACCACTCTGGCACTCAAAGGGTTAAAGTTCGTGATTTCCTGCTGTAAAGCTGTCAGCAGGAGAACCGTGTCAGCTGACACGGAGGCTCTGCAGCAGAGCCGCAATAGTGTTATTTACAACAGATTATTTCATTGGCGTGCTCGGAAATCACAAACTTTAAATGCAGATATCACTCAAACCATAGTGGTTTGAGAGATACGTTTATTTGCTCTTTGGTCAACTTTATAAGGACTACAATTTACAAATTATTTTTTGTGGGACATTACTATCCCTTTAAATTGCGTATAACTATTTCCGCAGCTGACATAGTGGAACTCATTGTGCAAAGTCTTTGCTTAAAACCATTTTTTTTTATAGGTTGTTCATCATGACCCCTGTAGGGGTGGTGCTGGACACTGGAACAGTCTCTACAGGTTTAAACACCTAGCTACTGGCAATTACCTTGCTGCTGAGGTAAGTGTTGACTTGAGGGAAGCGGAGGCCTTACAGATAGCACAGAGAGTTGTGGGTGTGGAAAGTTAGTACAGAAAATGTAGGGGATGCAGTTTTGAATTGTAGACTAGAGCCGCAGGTAGTGGTGAATGGAGGTTTATCAAAGAATGGATTTTCTTCATAGTGGGGGGAAGCAGGTTCTAGGGTGAGAGCCCAGGGAACAGCAGCTTGTGTGGGCCTTTCTTTCAGATGTAATGGTTACAATAACCATTGTAACAAAATAGGAACTTCAGATTAACAGGACCCATGGTGTTCACCACTTTTTAGGCGATAGTTGTGTGGATGTACTACAATTCCTTGCTAACTCAGGTACTGGAATAGATTTTTCAAACCTATGCCTTCTTCTCTTAACACCTCTTGCACCAAGGGGAGGACAAAGGGGAAGTCTACATGTGTTTTGGGGTGTTCTTTCCTCAACGGCTTGTTAATGCGAGGCGTATAGGAAATTTCACCATTTTACTACCTGTGCGTTCTGTGGGACTGGTGAACAGGGCTTGATGGCATTGAAGTCCTATTGATGGAGATTGGCCACGGCTATGCATTACTGTGATTATCCTCTGTAGTGTATACCCTGAGGTGCAGTCACTGGTGTTAGAAGGTAAACTGAGCTGGCAAATTCATACATTCACCCCATTCTGCCTTTAACCCTTTATGGACCAAGTGTTGCATTAAGGGGTTAAAGAAGCAAATACATTAATCAAAGCAGACTGGAAGTGCGGTGACATTGTTTGTATTATTTGTAATATCAAAGCATTGGATGCTGAATGAAAGTGAAATGACAGTCTGTGTTTGTTCAGTGTCAGTATGGAGTAGAATGCTGGATGAAGGTAAAATGACAGCTGTGTGTGAAGGAGGGTTAGTACGGGAATTGCAAATAATACAGTTGCGTGAAAGGTGTTCTCCACACCCTCGTGCTCACACTAATGTGCGATTTCCTGGTGTCTCTTCCAAGTAGCCCTGACTCACTCTTGACTCCTGAATTCTGGGATAAGGGCCAAGAATTGAACAGTTTAGAAAAGAGAGGAGAGGGAGAGAGAAGTGAAGAAGAAAAAGTAAAGGGTGGGGTGTGAATGTGAAAGATTGATAGGGAGGAATGAAAAGGTGGATTGTTTCTTTTATCCTTTTAATAAGTGGATGGCAGTTACAAGTCACATAGAAAGTTGGCATTGATATTATTACTGATTTTTTCTTGCATTTTCCAGTTGAAGTTTCTGGGAACTTTGGAGATAAAAACAGAGATAAAATGATGATGTGCTATGGAATCCAACCCAGAGTGAAAAAACATATTGATAAACCACATCCCTTAAAGGGTTAGTAATGCTTAAAGGGATAGTAATGTCAGAAAAAAAGTATTAACTTTATGGTATATACAATTAAAAGAGAGTACTTGCACTTATTCGTATCTCTCAAACCGTTATGGGTTGAGAGATATAGGAAAATAAAGTTCTCTGGTCCCTCCCCTTTCTACTTGACAAGCTGTAAAGCTGTCAGAAGTAGATTCTGGTCGCTTGACCAGATATGGCACTTCAGCAGGGTCTATATAACGATATCTAAAGATAAATACTTAATTTGGTTTGCAAGCACACTTTGTAGACCGTTTCAGTGAAGTATTTATTTCTAAATAGCGTGTTTTCAGCTCTGCTGAAGAGCCTCTGTCTGGTGAAATGACTGGAATCTGCAACTGTCAGCTAGATGGCAGACTTGAGTAAAACAGCCAGGATAAGGTAACTTTAGCAAGTTATATCTCTCAAACCATAAAGGTCTGAGAGATAAGACTTACTTTGATGTTAATCTTTTTTTAATGTCTACAATATTTAATCAACTTAAAATTAACCATTATTATCCCTTTAATGTGTAAAAAATTGATTTTGCCGCCGCTTCTCCTGCTGAGTAAAACAATAGCACTCATAATACTGAGAGATTTTTATGCAAAAGTTATTGCAGCTTAAACTGTATTTCCATAGCCTGAAATGTTATAGTGTGCTGTTTCTTCAGCAGTCTACAGACATATATGGGCAACAATAACCTTCCATAGAACTATGTAGCGACAGTGTCACTGTACATTTTAACCCCTTAACGACCCTTGACGGTCATAGCACGTCATGGGTTGTTATACCTTTAACGACCCATGACGTACTATGATCGTCATAGAATTCCGGGCTCCCCCAGCGGCTGCATGCCGTTCTGGGAGTCTGGAATCCGAATTGCCAAAAAAAAAAAAAAATGCTCTGTGGTCCTTTAGTGACTGCAACGAGCCTGCGTGGCCGGTCGTTAAGGGGTTAAAGCCATGGAGGTACTGCACACAAAACATTCAAGCTGAAGTCTCAACATTTGAATAAATCATCTCTTAGCAGTGGTAGTACCCTCAGCAGGATAAAACCTGAACTATATTTTTTCCAAATTAAATATTACTATCTCTTTAACCTTTTAAAGAACAGATAGTTGTGCAACCCCTCTGGTCATTAAGGGTTAAAGCAGGGGTGGATAAGTATTTTGGCCAAAGGGCCACATCACTGTATCTCTGTATTGCATTACAGAACTTAGCAACAGGTAGAGATCCACAACACCCACATTATCACAGGGCTACCCTCTCCTCTCTCTCCCAAATTCTAAGCTCTGTTATATAAATATCTCTGCTTAAGAGCTCCACCAGCGTTCCAATTGCTAATTCAAACAATCTTGGGCAGAGAAAACGGGCAGTCCAGTGTTGTGCCTCTGGCCAAGGGAATGCTTTTGAGTTCTAGTATTTGCTTTACATTGTGCGAACAGCACCTGTATCGAATGAATGAAAGTTGAATCTTTCTTAGGTAGTCCCACTCTAACAAATGCCTTTGCAGTATCTAGAGAGGGAATAACTCTGCATCCAACATTACAATATGCCACCTGCAGGTGTGTGTGTAGTGTAAGTAAGCTGAAGGAAGTTGATTTCTTGGGTATAAACCCTGTCAGATCTTAATGAATCAACATTTCTGTTATCTTTTTCATCCTAGCTGACAAGTTATAGCTGAAGGAGTCACAATATTCTGGATCCTTACTTGGCTTAGGGAGGACTATTATTGTTCTTTCATTCAGTGTATCTCGTAAATGTTTATTATAGTAACATATTTGATGAGGTTGGAAATAGACATGCATTCATCGAGTTCAGCCCTTTATCATATCGCCTCTGTTGATCCAGAGGATGGTGATAAAAACATTAAAGCCATTTTCAATTAAACCCCAAATGGGTCAAAATTCCTTCCTGACTCCAATGGCAGTCGGATATTTCCCTGGATCAACATCCTATCTGCTGCAAAACCAACTGTTGTACTTCTTATTGTTCTGAGCAAGAAAAATATGCATTACATTTTTTGAAAGCAATTACAGTTTCTGCAAGCACAACATCCAGAGGCAAATAATTTCATAACTTTACTTCCCTTATTTAAAAAAACCCTGCCTTTGTTTTAGTCAAAAGCATCTGTAGTCTTAATGCATGATCTCTTTTTCTTCTCTCTCACTGAGTAAATAATTCCTTAGATAGTTCTTTGTATTGACCTTAAATTTATTTGTAATTGGTAATCATATCACCCCTTAGACATTTCTTCTCAAATGTAAACAAACCCAGTTTGGCACGTCTCTGCCTTTTTTCCAGGTCAGTAATGTCTTTTTTAAGAATTGGTATCCAAAGCTGTACTCCGTATTCCAAGGGAGACCTAACCAAGGATTTACATAGAGGTAGAATATTTGCATTCTTTTTGCTCTTGCAGCAGCTGAATGACACTGCACACTGTTGTTAAGTCTATTGTCTATCAGTTCTCATAAATCTTTCTCTAACATGGATTTCCAAAATAGTTTGCCATTTAGTGCATATGTAGTGTGTTTGGTTCTGCCCGAATGCATAACCTTACATTCATCTATATTAAACCTCATCTGCTACTTTTCTGTTCATTCACTCAGTTTATCCAAATCTTTCTGGAGAGAAAAAACATCTTGCTCTGTATGTATTTGCTTACATACCTTAGTGTCATCAGTAAAGATTGAGATACTACTTTCAATATCCACATCTGGATCATCGATAGACAAGCTAAACCCTGTGGCACCCCACTTAAACTTTACACCAATTTGAAAAGGTCCCATTTAGAGAAACTCTCTGCCATCTATCATTAAGCCAGTTATGTATCCATGCACAGATATCTCCTCCCAAACTGAAGCCTTTTAATTTATGCAGTAACCTGTTTTGAGGCAAAGTATCAAAGGTTTTTGCAAAATCTAAGTATATACTACATCAACAGCAATAGCCTCATCCAAATTTCTACATACCCTTTTGTAAAATGCAAGTTAGTTTGACATATTCTATTCTTCATAAAACCATGCTGGCTCTTACAAATTATTTTGTTGGTCTTCACATAGTTCTTGATGCTGTCAGTTAGTAACCCTTCTAATATATTACCCACTACTGAAGTCAAGCTCACAGGTCTGTAATTTCCTGGCTTAGATCTTGCCCCCTTTTAAATAATGATACTACATCTTCTTTCTTCTAATCAGAGCACTCTGTCTGATGATAGTGAATTAATAAATATTAAGTATAAGAGTCTTGCTATTACTGAATTAAGTTCCTTAATTAAAATTGGGTGTATGTTGTCAATTCCAGATGTTTTATTTACCTTAACCATTTTCAGGGTCTTTTGAACTATGGTCTCAGTACACCATGTACATGATGGAGGAAATTCTGTAATTCTCTGTCAGGAATATAGGATACTGGATTGCTGATAGCAGGACAAAGGGCTGATAAGAAGTCTAAGGCTCACGTTCTCTGCAGAGTAAGCTTGGGAGTGAAAATTGAGTGTTAGACTAGGGAATAGAGCTTGGAACCAGCTTGGAACCAGAGTACCCTTGCTACTGTCAAAACTGTATCAAATGTGCTGGCAGCAAAGCCTGATATCCCACCTTAGGTTGAGCCAGGGGCCATGCCAGGATAGGTACACCGGTCCAGGGAAAGAAGAAGTTGAGGCAAGCCAATAAGTCCAGGAAGGCGGAGTTCAAGAGAATTCAAGGTGCAAGCCAAGGTCAATTGGAGCAAACAGGAAGCTGAGTGTTCACCACCAGGGCTAACAGCTGATCACTGGGAGCACAAGCAGGTGCCAGGAAAGCCAGTAAAAGTAAAAGGACAGTTCTAATAACGAACAGTATGCAGATGAAAGATCCTCTGGTGGCAGTGATGAAAGCTGCAGGACCCATATCCCGAAAGTCCCCAGTTCAAAATAAGCAAGTCCAGAGGACTGACCGTGACATAATCTGTCCATAGTCTGCCATTGTTGCTTACCTTGTATTTACAGGAGAAATTAATGTGTTTAAGGTGTCAGCCACAAACTAGTTATCGCTAATTAATTCAGCTATTTCAGTTTTAAGAGGAAAAATATTAACCTTAATCTTTTTGCAGTTATATACTTGTAGAATTATTTAGGACTTTTCTTGCTCTCTTTAGCAATACTTTTCTCATTTTCAGTTTTAGCTAGATGATTGCTTGTTTGCAAATTCTATTACATTCTTCATATTTTGGAAATGATGCATCAGATCCTTCTAACTTATTCCCCAATGGTGTATATTGATGCATATATTTATCTAAGACTGAACAAATTCCATCTTTCTTGCGCATTTTTATTGCTTAAAGGGATAGTAATTACTATCGCTCATATTGTAGATATTTGCAAAATAAGTGAATAGCCCCCAGGTTCATCTCTCAAACCTTTATGGCTTGAGATATAACCGAAGGCAAAGTTCCCCACTCCCTCCCCCTTCCCGGAAGTCAGCGTTGTGCTGACTACGGGATATGCAGTCTGTCTTTCATTATGCGGCTCTGTTTCACTGTTTCAGTGAAATAATTTTTCTTCCCTAACGGGATCTCGGCTCAGCTGCAGGTTTGAGAGATGAATCTGGGGGCTATTAACTTATTTTGCAAATACCTACAATATGAGGGCTAGTAATAATAAAGTATTACTATCCCTTTAAGGATACATCCCATTGAATATCATATATGACTGATTTTATAATTATAAAATTTGCCTTTTTTAAAGTTGAATGTTTTAGCTAAACCCTTTCAAAGGATGCTGTATTCTGGTCACAGCTGCTTAAATGTTCCCTGTATATTGTTTATCATTTCAGAATTATTTAAGACCACTAGGTCCAGCAAGGCCTCATTTCTACTTAACTGCTCTACTAGTTGAGACATGAAGTTGTCATTAAGCATAATTATAAAATTATTTCTATTTGTTGTGCTGCAAGTCACATTTCTCGAGGCAGTTTCAGGGTAGTTGAAATATCCCATTATGATTGTATTTTCCATTTGCAGTAACAGTTGAACTTCCTCAAACTCACCAGTATTAGGTGGCTTGTAGCAAATTGCCTTTAACATATTTTTATTATGTATGCCCCAGTGTGTACTTCAACCCACAGGGACTCTACAGCTCACTGGACTATTCATTAATATCTTTCCTTCTAGTAGGTTTTAAGGCATGACTTATATATGGGCATACCCCCACCTCTTTTATTAACCCTATCCATCCTAAAATTTGAATAACCTTTAGGTTGACTGCCCAGTCATGTGTATCATCTAATCAAGTTTCAGTCAAACCAATTAGATCATACTGCTCACTCATTGCACTCATTTCCAGTTCCCAGTCTTACCAACCAGACTACGAGCGTTTGCATGCATACTTTTAATGTTACTACCATTCTGAAGAATTACATTCTTTCAAATATTTGGGTTTTTTTAGGCTGTACCTAGGCACCTGCCTATTAGATGTACTAGCCCATCCCTCCTAGTGCATCATATTTTTGGCGCAGTTGTGGGACAAACAAATCAGAATACTTTTTAAACCTCTCAGGAACCAGATCATCAATTTTTATGATTTTATGATTAGATAATTGGTGTATCACCACAAATTGTTTCTGCATCCATGTTTAGTGAGCATATTTCTGTCTTCCATCTGCTCAATTATTGGTTAATGAACATGCTTATCTTAGTACTTTATAGCTGGTGATATTATCAAGGAAATCTGGTTGCCTTGTCATCGATAAACCTGTTATTATGTCAGACCCCAATAAATGTCACAAAGGAGAGGACTTGTATAGCTGATATTAAGTGGGTCTACAGCTTTTGCTGCCTTATCGTCATGTTCAGGCAGATTTTGTTTTCTGTAAAAAAAAAAAAAAAAAGCTAGAATTGTTAATGTCTGTAAGTTTTAGATTGTATCCCCAATAAATTAGTCAGACTAGTACATTCTCTTTATCTATGTGCTCCTGTTCAACATCTAGCTCTTTCTTTTCCAGAATGTTTTTTCCAGCTTTTATGTTGTTGTGTGTGGATACTTGTGTCTGTAGCTACTGCCTTTACTGCGTCCTAGACCATACTTTGTGAAGTTATGACATAATGTTGAAGTATGCAATTAGTTTGTCTTTGTGCTTTGCATATATAAGGATGAGAAGGGAGTTTATCTCACTTTACTCATTGTAGAAACATGCATGACTTGACCTATGGACAACAATTAGGTAATAAAAATATGAATTGTTTATTTTGGTTACGTTTCTGTGTTTTGCCGAGTAGTACGAGTGTCCTTGTACACCTGATTTTAATGTGTTCCAATCATCTATAATGGTAGTGTTAGCAATTACTTCTACAAAACTTTAAAATAATGAAAAGTTAACACAAGAAGTGGTGCCGAAGGAAGTAAGGTTGGTATTTAAGACATTGTTAAAGTCAGTGGAATGTTGGGAAATCCTGATATGAATTTGAGGGTATCATGAGGGATAGGAATGTTGGACTGATGAATGTCAATGTTTACAAGTGGCATGTCAGTGTTTACAAGTAGCATGCAGTGCTTTTGATACCAGAGTATTTGATTAGTAGTTTAAATAGTAGAGTTTTTAAAATAGCAATGCTACACCCCTGGCAAGGGATGAGAAGATTGCTTGATAATGATTACAGATCCACAGCTTTCTCAGGATTAGTGTCTTAATGGCATTCATTTGAATTTCTTTCAACATTATAACATCTGGAGCTTGCTTTCTTTGATTAATCTTAGTGTTAAAGGGGAACTACCCTAGGAATAAGTGTCTCTTAATTTGTTTTAACAGATTAATTTTCCTAGGTGGGTGTCCTTAATACAGCAGTCTGGTATATCCATGCACTGTATATATTTTTGCACTATATCTTCAATGTCCTGTTTATAGTGATCTCTATTCAAGCCTGTATCACACCTCCTTACAGCAGATAATGGGGTTCAGTAGAAATGAGTGGATCATAAAGGTCACAACTTCCTATCCTAATAGTGTACTATAAGTTAGAACAAATGCTCAAAAATAAACTACATAGATTTACTTGACCGGTTTTGGAAGACTAACTTTTGAAAATGATCCTGTTAAACAAAATAAGAGATACTTATTAAATAATTCCCCTTTAAGAAGGGTTTATGTGCACATTTAGCCCTCTGACATTCTATAACAATAGTTTACACATGTTAACACATTGTAATTTCTCTGTGACAAGCATTATCACAAAGAACATTCCATTACATGTGTTTAATAAAACCGCCATGCAGGCTATGTAAACAATTGAAACCAGGGTTTGGTTATCTGACAGCTGGAGCACCTTGTAAATGCTTTAATACGTAAGTATTGCTTTTATACAATAACTCACATCACATCAATCAGTAGGGAAACTAGACTTATTAACAGAGTGTACATCGGGGATAGTCAATTGTTGGATCTCCGGTTGTGGGGACTACAACTCCCATCATTCACAGCCAGCCTTATGATCTTCATATCTTGGGGGTCAGTGAGTGTCATTGACTTCCTCTTGACCAGTGAAGCCTCAAAGTTGGAAGAAAGGAGGGCCTGGGCTCTAATTACCTCTTTATTTTCATTTAACCCTTTATGGAAGGTTGATTCTTGAAAGGCAAATGTTATAAATTGTTTGAAAAGTGCCAACAATGGTGAATATGATCGGGATCAACCCCATTGTATTGCAATGCATTGTCTTGCTCTAATTGCCTTAAAGGTTTAAAAGAAAAAACACATTAAGTGATCTAGACCAGTATCACATAATTTACATAATTAATATATTCATCCTTTATTTATAAATCATATGTTACGTCTCTGAATAATGAAAGTAATACAACTTACAAAAAGTAAACATACACAGTCAATGTAGATAATCCATCAGAAAGCAAAATGCACAGCATAAATCAGCAAAAATGTTGGAGAGTTGCAATGCATTACATTTCTATTGTAAGATATGCCAAGTAGCAAATAACATCTTATTCAGGTGCAGGTGATATCATTTCTCACATATCTAAATTATACCCTCATACAGTATTTCCAAATTTTTCAGCTCAGACTGTCAGTATTTCAGATAAAACAAGTCACAGAGAGAAACTAGGTGTTTGGTTTTTAATAAAATATTGAAACCTTCCCTAAAAAGTGCCCTTCTCCAGATGAAATGCAGGATCACATCAAATGAGGAAACAATATATTTATGAGCATATCCTACTGGTGACCCTGCTGTCATACATATATATATAGTTTGCAGGGAGATTGATGCAAGCCTTCCGAGCACCCTGTGCCGACAGATGGGCATCATCTCTCAAAGATGGGTGGCTACACAGATAAGATATATAGCATCAATGTACAAAGAAGTCATTAATTTTTTTATTAAAACATAAAAGGCTACAAATCTTACATATACTATCCCTCTTCGTGTTTCATGGCCAGGTGGCTGTTTCCTCTGGAGGTAGTCAACTACTCTGTGAGCCCTCCCATCCTTTTGAATTTAATCCTGACCAATCATTTATTAAGGCCCTCTGGATGTAAAGCTTAAAAATCCCAAAGGTTATTGAGTCTCTGTTGCCAGTTGTAGCTATCTGATGATTTGATATATTCATTTGGCAGCACAGGCATGATACTTCTGCTGTTTTGATGCCTATCTCAACAGTCTTTTGAGACACTCTTTTGAGACACTACGTAACACTACGTATTCATTATTTCTCCTGTGCTGACTAGATTTTGTTCAATCTTGTGTAATCCTTCCGACAAACAGCTTCATATTCAAAATTAAATAAGTATACCACGAGTAATAAGGTGCAGTTAAGAAAGGACTTACCTGTAATAAAATATTAAAAATATGATGTCCTATATTGAATAGAGGGAAAAGTCTATTTATACCACATCTAAATATTACTACTTATTTCAGCTGGGAAAATGATGAAGTAGTAGATGTAAAGTCTCTCAAAATTCTTGAAGCCACAATGTTTTTAATTTTATTGGCTCTGCTGAAGATCATCTTTGGACTATTTGGTATTCTTCGGTTCAGGATAATATCTTGCCCCAACAGAGACCAATTAATTTATAAAAATTATTTTATGGCTTCATTAAATCTTTTAATAAATGCAAGGGGGCTGTATCACCTAAATCATTTACCGTATCTTGTTGGTCTTTCTATATATTTATTACATTTCAATAGTTTACTCCTATTTTTACCACTTGCCCTCAAAAAAAGAGGAATCAACAACATTTCTAGGGTAACCGTCCTCTAAAAATCTATTTTTTAAGTGATAAATGTCAAATGTTTCGTACTTCTACAGTTCCTGTGTAAAGGACTTGGCTATAAGGTATGTTGTTTATCCACCTGTTTCAGGTGGCGATTGGTTTATTTTAGGTAGATAATCTAATCAACTTGTTTGAAATAACTGATCATATTTATTTTAGTGTGATTTAGTGTTATTTTAGTGTTGATTTAATCAGTATATACCATAAATTTGAAACCTCTATCCTTCTTTTCGAGTGATTTATGAACTGGGGAATCCCAATAGGGGCCCCCCTCCTAATAAGCAAATTATCAATGACGTAGCAATAGAAAGCCAGATGTACCAAATTGATGGTCTTACAAAATATACTTATTTTTTTGTAAGAAAAAGCGTAAACCTATAAATTGTTTGGCATAGCTTGGCACCAAACTGGTTTCCATTACTGCTCAATCATTCTGTGGCTGTCACACTCCTTCTGGTTACCCCTTCTACCACCACCTCTATTGGCCATTGTTGCCTTTAACTACCTGGTTCAGCCTCCAGCACTTGCTCAATTTTCGCACCAAGTACCAGAGAATCATTGCTGTAGTATTCCTGAATCTCTGTGTACTGACCTTTGGCTTGTTTCCCGACCTTGTCATCAGTTCTCTGTACCCTGCGACTATTTTCCTGCGAATCTCAGCCCAGCTTCCTCCTAGACTACGGCTCCGTCTCATCCCCAGGTACCTTCATCTTCCATCTGGTTACGACCTTGGCTTTCCGTTGACCACTTTTCTTTGACCCTGCGACTCCTTTCCTGCTGCTCTGCTGCACAATGCTGTAATTTGACTGAGACTCCTGCTGCTTTTGGGTCTTCCGAATCTGATTCACATCCTGTCTTCTGCTGCGCAACGAGTGTCCTTCCAGCCATCGCATTTCTGAGTCTCCTTCTGTTTCTGGACACTCATATTGCTGTTAGTTCGACTTCCACACCTCAGGCCTTCCGACTGAGTCGAGGGTGCTTTTGTTGGTGGCCCCAAGCTAGTCGGGAGTGTGGACGATCGATGGCCTATGACTCCCTAGCCTATCCAACTAGTCGAGGGTGTCGTAGTCGAAACCTTACGACTGACACCTCTGGGGCTACTGTTACAGTTGAGGGCAGTGGTAGTCGAAGATTGAAAGACCAACCTGTTCAAGGTCAACGGTTCCTCTCCTGACCCGGTTTGTTTGACTCTATTTGACTCTCTTCGAATCATGCTGCTGAATCCTTCATCTTTTGTGTACCCTGTTCTTCTGCTGTGATATCCCTTCACTCATAGTCTCTCTCAGACATTGACAGTGTCATCCATACAGTGGGCTCTTGCCCCCCACAGCCACCCAAAAAAGGCTAATCTACTATTTGAGTGTAGTCATAGCTTCAGCTTCTACAAATTAGTTGATTTGTTGTGAGTGATCCTTTAATCTTCATGTATGTGTATTTGAGTGGAGTCTATTCCCCAGCACTTTATTCATTGATATGTGTGAATGTAAGGCCAGACACACACACACAAAAGTCCTCAGTGGTTCATTCCATGAAGAACTGAGCATGGTTTATAGAAGGGAGCCAGTGATGTCAGGAAAGTCCTCACTGGTATTAGGGTAGTACAGGGGTGTCTCCTTAACATCAAGAATGACTTTTACAGGACCCCAATTGAGCGACTTTTACATTTTATAGCGCTAGAATCACTTTTTCGTGCTTTATAGAAATAAATGAACATAGATTGTAAGCACCTAAGCTCCTGTACCTCAGACTTTTCTGCTACAGGGTCAGTGGTACATTATATCACTATCTTTGCTTTGACTGTCCCAACTGGGTCCTCACTCTAGAGAGAGGACATGGGGGGAGATATATAAAACTGGAGTTACAAAGAAAGTGTCTGTAAAAGTGTCTCAAAGCGACATAAGTATATATATAAGCATCTAAAGACATTTTCTAAATGTTAACTCCAGTTAGTTCACTTTTTTGAAAAGTGGAGTAGAAATGGTCTTGGCCAAATAAGAATTGTATCCCAGTGTATTTATAAAGAAATTTGCTAATTCTGCCAAAAATAAAGCCAGTTTTAGAGATTAAATCATAACGCCAGGTAAAATCTGTTCTTATTGGAAGTACATAATACCTCTGTGTGTGCAAATATATATTCACAGGTGCGAGTATTCGCAGAATATTCTCAGATAGATATATTTATAAACGTGACTTTATTTCTTTATAAATATGACCAGGCGTTGTGAATTTTAGCGACAATTCTTAAGAATACGCTAAGAAGGCTTTTTATAAATCCCCCCATGGGGAGGTCAGTGATTAGGATAATATAAAAAAAAGGTTAGGCAGTTTTCTTCCTTTATTCGATTCTTGCAGATTTATGGAAAAAAATAAATATGACTGTCACTCTTAACTGTTGCCTTCTTGAGCAGTGTAGTTATAAAATTGTTAATTAGATTTTTATGGGGATGGGGCTATTGTTGCCATGGTTATACTGCAATAGTAGTAATTTCCTGAGCCTTTCACATTTCTGTTTTCATGAGATAGTTATTATGCTAAAATGTCACTTCACATGAAAAGCAACATTGTGTGGCCTAGTGATTTTGACCCAACAGATACTTCTTCAACTACAACTGAATTGTTCTGCAGTTTAAACAAAAAGACAGTAACGAAACTTGCAAAATCACCTTACATATTCCGAAACACCTAATTGGATTGATCCAAGGACTAAGTTGATTGCAATTTTTAGCCCAGAAGGATTTATTTATTTTTAACCTGCTTGCAGAATAATTAGAAATGGCTTCAGCTGATTTTTTTTCTTGCCTTCCTCCAGATCAATGAAAGAGATATGACAAAGTTTGAACTTTTTTTTTTTTCCAACTTCATTAACTATGTTACTATGGTACCACCTCAGGAGAGGATTAATGACATAGGGGAAAAAACATCCAAATTGTCGCTTTCTTACATTTAGATGACTTTTATAGATAACAAAAAAATACTATAAAATAATTCATGTTGGTAAATCTGGATATCTCTTTGACAACAAGACTCTGCTTAAAGGGATAGTAACATTTCGTTTTAACTTTATTTTATTTTGTAGGCATTAAAAAAACATGAAGAATGATATAAGTCTTATCTCTCAAACCTTTATGGTTTATGAGATATTCACAAGCAAAGTTCCCCTCCCCGCCCCTTTTTCCTAGTGTAAGCCATCTCTTCTCAGATGTGAGTCTGGTTGTATGACAGTACAGATAACAGAAGGGGACAATTTTCTTTGTATGAAAACAATGAAAGCCCTTCCCCCCTTGAAAAGTTTTTCAGCTTTTTCCATTATCTTAATTGAAGATTGTCCCTCTCTGCAGTCTACCTGGGCAACTCCCTTCTTATCGGGTTGAACAGGGGGGGATACTTTGTTTGTGAAAATCTCTTAAACCATAAAGGTTTCAGAGATAAGACTTATATCATTCTTCATGTTTTTTTAATGCCTACAAAATAAAATAAAGTTAAAATGAAGTATTACTATCCCTTTAAGGTGGTCCTGTCTCCTTAAAGGAACACAAGCACCTAAAAATAACATTGGTGATTTTGAAAGAGCTTTCATAATCACCTTTATGTTGTATTGTTAATTTTTATTTATAAAACTAGATTTTGCGTTATGTAGATTATTAGATTTTGTTTATTAACCCTTTGATTGCCAGAGCTGGAAGCACTGGCTACCACTCAGGGCTAAAGCTTACCTTGCAGACACTGCCTCTCTTAGCCCTATAATACCTCCTCCACTCACAATTTTAAGGTTATAAAGCCCCTTTACGATACGATTTGACAGGTAATTAAACTGCTTTTGTGTTGTACTAGCCATTTGTTTGTAATATAAATAGTTTTTAAAAAATTAATCTTTATTTGCTTGACACCAGTGGAGGCGCTACAATATAAGTGGGTACTTAGGGCCCCCATTTGATCAGAGGGCCCCACAGTACTTATACAGTATGGCCACCTCATGTAAACAAATTCATATGGCAGTGTCTTATTAGAAATACCAATGTGGGAGTAAAGGGGAGAACCACGTGAATTTTTCACTTAGGACCCTCAAAAACCTAGAGCCACCCCTGCTTGGCACTTAATGCTAATCAGTTTCTGTGCCAGGAAAATATTATCACGCATTGTGTTCTGAATTAATCTAGGCAGAGGCCACTCACATATATAACAGCATAGCCACCAATAAGTTTGGTCTCAGACATAATTCATCAGCATACTGTACTTGGAATAAGCATAAAGTACTATACCATGTTGCTTGTGATTGAATATGAATTCAAGCAGCATTTATAAAATATTCTTTATTTGAAAGAACATTTTCTTGTAGTATACTAGTAAAGTCTTCTGGGGTGGAAATCAATAATTTATATTGAGAATTGGGCCTGATATGGCAATGCTCCATGTTTATTGTAAATGGCAGCTTAATATATGAAAATGATTCAGCAGTCCACAGTACATTTGTGCAGCCTCTCTTTCATATCGGAATGGATTCCACAATGATGATCCAGACACTGTCTGAGACCAGAGTTGTCATGCCCAAACAAAGGAGAAGTGTCCTCAACACTCTGTCTACTCCGGCTGTGTGTTGATGGTTTATCACAGAGCTGCATTCAAACATGCTCCACTTTTATCTCCTTTACCGCTAGGATCTTTAAAAACTCAATAGAAGCTACACTCACATCAGTGTATACTTCTTTATCATTGCACACTTATATGTGTTTTTTTTGTGTGTAGCTCTTTACTGTTGAACATCGGGGTCAGTGTAGGTATGCATCAGTGATTATGGGGGTATTTGCTTAAGAGCAAAAGCCGCTTTTGGCTATGATATAGTACTTGAGTGAGACATTTCACACTTATATCCTGCTTTTGTGATTTTTCTAAGGTAACAATGTTGGGGCCTAGGGGACTTTTGCTTATTCTCAGTATTCACCCGGCTTCCAGCATAATCCCATTATGGCTTTTGTAATAAAAATATTTTTGGCTCGCTTCAGCAGCAGCTCTGCAAGTGATAAGCTACTTATCACTTGCAGAGTCCTATTTAAAAAAAATGTAAATAGAATTTTCTGCACCCAGCTTCAAAAGTAAAATAGATCTCTTTTAGTAAATGCAATATTTTCTTTGCATAGCTCCGTGTGTTTATGAGCAAAGTTTGCTACATGGCTATTTTTGCAGTTTAGCAAATAACTCCTCTGTGGTAAAAAGATTGTATGGCATACATGGAAATAAGCAAGTTATTTCCTGCCTGTTGTCATTCAAATATTTATCCATGTATTTACCCAGTAATGCACTGGGTTTTACCAAAGGCCCGGGTCATATGCCAACTTAACAACTCCGCTTTGTATTCCATATGCCAGATTCTGATTGGCGTATTCAGTTGATAATATCTAGTGGGCTGTACATAGATAGTATAAATCCTACACTACACTTGATAGCATTCACTGTGCAACATCAGAAAATGTTTAATCTTTCTGAAATAAGCAAATATGATTTATGAATGATTGCTTTGTGTAGAAGAGTTTAGCAGTGGAGAGTACAGAATCAGATATAAGGCTTTTCTTGTAGGTTAATAAATCACACTCTATATGCTTATAGATCTTTCCCAGTGTGCAATTGTCTGTAGTTGTATTAAAATGTTTGCAGATAGCCAGAGAAGGGCAACCTGTGTTTTTAAAGGGAAAGTAATACTTAAAATGTAAAAAACATATGTTGTAGGGTTTATCCCCCTGAGTAAAACAAGCGTACTCCCACTGCTGAAAGGTGATTCATTCAAAAGTTATTAATTTTCTAAGTTGAATTTTTTTAGGTGCAATATCACAGTGGCCTGAAATTGTACAGTGGCGCTGTTGCTACACCGTCCTATGGAGATTTATGGTCCCGGGACCAGAGCTGTCCATAGGATGGTGTAGCAACTGCGCCACTGTACAATTTCAGGCCACTGTGAAATTGGACCTAAAAAATTCAACTTTGAAAAATAATAACTTTTGAATGAAACACCTTTCAGCAGTGGGAGTACTCTTGTTTTACTCGGGCGGATAAACCCTACAACATATTTTTTTTTACATTTTAAGTATTACTATCCCTTTAAGGCAATTATTTTGGAATGAAAGATGTATGTCTATTCAAAGGCATCTCCAAATATATATATTATTAAACAGAGCACAGAATTGCCCATGGATCAGTAAAGGATGGTGTACATCTAGTGAGTAAATCACCCAATCACACATGCACACTCACACACTCATACACATTCTCACTCATACTCTTACACATACACACTCTTACACACACTCACACGTATTCACTCTCACACATTCACACTCATGCTCACAAATTCTAACACACACTCACACAAACCCACACACTCTCACACATATACAATCACTCAGACACATACATATGCACTCACATATACATTCATGCACAACATACACACAAATTATGGTTGAACAACTTATGGGTGTTCGGGTACTGTGGACTTCACCTCACATTATACCCAGCTTGCCTTTGTTTGTCTGGGGGAATTGTATTCCTTAACAACTGGAGTACTCATGTAGCCTACATCTGACATACAACTTCAAACCATATATGTTACTTCTTTAAATATACATATATTAATTATATGGGCATGAGCACTGTCACGGCAGCAAGGGCATGGCTTCTTATTTGGCAGTAGTAGGGAGAAGCTGGTTGGAACAGCTTTTGTAGGGGCCAGCCTGTCTTCTCTGTATCAGCTTTTCTTTTGCAGCCAAGTATGGGATGAGATGGTAACAGATGAATGGGGCCATGGAAATGAACCCACCCATGCACATAATCCCTTTTGTTGTGCTGCTTTCCTGGCATGTAGCTTGATTTATGTGCATGCCTGAGAGTCCATCTCATATGCCTCACCGATAACTGATTTACAGGTGCGGGCAAGTAATATGGCAGATGTTAGAGAGAGGATGTCAGAGATATGTGGCTTGCGTGTAGGTGAGATGCCACTGTGGGAAGTAGATTGTGATCAGGTCTGGTGGATGAGATATGAATGTGTAAGTTACGATGAGGGACCCTAAATTATGGATTGTCAGATATGGTCTGTTGGAATCACAGTGTATGGATAAATTGCTTGTGATATGTAGGCAGAGGCTGTGACAGTGTGTCTAGAGAAAGTTATTAAGGAGTATAGAGGCATGCGGGTGAATCCTTGTAATGGGATAAAGCATTCTATGGGATGTGTATACCATGCCAGTGTGGGTTACGTTGTGGAGGTAAGGGGGTTAGAGTGAGCAGGAGAATCCTGCAGTGTTTTTGACAGGAACTATGCAAATCACCCCCCCCCAGCCCTGCCTTTGCTCTGTCTGGTGTCTATTTCCTGTAAGCAGCAATAGGAAACATTTGCCTAGCCTCTCCCTACTGCCTTCCCTGGGTGTTTTCAGCAGGGATACAGGAACATAGCATGTGACTGACTATGCTTTATCTATATATAAAAATCTAAATGGTTTCTGGCTCGTTGTCAGCCATGTCCTGGGGCATTACAAAGGCGGTTCTATGCAAAACTCCCCTTTGTGTGTCCAGTGGGTTGTGGCTGAGGGCATAGTGTATTCTCCAATCTGCTGTGGAGCCCCCTGCCTCCTCAACCGAATATGCTCACTGATTGGCTGAAAAAAAAATTCAGAATTCGTCGTAGGGCCATTCAGCTGGGAGATCAGTAGCTGGGGGGAGGGGGGCATCAGAAGGAGTCCTGATACCCCACCTCAAGGTCTGAAAATACACTAAGAATTAAGAAAAAAACCCATATGGGTTAGCTGCAAGGGCAAAGCTGTGCCATTGCTGCTTTTATATATATATATATATATATAGATATATATATACATCTAACTGTTTCTGGTTTTCTGTCTACCCTGCTTGGGGTGCAGGGGGCAAAGATAGGCTGCATGCAGTTAAACAGGGGTGGCAATTTTCACAGATGTGATCTCTGTCCGCCCTGCCCCAGTGAGATGGGGGGGGGAGATCTGCCACACAGCGAATCAGGGACTGTGATCTTCACAGAAGGGGTTAAACTTTCCTTGCCCACTCCTGTGAAAATCTACTCGGAGAGACTCACCACTGCAGTGGCTTAGCAGGTCCCCGACCTGCACAGTGCACCCATGGGCATCACGCACTATATATATATATATATATATATATATTATAAATATTTATTGTGCTTCGTGTCATAGAATGACTACTGTGCTGCTGCACAGAGAATGTATAAATGGTGGCATCCATACAATGGTATAATGATACATTGTATCCAATGAGTACTTGTGATACATTGCATCATTCTCCCTTTGTAGAAAGACAGAATGGGTATTTTCTGTATATAGTAGCACAGCTGTCTGCTAGCAGCCAGTCAGATTCGAGGGTTAGATTAAATCGACCCACTTTCCATATTTTGCCCATCCCTGGTTTAGGGCATCTGTTTTTTTTAATAATATAGATTTTGTTTTAACCCAGAGTAGGTGGTGCCTAATCATGTAAAAGTATATTTGGGGGCATCTCTCCTTGCATGGGGCATCCTTGGTTAATGCTGGACATGCCGATTGCAATGTCCTTCTGAGTGAGTATTTGAGTAGCTATGTGTTTCAGTGTATAGTTGTTAAGCCGTGTGCATCTGTATGTAGTTATGCAGGAGTTTTTCTGTGTGTGTGTGTTTTGGTAGAAATATAGATATATATTAAAGGGGATGTTTACCCCCTTCGCAACTTTGGCTAAATCGTTTCATTATCAATAATAACTAATGGAAACTGTGTTCTTTAAAAAAAAAAAAAAAAAAAAATCCGCCCGTTTGCAGAAATTGTAAGTTTAAATGTACCTCTGTTCCTACTTCCGGCAGACAGTGCTGACCAGATCTGTACCATACTCTCAGATTCTATCCAATCAATTTCTGGCCAATGAGAGTGCTCCAACTTAGAGACAGACAGCTTCCGTCATTGGAGGAGTCTGGATAGAAGCTGAGACTACGGTACAGATCTGGTCAGCACCGTCTGCCAAAAGTAGGAACAGAGGTGCATTTAAACTTAGAATTTCTGCAAACGTGCTGATTTAAAAAAAAAAAAAAAAAAAAAAAAAAAAGAACACATTTTCTATTAGTTATTATTGTTAATGAAATGATTTAGCCAAAGTTGCGAAGGGGTTAAACATCCCCTTTAATTTGATTTGTTTCTCTGCAATTCTATGTATCTGTGCATTTGTGTTGTAGTATGTATTTGCATGTCGTATAGTTGCATGCATCTCATTATTTGCATGTTGGATCTTTTAGGAAAATCCAACCTATAAAGGGGATGCTCCGGAGTCTAAATCAGGATCATCCAATGCAGTGAGTTTATACCTATAATTCAGAAACCCAAGACACTGTATTACAGAATAAATAGCACCTCAGAACTCAACCCAGCAACCATAACAAATTTCTATACCTGTTACTGAAGAAACTTGAGTCAGAATATAAACATATTTTATTGTATTTATACTGGGCCATCTATTCAAACAGCTCTTACGAGGGGAAAACAGAGTATTTTAAAAATGTGTTTGACAAACTTCTTTAATTTTCAATCAAAATAAGAGCACCCACTGCATAGTATTGGAAGGCAAAAGAGTATAACTGTCTACAATGGCTTACCCTATAGATGGTTTATAACTACTCAATCTACTAACCCCCAGCTCACAGTCCCTAATGGGACATTAATTATTCATTCACATTATACTACACCCATCTATTAACCATCTTAACAAATCACATTTTTTGGGTTACCCAGAATCATTGGTGCTCTAATCCTCTTTGACTGTTTTCCTCACTGATCTGTCATTACTTGTCTGTAAAAATAAAAAGGCAAAACAAAAACTTCCTTTCTCTTGGGCTTTCTAAGTAGTAATGTTTCACAAAAACAGCAGCTCCAATTGATCTTCATAGTATTTGGGCCATGGAGAGTGTTATTTCAATACTGTCAGAGTTGTATTTCAAGAATAATTAAATGATAAAGTATCCCCCTCATGCCCCTTTTACCTAGCGTAAGTCACCTCTTCGATGTGGAATCTGGTCACTTGACCAGACAGCTCGCAGCAAGGGACAATCTTCTTACTGTGAGGAAAACCCTGCCCCCCTTGACAAGTTTTTCAAGTTTTTCCTTATGCTCACTGAAGATTGTCCCTTGCTGTGATTCATCCAGATAGTCTTGCTGCTCTGAGGTGAGCAGTGTTACATCAGTAAAAGGGTCGGGAGGGAGATACTTTATCATTCAATTACTCTTGAACTACAACTCTGACAGAATTAAAATAACACTCTCTATGTCCCAAATACTATGAAGATTAATCGGAGCTGCTTTTATTATGAAACATTAATATCACTTTAACTTATACAGTCTTTTCTCTCTCTTTCTCCCCTTTTTCTTTTATCACTTACTTCCCATAGCCATGTTGATTTCCCTTTCTTTTCACTTCTCTTTGTTTATTCTGTACAACATCTCTATTCCCCTTTTTCCCAAATAATAACCTCTATCATTCTTTCCAGTCTTACCCTTTTCCCCATCACTCAATCTCTCTTTTTTTCTGACTGAATATTACTTCTTCTCGCTCACTCTATTGACCATCCATCTCCTCTCAGGTAGTTAACACTCGACCGAGTCGCAGGAATGCTGGTGAAAAGATTAAATATCGCTTAGTGGCGGTACCTCATGGAAATGACATTGCTTCACTTTTTGAACTGGACCCCACTACACTGCAGAAAACAGACTCCTTCGTTCCCAGGTAACCAATTAAAAAGCTGGCATTGAAAGAACTAAAGAACAGACTGAGGGTATATGCAAATAATTGTTTAGGCTCCAAAACAGGTAGTTAGGTGTTGGAAAAAAGATTAGTTAAGTTCATAGTCAATCTGCTGTGCAGTCCTTGTGGTAGATCACTTTCTGAGTTTACATAATAAATTGACAAGATTAGTTAAGTAGTGTTAAATTGTACAGGGCACCTCATGCTTTTTGTCCTAACTTCTGCAAGATCTGAAGTTGCCAATGACAGCTTCATTGGCTGTGCACATTGGTTGGCATCAAAGCAGTCAATATGAATCTTTGGCTGCCTCTCTAAATATCACAGCATCGGTTCTGGAGAAAGCTATATAATGATGGTAAAAATTCTACTTCTTAAGTTTAGATTAATGCAGTTAAATAGTATATATATATATATATATATATATATATATATATATATATATATATATATAATATACACACAGTAAGGAGGAGTTATTCAGATTTCCTCTATACTGTCTGTCCTATTACTCCGACCATGGGGGTGGAATTTTGCTGCATGGAGATGCAGGGGCTACAATGAACGCATGCAACACACAATATATATCTACACACATATACACACACAATAAATACACCACATACACAAATTAAACACTGCATACACACGCAACACACACACACAAGAAATACACACATACAACACAATAAATTCACACACACTCTCAATAAATACACACACAACACAATATACACACACGCAGGCATTACTCTCACACACAATACACACACTACACGCAAAATGCTATATGCACAATGTAATCCGCACAATGCTATACACACAAAGCTATATGCAAAATGCTACATGCAATACACCCAACACTATAGGTACAATGCACAACTAGGTATGCAATACCCATGCAAAGCGCTATATGGCAAATGCTATACACAAAACTCCAAACAAAAAAGCAGTACACCAAATGCTATATGCCATATGCTAAACCCTATATGCCAAACACTATACTCCAAATGCTATACGCTAAATGCCAAATTCTATAAGCAAATCGTTATAAGCCTAACACTACATGCCAGATGCAAAACACCAAATGTCAAATGCTACACACAAAGCGATATACGCCAAATGTTATACTTAATACACCAAAAGCTATACTCCTAAAGCTAAATGCAATTTGTCAAATGTTATATGCAATTCACCAAATGCAATAGGCCACACACTATGCTCCAAACACCACACGATTGCTGTACACCAAATGATTCACACCAAATGCTATACACAATTGGCCAAACACTGTACGCCATTCACCAAAAGCTATATGCAGTCCACCAAACACTATACTCCAAACATAATATGCGAAATGCTTTATGCAATTCATGAAACAGTATATGCCAAACGCTATAGGCAATAGGAAAACCGCTATACTCAGTAGGCAAAACGCAATATGCTATAGGCTATATGCAGTAGGCAAAATGGTATATGCAAAACTTAATACGCACAATGCTATTAGGCAAAATGCTGTACTCAACTATACTCAAAAATTTATACACAAAATACACAAGCTCACATGCTCTCACTCACACACATTCACACATGCTGTCACTTAACACTTGCGCTCTTACTTTCACACACAAAAACACACACGTTCACTGATGAAGAGTTGTGTAAGGCAGTGCTTTGCAATGTGTTTCACAACTTTTTGGAGCTGAAATAGCTAAGCAATGATAATTCAACAATCCACTCATTAATGCAATCATTATCAACCACATAGGCAATGCCGTGCCTATATAGCTATTATGTATATACTAGTTGAACAGCCCGTTACACGGGCCACAGTGCCTCTGGCAGCCGGTCACGGGACAGTCACGCGCAGCGGAGACTGCCCGCGCCATTGCCGATACAGAGCTGGACGCTCCTTCGGAGCGCCCAGCTCTGTATCAGCCGCGGCGCGGGCAGTCTGTACTGTGCATGACTGCCGCACGCACAGCCGTGTCTACTGCGCATGTCCGGCGTTACACACAACTTAGCGAATTATTATATAGGATAGGATGGTTCACTGTCCTTCCCTCCACTGGTGGCTGAGGGGCCCACATCCAGTGAATCACCACAGGTCAGTGATTTTGACAGTAGTGGCCAGAGGCTGGGAAAGCCACTTCTGGCCACTTCTGTCAAAATAGCTGCAGTGAGATTCACAATGCCCACTCCTGTGAAAATCTCTGCAGTAAAATTCACAGGAGCAGTGGTTTTCACAAGAGTGCCCAGGGAAGCAAACCCTACCTCTCTTGCCATGCTTGTGAAAATCGCAGCAAGACTCACAACCATTGCCTTGCAGCAGTTCTCAGGCATGCATGTAGTGCTGAATCACACGGGCAATGCCATGCAACACTCAGCATAAGAATTTTTTCATCATAGTTCACTTCGGTAAGAAGGATGTGTAACTTGAATATTTAAAAACTTAAAACTAGGATTTATTAATGGCGCAGAACATAACTTCAGATGTGCTCATTCTTTAGAAGTGAGATGATTTATGACATTAAAAATATTCTTTAGAGCATAAGTGGCTGTTCTACTTGCTTAATCTGCTTGTGTTAATAAACAATTGTCTACTTACTCCTTGGATAAACAGCATTTCAGAAATCCTCAGATTCCTTTGTCTTTGATGGTATCTAATGTTTGCCATGTAATGGGTGCGTATTTTTTTCACAGTAGCTTTAATCTGTAAAGTCTAATGCAAACTTGAAAAAAGGAACTTTTTCTTTATAAAAAGCGGATGAGTAAAAAAGATATGCTGGCTTAATCATAGCCAGGGATAGCACATGTTTTACTCATAAATCAGTATCAACCAACAAACGTGATTCAATTTAATATATTTACATTTCATTGCATCTAGAAATGGGAACTGTAGTTTAGAAATAATAACTGATAACTGTTGATTTTATCAACAAATTGACTTTCCTAGGTGGGTTTCCTTCACACAACAGGCAGTTATATGTATTTCACTGTCGTCCAATACAGGTCACTGGTACCATGGGATGTGTAGTCCCCTTTAATAGGCAGGAACAATTATGCAAATAATTTGCAAGGGGCGGAGCCTCCCCTCTTACTTAAGCCACCTTCTGGCCAGAGCCACCCATATTGAATTGTTCCTGGTGTGCTTGCACACCAGGCAGAGAACAGCTATGCTTCTTAGAGTTTTATTATTTTTTATTCAAATATGGAATACCACCATTAGGAGGGTGACCATGGCTGTGAATTGCCCTCTTCAAAGTGGCTGGTGCAGCTTCCAGGGATTTCTGTGGACCTATACCTGAAGAGGGGACAGCTTGTGTTAAGCAGCTCCCCTGTTGGGGAAATTACCTCTGGTTCTTTCCCTCCCTATCATGGTCACCTGAAGACAGAAGTCTGCGAGAAAGGTGAGTCACCCATCGAGTGCTGAAGGTCCACTTGTCCCCACAGTGTCCCTTTGATGGGCTTGTATTTGGGAGTTTTAATACACTCCAGCACTCATAGGGTGTTTTTATTGCATTATCACTATTTATGCAATTTCTGTGTTATTCTCTGAGTTTTGGAGCATTGGGTATTCATTTATTTATGTTTCTCATGTATTTCATGCTTGTTTGGGCACTTTTTAATGTTTTACTAAACTTTATTAAAAATGGTGTTCCGCGCCTTTAAGCGCGGCTTTTTCCCGCTCAGCAGCAGAGCTCCTTTACTCTCTATGGGAATTCACAGTTTGGGACATATCTCTGAAACCGCTTGTCACAGCAACTTCAGAGTAGGCTCATTTTAATGCTAGGCTCCTGCCCTATCATCCGGTTGGTGTTTTATTACTGTAGGGGGCTCAGGGGGGCTTCGGGCACTGTTTGGGGTACTTGCATAGGGAAAACTACATTTCCCAAGAGCGCTTAGCTCGCGCTTGTTTCTGATTGGCTGTCATGACGGCCGCCATTTTGTGGTACTTTTCCAAGGCGAGTACACTACGCAGGGACCGAGCCTTCTCTCTCCTCACCAGATTAACCCTTCGCTGGCCAGATAAGTCCGTTTTTAGACCTTTTCTGGGGTGAAACTTTAATCTTTAACACTTTTCTGGGTGATAGTGTTTTTTGTGGGGTATATTGACGCTGTGAGCATGTCTACTTCACTGGAGCTAGGGGCTAGACCCAAGTCTAAGGAGGCTGGGGGGTCTTCTACCCCCATGGCGTTTTGCTCCTCTTGCCACATTGGGCTGGATTGCGATAATGTGGGGGATCTATGCCCTAATTGTACTGATAAAGATAGCAACCCTGGGCTTCCCAGCCACGCTATTGAGCCATCTTGGGTGAGGGAGTTTAAAGCTGCCACTAGGGATCTCAGATCCATGCTTCAACTCTTTCCCTCTCAGGTACAGGGGGCTCTCCAGGTCTGGCAGACCCCCTCTACTATCAGGACCTCCCTGCCTAAGCCACAGGGAGCTCCTGATATCACTGATTCTTCTGAAGAAGAACTTTTACAGGATTCTGATGCTGAGGAACGTACTGTTATTGAATCTAACAGGTCCATTGGGGACCCCTATGAGTGTGACCCTGAAGTTTCGGCTGAGGGTCTGATCAGAGCGGTTCTGAATACGCTCAACCTTCCTCTGACTCAGGAATCCACTTATGATCCTACTGATGTTTTTCAGAAAAAGCCATCTAAACCTGTTGTTTGTTTTCCAACTAACCCTACTCTTGCCCGTCTGGTTTCTGAGGCATGGAAGTATCCTGATAGATCTTCCTCTGTCTCCAAAAAGTTTGCCAAACTTTACCCTTTTCCCGAAGCGGAGCTGGCAAAATGGGTTCATCCTCCCAAGGTGGATGCTCCTGTGTCTAGACTATCCAAATCTACTGCTTTGGCTGTCTCAGATGCCTCTGCCTTGCAGGACTGGACGGATAAGAAATTAGAGCTCTCTCTTAAATCTATTTTTGCCTCTATTGGCACTGCCATGCGCCCCACCTTTGCTGTGGCATGGGTTAATAGGGCTATTGCAGCCTGGACTGAACGACTGACTGAAGCGGTTCGCCAGGATGCGCCTGTATCTGAACAGTTGCAGCTTCTTGCTAATATCACTGAAGCTCAGAACTATGTTGCTGATGCTGCTTTTGATGCTGTGCGCATGATGGCGAGGGCCTCCACTTCTTCTGTGGTGGCTAGACGCGCTCTTTGGCTGAAAATTTGGTCTGCTGATACAGCCTCTAAGAAAGCCTTGCTTTCCTTGCCCTTTCAGGGGAATTTGCTCTTTGGCTCTGAGCTCAAAGAAATGATCAGTGAGGCTACTGGCGGTAAAAGTACTCTTCTACCCTCAGTCTTTAAGAAAAAGTTTCCAGCCAAACGCAATCGGTCCTTTCGTTCCTTTCAGACTGAGACACGCTCCTCGGCCCAAACGGGTCCTCCCACTACGCGCTCCTCCTCCAAGCCCAAACAGTCCTGGAGGCCCAAAGTTGCCTCCAAGGCCAAGACCTCCAAGACTGCTTCGGCATGACTCGCCGAACCCGGGTCCGCATCCGGCTGTAGGCGGTCGTCTCCGCATCTTTCGCCGGACTTGGGAGGAGTCAGTGGCGGACCCATGGGTTCTTCAGGTGGTGTCAGAGGGATACAGGATCCCTTTCTCTTCCCTTCCTCCTTTTCGGTTCCATTTTACTCGTCCTTCTCAGGAACCCTCAAAAAGGCGTCTGTTCGACGACGCTATTCAGGATCTCTTGGACAAAGAGGTCCTGGAGGCGGTTCCGCAGGGGGACACAGGTTCAGGATTTTATTCCAACCTGTTTGTGGTAGCCAAAAAGGACGGAGGAACCCGTCCCATCTTGGATCTCAAAGATCTCAATGCCTATGTGGTGACTTCCCACTTCCGCCAGGAGTCCCTGCGCTCTGTGATTGCAGCAATGTCTCCAGGGGAGTTTCTTGCCTCCCTGGACCTTCAGGATGCTTATCTTCACATCCCTATTCATCCAGAGAGCAGGAAGTATCTCAGGATTGTCTGCCACAGGGGACACTTTCAATTTACAGCGCTCCCCTTTGGACTGACTACAGCTCCTCAAGTCTTCCAGCGGGTGCTGGGCTCCTTGATAGCGGTGCTCCATCAGGATGGGATCAGAGTGACACCCTACATGGACGATCTCCTACTGAAGGCCTCCTCAGCGGAGCTTCTCCACCAGCAGTTGCAGAGGTGCATGCACACCCTGAACCGTCACGGATGGATCCTGAATCTGGACAAGTCGGACTTGATTCCTTCTCAGAGGCTTCTGTTCCTGGGTCTCCTGTTCGACACTCGCCAATGCATGGTGTTTCTTCCAGAGGACGTGGCTCACCAGATAGCCGTCAGAGTGGCTGGGATTCTGGACATGGACGAAATTCCAGTTCCGAAGTTGTCGTCCTTAGTGGGGAAGTTCATTTCCACGATCGAAGCAGTACCATTTGCCATGGCCCACTCCAGGGATCTTCAGAGATTTGTGATCCAGACGTGCAGGAATCATCCAGATCATCAACATCTGTCTGTTTCTCTTCCTCCTCATGTCGAGTCGAGTCTGCACTGGTGGTTAGATCTCTCTCATCTCTTGAAAGGGAAATCCTTTCTAGTTCCTCATTGGACCACAGTCACAACGGATGCCAGCCTTCGGGGCTGGGGTGCAGTCTGGGGTCGCTTCAGTGCTCAGGGGAAATGGGGTCTGGAGGAATCCATGCTCTCCATCAATGTTCTGGAACTTCGAGCTGTCCGGCTGGCCCTGAGGCACTGGGAGTCTCAATTGACCGGTCTTCCAGTCAGAGTAGAGTCCGACAACGCCACGGCGGTGGCTTACATCAACAGACAAGGCGGCACAAGAAGCGGTTCCGCCTGGTGGGAAGTCAAGGATATTTTGTCTTGGGCAGAAGATCACGTGCCTGTCATCTCTGCAGTACACATTCCAGGCGTGGACAACGTCATGGCAGACTTCCTCAGTCGTCACACCGTCGACAGCGGAGAATGGGCTCTTCACCCAGAGGTGTTTCTCATGCTCACTCAACGGTGGGGGATGCCAGTGGTGGATCTGATGGCTACCAGACACAACAGGAAGGTTCCGGTGTTTTGCTCCCGTCTGAGGGACTCCCTTGCTCTAGCGGTGGATGCCTTGTCGATCCCTTGGGACTTCTCCCTGGCTTACATCTTCCCCCCTCTTCCCCTATTGATCAGAGTTATTCAGAAGTTGAAGAGAGAACGTTGCCCTGTCATCCTGATTGCTCCGAACTGGCCTCGCCAGTCCTGGTTTCCGGAATTGATGGCCATGTCAGTGAAGGATCCAATCCCACTTCCAGCCCGTCCGGACCTGCTTCTTCAGGGGTATCTGTGGAAAGAGGATGTTCACTCTCTCCGTTTGATGGCATGGCGGTTGAATCCTCGATTCTAGCTCAGAAAGGCTTTTCTCCTTCTGTGGTGTCGACGATGCTCAGTGCTCGTAAGCCTGTGTCTTCCAAGATCTATCATCGCATTTGGTCAACTTTCGTGACATGGTGCTCTGTCAAGCAGTTGCCTCTTGACTTCCATCTTCCCACTGTCCTGGCCTTCTTGCAGGACGGTGTGGACAAGGGGCTCAGTCTGAGTTCCCTCAAAGTTCAGACCTCTGCCTTGTCTGTGTTTTTCCAGGAACGGATTGCCATCCTTCCTGATGTGAAAGTCTTCTTCCAAGGTGTGACTCATGTTCGACCTGCCTTCAAGAGTCCTGCTCCCCAGTGGGATCTCAATTTGGTGCTGGGTGTTCTTCAGCGACCATCGTTTGAATCCTTGGCTTCCATTCCATTACGTCTTGTGACTTGGAAGATGGCCTTCCTTTTGGCTATTGTGTCAGTACGCCGGGTGGCAGAGTTACAGGCATTGTCTTGTAAACCTCCTTACCTGGTGTTCCACAAGGATAAGGCTGTGCTTCGCACTACCAAGGAATTCTTACCCAAGGTTGTGTCTGAGTTTCACATCAATCAGGAGATTGTGGTTCCCTCTTTCTGCCCTAATCCTTCATCTGCCAAGGAAAGAGATCTCCATTTGTTGGATGTGGTGCGTTGCCTCAAGTTTTATGTTCACCGCACCGAATCTATCAGGAAGTCTGACGCTCTATTCGTCATTCCTGAGGGGCCTAGGGCAGGAAGACCGGCTTCCAAAGTTACCATTGCCTCTTGGATTAAGGCTACCATCCGTGAAGCCTATAAGTTGAGGAATAAGCATGTTCCCTTCAGGGTGACTGCCCATTCCACCAGATCTATTGGGGCCTCCTGGGCCTACAAGAATCAAGCTTCTGCTGATCAACTGTGCAGAGCGGCCACTTGGTCCTCTGTGCACACTTTTTCTAAGCACTACCGAGTTGATGTACTGGCATCGGCTGATGCCAGCTTTGGAAGGAAGGTCCTGGAGGCAGTCTTGCCTGTGTAGGTCTTCCGCTCTGTGATCCTTAGTGCTTCCTTACTGTTGAGCCCGGTTGGCTCGTGTTCCGTGTGCTGTGTTAAGTTCAGGGATTGTTCCCTTGGTTGGTGTCCGTTGACACTTACAGTTTGGGCTATGTTATCAACTGGTTAACAGTTCTAGTGACTTGGGCCTTGCGCCTGGTCCTTGCCTTACTTCCCGCCTCTGGATCAGCTCAATGTTTGTACATCCCATGGTACCAGTGACCTGTATTGGACGACAGTGAAAATAGGATTTTAGTCTTACCTGTTAAATCCTTTTCACTTAGTCCATACAGGTCACTGGTCTCCCACCCTGTCAAGGGACCAGTCTTGGCTCTCCTGTGGCATTCAGTGGGAGACCGTTCAGGCATGCTCACAGGAGTCTTTCTTTTTGCTTACCTGGGGTCAGTTTAGGGTCTCAAATCAATATGGGTGGCTCTGGCCAGAAGGTGGCTTAAGTAAGAGGGGAGGCTCCGCCCCTTGCAAATTATTTGCATAATTGTTCCTGCCTATTAAAGGGGACTACACATCCCATGGTACCAGTGACCTGTATGGACTAAGTGAAAAGGATTTAACAGGTAAGACTAAAATCCTATTTTATTGTCTATCTTATCTGCAGTTAACCCCGTAACGACCCATGACGTACATGTAAGTCTCGAGGTGGATGTCCCTAAAGGACCAAGGACGTACATGCACGTCATGGAATTCAGGGCTCCCCGCGCAGCTGCACGCCGTTCGGGGAGCCCTGAATGCGATCACCAAAAAAAAAAAAAAAAATAATAAAAATGGTCCGTGGTCCTTAAGTTCTGGCCGGTCCTTAAGGGGTTAAAGGGATAGTATTGCTTCGCCATAAAAGCAGTTCCAATTAATCTTCATAGTATTTGGGCCATGGAGAGTGTTATTTCAATATTGTTAGAGTTGTAGTTCAAGAGTAATTGAATGATAAAGTATCTCCCTCCCACCCCTTTTACTAATGTAACACTGCTCACCTCAGAGCAGCAAGGTGGTGTCCAGGTGGCTTGCAGAGAGGGACAATGCTCAATTAGCATAAGGGAAAAACATGAAAAAATATGGAGATCATGGGGGCAATGTGAGGACAATATGGAGATGATGGTGGCAAGTTGGAGCTAATTGGGGACAATGTGGAGATGATAGGGGCAATGTGAGGGCAATATGGAGATCATGGGGCACAACGTGGAGATTAGGAGCATTGTGGAGGTGTCCAGTGCAGATGGCCCACGGGGGGGGGGGGGGGGCACTTCAGATTTCTGTGCCTACAGGCTCCTGAGATGTAAATCCAGCCCTGATTACTATCCCTTTAAGTGTCTAGTCATCTCTTTTAAAATCTGACTCTAGAACACAGCTCCTTACAACACAAAAAGGCTTCAATAGTCTTGATTGATCATAAGGGATACAAGTCTTTATCAAACTGAAAACTGATACAGATACCACTGGACTACAATGGAGTTCAAATGCACAAAAATCAACTCTATAGATGTGTCTGACTGCTGTATGACGGACATTTATCTAGGTAAATTAATTAAGAACCATTTATTTGTAGGGCATAGTTCCCCTTTCTTATAGTGGAGTTATTTCTTTGTAATAGTTTAAGAACTAGGAACCACATCAGGGAAGCTGAAGAGGTGCGATTCTGGGGGAAACCAATGGAATCAAATTCAAATAAACGTCCATTGATTTAATTTGGCCTTTTAGCCCCTATAGTAGAGAGGCCTCCAAAACAATACAAAGACCTTTCTAGCATTCATGTGATTAAACCCATTTAAATCAATGGAAATGCAGGTAATTTTCATTTGTTCTGTGTTGTGCAGTTGATTTACTGCAACACTGCACCTCTTTAAATTTCTGAATATGGCACTAGGTCTATTTTCTAGATACCAGTTCTGTTCTATAACAAGTCTACTATATGGAGATCAGGGCATGCTAGGTATCATTAGCTCCACCCATGACCATCTTCCCATTCCTCACATGGTTCTGCCCCCAGTCCCATCCACTGTTTTCCACTGTTACCCTTGGCCTATAACATACCAATTAAAAAAAAAAAAAAACGCATTAACCTCTTGGTTGCTGGAGAGATCTCTGCGTTGAAGATCACGCTAGCATCCAGTGAGTAAAAATAATAGCTTGTAAAGGATTGTACCTCTGGAGCAGGGACACTGAGATTGCTCTGGCCATGCCCACAATTCAGAATATGGTTGTGGCCAGCACAGCTGAGGCGCCCCTCTAGATTTGGAACTCTAGGCAGTTGCCTACTCTTCCTATTGCTTGTTGTGGTGATGGAATGCAGATAAAATGAAACAGTATTTGGATTTACAGTATAAATCCCTACTGATGGTGTTACTCATGTCTAATATTTTCAGGAACTCATTTGTGAGGTTACGGCATCTCTGCACCAATACATGGATCCATAGCACCAATGTTCCTATAGATGTAGATGAGGAGAGACCAATACGTCTCATGGTAAGTGGGGAGAGTGGGTTAACCCTTTGAGTTCCAGAGAAGTATGCAGCTCATTGCAGAGCAATGTGTTGCATACCCCTCTGGCCATCAAAGGGTTAATGATAAAATCAGTCCATTAGGGTAATAAATATGCCTCCTAGGTTTGGTTTGGCTTTTTGCCTCTTGAAAGTTAGTGAGCTCTTCAATGCAGTGCTTCAGAATGCATTGGATATGTAGCTAACATTCGGAGGTGAAATGACTTAAAGGGTTAGTAATATTAGAAAATAAACGGAGCTCCGATATACCAGTACACTTTTTAACCATGTAGAGCGGTATATCAGTGGTATTGGTGCTGTAGTTCAACAGCAATTCAATTATAAACAATCACTCTCCTACCCCTTTTACCTCAGGTATATGCCTCCTCCTCCCCTCAGATGTGTAATGCGCAGCGAGGGACAATCTTCATCCATTGAGTATATGGAAAACCCTGCCCCCCCTTAACAAAGGAGGGCAGGGTTTTCCTTATGCTCAGTGAAGATTGTCCCTTGCTGCTTTCCATCCGGACCTGCATGAGAGGCAGCATTAACTAAATAAAAGGGTGGGAGGGAAATCTTTTATAACTGAATTGCTGTTAAACTACAACTCCAATACCATTGATATACTGCTCTACATTCTCATTTTACTATCCCGTTAAAGTGGAAAGGTCACCTGTCCACATTCTCACCTCAGTAGCAGCACCCACCTTGACAAGATTTGACAAAATGTACTTGGTCATCTTATGCAAATGAGCTAGTATTGCCCAGCAGAGAGAGGCAAATGGAGGAGAGAGTGTTGTATAATGTTAGTTTCTGACTGGCATGTCAGGCAGTACTGTCTAATTTGCATAAACTAACAAATAAAGGAAGCTACATGCCTAAAACTGTTAATTTAAATAAAAATGTCTAACATAAATATGCTTGATTTTAAAAGCTCTTTCACATACACACATTTGTTACAAAATGACAGTTCCACTTTTAAACAGTAAGAGTTTGGAGAATTTCATTTTATCCCTTATGGTGCTGTTTATTTACTCCAGATTTGCTTCTGGTTTCTTACTGCATCTGCCTCCCTATATTCCGTTACATCCAGCTCCCCTCTATTTTTCCTCACCTTATTTCTGTTTCATCTATCCTCCTAACTTCATTACTTTTCCCATCTTTCCTTTCAGCTAGGTACTTGTCCCACCAAGGAGGATAAAGAGGCCTTTGCCATTGTCTCTGTACCTGTGTCAGAGATTCGTGACCTAGATTTTGCTAATGATGCCAGTTCAATGTTGGCTAGTTTTGTGGAACGCCTGAATGAGGGATTCATCAGCCAGAACGACCGTAGGTATGGATTGGCATCTTAGGGGATGTGGGATGATTAACCCTTTGAGTGCCAGAGGGATGTGCAAAGCTCATGTGTTACACCCCCCTCCCACACACACACACACACACTCTCCAGTACTCAAAGGGTTTTAAAGAAACACTAATATATCCTGTTAATCAACCGCCTACATTAAGCTGAGCAGTAAATCTTAATGGTCACTGTGAATTTATTCTGCCTGGATCGGGTCTCCAAACTGATTCTTTAATTAGTACTGGTTGTCATGTTCACTGAGACAAACATGTTGCCTTTTTGCAGGACTCAAGGACCCAGAACTTTATATTTAACCCTTTGGCACTCAAAGGGTCAATGTCCTTGAATCCTGCAACAAAGAATCTACCTTCGTGAACATGATAACTTGTACTAAATAACCTTATGAGGATCAGAGGTCGTCAAGGGGTTAACAGTTGCATGATACATTCAGAACTGGTTCATAGTGACCAAAAAGGATGATCTTCCCTAATTACAGTAAGTGGGGATTTTTTATTATTATTATTATTATTATTATTATTATTATCGTTCATTTAAGGAAACTTTCTTACATTGCTGTGACAGGGAGGATAATGTGAGAAAAAGAAATGGAGCAATTCTTGGACAAACCAATGACACCTTAGGGACAATTCATTTAATTGGGGTTTTAACCTCAAGAATGCTAGAGAAATGTGTCCAACACATTGCCCAGCTAAGAGCTGGAGAGCTTTCTAGCATTCAAGGGGTTAAAAGACCCATTTAAATCAATGGGCCTTTCTGGAGTGTCTTGGCTTGCTGTAGAATTACTGCAGTCCATCTTAATACATAAGACTCATTGAGGCAAACATAATACACTTGTACGTACCAATGAAAAAGTGAATGGGAGTACACGATGAGATTAATTTGCTCCAGGTTCACAATTGTTGCCTTAATGTCTTCTATGAGGAATGGAAACCCGAAGACTCCAAGGAGTCCCCCCAAGTGAGCAATGCAGCGTAATTCATTTGTATTACCATTGCTTAACTATATACATGTTCATGAGAGGTTCATACATTATGACTGACCACTTTAGCGACTGCAAGGATGTCCTTAACTCCTTAAGGACAGGAAAAATCTGAGGTGGATTGCACTTAAGGACTGGAGCAATTCTGACTTTTTTGTCTATGTCTTTGTTCACCAGTGTGTTGTTCCCTCTAAGGCTTTTATTTCAGCCTCACAAATTATATACTATTTTTCACACACAACTAGGGATTTCTTTTGATACCACGCTTATATGGATAACCCACCATTTATTTTATTAAAATGAAAGAAAATGGTAAAAAAAAGTAAAAAAAAAAAAAACAAAAAACACCATTTTTATTTTTTCTCTTGTTATCATTTGGGAGCAATGGGTTACATTTTTATGGAGACTGCATGAAAGGTGTGACCAGTCACTCATACCTACAAAATGGGCAGTTTAAAGTGGGCACTGACCCCCAAGGGTGAAAATACCCATGTCCCTCTTTCCCTCCCTATTTTCCCACTTTTGTATTGCTAAGACTTGGTGGTGTATGTAAGTGTATTGAATTTCTCCACAGCAATAAAACTCACATTATTTTCTGTTTAAACTTAGCAGATTTGTTTTATAAATAGTATGTTTAAATACAATATTTGCTCTGTTTTAAATGTATATATATATAAAAAAAAGTTGCCCTTTAGCAGGTTAGAAATGGACCTGCATCCAGCCTTCCCCCAGCATTAGCACTGAAGGGGTTAATACACCCAACTATTGCATGATTTTGATTCATTTTATGTCTGCTTCTCTCTTCCTTACTCTCATAGTAAGGAAGAAAGAGGCAGAGAGCAGTAAACACTTTGCCTTCTTGAATGAAAATGCCAGTACATATGATCGCTCCTGGAGCGATCACATGTACCAGCAGAAGAGAGAAGCACTGAAACTGAATGCTCCAGTTCTGGAGTGATCAGTTTCAGCTTCTGCAGAACGATAGCAGCGTGCACCAAGGCGGGCTGCTATCATTTAACTCATGACGTGCCTGGACCGTCATGGGTCCTTACGGGAAGTTTACCCACGATGGTCCTGGCACATCATGGGGCGTTAAGGGGTTATAATGGAACTGTCACCTCAGTGGGAATATCTGTGTTGACAGGATTTCCTTGATTGTCAGTTTGTCAGTTTATGCAAGTTAGCTAGTACTGATCAGCAGTGAGTATAAGGTGGAGGGCAGTGTGGACTGCCTAGTTTGCATATACTGGCAATTAAATATCTTATAACCTATGCAAAAATCACTAATATATATGTAGGGGATTTTGAAAGTTCTTTCAAAAACCACCCTTTTGTTAAGGGGTTAGTTCACTTTATATCCAAGACTGTTAGATGACTGGAGTTGGAAACTGCTGATTTATACTGTATTATCATTGAAAAAGATATTCTTTTATTCTTTAGTAACAAATTATATTTTAACACTTTCCAGTCTCATTACCAATCCCATGCACATCTCAGCCTTATTAAAAGAGAGACACAATGGGGGAGAATCACTAAGCGGCAATAAAGGTGTGATAAAATGGAGATGACTTCTCTAGTTTAACACTTCTCCAATTCCTATGTTATTCTATGGAGCCTATGCACTAAGCTTTCTTCAGCTTAGGATATCTTAGTGAATAGGCTCCATAGAATAACATAGGAAATGGAGAAGTGATAAACTGGAGAAGTCATGTCCACTTTACCACCTCTTTATCACCGCTTAGTAAATCTCCCCTTTTCTCTCCTTAGTATTAAAGAATATTAACACATAAAAAGAAACTGAATGAACATATTTATATTATTGTGCCTGAAGTGTACACAATACATTACATTTTATGGATTTAGAAAATACAGGGAAACACAAGTACTTTACAGAATGAAACAATAGGGAGGGGCCCCTATTCAAGAGCTTATAATCTAATAAGAGACAGAGATTGATGGACTAAGAAGAACTGGAGTAATTCTGAGGAAAACCATCTCCACCAAAAGGTACATATAAAGTTCCCCATGCCACATTTGACTTAAAGGGATAGTAATACTTCGTTTTATCTTTATTTTATTTTGTAGGCGTTAAAAAAACATGAAGAATGATATAAGTCTTATTTCTCAAACCTTTATGGTTTATGAGATATTCACAAGGAAAGTTTCCCCTCCTGCCCCTTTTACCTAGCGTAAGCCATCTCTTCTCAGATGTGGAATGCAGTCCATAGACCAGACAGGTAACTGCAAGGGACAGTCTTCTTACAGTGAGAACAATGAAATCCCTGCCCCCCTCACACGTTTTTCAGGTTTTTCCCTTATCTTAATTGAAGATTGTCCCTCTCTGCAATCTACCTGGGCACCTCCCTTCTGCTCTGGCTGAGCAGTGTGACATCAGTAAAAGGGGTGGGAGGGGGATACTTTGTCATTGAATTACTCTAGAACTACAACTCTGACAGAATTGAAATAACACTCTCCAAAGTCCAAATACTATGATGATTAATTAGAGCTGCTTTTATTATGAAACATTACTATGCCTTTAAATTGGGAATGCTAGAGTTGTCTCCAAAACCATTGCTTTCCATTCAAGACCTATTTAAATTATGCGTGTCTATCGTTGTTAAACTTTTTCATTCATGTGTACGACATAACATCTTGCGTATGCGCTTATAAGGCTATACGTATCAATACTTTATGCATGTGCCTTTGGGGCTGTTCTCCAGCTGTAAATATTTATGGCGACTTGGCTTGTAGTTACATTAGGATGCGTGTCCATTGTCTTTCTTTTCTTCATGTATGTGCACTACTCATGCACCTATAGTTACATTTTTTCTATATGTACTTGGGGCGAGACTATCATCTCTTTGCGCATTCACCTTTGAAGTTATTCCTCAGTTGTATATATTTGAGGCTACCCGTCTTGTGGTTATATAAATAATCTTACCATTATGGTCTTTTTGTTTGATTTAGAGATATCCCTATTTTGATTATGGCTATCTATATTCACATTAATATGCAGTACCCTTTAATCTGCTTTTGTCCCGTGAGATTTCATACAAGACTTTGACATTTTGAACAAGCTCATCATGTGACTATTTTAGTATACACTATTGGAGTTTTCTACTCACTTAAACTGAACCAACGCTACCCACAATGCATCCCCTGATGAAGCCTTTTGGCAATATGCGTTGGGTTGTGTGGGTTTGAGGAGGCATTTGTGAGGGTGTTTATCTACCTGAGACCTTTCTTTATATTGATTGCTGATGAGTTTTGCACATTGTTGTATGCACCTTTGAATATTTATGCATAGTTTTGCACACTTGCTGCGTTTGCACATCTAGGGCTCGATTCTATTACCCGCGCTAAAACCGGCGTTACAAGAAAAACAAGTAACGCAAATTTTGCAAACATGTGTTACATCGGTATTCTATTGCAGAACAACATTAAAAAAAAACTGGCGTAGACAGCACTTTTCTGAGTAGTAACAAAACTGGTGCTGTCTGCTTTTTTCTGCCTACCACCTACAAAAAATGCACAAAATGTCAAAGTCCAGTTCAGTGTTAGATATGTTCTCCAGATAACAAAATCCAACAGAGTGCCCCACCTCGACATATTAACCCCCCCTTTTAAAAGTCGACTTGCAGTGCTTTCTTCCATCACATTAATCCGACAAATATTGTTCATAGTCGACAATTAACCCTTCCCCTTCCAAATCCGACTTGCAGTGCTTTCTTTCACCATATGAATTCGATGAATATTGTACATACGACATTTTAACCTCCCCTTGAAAAGTCAACTACAGTGCTCCCATGACTTTCTTTCACCATTTTTATCCGACATTTTCCTTCTCCTATTATATTCGATATGCCCTCGTATTTTGTATTGCAGAATTAACCCTATGAATACCAGAGAGGTACTGTAATATGTTTTCTACCCCTCTGGTACTCATAGAGTTAATAGGCAACCTGTATATGTATAAAAAAGGTGTTTGTTTTTATTACATATGTAATTTGTGTGGAAATGTAGTTAAATATTTAATTTATGTGTAACAATGATTTTCTTTTTTTTAAATTATATATGTAATTTGTATTAAAAAGGGACTTCAGACCTCAAGAGGGGTATCATGACCCCTCATGACACCCCCATAGCATGGGGGAGACAATTGCACCCTTTATTAATTAAAGAATATATAACCTATGTGAAACATAAGTTATATGCGCTTTAATTAATAAAGGGAACTGATTTTGCTTTCACAAGTCGGGTAACAGGATAGCAAAAACTGACTTAAAAAAAACGCCTGTTTTATTTTTAGCGCTGGTAATAGAATCGAGCCCCTAGTCTATTTATTTTCTGTTTTATTGGGCTATATATAGGGTCCAGGTAGACTGAGATTTTGTTACTCTCCTCTGCATTTGTATCAATCACTAATTATTGCATCATATTAGAAACAGATATATGAGTTTGAGAGCTGTATATTTGTTTGAAGCCTCACTTGACCTCTTCTAGTGATTTTAAGCATGTATTAATAAGTGTGCTTATTGTTGATCTGTTGATTCAATTCTATCCAATAAACTATTATCTTTTGTACCACTGACTTGTGGTTGAGTGCCTCTTTAAAGGGTCTTGCTTTGTATATGTGTATGTGTATCCCATTTAAATTAATTAACATTTGTAGTTGTCCTTAGGGTGTAGTTGGTTTGGCCAAAATGTACTCCATTTCTTTTTAGTGCATCAGCCTCAGTGCATAAGGGTTATGTGCAGAATAGTAATGATAAACATAAATTAAAAGTGCTTTGGATGCACGGAGAATGGGTGTGCCATCTAGTTTGTTAATGCTTTACTGAGGAGATGCATTCTCACGCAAGACCTGTAGATCCTGAGAGAAGTCTGTTGCCACAGGCTGGTAGATAAAGAGTTGCACAGATAGGGAGCAATGAGAGAAAAGATTTTTCATATACCGTGTACTCCAAGCTGAATCTAGTCTTAACCCTTTGAGTGCAAGTACTCAATAATCACATTTGACTATGTTTGCTCCAGTGGGAGCAGTCTTAGTAAAAAGCCATAGTTTGGCAATGTGCAGCGCCTAAACTGCTTCGATCAGCAGTTAGGGGGTTAAGGAAACTGTCACCCTTGGAAACTGTCAACCTAGAAGTCTCTCAGCTTGTATCCTTCCTGCTGGAACATCAGGGGTCTCTTTTCAGTGCTTTGTTGTGCTCCCTTGTTGGTCTGCTGGGGCTGTCGCTGCAGACCTGGATTTGGGAAGAATAAAGTACACGAAGAGAGGCATATTAAATATGCTGGTCTTCGCCAGCACATTGCCGCCATCATTTATGTATATCTTTTGTCAGTGGTTTTTAACCCTCTCTTCAGGGGTGCCTAAAAGCATGACATTTGGATTTCCCTGCTTGTGGACATGTGAGTTAGTTAAATAGCTGAGCCTCTGATGAACTCACCTGTGCGCAAGCAGAGAAACCCTAAAGACATGGCCTTTTAGGCACCGTTGTGGGGTTGGAAACCGCTGCTTTTGGATATTCATCAAGGTCCATTCTTATTCCTGACCTTATGTGTGCAAAGAAGGGAAATATGACGAAAACATATCCATTCTGGCAATACAGACACACAAATGTGTACAGAGTATGTATATGAATGTGTTTGTCCCCTTTGGCTGTAATGGAATCTGCAAGCTTGAAAAATTTCAAAATCACCTATATGTTGTAAAAGCCATTTTTTATTAAGAAAACTAGTTTTGAGTTAGTTATAGATTATGCTAGTTATGACATGCTGTGTAGGCACTTCCTGTCTTAGCCCTACGCTACCTCCCCTACTCACTGACACTGCTCAGCAATATATTGCCCACCAACCTGCCACTCAAAGGGTTAAGTTTCAGTTATTGGCAGAGGTAATATAGAGCTAAGACAGGCTGTGCTTGTATATCATGCATCAAGTAGCATAATGTATAAATATTAATATCCCCCAAACTAGTATTCTAAATATAAAATGTCTAATACACAATATAAGTGATTCTGAAAGCTTTTGTTAATAGATTATTGGGTCCCTATAAATCAAAGGAAAGTTTTATTTTTTTTGCTATGATGTAGCTGGTTTGCTCCTCAATGCTCAACGTTGCCTTGGTAAATAAAGCCCATAGTCTCCTAGATCATACATTTTCCCCCATTTTGATGGGCTTGGGGTTCTGATAACACCATATGTTTTATCCTTATAGATGGGAATGCAGGAAGTCCTATTGTAGTAATATGACACAGTAGATGCTAGATACATTACATTCCAGTATATTCAGCAGCAGGCAGGGACAGAACTCAGGACATTGTTTTCTTTTTTTTGTGAAGTAATAATGTAATTTCTCTTACATCCAAAATAGAGCACAGGAACCATGGGGTTGAGTCCCTCCTCCAGGAGGGCAGGGCACATCACAAAAGAGTTTAGGGTGGAGACTCCCTCTTCCTCCATCAGCTCAAGCCCTTGTCCTCTATTTTGAAATTCTTGTGTCCAGAAAAGCAGAAGGAATGCAGAGGCCATCCTCTCATTTATCGCTTTAGGTTTTTATTGTTTTGTTTTTTGATATGGAGCTGTATAGTCCCACATTAGGCAGTGGTGTCCCTGGGTTTTTTTGGGTTCTTTCCTATAGTTTTATTTTAGACCGATTTAAGAAGGTGTGAGTGTCCACAGAGCACGCTGCATCCTGCATCTGGAAAGCTACCACTTTGCTACGTAACAAGCAAGGGAGAACACTACAGTTCCCATACTTCCCCAGTTTAGGGTGACCACATTTCCGTTCTGCCATTCCGGGACATGTGGTTACCCTAGTCCCGCGTCTGAGGCTCCTGCCGGCGCTGACCATCTTTCTGAGGCAGACACAGAGTAAGAGTTCCCAATGGGAATTTACTCTCTGTCAGCCTCAGAAAGATGGTCAGCGCCAGCTGGAACCTCAGCCGCGGGTCTCACTTGCAGCACCAACATACCTGCTCCATCCCAGCTGTCTCGCATGCACCAGTCCAGGCAGCCAATGAAATGTATTTGCTATATGGTCTTCTTTGGCTTGCTCAACCAGTCAATGAGGACCATATAGCAAATACATTTCATTGGCTGGCTGGACCGGTGCTTGTTGCTCCATTCCGGGACTCTTTGTTGTCCTGGTGGGGGGGTGACCTGGGACGCGGGACACAGATCCCCAATAAGGGACAGTCCTGGGCATTCCGGGATGTGTGGCCACCCTACCCCAGTTTCCAGCCTTTCTTCTTACTGGCGGGCACACCTTCTGGTGGCCATCTTAATACTGCCTTGCGTATCTTATGCAGAGGCCGACTATCCTGTTCCAGTTTAGCCCTTTGCATACCAGGATAAGTACTCTTTTAGGTCTTTCTGAGGGCTTTGATTTAAACTGGGATATTTTAAACTAGTTCAGCTAGTTTTCAGACCCTTTCTCCTGGATGTGTAAGGGGAATATGATGAAATCCAAAGCTAAGGCTGCAGGGACTTCCCTTACTCCCCTTACCCACTGTTTGTCATGTCATACTGGGCTTCCAAGGGAATGCTCTGGGTATCGATGTCCTTCTTGTACTGTGGCCCTTACCACTCTTCTGGGGCCTTCCAGCACTGAACAAACATAGAAACATAGAATTTGACTTTCTTACATTATGTCTAAACCTGTGTCCCTCTAGTTTTAGACTATGGCCTCTTGTCCTAACATTTTTACTCCTTTGAAATATACTTCCATCCAGCACTTTGTTGAATTCCTTCATGTATTTGAATGTTTCAATCATATCCCCTCTCTCTCTTCTCTCCTCCAAGCTATACATGTTCAGATCCTTTAGTCTATCCTGATATTTCTTTTCCTGTAAACCAGTCACCATTTTAGTAGCCATTCTTTGAATTTTCTCTAGAGTATCTATATCCTTCTGGATATGGGGTCTCTAGTACTGTACGCAATACTTTAGGTTAGGACTAACTAGAGATCTGTTGAGTGGCATGACCACTTCCCTTTTTCTGCTACTAATGCCCCTAGCTATACAAACCAGTACCCTGCTTGCATTCCCCACCTCTTTATTACATTTCCTGCCTACCTTTAAGTCATTAGAAATAATTACTCCCAAATTCCTTTCCTCTGTTTTCTCTAACAGCACAGTACCCTTAAGAGTGTATTTTTCCTTTGGATTTTTGTGTCCCAAGTGCATTATTTTACATTTATCAACGTTAAACTGCAACTGCCACACTCTTGTCCATTCTTCTAATTTACCTAAATCGTTTGTCATTTGGCTTATTCCCCCTGGAATGTCTACCCTATTGCAGATCTTGGTATTATCTGCAAAAAGGCATATCTTTCCTTGAAGACCTTTTGCAATATCATTAATAAAAATGTTAAAAAGAATGGGCCCCAGTACAGATCCCTGTGGTACTCCACTAATAACACTCCTTTCGTCCAAATATTCTGTCAAATGTGTCAAATGCTTTACTGAAATATAGATAAGCTATATCTACTGCTCCCCCTTGATCTATTATTTTAGTCACCCAGTCAAAAAAATCTATGAGGTAAGTTTGACAAGATTTCCCTGCTGTAAACCTATGCTGTTTGGTATCTTGCAAGCCACTTAAATTCAGATATTCAACAATTCTTTCCTTTAACATAGTCTCCATTAATTTTTCCACTACTGATGTAAGACTTACTGGTCTGTAGTTACCAGACTCTTCCCTGCTACCTTTTTTGTGAAGCGGTACTGCATTTGCTAACTTCCAATCTTCTGGAACTATTCCTGTCGTTAGTGACTGATTGAATAATTCTGTTAAAGATTTTGCCAGAATACACTTAAGTTCTTTTCTCTGTCGTCCAATACAGGTTACTGTTAACTTTGGGTAGGCGAACTGCCCCTTTAAGTAGGCAGGAACAATTCTAGAAGTTAATGCAGGGGGTGGAGCCTACCTTCGCTCCTTGGCTGCAGCTAGCCAATCAGCTCCAGTAAGATTTGTTCCTTTGTGAAGATACAGGCAAGAGAACAGTTCTATAGTTTTAGCTAATTTTTTATTTTTCTGTTAGAAATGGAATACCACCATTAGGCAGATTACCATAACTGACAATGCCCTTAGATGTGGCTAGCTCAGTATCCAGGTGCTTTTGTGGACCTTAAGCCCTGGGGGGGAAATGTTGGGTTCAAGTTCTTTCCCCAGGAGTTGTCCACTGAGGCTTTTTCTTAATACATGGTGATCTGAAGACAGAAGATCTGCATGAAAAGTGAGCAACCCATTGCTGCAGGCCCACATCCCACAGTGCCCCTCCGCACAGTGGTTTTCCTTTGGAGTTCCTATTGCACACTCCTGCACTCACTGGGTTTATCTGTATGTCTGTTGGGTGTTTTGGAGCAAGTTTCTGTGGTAACTTAACCCTTTAGCTGCTGGTTTTGTATCTTTTGGGGTGTTGTTGGCACTTTCCCTGCTGGGTTCAGTGTTTATTGGGCTTAGTGACATGTTTCAGTAATGTTTGGTGCACATTTACTTCTCAGTTGTAACTTTGCAAAATTTGTGTTCACGCGCTTTTACCACATGGATGCCATTGCTCCATTCACTTCTGTGGGACTGTACAGTTTGGGACATATCTCTGCAACCACTCCTCGTAGGGACTTCAGAGATGGCTCATTTTGTTTGTCTGCCCTTGCTTTATTATCCGTTTAATGTTTTATGTGTGTTGGGGACTCAGGGGGCTTTGGGCACTGTTGGGGAACTTTGTCTGGGAAAACTACATTTCCCATGAGCGTTTGCTTCGTGAGCTCATTTCTGATTGGCTCCCACCGCGGCAGCCATTTTGTGCCTTTTCCTGAACGAGTATCCTACGCAGGGCTTGGACTCTCCTTCTCTCCTCTGCAGATTTACCCTTCATCTACCACCTATGATTATACAGATCCAGTTTGGTCCTAGGGAACACTGGTATCATGGTGGAAGTAGAAGTTGTTTCTCGTTTCCCTGCCCAGAGTTCTTGGGATGTTTGTTATATTCCCATGGTCCCTGTGTTCCATATTGGACGTAAGAGAAAATAGGATTTTAGTGTTCTTACCTGTTAAAGCCTTTTCTTTTGGAAAGGATTCCTTTTTCTTATGGAACAAATGACTCCCCAGGGTCTTAGTCTTTTGAGCTCTCTTTTATTATTACCCACTTAGTTCTTTTGCAGTGGCTGTTGTCATAAATTAAGCTGTAAATTTGAGAGGTAAGTACGCTAAAATCATATTTTATTGACAATCCCAGGATTTGTGTACCATTCTATGACATAATACTAGTTGCAGCTGAAATCTTGGGTGACATGATGCCTTTTTTTCTTGTTGACGTAGCCCAATGTATCATAGTACTCATTTGGACAGTTTTTAAGGTTTTGAGGTACTTGGAGCCACTTATCAAAGAACCTAACACTAGATCTGAAAGGATCTCACATTAGAGCTTCTGACCTTGTCTGGTGATTTCAATGTAGATGCACAGAAACATCACTAAACTATTACAATGGTTACCCCAAGATACATAAACCCATACCAATGGGGTGCTGTTTTTCACGGAAAGATCGTATTTACAGCAGAAAATTCCATGTTCCATTTTTTCATTTTTTTCAAAGATTTTCTTATCTTTGAAATTGTGGAAATGTAAAAAGATATTCCTATACTGATGTTTATAATTTACTATATTAAAGCTGAAATGAAAATATATATATATTTTAAATTCTGGGTGGACTTTCTCTGCCCTGGCAAGTGGCACTAACAATCTATTGGCATTTTCTAAAAGTGCAGGTTCTGCTGAAAAAAAATCTCGTGCCATATGTGTAAAACCACACATATGACACAAGATTTTTTTTCAGCAGAACCTGTACTTTTAGAAAATGCAAAAATGTCTCTGAAATATGTTAGACTATACACGACAAAATTGTGAAAACATGCAGCACTGGTAGTTTTTTTAATGCAGTAGCAAAGGGGTTAAACACTAGCACCTATAAATGGACTGGGACTATATACTTAAAAATGCAACACTTGCATGTATGTATGTATCTTTATTTATATAGCACCAAATGTACAAATCACTTTACAGAAGTTGTAAGAGCACTATACAAAAATACAGAACAGGGTTAAGAGCATCAGGCTAAAATGTGATCATTGCTTTATTTGCAAGGGAAAAGTGCAGCAATGGGAATCATACATTAGGAAAGGGACCCTGCCCCAAGGAGTTTATAATCTAATTATAAATCAGATGGAGGATCATAAGTGCAAATACAAGACTTAGAGAAGGAAGAGCGAGTGATTCTAATGTGAATGTCAATGTGCACATGGAGGATATTGTTACTGAGATCCTTGAGCAGGTGGGTTTTCAGGAGATAATTGAAAGTGATGAATGTGGATGATTGGCGAATGATGATAGGGAGGGCATTCCAAAGTTGAGGGGCATCCAGTGTGAAATATTGCAGCCGAGAGATGGCTTGAATAGTGTAGGACAGAAAGAACCCTTGAGAAGAACGCAAGTGACAGAAGGGGTGTAGTTAGTGTAAGAGCAAAAATATAAGAGGGTGCTGAAGAAGAGACTTAAAGGTGAGGACAACAATCTTGTCAGAAATATGATACTTTATAGGTTACCAATGGAGGGATTTCAGTAGTAGAGGAGAGGGAGAGTATGTGGAAGCAAAGGTAGTTATTCTTGCAGCTGACTTGAGAACCTACTGAAGAGGATATTTTTCTGGTGACAGCTTGGATATGGGGGAGGTGATGCTAAGGTAGAATCGAGTATGACCCCAAGACAGCGTAACTGGTTACTGAATGGATGGGTTTTAGGAGGGAACACAACCAGTTCTGTCTTAGCCATATTACGTTTAAGATTGCAGTGGGCCATCTATGATGAAATTGCTGTGAGACACTGAGTGACTTTAGACTGCACAGCCAGAGTGAGGTCAGAGAAAGAGAGGTAGATTAGTGTGTCACAGTGTAGATTAGTGTGTCTACATACAGGTGGTAATTAAAGCCAAGAGATGAGACATACCTCCCAACATTTCAAATTGCCAAAGAGGGACACTTGTGTTTTAGGGGGTGTTGCTGGGGGCGTGGCTGGTGGGTGGGACATTACCGAGAATTTTTAGGCTATTTCATGACCTATTGATACCTCCTTGTGTAACCAAATAAATGACTTATAACAAGATCTAAGTATTTTATTTACACAGAATAATTTATAAACACATATACTAACATTTAAACAAACAATAATGTGAATTTTATTGCTGTAGAGCAATATGATACACTTATATACACACCATGCAGTCTGATCTCCTAAAAAGAGGAACATCAGGGTGGGAACGAGGGACAGAGGGATTTGGGTCCAAAAGAGGGACTGTCCCTCCTAAAGAGTGACACTTGGGAGGTATGGATGAGATGACGTCACCAAGTGAGAGGGTGGAGAAGGAAAAGAGAAGTGATCCCAGGACTGATCTCTGAGGTACACCGACTGAGAGGTCATGGGGAGACAAGAAAGCGTTAGTAAAAGAGGTGTGTCACGGATGCCAAGGGTGTGCAGTAGGAGTACATGAGTAAAGGGATAGTAATACTTAAAATGTAAAAAAAAAAATATGTTGTAGGGTTTATCCCCCTGAGTAAAACAAGGTTACTCCCACTGCTGAAAGGTGTTTCATTCAAAAGTTATTAATTTTCAAATTTGAATTTTTTAGGTGCAATATCACAGTGGCCTGAAATCGTACAGTGGCGCTGTTGCTACACCATCCTATGGAGATTTATGGTCCCGGGACCAGAGCTGTCCATGGGATCGTGTAGCAACAGCGCCACTGTACAATTTCAGGCCACTGTGATGTTGCACCTAAAAATTCAACTTTAACCCTTTCGCGACACAGGACGTACATGTACGTCCTGTGTGGCTGTCACTTAGTGACAGAGGACGTACATGTACGTCCCGGAAATCCGGCTCCCCGCGCGGCTGCACGCCGTTCGGGGACTCCGGATTCTTTTAGAGAAAAAAAAAAAATGTTAGACGGGCGTTAAGTGACGGCCGCGTCTGCACGCGGCCGTCACTAAGGGGTTAAAAACTAATAACTTTTGAATGAAACACCTTTCAGCAGTGGGAGTACTCTTGTTTTACTCAGGGTGATAAACCCTACAACATATTGTTTTTTACATTTTAAGTATTACTATCCCTTTAATAGTGTCAAAGGCAGTAGATAGATCTAGTAGGATTATTATGCTGTACTGTCCATTGCAGTGTGTAGGCCATTAGTAGTTTATGTTAGGGCTGTCTCTGTGGAGTACAGTTCATGACTCTGTGGAGTATACTTCATGATAACATCTGGAAAAGAATGTGTTTTCTGATGCCTAGAATCTAGTCTTACATGTGCTCTGAGGGAGCTTCCAATGTTGTCTTTTTCAGGGCTGCCTCCCATTACCACCTCAATCTTGATAGGTGCCTGAAAAATGACAGTGCTGTATTGTCTGTGTATGGCCTGAAATAAGGTACAAGTCTTTTTGGATAGAAGACATGGATATTAATCTCATTAGATTATCTGCCTTAGCTCTTATGTTTCATTACAAAGCATAAACAGAATTAACCAAATTGTATCTGAAAAGGACAGCCTATACATGCATTAAAAATCAAGTTTTGGATTATATTTTTTGGGGATTTAACATAAATTAAATACTTTTTACATATGCTAGATGTAAGTACATTGTATTGAAAGGTTTATGAACCATTTTCATTTTTTGTGTGTTAGTGTTCCTTTAAATGGTGGCTCAACTTTCCTCTTTACTCATTTAGATATGTGTGTGTGTTTTACAAGGGCCATGTGTATCTACATAAGTATATATTTGCTTAGAAATATTGTGTGTGTTTAACTATATAGTCAAACAACTTAACCCCGCCCAACCTGCCTACAATAACCTCCCTCAGCAATATCAATTTACTGTGCCCATCAACAGAGTTATATGAATCATCCACCTTCGGAATGAATAAACCTTATACTTCCTGTCCCAGTGCTCACAGGGGAAATATTCCTATAGAAATAAGGGGCTCTTAATGTCATTAACACAAATGCTTAGGTAGGAGTCCTTTATACAGCCGTTAGTTGTATCTGTTTACATATTTTTTGCAGTGTATCTGAAGTTGCTTGTATTTACTGTGCACCAATTTAGGTGTGTATTTAGTTTTCACCTCCACAAAATAAACAATCAGTCTGAAATAAAGAATGATTCTAATGGGACATGAAAACCTTCATTAGGTAGTAAATAATATCTCCCTGTTAAAGAGACAGTAATGTCCCAGAAAAAAATATCATTTTGTAGGGCTTAAAAAGGTGAACTAGATGCAAAAAACCCTATCTCTCAAACCGCTATGGTTTGAGAGATATTCACTGTCAAAGGAGGCTCTTCAGCAGAGCCTCAATCACGTTATTTAAAACAAATTACTTCATTGGAATGGTCTACAAAGTGTGCTTGCAAACCAGACACACTTTGTAGACCTTTCCAATTAAGTCATTATTTTTAAATAACGTGATCGCGGCTCTGCTGCGGAGCCGGCATTTGGTCCCCGGACAGAATTCCCCTGCAGTCAACACAGCGCTGACGTCAGGGAAAGGGGAGGGGGGAACTTTGACAGTGAACATCTCTCAAACCTTAGCGGTTTGAGACATAGGGGTTTTTTTACATTTAGTTCAACTTTTTAAAGCGGAACTACCACCTCACAAAATCTTTAGCTTAACTAAGTCTCCATCTGGCGACTTGCTGCTTAGTAGCGCTAGTTGCCAGAATTATTACCTTATTTAATAGATTTATGCTCTCTTCTATGGCTGACAGTAACACGGAGAGTGGACATCTTGCCATTGTGACATCCGCGCGCCTGCGATGTCAGTCCCAGCCGGGTCTAGGAGCCGTTGCTAGGAACCAGCCGGCTCTGGCTGGGACTGACAGCGCAGGTGCGTGGACATCACAATGGCAAGATGTCCATGCTCTGTGCTACTGTCAGCCATAGAAGAGAGCATAAATCTATTGAATAAGGTAATAATTCTGGCAACTAGCGCTACTAAGCAGCAAGTCGCCAGATGGAGACTTAGTTAAGCTAAAGATTTTGTGGGGTGGTAGTTCCTCTTTAAGTCCTACAAAATGATAAATATTTTTTTCTGGGACATTACTGTCCCTTTAATCCCTTAATGACAGCCGCCACAGCACTCAGCTGGAAGTTAAGGATCACGGGTCATTTTTTTTTGTTTTTGCACAATGGATTCTGGGGTCCCTGACCGACTTGCAGAATTCTGCGACGTGCCATGACCATCATCAATCTTCAATTGCCAGAACTGGAGTGATAGTCCTGGCACATCCAGGGTCAGTAAGCGGTTATGTTTCAGACTAGCAGAATTCAGTTGCTAACATAGTAAATGCCTCTCTGTTTTATGAGCAACAAATTCCAAAGCAAATTCTTTACACATTAAGATACTTTTATTTATAACCCTCTGAGTGACAGAGGGTACACAATGCATTGCAGAGCAATGGGTACATACTCACTCCTAAGGCACTCAAAGGATTAAGGGTAAAGTTCTTCTTGCATTAGCCATGCCATATATTTTCCATCCCAGGGCTGAATAAGCTAAGCCCTCTTTCTCCTATTCCACTGGTTGACTTCACTATTGATCAAGCCGTACCATCTTGTTCTATTGTTTTTCCTGCATCAAGTCACATAAATGGTAATTTTCCTGTAACGTGTCATAACTTGAAAATGTCTGATCTAACCCACTGAGGGTGAAAAACAAAAAATCGCTATATAATGACGCTGTATATCTGTAAAACACCACACTAATAAGTGATGTTGGAGAAGTACACTGTTAGTGGAATGGCACTCAATATAAGGATGCAGAGTATTTATACAGTAATAGTGAGCAAGTTCAGCTGTATAATAATCTACGTGCCAGTATTAAGAATCACAAAGGTTATATAAGAGTTGCTGCAGGTGGCAGATATACTCTGTGCACTGGAAGGTGAATATGTGCAAGCCACAATGGACCAAAAAACTGCAGAAAATCTATTGCCTACTGCAGCAGAATTCAGGATCGGTTAACAATCTAACTGAATTTCCCAACCGTTAAGAGTGGGACTGATGCTCCTGCATAATAAACTAATGAGGTCCACCGACTATCAGAGCAGAGTTGCTATGGTAATCCAGTCCGTGAGCTGATAATACAATACCTTCATTATGAGTCTTTTAGAGTGAAACTTTTTATTTATTTGCAATATTAAAATCAATGCCTAAACCATAAGACATTAAAATAGAAGGTTCATAAACATATGAATAACATCACCAAAAAATCATGGCATCCAAATTAGGGGAAAGAAAATACAAATAAAAAGTCTGATTGAAATATTGGGAATATAAAGTAAATCTGAGAAAGTAATATATGGACATAGCAGGAACGAGAGATCAGAAAAAATATTCCCGTATTAGGAGACATTCGCTGAGCATCTCGTCCCCTAAATACAAATCAAGAATTCCCCTTTCAGTATTGATACCAGTTATTATTCTAACACTGTGAGACTATAAGAGACAGAAGAAAAACAGAAACAGAAAAGAGGACAAAACAAGAAGGGAAAAAAAGAAGAAAAAAGAAAACAATCCTTCACAGCGAGCCCCATCCCCGGCACAACCCCCACGGAATCCACCAGTCCACGGGCGGAGTGAAAACAAAAAGGAAAATACAAAGGGAAAAAGAATGAAATATCTGGATCTAAAAATGATATGGAATGCACTAGATAAAGTTGAAAAAATGGATGTAGTCATCAGAATATCCCGAAGAAGGTACCAAGACGTATGTTGGAAGCATAATGTGTAATTGGAACGTATGGTGTCAGGAATAGTTGATATATGAGACTCCCAAATTTGCCAAAATCTAAGTACTAAATTCTCCTTCCTAGCCAAAGAAGCCAACCATTCAGAGCGGAGAACCAAGGTAGTTTTCATTATAAGTCTTTTAACTATAAAACAATTCACAGACAGGGAAATTCTGTCTTGGTCTTTTCAGACAGCTAGTGTTGCCTTGGCAACTTTAGATCTTTAGGTGACCTCAGGACATGAGATGTAATGGAAGAGACAAAAAACTGCATTTTAAAGTGTGTCTATCATCACTCACAATCTTAAATGGTGACCGGCAGATTTAAATAAAGTTATTTTTATTCATTACTATTTCTTTAATCTCCCTGTAATAAGTACATTTTCTTTGAAACATGTTACATGGGCTCTTTTGTTCTGTGGACATCATAAACAAGCATATGCAACTAGTATCTGTAACTGTGTTTCATGCTGCCTGGTCTGGTGGCCATTCAGTCCTTCAACCACATGATTGCATCTCCATGCAGTTCTTCCTCATTTTGAGAGCATCCTTCCTTGCAGCCTGTTTGTGCAGCTTGTTGAATACCTTCTAATGTCATTGGCACGTGTGCATGTCTTTGACTACTTGTCTCTACAACTTTTGATTACAGACTGTTTGACTGATTGATGTCATGGGAGAGAGTATGTCATGTACTCTTTAAGTATGCCTCCTTGAAAATCCATTTTTCTTGTTTCATCCTCATATTCTTGGTAGTTCTTCTGTTTGATGTTTCTGATACTGACCCTAGGCTAGACTTTGGACTAAGCTGACCTTTCCTGTGATTGTGATATGAGATTGCCTCTTGGACCTCATCACTGACCCATTGGTTTGATTCTGGTTTTTGTCAACATCTCGTGTGACTTTAGCTTGTCTTCTACACCCCAGTCTTTACTGTATGTGGCCCCCAACCTCAGATAGTTCTTCTGGATTCTGTTGTTTTTCTGCCCTCTCCAACTTTAGCTCATCTGACTATGTATTTTTTCTACAAATTGGCAGTAGGTTTCTCTGAACTACTTTTCCTATAACTCAGCCTCACAAAACATGGTGCTCAACTGCTGGTGGCAAGCTGTCTGCCTGCCCAGCTCACTGCTGTTACCATTGTGTTTTTTGCTTTTCTGTATCTCTATCCCAGCACTCTGATTATGTTTGATTGTGCCCTGTAATTATACTCTATAAAAGTTATTGAGGCTGATTAAATTAAAAATTTAGAGCAAATCTAAGGCAAAATAAATGTACCACAGGGAAAAAAAATAAAAATTCCTTTTGATGTAAATGTCTGCTAACCCTTTAAATGCTGTGAGAAGTCTCCAGCATACTGCTTGCGCAATGCACTGGAGACCTCTTAAGCGGTCATGGGGAATGTTATGATTTTTCTCTTTGTTTCATATGGAGCTGTTGGGTTGCTGCTCAACAATTTCTCACATAGGCCTATATTTATAAAACTCTAGTCATTCTGGAGTAAACAAATTGTACCATAAGGGACAAATAAAAATCCCTGTAAAAGTAAAGTGGACTTTTAACTCCTTGAGTGCTAGAGAGGTCTCTAGTGCATTGCAAATCAATGCATTGGAGACCTCTCTAGGAGGTTTAACAGCTCTTTTTAAGTGCATTTGAATTTTGGAACCTTTTTTTACTCCAGAATAACTACACTTTTATCTACTACTTTTATAAGTATGGCATACCTCCCAACATTGCAAATGACCAAAGAGGGATACTTCTGACTTAGGTGGCTTTTCTGGGGGCGTGGCTGGTAGGCGAGGCATTTCCAAGAATTTTTAGGTTACTTCTTGACCTATCTGCACCTCTTTGTGAACTGATTAATGATTTAGAACAAGATCAAAATATTTTAATTACACAGATTCATTTATTAACACATATATTGAAGATTAACAACACATTTATGTGAGTTTTGTTGCTGTGGATCAATGTAATACACACCACACAGTCTGATCTCCTAAAAAGAGGGACAAAAGGGTAGAAAAGAGGGACAGAGGGATTTGGGTCTCAAAGAGGGACTGTCCTTCCTAAAGAGGGACACTTGGTAGGTATGGTATGGGCCTCTCACAACCCTGTAGAATTTTTTTTCACTTACAGCCGCAACTGACATATGTAGGCCACAACAGAATCTACTACAAGGCAGAAGGAAGGAAACCTCTCCTTACTCATTTTAAACTTGGTTAAACCTTGACAACATTTAAGCTGCTCTAAAAAGTAATTTGCCATATTTCTGTCATGTATCCAGTCTCAGAAGCAGGGCTGGATTTACATCTCAGGAGCCTGTAGGCACAGAAATTTGAAGCGCCCCCCTGTGGGCCATCTGCACTGGATACCTCCACAATGCTCCTAATCTCCACGTTGTCCCCCCATCATCTCCATATTGCCCTCACATTGCCCCCATCATCGCCACATTGCCCTCACATTGCCCCCCATCAGCTCCATATTGCCCTCACAATGCCCCCCATCAGCTCCACATTGCCCACACATTGCCCCCCACCCCATCAGCTCCAACTTGCCCCCACCATCTCCACATTGCCCTCCATCAGCTCCAACTTGCCCCCCATTGGCTCCAACTTGCCCCCCATTAGCTCCACATTGCCCTCACATTGCCTCCCCCCGTTGTCCGTTTCCTACCTCCGTGGTAGGAGATCTGTATGTGCCTCCTTTGGCACAGTCTTGCACCTGATGGAGCTCCCGCGCGGTCTCCTATTCAGGAATGCAGAGCGCTGGGAGATGATGTCATCTCCCAGCGCTCTGCATTCCTAAAGAGGCGACGAGGGAGCTCCATCAGGTACAAGACTGGGGGGGCAATGTGAGTGGGTGCCGCCAGTGCAGCCAGCGAGGCGGCTAGTTTTTTTTGTTTTTTTTTAAAGAATATTAAAAAAAAAAAAAAAATCCAAATGGCAGGCGCCCCTCCTTGGTGTGCGCCTGTAGGCAGGTGCCTACTTTGCCTAATGGCAAATCCGACCCTGCTTAGAAGAAACTCCATGTATATAACTGTCACTCACACCTATTCCCCTACACAGAATAGCAGGTATCTCATAATGAATTCCTAAAACAGTGTAGTATTTAACAACTTCCCTGTTTCTTTACATGTCAGTCAGTGGCTTAGTCATTTGGTTGATCCAACTGGATATTTCTAAAACTTCCACTTCCACTGCATTTTAGGAATTAAATTTGAGAAAACTGTCATGTAGTAATATGTTTTATGTCTCTTTTAATTCTTGGGTACGCAGAAAAGATGTTGGAGAGGTATGGGTGATGGCGGACAGACGGGTGGGAGCATGACTGACATCAGCCTGATGACTGCCTGGCAATACATGCAGCTCCCAGAGATCAGTGCAATCAGCAATAGTCTTTCATGCGGCTGTTTGTACTGTGACACCACATATTTCCCATAAAAATGTTCAGCTGTAGGGAAGCTGCAGATTTGTCGAGAATACCCTTTGCAGGCAAAGGTCATTCATGGCTTGCAAACCAACTTATTGCCTCTTACTACTCACAGCATCAAAAATGAACCATGTGAATAAGTTCTCATCTAGCAGTGCTGGTCAATCATTTAACCCTTCAAGGACCAGAGAGATAAGCAATGCATTTATTCTTACACAGTTAAAGGAATTAAGCTGAATATTTTTTAGATCTAAATATTAGTGACCAGATCGCATTAAGGCAGTTATGCAACACAATGGAATATGTGGAGTTTTCATTAATTCCAGATGCATGAATACAAACAACTTAAATATAGACACAATAATGAACATTTAGTTTGTTTTGGATTTGGAACAGGCGTAGCACAAGGCAATTTGTCCTTGTAGATTTATGAGGCTTATACATCTTGTAGCTGATGTATACTATATTGTACTGCTCAACAAACAGGAAAAGGTTTTAAAGGGCTGAACGCTTTTGTAAAAGGCTCTATCAGTTGTTCTACTACTGTCCCACCCTATTTGTTTAAGTTTACGTATATGATGTGTAGCATTTGCCTACCTTTTATCAGTGGTTGATTCTAACCGGGGCAGTCAAAGTATTGTTAAATATTCCCTTATCAGCTCTTTGCACATTTATGATGTAACAATGAGCATCCGCTAGCTACACAAACACAGATAGCAGCCAGAACATTAAAAACTCCACATATATTAGACTTCTTTTACATAGATATTTGTATATCATTATACAAGGTAATTTTTTTATTAGTATACTGATGCTAAATACTATTATATTAAACATTTCAATTATCATAAAAAGTATGCATTTTATAGCTGACTATATGCTGTCAATGTATAAAATATTCAGCATCATTATACAGTGTGGATCATGGGTTGCAGACACCAGCCCCTCAGGTAAATGTAACAGTGCAGATTATCAGCATATCTTCACATGTGTAAATGTGGGTGAGGAATTCTAAAAGGTCCTGTTTGAATTAAGTGTATAGCTGAAAGTTCACATTAAATAATAGATATCAAACATCCTTATGGTATAGCTACTCAGCAGCATTATTATTCTTATGGTACAGCTACTCAGTAGCATTATGAAATCAGGAAGGGAGAGAATCAAGAGGGCAGGAGCCCTCCTAAAATCATAAACTAGGATAGAAAACTGGAACAAAATATATCTGTATTAAAAAAAACCCTCTGCAATAGATGATAAAACAATTTAAACATTTTAAAAAAGTACTTTGGATCAATGAATATTAAAAGATGAAAACAGAGTCCATGTAAAAAAAAATCATATGTATATATATATATATATATATATATATATATATATATATATATATACTAATACTGTGCGCAGAGAGGACTACAGTCTGAATTTGGAGCTCCCTGCACCATATCGGCACAGGCAGTCAGTACTGTGCAGGACTGCAGTGCGCACAGCCGTCTTTACTGCACATGACGGCTTCTGACAAACATCCTTAGCAAATTATAATATAAGATATGTAGCCATATATAAAAAATAGTTAGTGTACTTCACAAGAGTTACCAGATAGGAATATGGATGAGATGAGAATGATGATGAAAATGAGAGATGTCTGATGTAGATGAAAGTGATGATAGAAGGAAATCTCAAAAAAAAATTTTGATTGAAAGTGCTGCAGAATGAGATACACGGTAGCCTTGTCCACCAACTGTGGTAACTGGGTCTGGAAACACTCAAAAGACAACACACATCTGAGTGTAGTCATTTATTTGTCAAACAAAAGTAAAAACAATGCAAGTAATGCAGTCACATGTGCCCTTCTTGGGCTTTGGGCATATCAAGTGGGTCCTTTCTCTGGTAGCCAAAACATACTGTGTCCTCCTGTTCTCCTTCCTTCTAGTCCATGTGGCGTCCGCTGGGTAGCTCTCCTGATGGTATGTCCTCAAAATAGTCACTTTTTTTGATGTTAAGAAGATGGAGTTCCAGTGAAGCTGAGGGAGAATTTGAACTGGCGCCCGTAATGTTTTTTTTCACTTGCCCCCAAACAAGCAGACAGTAAGCCTGCAAAACATGTTAGAGCTCTCTCACTTCTGTAACTCCAAGCCCACACCAGGTTCTCTATACATCCCCTGTGAGTTTCCCCCACTCTTCCCTTCCACATCCTACTTGTTGGCTCTCTCCAGTGTCCTGGACCACCTCTACATTATGGACACCAGTTCAATTTCTCCCTCAGCTTCTCCAGAAGTGCATCTTCTTAACAAACGTGGTGATTATTTTGAGGACAGACCATCAGGAGAGATACACAGCAGAAAACATCTGGACTAGAAGGAAGGAGAACAGGAGGACACAGTACGTTTTGGCTACCAGGGAAAGGACGTGCTTGTAATGCCTAAAGCATAAGAAGGGCACATGTGAGTGCATTACTTATTGTTTTTACTCTTGTTTGACAAATAAATTGCTACACTCAGATTGTTTTTTGTCTGTTATGTAATGCTACCTCTCGGTTATTAAAGATTGGATGGCGGGCAGTACTTTGCACATATCTGTAAGTTTTGCGCAGCTGCCCGCATATAAGAGACGGGAGGAAGATATACCTGCCCGCTTACACACAAAGAGTGAGGTAAGACCCTAACTACAGATGGGAGTATATGTGCATCTGTCCTCTAACATATATACACAATAGACTGGTGAACTTATTGCTCATTGCTATCTCTCTATACTACTTTGGTCACATTAGTTTGATTCACAAAAATGTGGTCTAATTATAGACATTTACTACAAAACATACTAATTACATCTACAGCAGTGTTATATTGTCAGCAAGAAGTCTGCACGTCTAATAAACGGACTCTATAAGGGATAGTAATACTTCGCTTTATCTTTATTTTATTTTGTAGACTGGTGAACTTATTGCTCATTACTATCTCTCTATACTACTTTGGTCACATTAGTTTGATTCACAAAAAATGTGGTCTAATTATAGACATTTACTACAAAACATACTAATTACATCTACAGCAGTGTTATATTGTCAGCAAGAAGTCTGCACGTCTAATAAACGGACTCTATTCTTAAAGGGATAGTAATACTTCGTTTTATCTTTATTTTATTTTGTAGGCATTAAATAAAACATGAAGAATGATATAAGTCTTATCTCTCAAACCTTTATGGTTTAAGAGATATTCACAAGCAAAGTATCCCCCCCCCCCGTTCAACCAGATCAGAAGGGAGGTGCCCAGGTAGACTGCAGAGAGGGACAATCTTCAATTAAGATAAGGGAAAAAGCTGAAAAACTTGTCAAGGGGGGAAGGGCTTTCATTGTTTTCATACAAAGAAGATTGTCCTCTGCTGTTATCTGTCTGGTCTTACAACCAGATTCACATCTGAGAAGAGATGGCTTACACTAGGAAAAAGGGGCAGGAGGGGGAAACTTTGCTTGTGAATATCTCTTAAACCATAAAGGTTTGAGAGATAAGACTTATATCGTTTTTCATGTTTTTTTAATGCCTACAAAATAAAATAAAGATAAAACGAAGTATTACTATCCCTTTAAGAATTACATGCACATAGCTATCTGGCCAAATATTAGCTTTTAGGCATTTTTACTGGCATTTTTATTATATTGGTACTTATTCTTATGAGTGTATAATGTTATGTACATAATATATTTTTTATGTCTCGGTAATAAAGTGAATCTTATCCTAATTTGTAATTCACTAGATGTTTGTCAGAATCCATCATGAGTAGTAGAGACTGCCCATGCCGGAGCTGATACATAAAGGGGCGCTCCGAATTCAGACCGGAGTCCTCTCTGCACAACGTCCCGGGAAGGTGTGCAGAGAAGACCACGGTCTGAATTTGGAGCGCCCCGTCCTGTATCATCTGCTGCGCTTTCGGGTAGTCAGTCCTGCGCATGACTGCAGCGCTGTCAGTGTTGGCCCGTGTACACGGGCTTTAAAACTAGTATTATAATAAAACATCAGAAGGAGCACTCTTCTTAACATTGTTTTAGTTTTTTGTAGTATTTGACCACTGCTCTTGGGGTCACAGGATTGTAGCTGGCACCTTGTATTATTAATTTCTCCTTAAGAGATATTTTAGGATAGCACTTCAATACTCTTTGGCTTTTGCCCTTTTTCTCTTTTTACCTGCTTTATATAGATTGGTACTGACACAACATTGAGGCTGATTCTGGAGTATACTATCTGCACAATATTTAGTGCATAGTGTTCATTATCAGTGTATCAATGTTTAGGATTGTATACACAAAAGAAAAATGGTCCACTTCAAGGGCAAATCAGCTGTCCTCTGTGGGACAATTTACATTTTAATTGATTTAAATGGGGCTTTTAAGTCCTTGAATTCTGGAAAGTTTGCATTGCAAAGCAATTAGAATTGGGGGATTTTTTAATTGTCCTCTATAGTGGAGTTGGTTTTCCACCAAATATCCCTACTTTGTGAATAAGAAGCGGTGCTTGGTCCCAGGAAGGTGCACAGACAGGACTCTGGTCTGAATTTGTCTCTACTGCGCATGATGGCTTCTGACAAACATCATTAGTGAATTATAATATAGGATATATGTGTGTGTATATATATATATATATATATATATATATATATATATATATATATATATATATACTAGCAGTGTAGGACAGTGTTGCCCGTTTTAATCCTTTAATGTAGTAAAGTAAAGTGTAATGTGAAAGTAGTAGAAAAATTAACAGTGTTGGAAATATCGCTCTGTGCATGGGACCGTATTAATTATACTGTGATATGTGTTTGTGTGTGTCTGTAGGTGTGTGTGTGAAATGTTACTACGGCTTTGCAGAATACATGTAAATAGGTAAACAGGTAAACAATAATAAACTCAGGCTCTTAATGATCTGTGTTATTTACCCTGTAGTTTCTCCCTTTTGCCCTCCCCTTGTTCCCAGTGTCTCCCCCAACCTGACTTTACGCCCTATACTGACACACACATTGATACAGTGATCATCCTGAGAGAGAGAGACACATATACATCCCATAGTAAGATAGACACATCCACACACTGCCCATACTGAAAGACACACACTTTTCATAGTGAGACACATACATACATGATTAGCGTTAGTGTCAGTGATGTGAGCTCTGGTAGGTGAAGCACATTGCAGTGCATTGTAGGTGAACAGAAATAGAGCAGTGCTGGGTAAAGCCTTGAGGGAATGATGCGGGGGAGGAGAAGACAGCTCTGCACTACACTGCTTAACTCACTGAGTGGCAGAATGATATGCAAATAAGATGTGTTGCATAGCCCTGTGGCACTCAAAGGGTTAACACTTGTGGGCGGTTGTGTTTTGAAACAGGCATCATTATGAAGCACACAGAAGTGTGATTCCTCCTAAAACTGGTTCACAAAGCTTATATTGTTGTGGGGAAGGCTTTTTGGTTGCACACACACTGTCAGTGGATGTTTAGCATGCAAACCTTGTAATCCCTTGGATTGTGTAGAAGTATGGAACATTTATTGTGAATTAATTGGACACCTATGTAGTATCCAGTGGTTTAGAGGGAGTGGCCTAAGCTACAAGTCCCAGTTAGCTGTGATATGGTTTTTTTTAGGAGATCAGACAGTGTGGGGTATAAATAATTGTGTCACAATACTCCACATAAAGTTCAGTACATATGTTAATAAATATGTTTGGCTGTTTCTGTAAATAATGTAGTGTTACTGGGAGATGCTGAAGAATGCAAGAGAGCCAGTGTGTAAGGGCCACATTGTGGGGGCCTCTGCTATGATAGTGAGGGTATATAAATGGCTGTCAGTGACGGAGGAAAGAGACACATTCATGGGCAGGTTCTGACCCAACTCAACCCTTTGAGTACCAGAAAGGTATGCAAAGCATTGCTTTACACTGCATTGAGTATTCCTCTGGCACACAAAGGGTTAAAGACCTGTAATGACTGGGAGATGGGAGAAATAGCTCATCCGGCTGACAGTGAGGGATAAGGGGGGAGAGGTGAAAGGCTCCCGGGACATCAGTGACAGGTGATAGAAGAGACTCACAGAGAAGCAGAAAGCTGAGGTGTGATAGGAGGGTGAAGCTTACTGGAGATGGGCGGGATGAGAGAGAAATGAAAGGTATGGGAAGGTTTAACTTATTTGTGATTTGAAAAGTATTCTTAACCCTTGGTGTGCTAGAGAGGTATCCAGTGCATTGGTTACCTTTCTGGCACTCAAAGGGTTAATAAATTGAGTGAACCAAGTGGAACTCCAAAGATGATATGCAGCCTTCCAGTGTGTGGTGATTCCATTAACCCACTGAGTGCCAGAGGTTTATGCAACACATGGTTGTGCATCCCTCTGGCACTCGAAGGGTTAACTATGAATCAGCTGCGTCTCCTCATCTTTATCCCGGCCAGCAGTGAACTGCAGAGTGTACAGGGGCTGGCTGACTTTTTCTGACAGGGAAGCTGTTCGTTTTTTAGACATTGTTTGGAGACATTAGCACCTTACTCATTTTGGCCATTTGATAAGAACGTAAGTGATGCAATGTAACATAGTAACATAGTAAATTTGGTTGAAAAAAGACACAAGTCCATCAAGTTCAACCTTCGCTTCATACCTCAGTAACTAAGAATTTTATAGCTTTCCTGCTACCAATTAAATTAGTCTTTATCAGACCTTCCTGATCTGCCTACTGATAAACAGTATAACTCTGTATGTTCCCTTTTGAAAGAAATGTATCTAATCTTCTCTTAAATGTGTCCATTGTATCTGCCATAACTACCTCCCTGGGCAATGAATTCCACAATTTGACAGACCTTACCGTAAAAAAACCCTTCCTCTGCTGAAGTTTAAACCTCCTTTCCTCTAATCTCAAGAGGTGTCCCCTGGTCACCTGAGCAGGCCTTGGAATAAATAGCTCACCGCAGAGATCCTTGTATTGACCTCTCATATACTTGTACAATGTGATAAGGTCTCCTCTTAGTCGTCTTTTCTCTAGAGTAAATAAACCAAGTTTGTTTAGTCGTTCCTCATATGTCAAGTCCTCCATTCCCTTAATTAATTTTGTTGCTCTCCGCTGTACCCTCTCTAGTTCTAGTATATCCTTTTTCAGAACCGGTGCCCAAAATTGCACTGCATACTCAAGGTGAGGTCTTACCAATGATTTGTATAATGGCAAAATAATGTTATCCACTCTTGCTTCAATACCTCTTTTTATGCAAGACAGGACTTTGTTTGCCTTTGCTACTGCTGTTTGACACTGGTCACTGTTTCCAAGTTTGTAGTTGACAAGGATACCCAGGTCTTTTTCTAGCAACGAGTCACCTAAAATTATTCCATTAAGTTTATAAGTAGCCTTGGGATTGTTTCCTCCCAAATGCATGACTTTACACTTCCCCACATTAAACTTCATATTCCACATGTTTGCCCAATCTGACATTGTATGTAAGTCCCTCTGTAGAAAGAAAATATCCTGTTCTGAATTAATGACTTTGCATAATTTAGTATCATCTGCAAATATTGTTATTTTGCTTTCTATATCTATTTCCAGGTCATTTATAAACATGTTAAAAAGCAGCGGACCCAATACTGAACCCTGAGGTACTCCACTCTCCACTTTAACTATACTGGAGAATTTTCCATTTACAACCACACACTGTTCCCTATCCTTCAACCAGTTTTGTATCCAATTGCAAAGGTTATCTCCTAGCCCCAATTTCCTTATTTTATACACCAGCCTTCTGTGTGGTACTGTATCAAATGCCTTTGCAAAGTCTAGATATACTACATCTACTGCCTTGCCATTGTCAAGGTTGCTGCTTACCTCCTCATAGAAGCTGAAAAGATTAGTTTGGCATGACCTATTCTTCATAAAACCATGTTGATTCGTGCTAATGATCTTATTTTTTGTGTTGTAATCCTGAATATAGTCCCTTATTATGCCTTCTAATAGTTTTCCCACTACAGAGGTCAAACTCACTGGTCTATAATTCCCAGGTTCTGTTTTAGTTCCCTTCTTAAATAGAGGCACTATGTTAGCTCTTCGCCAATCCTGTGGCACTGAGCCTGTGGTAATAGAATCTTTAAAGAGTAAATATAGGGGTTTTGCTAACACTGCACTGAGTTCCTGAAGAACCCTTGGATGTATACCATCAGGACCCGGTGCTTTGTCGGTCTTAATTTTGTTCAGTCTTCCCATGACATCTCCTTGAGTTAACCCAATATCTATTAATTGTATTGTTTTATTTGATACTTGCGGAGGCTCTTCTACCATTCCTTGCTCCCTTGTATATACTGATGCAAAGAAAGTGTTTAAAACATCAGCCTTTTCCTTATCCTCACTAACCAACTCACCCATCTCATTTTTGAATGGTCCAATGCACTCCCTCTTAAGTTTTTTGCTATTTATATATTTAAAAAACTTTTTTGGATTAGTCTTGCTTTCCCTTGCAATTCGAGTTTCATTATCTATTTTTGCTACCCTAATTGCCTTTTTGCAATCTTTGTTGCTCTCCCTGTATTTTAAGAAAGATTGTTCAGTTCCTTCTGACTTAAATAATTTGAATGCTTTTTTTTTCCTTGCCATTTCCTTCTTTACATGTGCAGTTAACCACATTGGCTGTGACTTACTTCTTTTGCACTTGTTCCCCATTGGTATATACAGTTGGGTACATTTCTGCAACCTAAATTTGAATTCTGACCATTTTTCCTCAGTATTTTTGCCTTTAAATAACATATCCCAGTCTATGTGTTGCATTGAGGCCCTTAACAATTTGAAGTTTGCTTTTTTAAAATTAAGAGTTTTGGTTGAACCTATACATTTTTGCTTTGCCAGACAGATCTCAAATGTAACCATGTTGTGATCACTGTTTCCCAAATGTTCTCTTACCTTAATATTGGATACCATTTCTGTGTTATTAGTGATCACTAGGTCCAATACATTGTTATTTCTTGTCGGCGCTCCCACCATTTGTGACATGTAGCTTTCATGAAGCGTGTTCAAAAACCTGCTACCCTTAGCACTCTGACAGGTCTCATTTTTCCAGTTGATATCTGGATAATTAAAATCTCCCATAATTATAGTATGCCCAAACTGGGCAGCTTTCCTCATTTGCAATAGCAGTTGGGCCTCATCATTGTCATCGATATTTGGTGGTTTGTAGCATATGCCCACCAACAACTTTTTTTTACCATTCACACCACATTTAGTCTCGATTTCTACCCACATGGACTCCACAGTTTGGCCAGTTTCCTCACTAATATCACCTCGCAAAACTGGATTTAGCTCTGTTTTCAAATATAAACACACACCTCCACCTTTTCTATTAATTCTGTCTCTTCTAAACAGGGAATAGCCCTCTATATTTACAGTCCAGTCATGTGCAACGCCGCGTCCCTTTGGTAGTCGCTACTATAGTGGTAGAAAAAGAGTAAAAAACAATGCACTGGTAGTGGCATGAACAGAGGAATATCCAAGGTTGTGCTGTGTGTCTTAACCCTTTGAGTGCCAGAGAGCCATGAAAAGCATTGCTCTGCAATGTGTTGCGTACCCCTCTGGCACAAACAGTTAATAGCAAGACAGTAAAGAAGTAAAATGAGGCTGTAACTGTTACACCCATGGATAATCAATTAAGATGAATCAAAGTACAATCAGCAATAGAGTCCTAAACAGTGAAACATCCAATATAATGTTGCTGCGGCTTGGAGGCTGTGGAACTCTAAAGGCGAGATATTCAGAAAGCGGTGGTAACTGAAATTGTCTGTAATCAGAATAAAAAAGTTCTTACACCATTCTCAGACATGTTTCTGTCATTTGTTGCATCCAATTCCGCCATCTCCGTCAAAGGGAAAAAACTGTCTTACAAATGGATGTGGTTTAAAGGGATAGTAATACTTAAAATGTAAAAAAAAATATGTTGTAGGGTTTATCCCCCTGAGTAAAACAAGGGTACTCCCACTGCTGAAAGGTGTTTAATTCAAAAGTTATTAATTTTCAAAGTTGAAATTTTTAGGTGCAATATCACAGTGGCCTGAAATTGTACAGTGGCGCTGTTGCTACACAATCCTATGGACAGCTCTGGTCCCGGGACCATAAATCTTCATAGGATGGTGTAGCAACAGCGCCACTGTACAATTTCAGGCCACTGTGATATTGCACCTAAAAAATTCAACTTTGAAAATTAATAACTTTTGAATGAAACACCTTTCAGCAGTGGGAGTACTCTTGTTTTACTCAGGGGGATACGCCCTACAACATATTTTTTTACATATTAAGTATTACTATCCCTTTAATCTTCCGTCATAAACTAAGGTATTTGCAAAAAAAATATTAATTTGAACGTCATTTTTTTGTCTGATTACCATCATTTGCTCCCGACATAATAAAAATGGTCTAAACTTGGAGAAGAAAAATTAAAGTGCTGAGAAGCAATTTTTCGTTTCAAAGACAAAAAAAGGTCTTTGTTCCTTTGAAAATTTTCGTTTCAAAGACAAAAGACAATTTGTAACGCCAGTGTTCAATGAGATCTTCTTACCATCATTTTTAATTCTTTAGATTAATTTTCAAACGTGACAGATTTACTTCTGAAAATATTGTCCTTCTTTTACCACCAACTCATGATCCGACAAGTTTTTCATTATGGCGACTTTTTGAATATCTGTCCCTAAGGCATCACACAGCAGGTCCTCTATCAGGTAACTGTTGGCTCTGTGTGAGCAATCATTGGATAGACTGCACGGAGGGGTATAAGACATGGTATGGAATAGAATGTGGTAGAGGACCTGCTGCCTGATGAGTTGGAGTCCCGCAACTTACAAGTCAGTGCAACATTATATGTGTAAGAATTTTGCCTTTCTGCTGTTACATCTTGCTACAATGCGAGATCTTCCTGGATACTTTAGAGGAGGGAAGCATTTTTGCGTGTGGTAAAACTGGTACTGAATGGGGTTAAGAAAGACAGCCAGTTGATGCCTTACACCTCGCTTACATAGTGCTCCATTCGTCCATACACCCTTTTCATAGCAACTTAACTTCCCTTCAGTGATCACTACCCTCTTTTATACACAGTCTGTCTGCTGCCTTGCTCCCTTACCCAGTGCCGTTTTGAGTAAGTAGCAAATAGGCCTGTGTACAATCCATCCCCACATTAATGAGTTGCCTTGTGGAACCAGACAATGGGAGCGGCTGGATTTCATGATGTTGACCTGCCTAATTAATCCTTTGAGTGCCAGAGGGGTAGCACAATGCGTTGCGTACCCCTCTTGCACTCAAAGGGTTAAGGCAGAAGTATATACAGTTATAAAAGGTTGGCTGAAATGGTGATATAGGGCAAGCTGTTCAAAAATAATAATTTTGAAAGCTCTATGGTTTATGCGTAATGCGTTGGACCATACAATGCAGTGGCATTTAAAAACTCTGAATGTCAAAGGGGTAAGCAATGCATTGTGTTGTGGCTTGCTGGACAACAGAGCTGTGTGGCTGGTTCAAGAGCAGAAACCTTGAGCGTGTCGCGGCTGGAGCAGGTCAACAAAGCGCCGCAGCCCAAGCCCTCAAAGGAGTGTGTAGGGACATATTGAGGAGCAGCCAGGTGTGTGAAGGGGTAATGGTGGAAGGGTGCAGGGCTTGCACAGGCCGTCATACACACTTACATGTTTTTCTTAGCCAGTGTGTAGGTTAGTGGATCGGCAATGCTCCACCATGTTTGTTTGTTTTTTCCTTCCAGCAGGGAGTAGTGAGGACGGGCAAATGTCATGCACCTCTGTATGTCCTACTGAAGCAGTATAGAGGAGACATGAATAACTCCTCCTTACTGCCTCTCCTGGGTGTGTGTGGCTGGGGATGCAGATTTTCTCTTTTTCATATACTAGTTTTAAAGCCCGTGTACACGGGCCAACAAAGGCGGAGCTGCAGTCATGTGCAGTACAGACTGCCCGCACCGAAGCTGAGATGGAGCGGTCCCAGGAAGCTGTACAGAGAGGACTCCAGTCTGAATTCGGAGCGCCCTGCTCCGTATCAGCCGCGACGCTGGCAGTCTGTACTGCGCATGACTGCAGCGCGCGCAGCTGTCTCTACTGCAATTGAAGGCTTCTGACAAACATCCTTAGCGAATTATAGTATAGGATAGATATATATTCATAACAAAAGTTTACTGCTCCTTTAAGTACAGGTGAATTTACTAGAGGATCAATCATTTCATTAACTCACATGTGCACAACCAGGGAAATCCTAAAGCCATAGCCTGTTATCGGGCCCTGAGAACTACTGATGTAGAGATGTGAATGCATTATGAGCTTAAAGATATTATCATAATAGACAGCACTGTGTTTATTAAAAATGTATACATAATGTGCATCATATAAAGAGCAGAGTGTTAATTATTATTGTAAGATTTACAATCTGAGCTCTACAACACTGAGACACAGTAATGCATGTTGGATTCAGATTAGGATATAAATGCTTTAGGGTTTTATTTCCAGTCCAGTCTTGTTGAATTCATAGGATACCTCTGTCTCTTCAATTAAATTATGTCTTTTGATCCTTCACTGAATGGTAAAAATTCTTGATTGTCTACGCCCCAGTGACTTCATTCCACTTGTCTTAGACATGTATATGTTTTGTTATGGCAAAGGGGGATCAAGGATTAAAGTGAATTAACCAGTTTATACCCCCACAATAAATTAGACCAAATTTAAAAAAAAAAAAATTGTATAGCTTTTCATACAGCTATTCTTTTTGATGTCTCCTGTTGTAATCACTTGATGTTTATTTGCAACAATTATGAAGGCTATGTTCACGCAGGTGTTTTTGAGCAGTATATTTTGAGCTGCACTAAATGTCCAGAAGGACTACACATTGTTGCGGATTGGGCTGCTCACGCATTTGCCATGTCACTCTGCCTTAAAGGGATAGTAATGCTTAATTTTAAGTTGATTTAATATTGTAGACATTAAAAAAAGATTAACATCAATGTACGTCTTATCTCTGAAACCTTTGTTGTTTGAGAGATATAACTTGCTAACGTTCCCTTTTCCTGGCTGTTTTACTCAGGACTGCCATCTAGCTGACAGCTGCAGATTCCAGTCATTTGATCAGACAGAGGCTCTTCAGCAGAGCTGAAATCATGCTATTTAGAAATAAATATTTAATTGGAACAGTCTACAAAGTGTGCTTGCAAGCTAGGCACACTTTGTAGACCATTCCAAATTAAGTATTTATCTTTAGATATCGTTATATCAGCGATGCTGAAGAGCCACATCTGGTCAAGCGACCAGAATCTGCTTCTGACAGCTTTACAGCTCGTCAAGCAGAAAGGGGAGAGACAAGAGAACTTTATTTTCCTATATCTATCAAACCATAACAGTTTGAGAGATACAAATAAGTGCAAGTACTCTCCTTTAATTGTATATACCATCTAGTTAATACTTTTTTTCTGACATTACTATCCCTTTAACTCTGTTTTCTGAGTTGAATACAGAACATGAAAAAAATCAGATCAGATCCACATGGTGGCCTATGGGTACTGTGCAGTTCGTTAACATGGATGATTGGATCCCTGCTGCGCTCACTGCAACAATCCAATCAATGGCCAATCCATGTGAGGGTCAGCCAATAATGTTTGGCTGACACCAATGGAGGCCAGTCACGAGTCATGCCTCTGTCACACCCCTTGGAGGAGTACATGTGAAACTGGGCCTTTAGATCAGTGCTGTTCAAAACACTGTGCGAACCTAGCCAAAAGCAAGGCATTGTAATGTAGTCAGAAAGAGCAATTATGTTTTTAGTTAAATTAAGTTTGTTCCATAACAAGATAACACAGGTACAGTGAGGAAGATTTAGAATTTGATTCCCTAATTAGCTTAACAAGCTATTGCATCAGAAAACATTTTAGGAGGCTGATTTAAAAGAACATGAACACTAAAAATTGTAATAGGTAATTACTCAGTTTGTTTTTTAACTTGTGTAAAATTGTCCTCTTCACAGAGCATGTGCTGTTTGTACTGAAAGATGAGAGCTAGCATCAGTTAATTACTTGTGATTAGTGCACATTGCTCTTGTATTCAGAAGGGCTGTTATCCTAGCGCATTTACAGATAATCCTAGACAATTATTGGGAGCCCTGGAAAAGGCTGATCCCTCAAGTCTGGATTTTAGCCCTAAGAAAACAAACAGAGAAATGTTACAGATGCTAGCATGCATTAAGTACCGAGTATGTACAGTGTATATAACCCAAGTTCATTGCGCATTGTTAGTATTCCTTCAATAAGAAAAAGTGGAATCATTCTGGAGCAAACCAACTGCACCACATGGGAGAAATAAAACCTCACAACAATTTAAATGGGGATTCTACCCCCTTGAATGCTTGAAGGTATGCCACGGTATTGCTACGCATTGGAAAACTCTGTAGCATTCAAATCTAGCTGAGGATGATGGGATAGTAGTAAAAAAACAGCTGCAAGATGTCCACAGATGGGCTGAGAACAATGCGTTGTAGTCTAAAAAACAGGTGCCCACCTCTGGCTTAGACATATAAACAAGAACAGCAAATATTTAAAGGGGATGTAATATGTCCTAAAAATAATCCCCACCCCATTTACCTTACTATGTCCAGAAATTTCTGTTAGCACTTATGAATTTTGCCCTTGTGCCTTTGTTGAAGAGATAACATCTCCAGTCAGTCCCGTATATCATGTACATGGAGGCAGACATGACAGTTGTTGGACAATTCTCAAACTGAAGCAGGCAGAATGCATGAGTCTACTTAACTGCTTAAGTACCAGAGGGGTGTGCAACACATTGAGGAACAATGCATTGCAACACATTGAGGAACAATGCATTGCACACCCTCTGATCTTTAACTGGTCAAGATTATCATGTGAATTGGGCCATAGTTGTGCCCTTTGATGTTGTTAGAGAAAAGTTCACAGGGGACATTAGGATTTTCTGGTCATAGTAAGGGTAGTGGAAGGTTAGTATTAGGAGGTATTACTTCTAGTTTAACCCCTTAAGGACCGGTCACGTGCGCACGCGGCAGGAACTTAAGGACCACTGACCATTTTTTTTTTATGTGGTCCGATTCAGGGTTTCCCGATTGGCGTGCAGCCGCGAGGGGAGCCCTGAATTCCATGACGTACATGTATGTCCTTGGTCCTTTAGGGACATACAGCCTGTGATGTACATGTACGTCATGGGTCGTTAAGGGGTTAACATTATTTGGGTGCTGAAGCTTTGTCTCTGCTATCTGTTTATGGCAGAAGGGTGCAAAGGAGAGGTTTCTGGGTAACCGGAAACCCCCTCTGGTTTACTCATGACCTATAGCTCTTTCTTTTGGTCCACATTTTCCTTAAAACAACTATTATGAATTAAATATCTTTTCCATAAAACTCAATGCAACTATTATTGTTTTACCTTTTCTGTGTATCAATGAATCTGTTGGTAATAGATTACTTTGTTTTGCTATCCATAGATTTGCCATAAAACTTCTAGAAGATTTGGTCTTCTTTGTGGTGGATGTTGCCAACAATGGTCAGAATGTCTTGGATATTATGATCACCAAACCCAATCGTGAGCGCCAAAAGTTGATGAGGGAGCAGAACATATTAAAGCAGGTTTGATTTCACAGTTGAACAAAGAATAGATATTTGGGAGATGGGTTAAGAATGCTGGAATGACATTTGCATGTTTCTTCTTCTCTGTCTAGTTGGGTTCTGCTGGCTTTGCTGACTCCTGGGGGTGATGCATTAGAGAGATAGTAATACTTAAAAAGTAAAAAAATATATGTTGTAGGGTTTATCCCCCTGAGTAATACAAGGGCACGCCCACTGCTGAAAGGTGTTCTATTTGAAAGTTATTACAGCTCAAACTTAAATTTTCTAGGAGCAGAATGTCAGTCGCCTGAAATTGTACAGTGCTGCACCATCCTATGGAGATTTATGGTCTACTGACCAGATCAGTCCATAGGATGGTGTAACAACAGCACCACTGTACAATTTCAGGCCACTGAGATACTGCACCTAAAAAAATTCAAGTTTGAGCTGTAATAACTTTTGAAAAAAAACGCCTTCCAGCAGTGGGCGTAGCCTTGTTTTACCCAGGGGGATAAAGACCACAATATATATATATATATTTTTAAATATTAAGTATTACATTCCCTTTAATGTTGATAAACATTATATAAAGATGAGATAGACTATACAATGAAGACATACCATCAAGTTCCTATGTTACTCTGTGGAGTTTTTTAATATTCATGTTCAGATCCTACTGCATAAATCCCATACAATAACACAGGGCAGTGGTTCTAGTATTGACGATGATGTACTTCACAAATGTGGTGGGTCTGTTAACCCCACTGAATGCTACAGATGTCTCCGGTGCTACAGATGTCTCCGGTGCTACAGATATCTCTGGTGCAACAGATGTCTGCAGTGCATTGTTTTGCAATTCATTGAAGAACTCTCTAGCATTCAAGGAGCTAAATCCCCATTTAAATCAGCGAGGATGTGGGCATTTTTTTTATTTGTTCCCTGTGGTTTCAAATGTTTGTTCCTAAATTGAACGACTTTTACTTAGTACTGCAGCCTTTCTGTGTTCGGCAGAACCCTAGGTTTCCTTAACACCTTAACATCCAGTGATGTGCCAGGACTGCCTGTCTGGAAGTTATGGACCGGTCCGGGCACGTCATAGCCTTTTGTGATCGCAGCGCAGCTGCATGCATCGCTGTGATCACAGATCAAGTTTATGAAAAAAAAAATGTCCTGGTCCTCCAAAGCGCCCCACCCGCAGTCCTTAAAGGTTTAAAGAAGGACAAGGGTTTCTACAGAACAAATTTAAGTAATGGTGGGAAGTGAAATAAGACTTGGTGGTAATTAGGATGACCATGAACCCTTTGATTGCCAAAGGGGTATGCAGCTCGCTGCTTCGCAATGCTTTGCATACCCCTCTGGCACTGAAAGGGTTAATGTGATTCTCTCCAACTACCAGTGGGAGTGTGGAAGATTGCCATCTTGCCCTTTTAAGAAAAATGTTATGACATGCAGTTTCCTGCCACATTTTACCCAAATTATTTATTCATAAATTATTGGTGCCATGTTAACCCAGGGATGCTACAAAGATCTATAGCAAATTATAAAGCAATGAATTGAGGACCTCTCTAGCAAGCAAGGAGTTAACATGTTTGATTGTTATGGTTCCATAGTGATTAAATATGGAGCTAACAGTGCCACTGACAGGGATTTCATCTCTTCTTTATCTTACCTTAGTGCAGGGGCAAGGAACATTTGGCTCTCCAGCCATTGGGAAATACAAGTTCCATCATTCCTAACTAGCGTTTGCATACCTCCCAACATTTCAAATTGCCAAAGAGGGACACTTGTGTTTTAGGTGGTGTTGCTGGGGGTGTGACTGGTGGGCAGAGCACTACCGATAATTTTTAGGCTATTTCATGACCTATTGAGACCTCTTTGTGTAACCTAATAAATGACTTATAACAAGACCAAAGTATTTTATTTACACAAACTAATTTATAAATACATATACTGACATTTAACCAAACATTAATGTGAGTTGTATTGCTGTGGAGCAATGTGATACACTTATATACATACCACACAGTCTGATCTCCTAGAAAGAGGGACATCAGGTTGGGAAAGAGGGACAGAGGGATTTGAATCTAAAAGAGGGACTGTCCCTCCTAAAGAGGGACACTTGGGAGGTATGCGTTTGGCTGGTTTGGTATGATGGTAGTTGTAGTTTCTAACAGCTGGTGAGCCAAAGGTTGCCCCCTGCAATAATGCATCATCCCTCTGGGGCATTTCATTGTTTTCCTTGGGTTTTCTCTTCAGCTATTCATCATATAATTATGGGTGTGTTCCTTGTGCTCTGTATTCTGGCTCCCAGTGGTTATTTTCTTGTTTTTGAGTTTTTCTCAGTTTCGTGTATGTTCTTTGGATTTGTTTTCACATTCAACTATTGACAACTTTTTTGCCAGTTTAGTATTCATCTTTCTTTTCCCCTCGTGTTCTTGTCTTTATCTTTTCTTCTATTTTATTCCCTGTTTATCCCTTTGAGGACCACAACGAGCATCATTCAATGGAAATCAATGGGGGTTATGCACTAAAGCATGATAAAGAGGTGATAAAGTGGAGATGACTTCTCCACTGATATCACTTCTCCAGCTCCTGTGTTATTCTACTGAGGCTATGCACTACATCTCCAAAGTTCTAGAAATCTTAGTGCATTGGCTCCTCAGAATAATATAGGAACTGGAGAAGTGATATCAATATAGAAGTTATCTCCACTTTATCACCTCTTTATCAAGCTTTAGTGCATCTCCCCCAGTGTGCAGAACGACCCTTGGGTTCTCAAATAGTTAAAAGGGCATCTCTAAAAAAGAAACCGGGCTCATACATTTTAACTAATAAGTATTTTTGTCAGATTTTTGTTATTTTTTTTTTTTTCCTTGGAGCAAAAATTGTAAATCCTTTATAAATTTAGGGCTAGGATTTTACTACATTTGCTATAGGGCTTATTAAAAACGCAGATATATTATTTTGCAAATAGAACCCATCATTTCAGCTCACATAAATTATTTTTTGCTATACGTTTGTTTACTCAATCATGTCATATATTGCCCTTATCATATGGCCCTCAGAGTAGCCTCTTGTGACCTCCAGTCTACTCTGTGGTGCTGTGGGAAGAGGCCTTAATTTCCACCTACCACCACACCACACACATACTTTTTTCACTCTAGAAAGCACCCACCCACTCTGCTCCGCCTTAACCCATTGGATGGCAGAGAGGTTTTTATGCAATGAAAAGTAACGTACTGGAGATCTCTCTAGCATCAATGGGATTAATCTATCTTTCTTAACCCCATATTCAGATGCCTTCAATTTGATGCCCCTTGATGGATATGAGGGCTACAAATGCGGCCTTTGGGGTGAACCTGGTTGTCTGTCACTGTATTAGAATCTTTCATAAGCAAATAGGTGTATGGTGGTTATGTATAATAGGTAACAAATCCATAGGAACAGCATGGCCAAATAATTTTCTCAGGTGCTGCCTAGGAGGTTTAAAAGTGTATTAACCCTATTCGTGTTTAGGTAATACTGTCTTTTTAACACCCTTATTTTCATCTCCAGATATTTGGGATACTGAAGGCTCCATTTAAGGATAAAGGTACTGAGGGTCCTCTGCTGAGACTGGAGGAGCTCTCTGACCAGAAGAATGCTCCATACCAATATATGTTTCGACTCTGCTATCGAGTCCTCCGCCATTCCCAGGATGATTATAGGAAAAATCAGGTATGGTGATCACACTCTGGGGAGAGACAGTAAGAGCCTCTAAAGGGGTTCACTTATGGAGGAAACCAATTGTAGCATAGAAGCTGAGAATTCTTTTAACCTCTAGAATGCTGCGGAGGACTCCAGTGCATAGCAAAGGAGTGAGACGTTTGGGAATTTTTATTTTTCCCCTAATTGATCAAGCTACTGAGGTGCAGTTGTGGAGCAAAGTAACTGCATCATAAGTTTGAATTGAAAATTCTGCAAATTCTGATGATTAATTGGGTTTTTAACCCATTGAATTCAAGTGAGGTTTCTAAAGCATTGCTTCTCAATTCTGTGAATAAATGGAAATTGTAATTTGCTTTCATTTTTTTATTAGCTCTGGGATTTCACCTCTTAAGCTTGATGAATAAGTCCCTAAGGCATGGGTAGGCATAGTGAGGCCTGCAGTTGTTGTTGGACTTTAACATGGAGTTGTATTTCGACAGCAGCTCTAAAACACAGGCAAAAGCATCAAACAAATAATTCCCATTAATTTAAATGGGGTTTTCAGTCCTTCACAATTACTTCATTTTGGACATTTTCATAATAATTTTGTTTTACAATAAGCATTCTTGAATACAGAATAATTTTTTGTTTCAGGTTTACTGATCATTTTAAAAAATACAATTACAGGGAAACTGATCAGGTGATCCACAGTCAGAATAAATAATTGACTTGGAATAGCTAAGTGAGGTTCTTTATAGATTGCTTTGGGTGTGTTTTGATTGTTGAATTGAGCAAATAACTACATTATTCTCTTAATCAGGCATATATTTATCGTAATGACCAAGACGTTTCTATGCTTAGGCCAAGCTGTGCACCTGTGCTTTCAGTCCCCGTCGGAGCCAAATGGCTCCTAGCAACGCCTACTAGACCTGGCTGGGACTGACAGCACAGGTGCACGGACGTCACAATGGCAAGATGTCCGCGCTCCGTCCTGCCTGTCAGCCGGGGAAGAGAGCAGAAATCTATTAAATAAGGTAATTATTCTGGCGACTTGCGCTACTAAGCAGCTAGTCGCCAGATGGGGACTTAGTGAAGCTAAAGATTGTGTCAGGTGGTAGTTCCCCTTTAGTAGTACTCTGTACAGCCCAGTTGCACCATTACTTGTAGGGACTTTATCAAAGGTGAGTGCTGTTACATGTTAATGGGAGAAAATAAACCTGGTCTCTTCCCTGGTGATGTCAGCCACTGAAGATCCACCCAGCCCTTTCTGCTTTTGCTATTCAATCATCAGTGGGACTTTTAAATAAAAAAAAGGTGGAAGAAGGAAGATACCAGCTGGATTCAGTTGGCCCTGAAAATTTCTCTTAATGGTATAAGTAACAAAGCCTAACTGAACAAGTTTACTGTTTGTGGAGTTTGTGTGTGTCAAGAAAAAGCTCCACAATACTGACATCTTGCAGAGCCGGCATCTCTGCTTCTGCACTGTCCATCCCCTTCAGCTCCAGGATTGGTGGATGACTGCCATTGTACCATATGGTAAGGGAAGGGACTGACAGCGCAGGGGCAGAGAGAGCTTCCTGTAAGATCCCTGCCTGTGCCTACCTGGTTAAAAGGTGATTTTTTTGTTAATGAAGCAATTTGTTTTATTTTTGTTTAACCTCTTGAGCTAGTATTCCTCCATTTCTGAAAAAAAACGTCCCCCCTGAACTATATTACATCTCTTAATGTATTTTAAGGTTTCTGTCACATCACTCCTCACTCTCCAAACTATAACTTCATAGTGTAACTGTGTAGCTTTAGGGTACAAGGTTTCAAGATCACTTAGGTCTCGTTATCAGGCATTCTACAGACTTAGAGCTAACATTACCTTACTTGCCTTGTATATGAGGCATTTTCAGATGTCATTTTGTAACATACCTGATAAAAATGCTTATGTGGGCTTCAAAGCTTGCACTCTAAATCTACTCGGTTGGCCAGTAAGGGTATCACATTTGCTTTTCTGTTTCTTGCTTCATTATAGCAGTTTTTTTATGTTATATGTCTATGTCACCCCTATGTTCTTACATACATTTCTCTTCACAACGTATCTCCTGAACCCTGCATTGTTACTTCAGGAACATATAGCCAAACAGTTTGGAGTCATGCAGTCCCAGATTGGTTATGACATCTTGGCTGAGGACACCATTACCGCTCTGTTACACAACAACCGCAAACTATTGGAGAAGCACATCACCAAAACAGAAGTGGAGACCTTTGTTAGTTTGGTGAGGAAGAACCGAGAGCCAAGGTAGGTATCTCTAATTGTAGCATACTGAGCATGATGTATTGGGAGGAATTAGAGCAGTTCTGGAGCAAACTTGAGCCATCATAGGAGAAAGATAAAATTGCCCATTCATTTAATAAATCTTTAAGACACGTGAATGCTAGATTTGGTGACCTGTCTAGAATTTAGGGCTTAAGAGCCTTGTGTAAATAACTGGGAATTTGAGGTCTTTTTCGTTACAAAAAAAGGTTTTCCCAAGAATTGCTTAGATTCCTTTTAGTACATAAGCCTTTCTAGGAAAGGGAGAGGGTAATAATATAATTCTGTGATAAAATAGGTGCAAAGGTGTTGTGTGTGCTGGATCTGCCTGATGCCTATGTATTAAACTATTCATAACAACAATTGTCTTTTATGCATCTTCCGCCAAGGGAAGTGCAGGGGGCGAGTACCAGTGTCTTAAGTGTTTCCCTGCCCCCTTATAGCCATGCGCTACCAGTGTGCAGAAGAAACTGGAAATTCTTCTGTTTTCCTGCTTATGCTTTAGGGTGGCATTTGAGGCTTGCTTGCATTAAAGACAGGTGGTGGAGTGTATGCATTGGTGTGCACTAAACTGATCGTACATACCCATGGGTGCAGGCACATGTTTTTTTCGCTAATGGGTAAGCACCAAAAATGAGCTGAGTTGACACATTCATACATTCCCTTTGTAGACTTAGCAGGAGACTGGTATGTGTCCTTCGTAGATTTAGCAGGAGACTGGTAGAGTAAAAGTCATATTTTTATTGGCTAACTTAGTCGTTTTAGAATTCAAGCTTTCAAGACAACATAAGTCTTCAGGCATGTTTAGAATGAAGGCTGAATACAAAATACTTGACAGGTTATACATTCATGCAAATTCATTTTAGAAACTCTTATCACCAGACTCCAATAGAGGCATCTCTTTGTAGTCTAAAGAATAATTTACACAGCACTGGTGATAATAGCTTCTAAAAAGAATTTGCAGAAATGTGTAACCTGTCATGTATTTAGCATTAAGCCTTCATTTTAAACATGGCTGAAGAAGAGACCTAAGTTGTCTTGAGAGATTGCATTCTAAAGCTACTCGTTTAGCTGACTGCTAACTATGTTATGTTCAAAATCTGATAACGAGCCATTCAGAAGTACTGAAACCTACTACTTGTTTTGAGGTGGTGTGAACTAAAGGCAGACTTAACCAGAGAGCATTATATGTCGGCAACTGAAGATACAATGCAAAAGTAGACAAATAAATATACCACATTTAGGACAATAGTCGTTGAGCTAAAGAGCAGCAATTCTGAGGTAAACCAGTTGCACCATATGGAGAAAATAGCAAGGCCCCCAAATCCCCACTGATTTTAATAAGGCATTTAACCCTTGAATGCTAGCGAAGTCTCCGATGCATTGTGGAGCAATGCACTGGGGACATTTCTAGAATTCAGTGAGTTAAAAACCCTATTTATATTATTGAGTGCAGTTGTTCAAGAAAATGTTGAGTGTCTCTGGGCAAACCAACTGCACCGTAGGTGAGAACTAAAAGTTTCCATTTATTTAATTAGGACTTTTAACCCCTTAAATACTAGAGAGGTCTCTGGTGAATTTCATTGCAATGCATTGGAGACCATTCTAGCAGTCAAGTTCTTAAAATCTCCCTTTAAATCAGTAGGAATCTTTCAGAATTTTAATTTCCCCCCTTTCTGGCAGTTGGATTGCCCCAGCATTATTCCACTCTTTTTTTCAATATGGGCTATTTGACAAGAAGAAAAAACAAGAGCCATGAATAATATGGCACGTACTCAAATTGACTAAACCTGCCTAAACCATACGAATAGATGCGAATGAGAGGTGCATCCTGACAGGCTGATAGGAATGTCAAGCAGCATTAAAAACCTGTAAAATAGCATTAAAGGGGTATTAAAAGCCCTAGTTAAAGCAATAAGAAATTGTATTTGTTGGTTTATTAGTATATCAGCTTCCTTTTGAATTGCTGTAAGAAAAATACCGTGTAGCTAAGTTCTTCTGTTAAATTGATTAAGGGCCAGTTATTGCTAAGATAGTCCCAATGGAGGACACTCTTAAACTAGAGTACAACATTGAAATGTGTTAATCCAGCTTGTGCCCCATTTTTGTTTCTCCTCTTGCAGATTTTTGGATTATCTTTCGGACCTGTGTGTGTCAAATCATATCGCAATCCCTGTGACGCAGGAACTGATTTGTAAATGTGTCCTAGATCCCAAAAACAGCGATATTCTCATCAAGACAGAGTGAGTCCACTGAAGCTCTTTATAATGCTGCAGAATCTACAGGGCTGGATTTACATAACAGTTGCCCCTAGGCAAGACACTGTAGGTGTCAATGGCTACACCCACTACCACACCCCACTCCTCACATGGCCTCACCCACAGACCCATCCACTATTTCCTGGCACAGAAAATTCCAGTGGCCTATAACAAACAAAGCTAAAAAAAGGCTTTAACCTCTTGTTTGCTAGAGAGATCTCTAATGTGAGATTTGTCTAGCATCTAAGAGGTCAAATAATAGCTTGTAGAGGTGTATAAAAATGGCGCAGGGACGTCTGAGGTTGCTCTGGTCACACCCACAATTTAGAATGTGGGTGTGGCCAGCACAGCTGAGGTGCCTCTAGGGAGTTGGCTACTCTGCCTATTGGGAAATCCGGCCCTGAGCATCTGTGACCACAAAGTTATTTCTAATTAAGGGATCACTAACACATCCCAAAATAATAACCTCCCACTCACCTTACTTTGGCCAGAAGATCCTAATGGCGACCATGCATTTTGTATTTGTACCTTTGTTCAGGAGATGCCTTCAGTCAGTCCTGGTTGTCATGTCCATGGAGGTGGTAACAGTTCTACTGGATTTAAACTCTGCCCACTATACTTAGTTATCGTCTATGGCTCGTGCACTCTGCCTGCTTCAGTTTAACTCTTCGACTGCCAGAGAGGTATCATGTTGGATACTTTTCTGGCTCTCAGATGTTTAAAAGAAGTATGAGAGAGCAGATTTTGAGTCCAGTAGTCCTGTAATCAACTGACATGTCTGCTGCTCTGCACATGGCATCCAGGGCAGATTGATGACGTTATCTCTGGAACAAAGGAGTAAAGGAAAATTTCATAGAGGCCATTAGGATTTTGTGGTAATAGTATGGTAAGTGGAGGGTTGTGATTAGAAAGTATTAGTGTTCTTTTGATCACCATAATAATTTTGATCACCTACTGTATGTATAGTCCTGTGATGTGTCATTAGTCATGTCATACACATAATATGCATTATCAGAAACTTCAAAGAAGTATCCAATAAGGATTGATATACCAACAAGAACTGGAGTAATTCTGTGACAAACCAATTGTACCATAGAAGACAGGTAAAAAAAATCTAATTGTCTTAAATGGGAAAGTAACCACTTGAATTCTAGTGAAGTCTTCAGTGCATTGCTTTTCACAGTACACTGGAGAATTTGCTAGCATTCACAAGGTTAAAGTGGATCTGTCACCTTTAATTTGTTTACATATCTGAACACTTCATTCAAAATTTCCTATGTTTCATGTTAGCCAAAAGTCCAACAGATGTATCGTTTAGGATATATTCATACTTTTACTTCTGGTGCAACAAGGTGTTTAATTAGCATATAGAAATTAGCTGAAAACTTTGCAGTAGCATATGAAACCACACAAGCACCATCATTAGCATACATTAGAATGCTGTACTAAGTATTAATATCTCCTTAACTGTACACTTTCTGATCTTTTGAGTAACTTGACACATAGGCAGTTTTTTAACCCCTTAAAGGGATAGTATTACTTAAAAAATACTAATCCCTGTGTTAAAGCCCTTGACTAAAGATGAAAAATGCCCCCAGCGGCATCTCTCAAACCCTTATGGTTTGAGAGATACCCGCTTTCAAAGTTCGCCTCTGGCTAACGTCAGCATTCTTGCTGACAGCCTGGGAATCCGGTCCCGGGTCCGTCTGCGGCTCTGCATCAGAGCCGAGATCGCATTAAGAAAAAAGAAATCCTTCACTTAAAAGGTCTTCTACATGTACTTGCAAACCAAGCACACGTAGAAGACCTTTTTAGTGATGGATTTCTTCTTTATTAACGCAATCTCAACTCTGTTGCAGAGCCGCCAGGTGATCTCAGGAGATGATTCCCCTACTGTCAGCTAGAATGCTGACATCAGCCAGGGGCAAACTTTGAAAGTGGTTATCTCTCAAACCATAAGGGTTTGAGAGATGCCGCTGGGGGCATTTTTCATCTTTATTCAAGGGCTTTAACATAGGGATTAGTATTTTTAAGTAATACTATCCCTTTAAGGACCAGTGGTCCCGAAGTGTGTGGTCCTTTAAGGACCAGATAGGGAAGTTCGACGTGCCGCCCCACTTGACTGATCACGTGTGCGGCACGTCAAACGAGGGACTGAAAGAGATCACGCTGGTCTTGCAGCAATCAACTTCAGTCCCCGGTATTACTCACCGTGCTCCTGCAGGAGTGCGGTGAGTAAAATTATGCGACGTTCCAGGACCGTCACTGGTCCTTAAGTGCCGGACCAGCAGGGCGGTCCGGGTACGTCATTGGGCGCGAAGAGGTTAATGAAGTTTTCAGATACGCAAACTTGAATCAAGGTGACAAGTCCACTTTAAAGCATCATTTAAATCAATGTGAATTTGCATTTTCATGCTGTGGTGCAGTTGGTTTGCTCCAGAATTGCACCTTTTTTGCATGATGAACAAAGAGAATAATTTAAATGACAAGCCATGGCTTACAATCTGTCATTAGGAAAGTGTGCCTTCTAACCAATGTGACTTATACAGGCTGAGACCAGTGAAAGAGATGGCCCACTCCCCAGAGTATATGAGTATTGAATTCTGTGAAGAGGAGGTGTGGCTTACCTGGACAGACAAAAACAATGATTCTCATGAGAAGAGCATCCGGCAGCTGTCCCAGGAGGCAAGAGCTGGGAATGCTCATGATGAAAGTGTTCTGACATATTACAGGTTTGTATGTGTGTCTTAATATTTGCAGTAGCACTACAGGAGAACTTTCAAGAATCTTCGAACCACAAGTGAACTTGTGACCAACTTTTTTTTAATTTCCTCCACATAAACGAACACTAACACCAAATAAAATGTTGTTATATCATTTTAAATATCACATATTTCCAGCTACCATCTGTGCAAATGTGTTTTCTTATGTTAGATCCCTGAAAGCTAATCTTAAACTTGCATTTTAATGCATGTGTAGATTGTCCTGTACAGACAACATTTGGTTAATTTTGTTTGCCCTCTTGGAAATCAAAGTCAAGAGCTAGTGCACGTAATTTATTGGAATTATTACCCAATGACTTTCTGTTCAGAAAGGCTGTTTTCTTCTCTCAGCCCATTTATAATCAATACAGCACTATCACTTCTGAGCCACCTATCAAGACTGCTATGGTAATGGAAATCCAGGAGCCTTGGGAAGAGCAAGGATAGCTGCCCCCACAGGGCAAATAAAAGACCCAGGGTATTTAGATGTATATAATACTAGTCCATTTTAACTGTTAGTGTTCCTTTAACCCTTTGAGTGCCAGAGGGGTACGCAATGCAGTGCTATGCAATGCGTTGTGTACCCCACTGGCACTCAGAGTACTCATGTTGTCTACTCTCTAACATTGTCCTCTTTGCTTCGCCTCTTCTGCAATCCTCTTTCCTTGTTAATTTTAATTCTCAGTTTTTCTGAAACTCTTCTCATGTTTGTCCCATTTTTCAATTGCTGTCATCACTCTGTAGGTATCAGTTGAAGCTGTTTGCCAGGATGTGTTTGGACCGTCAGTACCTTGCTATTCGAGAGATCTCCAAGCAGCTGGGTGTTGAACTTATCTTCCTCTGCATGGCTGATGAGATGCTGCCTTTTGACATCAGAGCATCTTTCTGTCATCTGATGCTGCATGCCCATGTTGACAGAGATCCCCAAGAGCTGGTCACGCCAGTCAAGTTTGCCCGTCTGTGGACTGAAATTCCTACATCTATCACTATCAAAGAGTGAGTACCCACAAAGTGTAATGAGCCAATGAAGCTGATGTAGTAAGAAGAACTGGTGTCATTTTGGAGCAAACCAAGTGCTCCATATGGGAGAAAAAATGTCCCATTAATTCAGAAGGGGCTGTTAAGTTTCATAATATAATATTTTATTACTGCTTATGTAAAGGAACTTGGTAAATCTAGTTTTTAAAGGGAATTTTTTGAAAATATGTTTTATTCTAATCTGTTTTTTTTTTATAATAATGGGAATTCCTTATTATTTATAGCATAAATAATATCTCTTTAACCTCTTAAGGACCCATGACGGTCCTGGACCGTCATGGAATTCCGGGCTCCCCACCCGGTTGCACGCTGTTGGGGGAGTCCAGAATCGAATTGCTCAAAAAAAAAATGCTCCGTGGTACTTAAGGGATCGCAAAGTACGTGCGCGGCCGGTCCTTAAGGGATTAAGTGACCCACTATTGAAACTGTAATTGAAACTGCAATCCTTACGGTACAAATGTATGAGAAAGCTCCTGGTGAGTACGCCCTTATGAAGTGGTGGTGGTATATTGCCTTGGTCACAAAACACATCAGTTATGTCATCAGGTTTGGTATGACTGTAATTCAAGGATAACCTCAAGAACTACCAACATTGCATGGTTTTCAGATAACCTTGAATCAGCACATGTTGATTCATTTAAAGTGTTAGTAATATCTAAAAAAACTTTTTTGCATTTAGAAGAGCTTAAAAAGCTGAGCTAAATGCAAAAAACTTATCTCTCAAACCGCTATGGTTTAAGAGATACGGGCGTTTAAAGTTTGATTTCTCCTACTGACAGCTGTAAAGCTGTCAGCAGGAGATCTGTGTCGGTCGACATAGCGGTTTGAGAGATACGTTTTTTGCATTTAGATCAGCTTTTTAAGCTCTTCTAAATGCAAAAAAGTTTTTTTTAGACATTACTAACACTTTAAAAGACTATGCTATTGATTGATTCACCTATGTTCAAGCAGAGATATCTCAGAAACAGGCACTGCTGGTAGCTCTTGAGGACCACAGTTGTCTACCACTGCTGTAAATGTTGTTTGGAGGACCAATGGCACATTTCTGGGAATGATGCAGAAATAGCAATATAAGCACCCCCAAATGGTACAGAATGGTTAACAAGTACTCCAATAATTTTTGACCATTGTCAGGATTGGTTTTAGAGTTTGAAGAGACCATATGGATCAACTTAAGATGGGTGTTGATAATATATTTATGTATTATGTTTTTTGCACTTTCTCCTTTTGTTTTTGTTTTGTTACTGAACAAAATTCCATTTAATTAAGTGGGAATTTTCATTTCTTCCGTATGTTGTTGTTGGTTTCTGCCAGGATTGCACTTCTTTAGCTTATTGAATACAGTCCTAGGAGCTGGGGAATTGTGTCATAGTGGTCTGTTTAAATTATTGTGCTTTAAATATGCTTCACAAAAGAAATAGTCATTATGACAGTATTTTTGATATTTAAAGCAGAACTTTCACATAGTATAAAGTCGCCCTCCAATAATTTAACATATGGTGACTAGCTTCATAATATGTCTATTACCTCTCAGAGACTGACGGCCAGGTTAGTGCAGTCTGTGCGCCTGCGCTGTCAGTCCCTTCCGGTTACCTTGTGGCACAGGGCAATGTTTCTTAGATGAGACCAGGACTGACAGCGCAGGTACGCAGCTGAGATGTCTGCACTGATGTCTAGCTTCTGGTCTCCGAAGATTAAGTATTTCTTAATAATGGATAACATTATTTTGCCATTATACCAATCATTGGTAAGATCTCACCTTGAGTATGCAGTGCAATTTTGGGTACCGGTTCTGAAAAAGGATATACTAGAACTAGAGAGGGTACAGCGGAGAGCAACAAAATTAATTAAGGGAATGGAGGACTTGACATATGAGGAATGACTAAACAAACTTGGTCTCTTTACTCTAGAGAAAAGACGACTAAGAGGAGACCTTATCACATTGTACAAGTATATGAGAGGTCAATACAAGGATCTCTTTGGTGAGCTATTTATTCCAAGGCCTGATCAGGTGACCAGGGGACACCCCTTGAGATTAGAGGAAAGGAGGTTTAAACTTCAGCAGAGGAAGGGTTTTTTTACGGTAAGGTCTGTCAAATTGTGGAATTCATTGCCCAGGGAGGTAGTTATGGCAGATACAATGGATACATTTAAGAGAGGATTAGATACATTTCTTTCAACAGATTTATACTGTTTATCAGTAGGCAGATCAGGAAGGTCTGATAAAGACTAATTTAATTGGTAGCAGGAAAGCTATAAAATTCTCAGTTACTGAGGTATGAGGCGAAGGTTGAACTTGATGGACTTGTGTCTTTTTTCAACCTAATTTACTATGTTACTACTATGTTACTATGTTTAGACTCTGGCACTTCTGAGAGGTAATAGACGTATTATGAAGCTAGTCGCCATATGTTTAATTATTGGAGGGCGACTTTATACTATGTGAAAATTACGCTTTAAAAATGATAGAAAGTCATTTTGCCCTATGAAAATTCACAGTTCTTAAAAAAAATTGCATTGCTTATAGAAAAAAATTAGCATTGCTTCTGAAAAATTAGCAATTCTAATAATTTCTAAAAAGCTAAGAATGATAATAAATATGTGTGTGTGGGGGGTTCCTAATAATTCTCATTGCATCTAAATACATTTTGCAGCACTAATAAAATGGCACAAACATCTAAAGCTATATATATTTCTATGCAACATTTTTAGTAGCAATATAAAGTTTTTTTGTTTTTCAACAAAAACGCAGCTGGTGTGAAATGATTTAATAAATTAAGCATCTTACCGATTTGCCCTGCATTTTTCAGGTGTCATTGTTATTAAATAGACCCCATACTATTAGTAAAGGTGTTGAGAATATTTGTAGTGGGAAGTGACACATAGTCATCAAAGTAATAGTCTCACTATTATAAATACATTTTTTATTTTTTGTTGTATACCAGGAATATTTTTAGCCATTTCAGCTTGGTGGGCACAATCCATTTTCCTCTAGTTTTAATTACTACCACCTTCTTTGACCCACAGATATGACTCCAACGTGAATGACTCGAGAGATGATAAGAAAAACAAGTTCACAAACACAATGGAATTTGTGGAAGACTATTTGAACAATGTGGTCAGTGATGCTATGCCTTTTGCAAATGAGGAGAAGAACAAATTAACCTTTGAGGTGGGTATAAAACACAGCAGGGAGCAATACTAGCTTGGGTTCCAAACAGACAAGCGAACTGCCAAATAGACGTTCAAACCGCCATTTTTGTAGTCACTTAACTTTTATGTACTAAACCCTTTGCTTGTTTTTATGGAGAGTATGATTGGAATTCATTAACGGGTGGATGGCAAAATATGCAAGGAATTAATGTTATTTTCTGTGTCTTGTTTAGTCATCCTTTCCTAACAACTTGCATTTGATTTTGAGTTGCCATAGACAGAGCTGGAAAAATATTGATGAGGTTCACCAGCCTGAAATAAAAGTTACTAATCAGAAAGTCAACAGTTACTAGCACTCCCAATATTAGATTGTATCTTTTTTTTACTAGTCTAATGGATTTTTTATTTAAATCATCACAGATTAGTAGACCAGTGCCCATTAACATTTCTGCTAATAGATATAATCATTGATGTAGGCTAGGGTTTATATTGGCAAGTGCAGACAAGAATGACAAAGGGTCAGTGCAAGTGAGCATGGATTTAAGAGGAACTACCACAGCAAAACAACTTTAGCTTAAATATCTCCCCATCTGGTGACTAGCTGCTTAGTAGCACTAGTCGCCAGAATTATTACCTTATTCAATAGATTTATCCTTTCTTCCATGGCTGACAGGCAGGACGGATTGCGGACATCTTGCCATAGTGACGTCCGCTCGCCTGTGCTGTCAGTCCCAGCCAGCTCTAGGAGGCGTTGCTAGGAGCCGTTTGGCTCCGGAAGGGACTGACAGCGCAGGCGTGTGGACGTCACTATGGCAAGATGTCCGTGATCCGTCCTGCCTGTCTGCCGTGGAAGAAAGGATAAGTCTATTGAATAAGGTAATAATTCTGGAGACTATCACTACTAAGCAGCTAGTCGCCAGATGGGGAGTTATTTAAGCTAAAGTTGTTTTGTGGTGGTAGTTCTGCTGTAATCCATGCTCACTTGCACTGACCTTTTGTCATTCTAGTTCCACTTTAATGTGGATACACACGTATCTCCCTAGTAGGTGAAGACAGCAGTATATGAGAATGCTTGTTTTCTTTAAATAGAGTTTACTTATTATTGTGATAATAATGATAAAGGAACTGACCAATAGTTGACTCCCTCACTTTTCCTAACAGCTCAATAAATTCAAATGAAGGATATTCACTGCATTATAACTATGCAAAGTCAAATTTCTTCACAAAATATATCTTTAGTCTTTTTCCTGCAGGAGCGCGGTGAGTAATACCGTGGACTGAAATTGATCGCTCCAAGACCGGAGCAATCTCTTTCAGTCCTCCTTTCGATGTGCCGCCCCACGTGATCAGTCACGTGGGACGGCACGTCGAACTCGTCTATCTGGTCCTTAAAGGACCAGACACCGCGGGATCATCGGACCTTAAGGGGTTAAGGTCCCAACTTAATCAGAGGGCCCTGCAGTGCTTATACACTACCACCCCCAAAACAAAGTAAACAAAATCAGATGGCAATGTCTTATTAGAAATACTGATATGAGAGTAATGGGGTCCCATGTGAATTTTTTGCTTAGGGCCCCCAAAAACATAGAGCCCCCTGTGTCTGACTATGTGCTAATGTTTGACTATAACAGCGTTTTTTTTTTTAAACCTCTCCTTAGGGGCCACTAACAAGCCCTGTTTTGAGGATTCCCCTGCTTGTGAACAGGTTGATTTAGTAAATGACAGAGCCTCTGATTAAGTCACGTTTGCTAAAGCACCAAAATCCTGAAGACATGGCTTGTTAAAGGGGCCTATGATGATAGACTGTATGTTTGCATGTACCAGATTGAGTGTATTCCCATGTATGTGCAAACTTATAAAATGTGTGCAGGTGTGTCTGTGCGTGCGTGCAGTTATCTGACAGTGAGACTGATGCACTAAAAACTGTTTTAATTTTGTATCAAAAGAACTGTACCATAGAGGAGGAAGCAAAATGCAGAGCACTGTGTTGGAGACCTCTCTAGAAATCAAGGGGTTAAAATCCCATTTAAATAAATCGGAATTTTTATTTTTACCGTATGGTTATTTTGTTCCATAATTACTGTTCCTCTTTGGATATCTGTATTAGTGTTTGTATTCAAGGGTCTTTGCACGTGTCTTTGATTTGAGCCAGTGTCCAATGGTATGCCTGTGTCTGTGTACTGCTGTAAGTGTATGTGCTTGCAAACATCTGACCGTGCTTGTTTGTATGAAAACTGTTGACTGTAAGCCAGTGGTTCTCAACTCCTGTCCTCAGGACCCACTAAGGCCAGAATTTGATGATTTCCTTGTTAGAGCACAGGTGAGTTAATCAATGTGAATGAGCCTCTGATCACCACACCTGTGTTCTAGCAGAGAAATCCCTAAGTCCTGGGCTGTTAGTGGGTCCTGAAGACAGGAGTTGAGAACCACTGGTGTAAGCGAAAGTGTCTGATTGTGTGTTTCTGCACATGTCCACTATGTTTGCAAGCATCAGACTTTAGTATGTTTACCTCACTGTATGTAAGTAACATTGTGTGTGCAGTTTCCTGAGTGCCTGTTTGACTAGATGCACAAGTGAGAGCACTGGTGAGTTAAACACACACAATTGTTTCAGAAAGTTGCAACTACTTGATTACAACAGATACTGGTAGGAATGTATGAAACCACTAATGCAGCTCCAGTGGAGTTAGCCTTCAGTCTCAGGGGCTGTATTTAGGGTATGCATGGAGCTTATGATTGCAGCGCACACACGCTGTGCTGTTGTTTAGACTTTAATGACAGAAAGCCCATTACACCTGTCTGATATCATGTTCTGGAAAATGAAACATAGAAACATAGAATTTGACAGCAGATAAGAACCATTCAGCCCATCTAGTATGGCCATTTTCCTACAGTAAAAACCTCAAAACTTTTTTGGTCCTTGTTCTTTTCTTACGTTAAAGGGGATGTTTACCCCCTTCACAACTTTGCTTAAATCTTTTCCTTAGCAATGATAACTAATGAAAACTAACTAAGCTGGAGCGATCTCATTGGCAGAGATTGATTTCTGGCCAATGAGAGCGCTCTAGCTTAGAGACAGACAGCCTCCGTCATCGGAGGAGGCTGGATAGAAGCTCAGACTACTGTACAGATCCGGTCAGCACTGTCTGCTGGAAGAAGGTACACAGCTATATTTAATATTTGAATTTCTCCAAACTGGCTGATTTTTTTTTAAAAGGATACACTTTCCAGTAGTTATCATTGCTAAGGAAAAGATTTAAAGGGATAGTAATACTTCATTTTAACTTTATTTTATTTTGTAGGCATTAAAAAAACATGAAGAATGATATAAGTCTTATCTCTGAAACCTTTATGGTTTAAGAGATATTCACAAACAAAGTATCCCCCCCCTGTTCAACCAGATCAGAAGGGAGATGCCCAGGTAGACTGCAGAGAGGGACAATCTTCAATTAAGATAATGGAAAAAGCTGAAAAACTTGTCAAGGGGGGCAGGGATTTCATTGTTTTCATACAAAGAAAATTGTCCCCTTCTGTTATCTGTACTGTCATACAACCAGACTCACATCTGAGAAGAGATGGCTTACACTAGGTAAAAGGGGCGGGGAGGGGAACTTTGCTTGTGAATATCTCATAAACCGTAAAGGTTTGAGAGATAAGACTTATATCATTCTTCATGTTTTTTTAATGCCTACAAAATAAAATAAAGTTAAAACGAAGTGTTACTATCCCTTTAAGCAAAGTTGTGAAGTGGGTAAACATCCCCTTTAAGGACAGCTTTATGCCTATCCCATGCATGCTTAAATTCTGTTAATGTATTAACTTCTGACACTTCTGCTGGTAGGCTATTCCACTTTCTACTAATGGACTAAAGTTGAACCATCTCCTCTATGACTCGTTTTATGAATGGCATTAAAGAAGATGCATAGGAAAGGGATGCTGTAAAAAGCCTGTAGACTGCCCCATTGGTGCAATCTGCATTAAGGGAAGAATCTGTGGTGTCAATAGCTTAGTAAATTAGCATTAGGCAAGCGTAGGTCTGATTGCATGGAACTGAATTTGTACATTCCTCAGTATCTGATTCTTGAGGGCCAATGATTACCTACATTGTTTTAAAGTGGCAGTAACACTTAATATGTAAAATAAATATATTGTACAGTTGACCCTACTGAGTAAAATAAGTCCCACTGCTGAAGTGTTTCATTCAAAAATGATTTCAGTTCAAACTGGATGGATTTTTGTAGGTGCAGTATCTCAGTAACTGAAATGTTATAATGATGCTGTTGTTACATCACCCTATGGAGGTTTATGGTCAACTGACCAGAGCTGTCCATAGGATGGTGTAGCAACAGCGCCACCATACACTTTCAGGCCACTGTGATATCGCACCTAAAAATTTCAAGTTTGAGCTACAATAACGTTTGAATAAAACACCTCTCAGCAGTGGGAGTACTCTTGTATTACTCAGGAGATTAAACCCTACAATATATATTTTTGTACAGATTAAGTATCATTGTCCCTTTAAGGATATAGTAGAAATGAAAAAGTATCTTCCTCTATGAACACTGACATTTGTCCTTGAGAGTTCCTGTGACTGCCTTGTTTTGGATCCTGGCAACAACAGGGTCAGTAAAAAATACTTGAAATATGTATTCAAGCCATATTATAGCATTGATATGTCCTTTAGTTTAAAATAAGAACATGTAAAGTAAAGGTTCTTTTTAAAATGGCTACCTTTTTCCAGGTGGTGAGTCTAGCACGACACCTGATTTATTTTGGATTCTACAGCTTCAGTGAATTACTGCGACTGACACGGACGCTACTGGGGATCATAGACTGCGTCCAGAATCCACAGGCAATGCTGCTTCAAGCCATGTACAGCGACGATGGAACAGGTAGCCATGCCTACACTAATACCGATCATAAGATGTGCTGTGTTGATACCATCTCTGGCCCTCTTCACTAAGTGATACTAAAGATGTAGCTCTAGTTACAGTTTGCTATTTTATTTGTGATGCAGTATTAGCAGAAAATACCAAAGAAGTAAACCTTGTTATTACAGTGCCTCCCTTTCTAGTTAGGAGGCTGATGCTTGTAACCAGAGTAAATAATTAGTAATTGGCAATGACGGAATAAGGTAATTTTCTGGTTTGCTTGTAATTATCTGTAAGTGTATGTGCTTGCAAACATCTGACCGTGCTTGTTTGTATGAAAACTGTTGACTGTAAGCCAGTGGTTCTCAACTCCTGTCCTCAGGACCCACTAACAGGCCAGGATTTGATGATTTCCTTGTTAGAGCACAGGTGAGTTAATCAATGTGAATGAGCCTCTGATCACCACACCTGTGTTCTAGCAGAGAAATCCCTAAGTCCTGGGCTGTTAGTGGGTCCTGAGGACAGGAGTTAAGAACCACTGGTGTAAGCGAAAGTGTCTGATTGTGTGTTTCTGCACATGTCCACTATGTGTGCAAGCATCAGACTTTAGTATGTTTACCTCACTGTATGTAAGTAACATTGTGTGTGCAGTTGCCTGAGTGCTTGTTTGACTAGATGCACAAGTGAGAGCACTGGTGAGTTAAACACACACAATTTTTTCAGAAACTTGCAACTACTTGATTGCAACAGATACTGGTAGGAATGTACGAAACCACTAATGCAGCTCCAGTGGAGTTAGCCTTCAGTCTCAGGGGCTGTATTTAGGGTATGCATGGAGCTTATGATTGCAGCGCACACACGCTGTGCTGTTGTTTAGACTTTAATGACAGAAAGCCCATTACACCTGTCTGATATCATGTTCTGGAAAATGAAACATAGAAACATAGAATTTGACAGCAGATAAGAACCATTCAGCCCATCTAGTATGGCCATTTTCCTACAGTAAAAACCTCAAAACTTTTTTGGTCCTTGTTCTTTTATTACGTTAAAGGGGATGTTTACCCCCTTCACAACTTTGCTTAAATCTTTTCCTTAGCAATGATAACTAATGAAAACTACCTAAGCTGGAGCGATCTCATTGGCAGAGATTGATTTCTGGCCAATGAGAGCGCTCCAGCTTAGAGACAGACAGCCTCCGTCATCGGAGGAGGCTGGATAGAAGGTAAATTTTCAGTCGCTCATTTATCAATGATCAAATACACAGATGCACCACTGATATACAAAAAAAGGAGCAGGCAATATGTGTTTATGGGGAAAACATGTTTATCCTCAAATTGTGCTCCTCAATGCACTGGACTCCCTTCTGGCACTCACAGGGTTAAAGCGTACATCTAATAAACCAGTGGTTCTCAAGTCCTGTCCTCAGGACCCACTAACAGGCCAGGACTTAGGGATTTCTCTGCTAGAGCACAGGTGGGGTGATCAGAGGCTCATTCACATTGATTAACTCACCTGTGCTCTAACAAGGAAATCATCAAATCCTGGCCTGTTAGTGGGTCCTCAGGACAGGAGTTGAAAACCACTGTAATAAACTCAATAACTAGCTTTCTACATCTAAAATGGATAATACAACATAGAGGTATTTTGAAATCACCAAAGTTGTTTAAGAAGGACCTGGGGGGATGCACTAAGGTGTGATAAAGCAGTGATTAAGTGGAGATGACTTCTCCAGTTATATCACTTCTCCAATTCCTATGTTATTCTATGGAGCCTATGTACTGAGATCTCTCAGATGTTAGGGATCATAGTGTAGGGTGACCAGACCTCACCTTTAACCAGGGACACATATGAAAAATACATACTGCAGGGCTGCTTTGATTTCCGTACATTCCTGAAATATGCCTATTTCTTATGTGTCCCCGGTTAAAGGGAAGGTCTGGTCAGCCTACCATACTGTATAGGCTAAACAGAACACCACAGCAACTGAAGACGTTGTCTGCACTTCATCACCACTTTATCACATCTTAGTTCATCTCCCCTGATCTTTTTTTTCCCAATTAGCAAGTTTGAGAGCAGCTACTTTCTACAGTGTATAGTAAAGGAACCCCAACATCACAAAGTGAATCTCTTCTAAATGCATCATTTAGAAACATTACAGTTAGTTGGGTTAACCCCTTGAGTGCCAGAGGGGTACGTAACACATTGCAAAGTAATGCAGTGCATACCCATTTGGTACTCAAAGGGTTAAATCTCTCTCCTCCTCCATAGCATTCTGAAAAAAAAAACTTGCTTTGATGGTTTTAAGACGTTAAACATCAAATTTCACACTGACATATTTAGTGGAGTCCACAAGAAGCACATGCAGGCACACAGACTTGCAGTCAGACACCTGCTCTTGCTGTATTTAGAGACACATTCAGAGAGACAAATACTAAGACATTGTGGGGAATCTAGCAGCAAAGCCCTAGAAAGTAACACTATCAGCCAAGTTTTCAAGCTCACAGATTTTCACCCTTTGCCAATGAACAGCACATGGGGCTGTATTTGGCAAATTAAAGAGGTACAGTTCTGGAACATCCGAATGCATCTACATAACAACTGAAAATTCATTTTGATTTAAATAGGGTTTTGTAACTCCCTTAAGTGCCAGGTAGGTCTTCAGAGAGAGACTAAAATGACCATTTAAATAAATGGGATATTGGAGGATTTTCATTAATCTCCTAATGTGCAGTTGTTTGCTCCAGAATTGCATCTCTGTAGCTTGCTGAAAATGACCCATAGAGCATTAGAATGAGAAGAGGCCTATGAAACATGAGACTATATATGCATTTGCAAAGCATATTCATAAATGGCATAAATCATTGTAGTGCAAAGGTGGTAAACACACCACTCAAAATATTGGTGTTAATCTTAACTGAAAAGCTCCATTGTTGTTGTCAGTAATGTGTTTAACTGGATTGCAGTCATATTTTACATGGAGGTGAGAACAATGCATAAGATTAAAAGAAACAGACACCCAGCAACATGATATTCATCATCATGCTATAGATGGTGTATAGACACATTATCATATAGAGCAGCATGTGTCAGTATCAGTGGATAGATAACCTATAGGCAGTGGTGTAACAATAGGGGTCGCACCTGTGACCGGGCCCGTCACTCCAGGGGCCCGGCCACCCCCTGCGACCCATCTGGCCCAACGCCATGGATCTCTATCAGCTGAGCTCTCCCTCTTCGGCACTCTAGTAATGCTCTGCATACTGGAGAGAGGACCACGCAGGAGCTCCGGCTCTTAATAGAGGTCTGTGCCAAAGGAAGCACAGGCCTCTCCTGCCACACCGATAGACCACCAGGAAGGTAGAAGATGAATAATGGGGCAATGTGGAGAGATGGACATTAGGGGCAATGTGGAGAGTTGGACATTGTGGGCAATGTGGAGAGGTGGACGTTGGGGTTAATGTTGAGAGTTGGGGGCAATGTGGAGAGTTGGACATTGGGGGCAATATGGAGAGGTGGACGTTGGGGGCAATGTGGAGAGTTGGGGACAATGTGGTGAGGTGAATGTTGGGGCAATGTGGAAAGTTGGGGCAATGAGAGGTGGGTGTTGGGGGGCAATGTGGAGAGTTGGGGGGGCAATGTGAAGAGGTGGACATTGGAGGCAATGTGGAGAGTAGGGGGCAATGTGGAGAGGTGGACACTGGGTTCAATGTGGAGATACACGATGGGGGCAATGTGGTCAGGGGGGCCATGGCAATTTTGCACCAGGGCCCAGTGACTCCTAGTTATACCTAAGCCTACAGGAATGTGCTTCCATGCTAATATAGGCACCAGTGACCTGTTTTTGTGTGTTGTACTTTCCTAACATCTATGTACAAACCTTTTTATGCAAAAAATGGGGCCTTGCCACAAGCAGTGTGGTGTGTGCATGGTTGTTTATGGCATTCTGTTCTGTGTCCTGTTTTACTCTCTGTATTAAGAAGGCACAGAAAAATGCTTTGTAAATTCTTCCATTTTTCTTGCATTTGGGCTAGCTTGAGTTAGTGGCTTGTACTGAAGTTATTTGCATATATATCTTAACATTCATTCATCTATTTCAACATCTTTAACGTCTTTATTGCCAGCAATGAGCGGCACACTGCTTTGGTTCTCAAGTGGTTAACATGAATTTCCCTCCCCTTGTCTTTCTCCCTCCTGCGTCACACACTACAATAACTTTTTTTCTCTGAGCAGAAATAGAACACAGATACCTCCCTCAAATGCAGTGTAAATAACATTTTCTTGGAAGTATTACTTTTTATTTTAGTGAATCAATTGTTTTTATGTGTTATATCAAATATCTGATTCAAAACACATTTCTTATGGCAGTGGTTCTCAAAATGTTTGCAGTGTTAGAACCCTTTGGTTTCACAGAAATTATTAAAATATCTTTTACACACACCCCAGTCCACCATGCTTAATTAAAGAACAATTATTATGTTTTATTAAATCTGCTCCTATGGAAGCAGACTTAGTAAAAAGCCTGGGGCTGCACTCTGCAGCTGAAAAATGGCTCCTGGCAGCCATTTGGTTGTCAGAAAACTGACATCCTGGGCTGGAATGCAACCTGAAAGTATGTAGTTCTGAGCCACCAACTGTGTGGGTTGCATGTGTACCTTTCAAGCCCACAAGGTCTATGGGCTCTGCATCACTCAGGACAAGAGACTGAACTGTGCACTTTCATTATGGTAGTTCAGTTACTTCTTGAGTTACCCATGAGGGAGCCCTGATGGTTTTACTCCCCTGTTGGTCAGCCACAGCTTATTCTGTAGGAGAAGTTTGCCTTTAGTAGAAACAAGGTGCCAAAAGTTCCCAAAATATGTTTAAACTATTCTCATCCTACAGCTTACAGGGTGACGGGGGAGTGGGTTGGACGATTCACACTTATAACGTTTAAGCCCCACCACACTGGTAGGTGATTGGGAGCAATGGGTTCTGAGACCCTAGACTTTAAAGGGATAGTAATACTTCGTTTTAACTTTATTTTATTTTGTAGGCATTAAAAAAACATGAAGAATGATATAAGTCTTATGTCTCAAACATTTATGGATTAAGAGATATTCACAAGCAAAGTTTCCCCTCCCACCCCTTTTTCCTAGTGTAAGCCATCTCTTCTCAGATGTGAATCTGGTTGTAAGACCAGACAGATAACAGCAGGAGACAATCTTCTTTGTATGAAAACAATGAAAGCCCTCCCCCCCTTGACAAGTTTTTCAGCTTTTTCCCTTATGTTAATTGAAGATTGTCCCTCTCTGCAGTCTACCTGGGCATCTCCCTTCTGATCTGGCTGAACCGGGGGGGGGGGGGTACTTTGCTTGTGAACATCTCTTAAACCATAAAGGTTTGAGAGATAAGACTTATATCGTTCATGTTTTTTTAATGCCTACAAAATAAAATAAAGATAAAACAAAGTATTACTATCCCTTTAAAATATTTATACCTCTGCACCACAAATCAATGACGGGAGAACTGGAAACACTTGATATAGATGCTTGGGGATTGGCAACCCCATAAAAAAAATTATAATTAGTTTTTGGTTTTGTACTATAACTGATTGCTTGACTACTAAAGGGCTGTGTAGAGTATTATGTTGAACAGCAGTCTGACAAGCAAAAGGATAGTTAGCTCTCCCATGCCATCATTAAAGTTGGTTGGAGGAAAGGTGGGGAATCAGGGAGCCCTGAACACATGGGAGCTTTTACATCCTGGGGAAGGTCAGGAAGGTGTTAAGATATGTTCTCACGATCAACTGCTTTGTGGTAGGATCCTGGCAGAGTAAAATGTATAACTTTATTGGCTGAGTGGCTCTTGGATGAAAGCTTCCAATACAACTTAGGTCTCTCCTTCAGGTATAATATGTATGAAGGCTTAATACACAATACATGACATGTTACAGACTATGGCAAATAATTGTAACATTTAAATTCCACAGTGAACATTATTATCAGTATTGTCTATAATTCACTCCCCAGACTCCAGTAGGGTCTCTTTGTAGTTGATTAAATAATACAAACAAGATTTATTATTACCTTTTTGATGCTCCATTGAATTCTAGTCTTTCGCCAGAGATGGCTAAGTGTTAACCCTCTGATCACCCAAAAGGACCAAAATATGGTTATTGTGTGGGGATAATGTGACATAAATTACTTGTCACGGTTCAGGCCACAGTTCAGAGTGTTAAACTTGGTTATCAATTTATACTCCCAGATCTTTCTGTCTCTGAGTCCTACAATTTCCCATCAGTACAGTCACCTTGAGATCTTTAATGCTGTGATCAGTTTTGCAAATCTATTGACCCACTGGGGTGTCTCTTTTGTTGTTCACGCTGGACCTATGAGAGTTTATCCATTTTCTTAGAGTTTGTCCTGTCTCACTCCTGTTTGGGGACATTTCACTCACATGATGAGGTAGACAGCATTAGATGAGCCTCAGGAGAATTTGCCCTTGATGTTGTGGTTTCAGTGGGACTGTAGTATGGGCACCTTTATCTGTGGCACATATGTGTGCACATGCTCAACATGTCTTTTAGTAGTACAATAGTATGGAAAAAGATAGAGTTTGACAGCATTCTTCATACATTTTATGTGATTTTGCTGCATTTTACATGTGATTTAGAAGCAATTTTCAGCAAGTTTCTTTTTTCCTAGTATAATTTCCTCTTAGTATACACTGTTGATCAAAACATGCATTGAAAATGTGTTTTTAATGCTATTCCATTGCAATCCCCTTGAAATGGTAGTAGAAATTTGACACAGTTAAAATGCAGTTGGACCAAAGTTGCAACAAGGAGTGTTTCAGTTTAAATTACATTTTTAAAATAATACCAGCCTCATGCTTTTCTTCCATAGCTCTGTGCTAAAGTGAACACAGCCTAAAGCAACTGCGTGCGTGTGTTTGTAGTGGGGCAGAGGAGTTAGTTTATAGAATAAATTACATAAATATGGATTTGATTTGTAGGCATATATGTGTCAGAATGTGTAAGCAAAGCAAACATAGCTATTAACCATTAGAAAAACATGCTGTGGAACACATTGAGGGTTATCTTATTAGACTGTAAGTTCCTTGGGGCAGGGTCCCTTTCCCAGTGTGTGATTCCCTTTGCTGCACCTTTCCCCTGCAAAAAATGCAATGATCACACTTTAAGCTAATACTCAAGTTGGTGAACATAGAAAGGCCAGGTTACAGCCAATGGAATCAATCCACAATACTAGTTTTACATTTTGACTGAATGGTCCTATGTGATAAAGAAAATACAGATCTTCTTGATGTCTCACCTTCTTAAATGTATCTCTTTTTCAGGAAAGAATGTCAGAAGATCCATCCAAGGAGTGGGTCAGATGATGTCTACAATGGTGCTTAATCGGAAGCAATCTATGTTCAGCTCATCACCGTCTCTGAACTCGGAGGCCAATCAGGAAGTCTCTAATAAGGGAAAGAGTGTAGAAACTGAGAACATTATTGTTATGGAGACAAAACTGAAAATACTGGAGATCTTACAGGTCTGTAGAGATGCTGATATCAAATATTTGAATGCAATATCAGACATTACAGGACAATTATAGCAATTTACAGACAATTGTACGCATTGGTCTTATATTTCAGAAAAGTGGTCTCATTAGTGATAATTCAGTTGCAGGGCAATTGTCATGTTTCACTGTCTATTTCTATGGGAGCCAACATAGTAAGCAGCCTGAGGATGCATATCTCCAAAAGGCTCCTGTTAGCCATTTGCAGAGCCAGGAAACTAACTACTTATGTTGGCAGAATGCTGGACAGAACTATGAAGTCTGTGATTCATTGCATGTACACCAGACAGTACTGCTAGGATTGCGTTATAACTCCCGTCCCTTCCAGTTTTTAGGGACTGTGGTTGCGACTGTATGTGACTTGAACTGTGAAGTCTGACAGTTTAATGTCTCTCGCAGAATCAGCAGTAGAGCACCAACAAATACTTTATGTCGCCATTTGGCTCATTTTCTGATCTGCCACAGCTTGTGATATAGCAGGTCTGCTTCCATAGGAGCTGGCCTGCCAAAAGAGCATGCTCCTTGTGCTAGTTGCTCTTTAAGGCACTGAACATATATTCTATTTTCATCACCTGTTGATTCCCATTGTTGGTAATGGATGTTAATAGGGTTAACCAAGCATTAATACCATTACTAAAATCAGACTGTCGTTCACTAAAATCGTGATTATAAATATTCTATTCTATTTTCCTAAATCCCCATAAACTGTAATGACAGAACGTTTATTTCCATACTCACAAATCCATTTTTATCCTAAACAGTTCATTCTTTAATGTGATCTAATAAAAAAAAAAGAAAGTTCTCAAAACTATACTCCTTAAAATGCCCACCTCCCTATTAATCAGTCTTATTCAAAATATATTAAAATATTAGTGACTTTCAGAACTGTGCATTGTCTCAAAATAGTGTAAATAAAAAGATCAATGTTAATTAAAAAGTGCAAATAAAAATACAAATGAAAGTACAGTTGCGATTAAGTACAACCAATAGCAGATGATATTTAAGAGAACAAAGTGTGGAAGTGCTAAATGCAATTTTAAGTGCAAATGGAGTGTCATAACAACAATTAATAATTTCCAAAGCAATGTAAACAATCCCAAATTTCAAAAAGTAAATTCAATAGTCCGAGATTTCAAAAAATCCATGTAAAGAGTTTTTCAGAGTTACCACTCCTATCTATATACATGAAAAGCCCATCAAAAAGGAATAAACAGAGGGAGATTGATGTGATGATATAAAATGGTTGGATAGATGAATGGATGATCCCATGGAGATATGTGATTCAGAAAAGATTAGGGTTAGGTCAATACAGCTTCATCATAGTGAGCTCTTCCGCCAAACAACATCCAATAAAATGTGAAAAAAAGCAGAAGGCACAGAAATCTCTCTAAACATGATGTTTAATACACAGTATATTGTCTACACAAGTTATTTTACAAAATGTCCAGCGCAGTATCTCCTCAAGAAAGTTAAGAACCAGTTGAGTTGAGTCCAGAGTCTCAGCCCACCTGCAGACCCTTATGTGTTTCTCCTTTGCAGCTCACCAATGTTTCTTGTTCCCCTCAAAACTATCACTTCAGAATGATGTCAGAGGAAAAAAAAGTGGGCAAAGCCATTATGGCTACCATGGTGACGCTCCACTCTGCACAATATGAGCACAAGAGCACCAGGGAGAGATTCACTAAGGCGTGATAAAGAGGTGATAAAGCAGAAATGTCTTCTCCAGTGATATAACATCTCCAGTTCCTATGTTAGTCCATAGAGTCTATGCACTAAGCTCTTCAAAGTTCAAGAAATCTTAGTGCACTGGCTCAATAGAATAACAGGACTTGGAGAAGTGATAAACTGGAGAAGTAATCTCCACTTTATCACCTCTTTATCACATATTAGTGCATAACCCCCCAGATCTCAGCTAAAAAAATCACAAGGGGCAAGAGTACTCTCTAGCTGCTGCTGGACCAAAAAACTAGTTACCTATGCGTATCAGACAGACTGGTCTGCTTCTTCATTGGGTCATCACAGAGCCAAAGAGCTTTTTTATAGGTCGTCAAATATCAATAACAGTTGAGGATGTAATGTAGAATTAGAATGTATAAAAACATTAAAACGTATTCTGCTATACCCAGTTTGTGTATTAATTTCTCTTTATATGTAAGAGCAATTCTAACCTTTTATGCACTAAGTTACATACATATATAATTATACTTAGATTTATGTGAATTTATATATGGCATTTGAACAACACATATTGCGTATTAGGTTACATTACTATAGAATATTAGTGGATAAAGAATTGTTAATGATGCTTTGCTATAAATTGATTCCAAGAGCTGCCATCCCAACTTAATATTTTTTTTCTCAAAAAGAAATATTGGTGTTGTGGGTTGAAGTGGACATAACCTAAAATGTACCTCTGTAGTCTTATTGCTACTTGACTGTGTATTTTCTTGAGCCTAATCCTTCATGGTCTATCTGGGGAGTCTTTGGTCCTAGGGAGAGCTGCCCCCTGAGAGGGCACTGTCCTCTTAATAGGTTCTCTTTAAGGCATTAAACACTTCTTTTGGTTTTTATCACTTGACAATTCCCATTATTGTTTATCAAAGTTATGGAAGCAAACAACTCTCCTTAATACCTTAACTAAAATAAGGCCCTTGGTCATGCATACCTTGATTATAAATGGCAGTATTCTTTTTCCTAAATTCACATAACCTGTAGTGATGGCACTGTTATTTCCATAATTAAAAATCCATTTTCCCCTCTAAACAGTTCATCCTCAATGTGAGGCTGGATTATAGGATATCATATCTGCTTTCTGTCTTCAAGAAGGAATTTGTTGAGGTTTTCCCTATGCAGGACAGCGCAGCAGATGGAACAGCTCCTGCATTTGATTCCACAAGTAAGCCATCCATTACCAATTTACCATATACTTTGTCTATCTGTCTATCATATATAATATTTCCCATCTGTTAATGCCAAATAAAATAGCTCAACAGAACAATTCTTGATTATTCCAGAACCTTTCTCTATATCTCCTTACTTCTCCAGAGAAAGTCTTCCATAACATAATTTTATATAGCACACACGCTCATATAAAATTTCCCTATATATCATACTATTGCTCCTCTTATCAACCAATAAAACACTTTGTATATAACTGAATGATCCTATTTTACTTTTTCAGATGCTACTTTGAACTTAGAGCGTATAGGAGAGCAAGCAGAAGCCATGTTTGGTATGGGGTAAGTCTACTCTAAACATGGTTCCATTAACTGCAGTAAGTCATTGCAAATGTGCCTGTATTAATGCTAAGGACATTTTTAGAAAATACTAAGGGTGTGTTTAGTTGCAATGCAAAATGTAGTATCAGTGCAGAGCAATGTTATTTGTGTCTCTGCAGGAAGAACACCAGTATGCTGGAAGTGGATGATGAGGGAGGACGGATGTTGCTAAGGGTCCTCATCCAGCTTACCATGAATGACTATCCAGCTCTCATCTCTGGTTCCCTACAATTGCTTTTCAAACACTTTAGCCAACGTCAGGAGGTTCTGCACACCTTCAAACAGGTAACAGACATGCAGGGTAGCATAAGGGTGAGATGAGACATTGAGGAAATGAACTGCAGAGAAAATAAAAAAGTTAAACAATTGGATTATTATTTTTTATTGTAATTTATCTTCTAAAGAAGCAAGTATTGTGACAAGCACCATCAAGAATGAACAAAATAAAGTGTTTTGTTCTGAGGCATGGTGGCCCCTCAGTGCTGCTATAAATCATATTTTTTGCTTCCAAGTGCCATTCCAGAGAGGAAATTTCCATACCCATATCAGACTGGTCCTGCCTACAGACAGTCCAACTCTGAAATGTCAGGCAAATCCTCTCTGCATGCACTAGAGAAACAAGCACAGACATAAGTTTCAGCATATGTAGGCCTCATCAGTGTGGTGTAGCTGATTCACTCTAGGCACGTGGAGAGCAAGGGGCTATTTCCGGGATGCCCTTCCATCTTAGGGAGACCTAGAAACAAATTTTGTGATGAGCACTCACCGAGAGAACAAAGCAAAGTGTTGTGGTCTGAGGCACAATGGCCTCTCAGTGGTGCTGCAAGTAACAAAATGTGACTTGGGCACCACTGAGGGGCCACTATGCCTTAGAACAAAACACTTTATTTTCTAAATAAAGGTTGTGTAATTTTTCCTTTAAATCAATAGGAATTTGGTGAAATGTTCTCTACAGTGCTGTTGGTTGCGCCAGAATTGCACCACTTTCCTTTTATACATTAGATTCATTTTTCTTACTTCTTTCTACTTTTTCACTTACCTCCTTACTTAGGTTCAGCTTCTGATCTCTGCCCAGGATGTTGATAACTACAAGGTGATTAAATCTGAGCTGGACAGATTGAGGACTATGGTGGAGAAATCTGAGCTTTGGGTTGACAAGAAAGGCAACTCTGGAGGTAGTGGCTCCTCAGAGGGTAGCAAAAAAGAGAAAAAAGAGGTAATATTTGTTCCCCTGATCCAGTTGTAGCTTGCTTTCTGTGTACCCAATTGATAGAATGTATACTTAAAATAAGTTATGCTTAATTGACTTTAAAAATGTGTAGCTTACTCTTTTGCAATTATTTTTGATGTCTTCATTTGCAGCCTTTGTTTTTTTTTAATGTGCAGCATCACTAATCCAAGTTATGAGTGAAAAATGTATATATAAAAGGACCAGGGTAATTTACCCATCCATAGAAATAACCTACATGTTATTAGATGGAGCCTTTAAAATACTGGGGCTGAATCAAAATCCTTGAATTAAATGCTTCAAAACAAACAAGTTAAATAGGCCCTAAAACCAACTTTGGAGATTTTGAAAGAGCTTTCAAAATCATCCATATGTTCTACTACCATGCAGTTTTACCCTTATTTTTTTATTCTTAATGCATTTTTAAATTCAGACCTTGAGGTGAGGCATCAGTAACTACCAAGTAGGTGGGTGGGATTGGGAAAGCCTTTCATGTCAGTGTGGGAGGCGTTTCCTGGTCCTGCCCTCTCCCATCCGGTAGTTAGGGTAGGATGGAAGCAAGGGAGCCCTGTTGATGCCCAGATGAGTCGGATGGGAGATCAGTAGCTGGGGGGGGTCCTGATGGCCCACCACTGGGTCTGAAGTATTTTTCTCTGTCGTCCAATACAGGTTACTGGTATCTCTGGGTAGGCGATCTGCCCTTTAAGTAGGCAGGAACAATTCTAGAATTGTATGCAGTGGGTGGAGCCTACCTTTCCTCCTTGGCTGCAGCTAGCCAACCAGCTCCAGAAAGATTTGTTCTTTGGTGAAGATAACACAGGCAAGATAACAGTTCTGCTATAGCTTCAGAAGTTTTTTATTTTTCTGTTACAAATGGAATACCACCATTAGGTGGATTACCATAACTGACAATGCCCTTAGATGTGGCTAGCTCAGTATCCAGGTGCTTTTTGTGGACCTTAAGCCCAGGGGGGGAAATCTTGTCTACAAGTTCTTTCCCCAGGAGTTGCCCACCGAGGCTGCTTCTTTAAACATGGTAATCTGAAGACAGAGGATCTGCAGGAAAGGGGAGCAACCCTTTGAGTGCTGTAGGTTCACATGTCCCACAGTGCCCCCTCGCACAGGGGATTTTCATTTGGAGTTCCTATTGCACACTCCTTTACTCACTGGGTCTATCTGTATGTCTGTTGGGTGTTTGGAGCAGGTTTATGTGCTATTTAACCCTTTAGCTGCTGGTTTGGCATTCATTTTGGGGGGGGTTTCTGACACTTTTTCTACTGGTTCAGTGTGTTTTTGGGTGTCCTAACATGTTTTAGTGATGTTTCATGTCTTTTAATATTACACCTTCAATTTTGTAAAATTTGAGTTTGCGCGCTTTACCGCATAGGCACCATTGCTCCATTCACTCCTATGGGACTTAACAGTTTGGGACATATCTCTGCAACCGTTTAACCTAGCGACTTCATTTTACTTGTCTGTCCTTGCTCTATCGTCCGTTTCATGTTTCTAGTGTGTTGTGGGGCTCAGGGGGCTTCGGACACTGTTTGGGGTACTTTTCTGGGAAAACTACATTTCCCATGAGCACTTGCTTCACTCGCTCATTTCTGATTGGCTTCTGCTGCGGCAGCCATTTTGTGCTCTTTCCAGAACGAGTATCCTACGCAGGGCTTGGACTCTCCTCTGCTGATTAACCCTTTGCCTGCCAGATAAATCTATTTTAGCGATTTCTGGGGTGAAACTTTTATCATACACACTGTAATTGGGTGATTTCATGTACAGTAAGGTTATTGACACTGTGAGAATGTCTATACTGTTGGAGCTTGGGGCCAGACCTAAGACTAAGGATGCTGGGGTCTCTGTATCCCCTATTGTGCATTGCTCTTCCTGTCATTCAGGGTTACCTAGAGAATTCTCAGGTCATTTATGCCCAGCATGTTCTGATGTCCCTGAGAGTCTCCCAGGGACCTCCAGCCATGCAATAGAGCCACTCTGGGTGCAAGAGTTCAAGGCTGCTACTAGGGACCTTAGGTCCACTTTGCAACTCTTTCCATCCCAGTTACAGGGGGTCTTTCATTCTTGGCAGACCCCCACCTTTGTTAAGTCTTCCCTGCCAAAGCCTCAGGGTGTACCTGACGTGTCAGATTCCTCTGAGGAGGAACTGTTGGTGTATTCAGATGCTGAGGAATGTTCTGCAGTGGGCTCCTCTCATTTTTTTGGGAACCCTTTAGAGGCTGATCCTGAGCCCTCGGCTGAGGGCCTGATCAGGGCTGTTTTAAATACCCTAAACATTCCCTTTGTGCAGGAGGTTCCTTCTGACCCTTATGATGTCTTTCAGGAGCATAAAAAGACCCTTACTTGCTTTCCACCTAACCCCACTCTTGACCGCCTTGTGTCTGAAGAGTGGAAGTCTCCGGAAAGGAAACCTTCTGTCTCCAAGAAATTTGCAAAGCTTTATCCCTTTTCTGAGGCCTTGCTTGCTCAGTGGGTTCATCCTCCTAAAGTGGATGCTCCTATTTCCAGGCTATCCAAGTCTACTTCCTTGCCAGTGTCTGATGCGTCTGCTCTAAAGGACTGGACTGACAAGAAACTTGAGGTCTCCCTCAAGTCCATCTTTGCCACTGCTGGTTCTGCCATGCGTCCAGCATTCGCAGCAGCATGGGTGAACTGGGCCATTGTGGTCTGGACTGAACAGTTCACTCTTGCTGTCCATCAGGATGCTTCTACTTTGGATAAGTTGCGCCTGCTTGCCAACATTTCTGAGGCACAGCACTGTGTTTCTTCTGCCCTATTTGATGCCATCCATTTGGTGGCTAGGGTTTCCACCATGTCTGTGGTTGCCAGATGGGCTCTTTGGCTCAAGATCTGGTCTGCGGATACTGCTTCTAAGAAAGCATTGCTCTCCTTTCCTTTTCAAGGCACTTCTTTGTTTGGGCCAGATCTCAAGGATCTGATCAGTGTGGCTACAGGGGGTAAGAGTACACGTCTTCCCTTAGTTCCTAGGAAGAAAACACCGCTTATGCATAACCGGTGTTTTCGTTCCTTTCAGAGTGAGACACTTCTTGCGAACCAGACGGTTTCCTCAGCTCTGCGTACCTCCTCCAAGCCCAAACAGCAATGGAAGCCCAAGGTCTCCTCCAAGCCCAAGGCTTCCAAGCCTTCTTCGGCATGACTCACTGAACCCGGGTCCACACTCTGCTGTGAGTGGTCGTCTGCGTCACTATCACAGCATTTGGGAGGATTCAGTGACGGACTTATGGGTTTTGCAGGTAGTGATGGAAGGGTACAGGATCCCTTTCGTCTCTCTTCCTCCCTTTCGCTTTCTTCCCTCTCATATGCCTCAGGGCGCAGAGAAACGCCGTCTGTTCGACGGCTCTGTTCTGGCTCTTCTGGACAAGGACGTTCTGGAGCTGGTTCCAGTTCAGGACAGAGGTATGAGTTTTTACTCAAACCTCTTTGTGGTCTCCAAGAAGGACGGCGGTTGTCGTCCCAATTTGGATTTAAAGGATCTCAATTCCTTTGTGACCTGGACTCCCCAGGAGTCTTTACGGACGGTGATTGCTGCCATGTCCCCTGGGGAAATCCTTGCATCTCTGGATCTTCAGGATGCGTACTTACACATTGCCATTCTACCAGAGAGCCGCAGTACCTCCGGTTTGCCTGTGACCGGGGACATTTTCAGTTCTCAGCTCTTTCCTTTGGTCTGACGACAGCTTCTCAGGTCTTCAACAGTGTCCTGGGAGCATTAGTGTCTGTCTTCCACCGAGACAGCATCAGAGTTACTCTATACATGGATGACCTGCTTCTGAAAGCCTCTTCTGAGGAACTTCTTCATCAGGAGGTTCAGCAATGCATTCATGCTCTCACCCATCACGGGTGGATCATCAACTAGGACAAATCAGATCTTGTCCCATCCCAGGGTCTGGCCTTCCTGTGCCTCCTCTTCGATACCCAGAAGAACATGGTGTTTCTCACGGACGAGGTGGCTCACCAGATCGCCCACAGGGTTTCTGCGATACTGGCTCAAGATCCAGTTCCAGCCAAGAAGCTGTTGTCTCTCGTGGGGAAATTCATTTCCACCATAGAGGCGGTACCGTTTGCCATGGCACACGCCAGGGAACTCCAGCAGTTTGTGATCCAGGTGTGCAGGGGTCAGCCGGACCTTCTGAGAACTTCGGTGTCACTTCCTCTTCATGTGGAACTGAGTTTGTCCTGGTGGCTCAACCTCTCCAGTCTGCTTAAGGGCAAGTCCTTCCTAGTTTCCTTCTGGACCACAGTGACAATGGATTCCAGCCTCACCGGATGGGAAGTGGTCTTGGGTCACCTGAGTGTACAGGGTCGGTGGTCTCTGGAAGAATCTCTCCTTCCCATCAACGTGTTGAAGCATTGGACAATACTTCATGCCCTTCTTCATTGGACATTTCAGCTGGAAGACTGTCCAGTTCAGGTAGAGTCCGACAATGCCACAGCAGTGGCTTACATCAACAAGCAGGGTGGAACAAGAAGTCTCGCCGCTTGGTTAGAGGTCAAGGCTATTTTGTCCTGGGCAGAAGAACACGTTCCTGCCATATCTGCAGTGCACATTCCTGGCGTAGACAACGTCATGGCGGACTTCCTCAGTCGACACACAGTGGACAGCGGAGACTGGGAGCTGAATCCAGAGGTGTTCACCGCCATTGTTCAGAAATGGGGTCTTCTTACATCGATCTGATGGCGACAAGACATAACAGCAAGTTTCCAAGGTTCTGCTCTCGATGGAGGGAGCCTCTAGCTCTGGCGGTGGATGCAATGTCCATTCCTTGGTTATTCCCTCTGGCCTAAATCTTTTCTACCCTCCTCATGTTGCACAGAGTGTTACGGAAATTATGACTGGAGCGCTGTCCAGTCATTCTGATTGCTCTGTACTGGCCTTGCCAGGCTTGGTTCCCGGAGCTTCTGGATCTGTCAGTGGCGGAGCCATTCCGGCTCCCTTGCCGCCCGGATCTTCTTCCACAGGGTTACCTGTGGAAGGAGGATGTTTATCGTCTAGCCTTGACAGTTTGGAATTTGAATTCTCAATACTGAGGAAGAAAGGGTTTTCTTCTGGTGTGGTGGCTACTATGCTCAGTGCCCGCAAACCTGTTTCTTCCAAGATCTATCATCATGTCTGGTCGACCTTTCTCTCTTGGTGTGCTGACAGGGACCTGTCTCAGGAATTTGATCTGCCTACGGTCCTGGCCTTTTTGCAGGACAGTGTGGATAAGGGCCTCAGTTTAAGTTCCCTTAAAGTTCAGATGTCTGCTCTCTCTGTTTTCATTCAGAGGTTCATTGCCATCCTTCCTGATGTCAAAGTTTTCTTCCAGGGCGTTGCTCATACTCGTCTTGCCTTCAAGATTCCTGCTCCTCCATGGGATCTTAACTTGGTTTTGGGTGTTCTTCAGTGCCCTCCATTTGAGTCTTTGGCTACTATTCCTCTACGCCTGTTGACGTGGAAAATGGTTATTCTCCTGGTGATTGTGTCTGTCCGTTGTGTCGCGGAGTTACATGCTCTGTCCTGTAAACCACCCTATTTGGTGTTTCACAAGGACAAGGCGGTGCTTCGCACCTGTCAGGAGTTTCTCCTGAAGGTGGTTTTGGAGTTCCACATCAATCAGGAGATTGTGGTGCCCTCTTTCTGCCCTGACCCCACCTCTGACAAGGAGAGGGATCTCCACTTATTAGACATGGTGCGTTGTCTCAAGTTTTATGTACATCGCAGTGAGTCTATCAGACATTCAGACGCGTTGTTCGTTATTCCTGAGGGTCCTAGGGTGGGAAGACCTACATCCAAGGTGACTATTGCTTCTTGGATCGTAAGGCTTATGAGCTGAGGAAGAAGCCTGTCCCCTTCAGGGTCACAGCTCATTCTACTCAATCTATCGCGGTCTCTTGGGCGTACAAGAATCAGGCCTCTGCTGATCAGTTGTGCAAGGCTGCCACCTGGTCGTCTGTGCACACCTTTTTGAAGCATTACCGTGTTGCTGTCTGAGCATTGGCTGACGCCACCTTTGGAGGAAAATCCTGGAGGCAGTCTTGCCTGTCTAGGATCTTTTTCGGTTCTTGGTGCTTCCTTCACTTTTGAGCCCCGTTGGCTCTAGTTCAGTGTGCTGTGTAACAGTCTGGGTTGTTGTTACCCTTGTTCAGTGTCCTTTGACAGTTCATTAGTTGTTGGGCTGTCTTTGATCTGATGATTCATATCTGCTCTGGTGACTTTGGGGGCCCTGCTCTTGGTCCTTGCCTTACTTCCTGCCTCTGGGAAACTCAATGGTTGACATCCCAGAGTTACCAATAATCTGTATTGGACAACAGAGAAAAGAGGATTTCAGTCTTACCTGTTAAATCCTTTTCTCTTAGTCCATACAGGTTACTGGTCTCCCACCCTGTCAAGGGACCATGCTTGGCTGTCCTGTGGCAGACTGTGGGGGTCCTTTGGGGTCATGCTCACAGCAGTCTTCTTTCCCTTCTACTATCTAGTCAATAGTTAGTGTCTCAAATCTTTCTGGAGCTGATTGGCTAGCTGCTGCCAAGGAGAGAAGGTAGGCTCTACCCCCTGCATTCAATTCTAGAATTTTTCCTGCCTACTTAAAGGGGCAGGATTGCCTACCCAGAATTACCAGTAACCTGTATAGACTAAGCGAAAAGGATTTAACAGGTAAGAATAAAATCCTCTTTTTGTAAGTGTATTACACTATGCCCTCAGCTACATCCCACTGGATGCACAAAGGAGAGTTCTACCTAACTCTGCCTTTGTAATGCCCTGGGGAGTGGCTGACAGTGAACCAGAAACCACTTGGAGTTTATATGTTGTATTAGACATTTTTATTTAGAAAACTAGTTTTTGAGTTACTTAGATGTATTTATTATGTAAGTAAGGCATGCAGTGCAGGTTCCACCTCTACTCGCTTACTAAAAGTGCAGCCCCTGATGTAAGAATTGGAGCACTTGGCTCCAAAAGGGACTGACAGCGCAGGCGCACGGACGTCACTGTGACGAGATGTCCGTGCTTCCTGCTCCTGTGAGCATCGGTAAAACGGGGAAATCTTCGGAACCAGGTAAAATTTCTGGTGACTAGCGCTACTAAGCAGCTAGTCGCCAGATGAAGAATGAATGGAGGTTAAGTTATTGCGGGGTGGTAGTTCCCCTTTAAGTTAATTAGCTCGCTCATTTCAAGGCCAAACATAACACTCACTGCCTTGATTAGTTCATTTTCATAGCTGGGAATTCTTAGGGTTTCAGCCTGAGACTAAGGGTTTTGATCCAGATCTCAGAGCGTCAGGCCAAATTTTCAGGGTCCAGTTGTACCTACTATATGATCTGCTCCAATTAACTGCTTCTTTAGTCTGCCAATTGGTGCAGTTTATATCAGAAATACAGAGGAAGAAGACCTGCTTGGGGATTATGCACTATAGTCTGATAAAGAGGTGATAAAATGGAGATGACTTCTCCAGTGATATCACTTCTCCAGTTTCTGTGTTATTCTATGGAACCTATGCATTAAAATCTCTCCAACTTGAAATCATAGTGTATAGGCTCCGCAGAGTAACATAGGAATTGGAGAAGTGACGTCACGGGGGAAGTCACCTGCATTTTATCACCTCTTTATCACACTTTAGTGCATCTCACCCCTTGTCTTGTATGTGTTCAAGCAGTGATATCACTGCATTTTCATGTTAATGGTTCTGCCAGGACTGATTCCAGCATATTTGGATTACAGAAAACAGGGACCTATCAATGAGAATATATTTTAGGGGGGATTTAAAGGTTATCCCTTTGCATGCCAGAGGGATATCCAACACATTTGATACTTCTCTGAGACTCAAAGGGTTAAAGTTTTCAGGCTCTCAGGGTCAACTAATTTTTAAAGATCCCAGGTCTGTTTATAGTACAGTGTGTAGTGGCACTGGCCCAGTACATAAACTGACAAGCAGAAAGTGCCAGATTGTGTCAGAGACAAATAAAGGCTCATTTCTCAACCACAAAAAAACAATATTGCAAACAAATGGGTAGCAAAACATAGAGGAGTTTTTTTTACTGTCTTCAAAATTAACTAAACTTATGGTGACAGGTATATTTTACAAAGCCAAATGGTTGCCTCCAGGAGGTCACACCCAGTAAAATACAGAAAATGTAATTTAACAAACCAAAAATACGATTAACCCTTTGAGTGCCAGAGGGGTTGAAGGGGTTGAACAAAAAGCTACATACACATTATTTTAGGTTAATCCCATTTACTATGTTTAGGTGATACTTTTAAAAATATTGGCTAGTCATTATAAAGTTGAAGGAATCTGTCTGACCTGTATCCATATATAATATTGTCCTGTTGAATCTTTCCCAGCATGCAGAAAACCAGGAAGGATCTGGAAAACCGGTCGCAGAGAAGAGCAGTGAGAATTACCAGATTGTGAAAGGGGTGAGGTCACTAACGCTTGTTAATTAACCCTTTCAGGGCCAGATGGTGTGCAGTGTAGTAAAGCATTCCACACTTATTTGGTCATCAAAAGATTAAGGTTCCTAGGTATAAAATGATAATCAAACATCAAGATGTCTTTTTTTTCAACATCATCACAGGGATTCTTTAAAGGAGCAGTAAACTTTTTTATGAAAAAATATATATTGTAGGGATTTTCCTATTGAGTAAAATAAGGGTACTCCCACTGCCGAGAGATTTATATTTCCAGAGTTATTACAGTTAAAACCCATGGTTTTTTTTTACATTAGCAGTCCCCTCTAGTGGTTGAATTCTAATTAGATTTCCTGTTAGATTCTAATGGAGAGGAAAGTCAGAGACACACAGTTCTCCATAGAATGTGATAGAAACTTCCTGTCACTTCCTGTCAGTTAGAACTTCCAGGAAGTAAACACAGTAAATTCACTTCATGATTATTTAAACTGCTTTAATTTGTGAATAAAACATCTGACAGCAGTGGGAGTGACCTTGTTTTATTCAGCAGGAAATGCTCTGTAAAATATGTATTTTCATAAAAAAAAGTTTGCCCTGGGCAAAGGCCATGCTAGCAGGCCCCATTACAATCCCACTGTAAAAATAAATACATAAACAAAGAGAGGTTACAAAAATACCACTGACACCCTAGCATTTTTCCACTGGATAGTGGACCTCTTATAACTCAGGTCTGTGATGTTCTGGATAATGGCTGCTTGGAAAGTTGCCTAGGAACCACCTGACATTCCACCTCCAGCATTCATAGCAGCTAGAAGGAAGCTCTGTCCTTAGGAGATGTTGCCTGTGTTTGGCAGCTGTTTTACAGAGCCACTTGTATGTGTTGTCCTGGAAGCTCAGCAGCCCAATAAACTTAAGAGGTGGCTGGTATGTTGCCAGACCGCCGTGCCGTTATCCTGTATCTTGCCCCGCCTTCCTTAAATAAAAGAAGCCAACATCTACTGCTCCAAAGAGAAATGTAAACTGTGAGATTTATTGAATGAGAACCCAGGAAGTGCCCCTGCTCCTCTGCATGATGCCACAGATCAGTGAGTTAGAAAATACTAACACTGTGGGAGCCTCTGCTATCCACTGCCTGTTCCTGCCCACAGTTTTTACTCCCATGTGTAACAGGATCACTGTTGGTGGGCCCCATTTTAATGGTAGACCCTGGGGAAATGTCCATTTCCCCACTGGTTAAAGCAGGCCTTTATCATCAGCTGTTTAACCCCTTAACAACCCTGTGACGTGCCAGGACCGTCACTGGTCCTTAAGGGAAAAAAGCTGTGACGGTCCTGGCACGTCACATATTTTTTACTTACAGCACTCCTGTGTGAGTGATGCAAGTAAAAACATTGTCTGAAACTGACCGCTCCAAGACAGGAGCAGTCTCTCGCAGACCCTAACTCGGCGCGTTGGTACACGCAGCAGGTCATGTGTGCCGGCTCATTGCCATTCAACAAAGCTGTCCTTAAAGGGGTAGTAATACTTAAAAATTACTAATCCCAATATTGTAGTACTAAAAAAGAGAAATTAATTGCCCCCAGTGACATCTCTCAAACCTTTATGGTTTGAGAGATATTCACATGCAAAGTTCTCCCCTCCCTCCCCTTTCCCTGAAGTCAAGCACATGTAGAAGACCTTTTAAGTGAATGATTTATTTTTTATTAACACAATCTCGGCTCTGCTGCAGAGCCGCCAGATGGTTGTACGACAGGCTTCCCCTGCAGTCAGCTACAACACTGACTTCAGAGAAAGGGGAGGGAGTGGGAAACCATAAAGGTTTGAGAGATGTCACTGGGGGAAATTAATTTCTTTTTTTAAGTACTACAATATTGGGATTAGTAATTTTTAAATATTACTATCCCTTTAAGGGAAGGTAACTTCCCAGGACTGCTAGGCCTGAAGGGATTAACACAACACCAACACCTAAAGATCAGCTGGGGCTATATACATGTAAATACCCTGTAATCCATGCTAGCATCTGTAAAAATTATCTTTTGTGGCAAAGCCATAGTACTACGGAGGATAAATAAAACAGAAATTCCCACTGATTAAAAAAAGAACTTTAACCCCTTGAAAGCTAGAAAATGCGTTGCTTCTGAGACATCTCTAACATTCAAGGGGTTAAAAGATTCATTTAAATCAGTAGGAATGTTTATTTTCCCCTATGGCTCAGTTGGCTTGCACTAGAATTGCTCAGTATTTAGTTTTTGCCCTTGGTACCTTATTCATCACGGTAAAGAGGAGTAATTCCAGTGCAAACAAGCTGCACCACAGAGGAGTAACAAACATCCCCATTGATTAGAATAGAACTTTGAATACTATACTATTGTTGTCTTCAGTGCACTGCAAAACAATGAGTAAAAGTCTTCTGTAACATTCAAGGGGTTCCAAGCCCCATTAGAATCAATTGAAATGTTTATTTGTCCCCTATGATGCAGTTGGTTTGCCTCAAAACTTTAATTTGTCCCTTATTTGCTTCAGAATCACGCTTCTTTTATAAAAACCCTTGGTATTCAAAAACAATTTGTTATAGCAATAAACCAGGACACTCTATCCTCCTTGTTAGATAAGAGCAAGGGTGGTTACTGTGGATTTATATGGCCCACGTATCTATACCCCCTGTCTGTGGTGCTGAATAAAAATACACATGCATTATTCAGATCATGGTGGTACTGTAGTGGTTCAAATGTTTCCTGACCTAATTCCATAAACAAGCCCCCACCCATCAAGTGAGACCTGCAAAGTAAACAGTTGTTTTGCCTACTGCAAAGCTTGTGTTCATTACCCTCCAAAACAAATAAAACACTCAAGCACTTCCTTTGAGCCTTACCCTTCTAAAGCAATCCTTTATTGGCCCAGGAGGACGTGGGAGATTTAATTAAAAAAAATACACAATTCAGTTTTCCTTTTCAGAGATACTTGGGTGGACACTTATTTATTTAAATATTGGAAGGCAACTGATATCTTGCCTGTTTTTGTACTGAAAACCATGTCACCAGCTCTACAAGTTACACCACCTGTTCCAGATATTTTCCTCAGGCACCCCCCAGGCATGGCATACTAGGCTTCTTTAGCTTTACATTTGTCACCACATCCTGCTCACATGACCATGCCTCAGCCACATCCATGCTTGACTGCCAAAGAAAATACTCATCGGGTTGTACGTTCAAATGAAAAGTGGAGTAGTACTGGGGCAAATCATTTTCACTTTAGGGCAGGACTGAAAATTCCAAAAATTCCCATTGATTTAAAGGGACAGTAATTATATATATATATATATATATATATAATGTATATATATATATATATACACACACATATATATATTGTAGAGGTTGTCTTCCTGAGGTAGACAATTTTAGAATGGCACTGTTGGATATTTATGTCCATAGAATGGTGTATCAACAGCATCATTCTAAAATTTCAGGCTATTGAGTTAGTGCACCTCAAAAGAATCATGTTTGAACTGCAATAACTTTTGAATAAAACACCTCTCAGCAGTGGGAGTGCGCTTGTTTTACTCAGGAGGATGACTCCTACAATATATATGTTTTATACACTAAGTGTTGCTATTCCTTTAATTCCTTGGATGCTAGAGAGGTCTGCATGCATTGCTTCTAAATGCGTTGGAGACCTTTCTAGCATTCAAGGGGTTAAACTCCTCATTCAAAAAATGGTTTTAAATAATCTGTTGAGTACAGGGTTAAATAAACTAGAAAGTAAGTACGCTAACACCTTCTTACAGCTAGCATATGTAAAAATTAATGATTCATCTGTTACATACCTAAAATAAAACACTAAACCTTCTTTTTAAATCGTGCATAAGTTGTCTTGATCAGAGAGCATTTGCTTTATATTGTTTATTCTGTTTGTTTTGAGAAGAGTCTCAGTCAATTAATTGATTGTGATAAGTGCCCACTGTTCTTGTGCTCAGAAAGGCTCGATTAAAGCCCAATTAAAACCAATTATAGCCCTGGAAAAAGCAGGAAGACCTGCTCCCTCAGAGCATATATGAGATTAGATTGTACACATCAGCAAACAAATTTAGAATTTGTACACATGCTAGCATGAAGTACAGTGTACTTAAGATTATATACCCCCAGTTAATGTTTAGGTGTTAATGTTCCTTTAAAGGGGAATTGTTCCCTGTTTTTAAAGGGGGACTATAACATAGGGACAAGTGTCTCTTAATTTGTTTAAGATGAAGCACTTACCTAGGTAGGTGTCCATCATTCAGCATCCAGCGCATATGTATGTGTTATTTTATTTAAATAGTTGATCTTTGTTGTAGGCTATTGCTACCAGTTTTGTTTTTCAATCTTATAAAGTGTAGTGATATGAGTCATTTAGGTCTTTTGAAGCTTATTGTGATCAAACCTGTCCCATATCAGTGGATATTTTCAGGATATCCTCAATCAAGCACAAGTGAATGTCATTAACGAAGGCAGATCCTTCATGGTGATTGAACCACTGACTGATTCACCTTTGTTCATCTGAGGATATCCTGAAAACCCACTGTTGGTGGGCCTAAGGACAGGTTTGAGCAGCCAAATCTAGAGGAAGACTATATATATACAAGAAACTTCAATAACATACTATCTGATTGCTGTAGGAAGGACATCTACCAGAGTAAGTTCTTCTCTTTAAAAAATAGCAAGTTTAGCATTGGACGTCAAGGATCTAAAATTAGATAAATAATGTTTTTAGATACTAGCTTGGAAAACTAAATTGAGTTAAAATTATAGCACTCCATTTACATTTTTTAATTTTTATAAATGTGATCTTTATTGAGTTGGGATGAATATGTACAATCTAAAAACAAGAGTGCAACATTACACAATTATAGACAAATACCAGAAATGCAAACAATTTGAATGGGAGTGTTAAGAATAATAGAAACAATGAAAAGGTGCAGGAATAGCAAAAATAATGTGTAACTGGATCAGATATGATAGAGAAGGGAAATTGAGGGTGGACTTGATGCTAAAAGCCAGTGGAGGGAAATGGAGGATGGACTTGACGCTAAAAGCCAGTGGAGGGAAATGGAGGATGGACTTGATCCTAAAGCCAGTGGACACAAGAATAATTAGTATACACTGATAAATGTATCCGTCAATCAAAACAGGATTTAAACCAGTCCGTAGGAAGTAGGAATGTACCAGTTATGGGTCTTTGCCCTTTTTCAAAAGAGTCTCCATTTACATTTTAGTTGTTAACTAGTTTTAAATCCTATGCACATGGGCTAAAACTGGCGGCGCTGCAGTCTTGCGCAGTACTCTCAGAAATGTTTATTTGTCCCCTATGATGCAGTTGGTTTGCCTCAAAACTTTAATTTGTCCCTTATTTGCTTCAGAATCACGTTTCTTTTATAAAACCCTTGGTATTCAAAAACAATTTGTTATAGCAATAAACCAGGACACTCTATCCTCCTTGTTAGATAAGAGCAACATGGCCCACGTATGGCCCACGTATCTATACCCCCTGTCTGTGGTGCTGAATAAAAATACACATGCATTATTCAGATCATGGTGGTACTGTAGTGGTTCAAATGTTTCCTGACCTAATTCCATAAACAAGCCCCCACCCATCAAGTGAGACTTACAAAGTAAACAGTTGTTTTGCCTGCTGCAAAGCTTGTGTTCATTAGCCTCCAAAACAAATAAAACACTCAAACACTTCCTTTGAGCCTTACCCTTCTAAAGCAATCCTTTATTGGCCCAGGAGGACGTGGGAGATTTAATTAAAAAAATACGCAATTCAGTTTTCCTTTTCAGAGATACTTGGGTGGACACTTATTTATTTAAATATTGGAAGGCAACTGATATCTTGCCTGTTTTTGTACTGAAAACCATGTCACCAGCTCTACAAGTTACACCACCTGTTCCAGATTTATACCTCAGGCACCCCCCAGGCATGACATACTAGGCTTCTTTAGCTTTACATTTGTCACCACATCCTGCTCACATGACCATGCCTCAGCCACATCCATGCTTGACTGTCAAAGAAAATACTCATAGGGTTGTACGTTCAAATGCGCCGTGGCTGATATGGAGTGAGGCACTCCGAATTCAGACCATAGTCATTCAGAGTGACCCGCTCCGTATCAGCCGCAGCGCGGGCAATCTGTATTGAGCATGACTGCAGAGTGCGCAGCTGTCTCTACTGCGCATGATGGCTTCTGACAAACTTCCTCAGCAAAATATAATATAGGATATTCCTTTAAACCAGGTACAATCTAATGTAAGCGTTTGCAAGCTAGAGGGGTGTACATAGTATTGCACAGCAATGTGTTGCACCCCCCTCTGACACTCAAATAGTTTAGGACCAGAAGTGTGTGCAATGCATTGCTTTAGAATGCATGGCACAGCAATGTGGTCCTTAAAGGGTTAAAGTGGGATGGTCACTTTGTAGTACATACATGATTTTGAAGGAGCTTTTAAAATCACCTATATTTACGATAGTTTATGATATGTTTAGCTTGAACCCCTTAAGAACCGGCCGCGCACGCGGCGGTCACTTAAGGACCACGGAGCATTTTTTTTATTTTTATCGAATCCGATTCCGGACTCCCCAAACAGCATGCAGCCACGCGGGTAGCCTGGAATTCCATGACGGTCCTGGTACATCATCTGTCCTTAAAGCAAATCCAGCCATGACGTACCAGGACCGTCAGGGGTTCTTAAGGGTTTAATCATTTGTCAGTTTATTCACGTGAGATAATACTCATGGATTTCCACACAGAGCTGATTCTTTTTCATGAGTTGTAGATATAAAAATTGAATCTAATGATCCATTTAAGGTGGAACTGTCACCTGTCCACATTCTTCCCTCAGTGATGCATCCATCTTGATGGGATTTGAATGAATATTATTTGTTCAGTTTACGCAAATTAGCTAGTGCTGTCCTGCATGGAATGGCAGTTGGGATGCGGAGCATCTCATAAACTGTTGTGGTTAACCCTTCTGTTTTTTTTTTTTGTTTGTTTTCCTAAAATCAGACCTCGTGGTAGAGCATCAGGACCCCTCCTGATGCCCCCCCAGCTACTGCTCTTCCAGCTGATTCAGCAGTCTAACTACTGGATAGGAGTGGATGGGATTGGGAAAGCCTTTCATATCAATGTGGGAGGCATTCATTGATCCCGCTCACTCCTACCATGTAGTTGTGATAGAATGAAAGCAAGCCGTGCTGCTCCCCTGCGTTGCCTCTGTTGCTCTCCTGATGCCCCACCATGAGGTGTGAATTTTTTTTTTTTTTTGGTAATTGCAGCTACTGCATACCGGTAACACAGTGCCAGAAAAGGGGAGCAGGAGCTGCGTTGTAAGAAGTAGATGCGGTGAGTGGGAGAGCAGGCTATGAGCAAAAGGGAGGGCAAGCTATGAGGCAAATGGGAGAGCAGGAGATGAAGCGAAGGGGTAGGCAGGTGATGAGGCAAAGGGGAGAGCAGGCCATGAGGGGAAGGCAGGTGATGAGGCTTTGCCGCCTGCCTCCTCATGAGCCAATCAGTGTGTGTATTCCACTCCTCCTCAGCCAGTTGCCGTACACATTATGCCCTTGGCCACATCGTGATGAACACACAAAGGGGAGTTTTGCATAGCTTCACCTTTGTAATGCCATGGGGCGTGGGTCACAGCGAACCAGAAACGCCAAGAATTTTATCCATATTTGAATATTGACAGCTCTTTCCAATCACCTTTTTTTTTTTTTTTTTTTTTACAAAGTGACACTTTCACTTTAAGATTATTAGTCAAACCTCTTTAAGATCCGTGTGTTTTCTTACCAATCATTACAATTCAAAATAATTGAAGCATATTAGAAAGTTCTGAATGTGCGACCTGGAACTTTGCTTACAAATTTTCTGCTATAGTTATGTATGTGCTTTTCCCATCTATAGATCTTGGAAAGACTAAATAAGATGTGTGGGGTAGGGGAGCAGGTTCGCAAGAAACAACAACGCTTACTGAAAAACATGGATGCTCATAAGGTTATGCTGGATCTTCTTCAGATTCCATACGAAAAGGTAAGATTAACATCTATCAGCTAACATTTTTTCTGACACAAACAATTTATTCCTTATGTTAGAATTATATTTCATAATTCATACCAACATAAGTATTTTTTTATGTTTTATGTTCTTATCCTGGTGGCAAGACAGTTCATATTTGTCTGGGACATTTTGTCATAAACGTATCGTAAATTTTAGTAACTGATAAACAGATGTCCAAATGTGTTCTGTTCTGCCCTTTTCCTATCTCAGTGGTTCTACAAATATTTTCCTGTAGTGGAACCATTTAGTTTCACATAAAAATCTCAATGGAACAAACTCCTTAAAGGGATAGTAATACTTAAAATGTAAAAAAAAATATGTTGTAGGGTTTATCCCCCTGAGTAAAATAAGAGTACTCCCACTGCTGAAAGGTGTTTCATTCAAAAGTTATTAATTTTCAAAGTTGAATTTTTTAGGTGCAATATCACAGTGGCCTGATATTGTACAGTGGCGCTGTTACTACACCATCCTATGGAGATTTATGGTCCCGGGACCAGAGCTGTCCATAGGATCGTGTAGCAACAGCGCCACTGTACAATTTCAGGCCACTTTGATATTGCACCTAAAAAATTCAACTTTGAAAATTAATAACTTTTGAATAAAACACCTCTCAGCAGTTGGAGTACTCTTGTTTTATTCAGGGGGATAACCCCTACAACATATTTTTTTTTACATTTTAAGTATTAATATCCCTTTAAACCCCTGGATACTATTAAGGTCGCCAACTCATTGGTCTTAATATAGCGTCAATGTCAGACATATTTGATTGCTGTGTGGTATTGGAGATTTAAGAGTAAATTATCATTCCAAATGTTATCAGGTAAAGTTAAGCAGGATATCCATATCCAAACATTTAACTTTTTTGCCTTAGAGTACTAGTAAGTTATAATACTTATAACAAGAAGGAATTATTACATACTGTAATAGGTCTCCTTGGGAAGGTTAAATCTCAGGGACCACATTGCCTGTTGAGTGTCTCACACATAAAAAAGAGGATTTTAGTCTTACCTGTTTAATCCTTTTCTCTTAGTCCATACAGGTTACTGATAACTTTGGGTAGGCGATCCACCCCTTTAATTAGGCAGGAACAATTCTAGAATTGAATGCAGGGGGTGGAGCTTACCTTCCCTCCTTGGCTGCAGTTACCCAACCAGCTCCAGTAAGATTTGAGACACTACCTATTGACTAGATAGTAGAACGGAAAAAAGACTCCTGTGAACATGACCCTGAAGGACCCCCACGGTCTGCCACAAGAGAGCCAAGCATGGTCCCTTGACAGGGCGGGAGACCATTAACCTGTATGGACTAAGAGAAAAGGATTTAACAGGTAAGACTAAAATCCTCTTTTCTCTGTCGTCCAGTACAGGTTACTGGTAACTTTAGGATGTCCAACCATTTCCCAGAGGCGGGAAGTAAGGCAAGGACCAGGCGCAAGGCCCCCAAAGGCACCAGAGCAGATATGAACCATCAGATCAGAGATAGCTCAACAAAACAGTAGAAGTGCCAACGGACACTGAACAGGGGTAACAATACCTCAAGAACTGTTACACAGCACACATAACTAGAGCCAACAGGGTTCAAAAGTGAAAGAAGCACCAAAGAAGATCCTAGACAGGCAAGACTGCCTCCAGCATCTTCCTCCCAAAGCTGGCATCAGCCGATGCCAACACATCAACACGGTAGTGCTTCGAAAAGATGTGCACAGATGACCAAGTGGCATCCCTGAACAACTGATCAGTGGAGGCCTGATTCTTCTAAGCCCAAGAAGCCCCAATAGATCTAGCAGAATGAGCCGTGACCCGAAAGGGAACAGGCTTCTTCCTCAGCTCGTAAGCCTTACGAATAGTGGACTTGATCCAGGATGCAATAGTCACTTTAGATGCATGTCTTCTTGCCCTGGGGCCCTGAGGAATGACGAGCAGCGTGTCAGATAGTCTGATGGACTCGGTGCGATGTACATAAAACTTGAGACAACGTACCAAATCTAACAAGTGGAGATCCCTCTCCTTGTCAGAGGTAGGGTCAGGGCAGAAAGAAGGCACCACAATCTCCTGATTAATGTGGAACTCAGAGACCACCTTCAGGAGAAACTCCTGAGAAATGTGAAGCACTGCCTTTTCTTTGTGAAACACCAAAAAGGGTGGTCTACAAGACAGAGCATGCAACTCTGCAACACGGCGAACAGACATGATCGCCAGGATAAAGGCCATTTTCCACGTCAGTAGGCGTAGAGGAATAGTAGCCAAGGACTCAAAGGGAGGGCGCTGAAGGACACCCAAAACCAAGTTAAGATCCCACGGAGGAGCGGGATTCTTAAAAGCAGGACGAGTATGAGCAACGCCCTGGAGGAAAACCTTGACATCAGGAAGAATAACAATGTGCCTCTGAAAGAAAACAGAGAGAGCAAAAGTCTGAACCTTGAGGGAACTCAAACTGATGCCCTTATCCACACCGTTCTGCAAGAAGGCCAGGACCGTAGGCAGATCAAATTCCTGAGGCAGGTTCCTATCAGCACACCAAGATAGAAAGGTTGACCAGATACGATGGTAGGCCTTAGAAGAAATAGGTTTGTGGGCACTGAGCATAGTGGCTACCACACCAGAAGAAAAACCCTTCTTCTTCAATATTGAGGATTCAATTTCCAAGCCGTCAAAGTTAGCCAATGAACATCTTCCTTCCACAGGTAACCCTGTAGAAGAAGATCCGTATGGCAAGGGAGCTGGAATGGCTTTGCCACTGACAGATCCAGAATCTCCGGAAACCAAGCCTGTCGAGGCCAGTACGGAGCAATCAGAATGACTGGACAGCGCTCCAGTCTCAATTTCCGTAACACCCTGTGCAACATGGGGAGGGGAGGAAAGATGTAGGCCAGAGGAAATAACCAAGGAATGGACATGACATCCACCGCTAGAGCTAGAGGATCCCTCCAGTGAGAGCAGAACATCGGAACCTTCCGGTTGTGTCTTGTCACCATCAGGTCGATGTAAGGAAGACCCCACTTCTGAACAATGAGGGTGAACACCTCTGGGTGCAGTTCCCACTCTCCGCTGTCCACCGTGTGTTGACTGAGGAAGTCTGCCATGACTTTGTCTACGCCAGGAATGTGCACTGCGGATATGGCAGGAACATGTTCTTCAGCCCAGGACAAAATAGCCTTGACCTCGAACCAAGCGGCAAGACTTCTTGTTCCACCCTGCTTGTTGATGTAAGCCATGGCCGTGGCGTTGTCGGACTGTATCCGGATTGAGCATTCATCCAGCTGGGGTGTCCAATGTCGAAGGGTATGAAATATCACCTGAAGCTCCAACACATTGATGGGAAGGAGAGATTCCTCCTTAAACCACCGACCCTGAGTACTGAGGCGACCCAGGACGACTCCCCATCCTGAGAGGCTGGCATCTGTCGTCACCTTGGTCCAGAAGGATACCAGGAAGGACTTGCCCTTCAGCAGATTGTAGAGGTCGAGCCACCATGACAAACTCAGTTCCACATGAAGAGGGAGGGATATTGACGTCTTCAGAAGATCTGGCTGACCCTTGCACACCTGGATCACAAACCTCTGAAGTTCCCTGGTGTGAGCCATGGCAAATGGAACTGCCACTTATTTTTAAGACCAACTTGCAATCTTATTTTAGTATTTTGCATGTAACTCTTATATACAGGTTGTCTCTTTTACACATTGTTGATTGTATGCTATAGAGCAGGTATCCCACTGCCCATGTCTTTCTCTGTAATGCACTTATACTGCCTTTTATGGTCCAAACTATAACCCTTAGGGCTCCAGTGGGGTGCACAACTGTACTGATTAGAATCTCTTTTAGTTTATTTGTCAATTTTAAACATTTTTCTCTGTCGTCCAATACAGGTTTCTGGTAACTTTGGGTAGGCGATCAGCCCCTTTAAATAAGCAGGAACAATTCTGAGAAGTGACTGCTGGGTGGAGCCTACCTCCTCTCCTTAGCTTGCAGCTAGTCAATCCCCAACCAGTAAGGTTTGTTCCTTGGTCAAGACACAAGGCAAGAGAACAGTCCTGCTATAGTTTTAGCTTTTTTATTATTTTTCTGTTAGATATGGAATACCACCATTAGGCGGATTACCATCACTGATAATTCCCATCACCCAAATGTGGATAGCTCAGTTTACCAGGCCCTAGGGGGAAAATCTTGGCTGCAAGTTCTTTACCCAGAAGTTGCCCACTGAGGCTTCTTTTTGTGGGTTTGCCCTTGCTCTGTCGTCCGGTCAACATTCTGGGCATGTTGGAGGCTTTAGGGGGCTTCGGGCACTGTTGGGGTACTCCGTTAGCGAAACTACGTTTCTGAGAGATCCATTCGAGTGCTTGTTTCCGATTGGCACCCATCTCGGCAGTCATTTTGTGCATTCGCAGATTGAGTATCCTACGCAGGGCTTGGACTCCTCCACAGTTTAACCCTTCGCCTACCAGATAAGTCTTATTTAGCATTTCTGGGGTGCATTTATTTATCATACACATTATTTTGCAGGTTTTTTTGATACTTTGACCGTTTGACTCTGTGAGAATGTCTACTCTGTTAGACCTTGGGGCTAAACCTAAAACTAAGGATACTGGAGTGTCTGTGTACCCCATTGCTCATTGCTCTCGGTCAGGGTTACCTAGAGAATACTCAGGTCATGTTTGCCAAGCATGCGCTGCTGCCCCTGAATCCCCTGCAGGGGCCTCCAGCCATGCACTGGAGCCAGTATGGATGCAAGAGTTTAAGGTTAGTACCAGGGACCTCGGGTCCACCTTACAACTCTTCCCATCCACTTTACAGGGGGTCTTCCACTCGTAGCAGGCCCTCGCCTCTATCAGATCTTCCCTGTCTAAACCGCCGGGTGTACCTGATGTGCCTGATTCCTCTGATGAGGAATTATTGGTGGACTCTGATGATGATGACTGTTCAGCTGTTCCTTCATCTCAGTTTTTTGGGGACCCTTTTGAGACTGACCCCATTCCCTCGGCTGAGGGCCTAATCAGGGCTGTGTTGACCACCCTGAACATTCCCTTGGTATGTTAGGCCCCGTACTTGTTTTCCACCTAGCCCCACCCTTGACCGCTTGGTGTCTGAGGAGTGGAAATTTCCAGACAAGAAACCATCTGTGTCTAGGAAGTTCGCTAAGCTTTACCCATTCTCTGAAATGGCACTCACGTAGTGGGTCCATCGCCCTAAGCGGATGCCCCCGTTTCCAGGCTTTCTAAGTCCACTGCCTTGGTTGTGGCTGACGCCACTGCTGTCAAAGACTAGACTGGTAAGAAGCTTGAGACCTCTTTCAAGGCTATTTTTGCGATGGCTGGCTCTGCCCTCTGCCCTGTCTTTGCTGCAGCGTGGGTGAATAGTGCTGTGGCTGTTTGGACTGAACAGCTCAATTCAGCTGTCTGTCAGGGAGCCCTGCTGACATGTTGCGACTTCTCACTAACATTGCTGAGGCTCAGCATTGTGTCTCTGCTCCTCCCTGTTTGGGCCTGAGCTCAAGGATATCATCAGCGAGGCCATTGGAGGGAAGAGTACTCACCTGCCAGTGGTCCTGAGGAAGAAGGTGCCTGTCAAAAGGAATCAACTTTTTCGTCCCTTTCAAGCAGACTCGCGCCAAGCATCTAAGACGGTCCCTCAGGCTCCATGCTCCTGTACCCCGTAGCTACCACCTGTAAAACCCACGGGTCCGCCACAGAGGCCTTCCAAACAGAGAGGTAGTGGCGTAAGCGGCCACCTACCTGCGGGTGGGGACCCAGGTTCTTTGAGTCATGCAGAAGAAGGTTTGGAAGCCTTGGGGACTTGGGTCTACTCTTTCACTTTTGAGCCCTATTGGCTCTAGTTCAGTGTGCTATGCTACAGTTCCTGGGGTTTGTTTTACCCCTGTTCAGTGTCCGTTGACACTTTGCGGTTATTGTTGAGCTATTCATGATCTGTAGGTTCATTGGTGCTCTGGTGACTTTCTTCCCGCCCTGGGGAACTTAATGGTTGGACATTCCAAAGTTACCAGTAACCTGTATTGGACGATAGAGAAAATAGGATTTTAGTCTTACCTGTTAAATCCTTTTGTCTTAGTCTATACAGGTTACTGGCCTGCCACCCTGTCAAGGGACCATGCTTGTCCCTCCTGTGGCAGAATGTGGGGGTTCTTTCGGGTTCATGCTTACAGGAGTCTTCCTTTACCTTCTTACTACCTAGTCAATAGTTAGTCTGCAAATCTTACTGGTTGGGGATTGGCTAGCTGCAAGCTAAGGAGAGGAGGTAGGCTCCACCCAGCAGTCACTTCTCAGAATTATTCCTGATCGCCTACCCAAAGTTACCAGTAACCTGTATGGACTAAGAGAAAATAATTTAACAGGTAAGACTAAAATCCTATTTTCGGTTAAACTTTGAATTGTATACTGGTCAGATGCATGGTGAATTTAAACTTTGTTATATCCTTTGTTTATTGCAAAATTGGTGGTTCACTCTTTATGAATGCTAAGCTGCTTTTGTCAGTCTCTCTAGATTTCAAACGCATTGGCTCAGTTTCATTGACTGTATGTATAGCTTTATTTATATGGACAATAAATGAAGTTAAAATAGGTGTCACAATCATAGAATCAATAGGGAATAGGTCCCTGCCCTAAGGAACTTAGTCTAAATGGGTAATAGGAAACAGACAGTAAAGTATGAGGTGTCAAGTATTGTGAATTACATTTTATAGACTGTGGATGGTGCTGGTGCTCCAGAATATAGGATTTCAGGGTAGACTTAAAGATGGAGGGGGATAGTACTAGACATAGGGAGTGACTTATAGGGTTGCAAATGTAAGGAGTGGAAAGTGAAAAAGGATTGAGCTGGGAGAGGGCAGAGGGTATGGATGGTGTAACAAGAAGGGCATTGTGCTGAGCATTGTGGCAGCTAGGAACATAAGCAGAGATGAGTGAACAGACTATGAGGGGGCAGCAGAGTGGATAATTTTAAAGGTAAGAAGAAGACTTTGTAGGTGATACTGTGCTTAATAAGGATCCACGTGACATATCTAAGAAGGATGTGAGCAGGTTAGGATTTTGGAGAGAGTATGTTGATTATAACTGTAGCCAATTCATCAGTATGTTCTCCAGGCCCTGTGAATTAGGTCCTCTTTGGATTGTAAGCCCTGGCCACTATGTCTTAGATTGTTGTTCTTGTCAAAAACCCTATACCTGCCTGCTATAGTCGGAGGTGTTTTCTTTGAAGTCCCACTGTTGGTTCACAATGAAACAGATGTGGAGATCATGGAGGAACACGGTTAGGATTCATACAGGTCCCAATAAGAACAAGGCTTACCACAGTTTGCAGGGGTTGGGGAATTGTTTCCCATGCTTTATAAATGTGTTGGATGGATGGGGAGACAGTTTTATGGCCTTTTTATGCCACACACATTTATGAAACTGCACTTGTATGATATCAGTACATGTAAGAAATATTTGGAATTCATATTTTTTGTGTTACAATACTGCTTACAGTGTATAAATGAAATGCTTGATGACTCATGGTATGAAACAATGTTATTCTTGTTTTCACAGGGGGACACAAAAATGAAAGAGATCCAGAAATACACTCACCAGTTTCTGCAGAAGTTCTGTGCTGGGAGTCCAGAAAATCAGGCCCTTCTGCACAAACACTTATCACTGTTCCTAACTCCGGGTGTAAGTGACAGAGACTGGAGAAGTTTATCAAATGCTACAATAATGTACCAGTCAGGCAACCTGTCCTTTGACAATATTTCAGCAATAAAAGTGACTTCTAGTGTTACAAGTGGTGGTGACGAAACAATTATAGAATGTATTTGTACTACTTGCTATCAGATATTGCCTAAATGGGCTGTATAAAATTCTGGAGAAGATCAGTTGCGGCATAGGGGGGAAAATAACATTTTCCATTGATTTTAATCAACTGCTAGAAATGTCTTGAAAGCATGGCCAGTTACACAGTCCCAAGCAAAGGGATAGCATAGTAATTCCATTAACCCATTTAGTGCCAGAATGGTATGCAATACATTGCTCTCTCAGTGCATCACGTACCCCTCTGGCACTCAAATGGCTAAGCTGAGTCACTAATCAATCAGGGTTTACTTTTAAATGGTCGCACGCGAAAGAGCTTGCAACCAAATGATACAGTTACCAGGTTGCCCTGTTCAAAATGGCGACATGACAATCTTGCCCAGCATTACAGCACGAGATTATCATTTCGCTTACTGTCAGGTCGCGTTCCATAATGTACTATAATATAATCTTGCACAGCACTGTTCAAAACAAAAAAAAAAAAAAAAAGAAAAAAAATGCAATGTACTGAACTTACTGAAATGGAAAACTTTAATTATGCAGACCACCCTGGGTGGGACATCAAGACTCTTCTGATGCCTCCTCCCTCCCTTGCATAGTGCTGCACCGGTTCTCTCTCTCCCCGCTCTGCCTATCACTCTGGGCTGTCTTTCTCTACCCGCTCTGCCTGTCATTCTACAGGCAATCCACGGACCACAATTTAGGGTCTTATGGGAGCTCTAGGTTCTGGGAGCTAACCACGGTGCTGTCATGCAGGGCGAAATTGTGATCTCGCTATTTTGAACAGGGCAACATGGTTAATGCGGCTACTAGCCACGCAATATTTTATTTGCGACTTTTTAAAAGGATACCATCAGTCAGTCACCAGAAGAATTTATAGAAAAGTATCATGACATGTAATGGTATTTATGTTTACACATAATCTAGTGTTGACTATTGTTTTTTTAATGTCAGTATCTATCTGCATGAAATTCTATTTTTTCTGACTGATGTACTGATGCTCGATTTACTCTTTTTTACTATACTTATCATCTGTTCTGCTAAATAAGGCCTGGAATATTTTTCAGTTGATAGCTTTATCACTCTATTTGGAATTTGTTACATGAAACCAATCAGTTGTAGTGTAATGTAGGCCTGAATCGGTAAAGATCTTGAGGCTGATGTTATAAGAAGAACTGAGGGGAGATGTGCTAAGGCTTGATAAAGAGGTTATAATCTCTCCAGTGTGATGCATGCTCTAGTTCTTATGATACTGTATGGAACATATGCACAATGGTTTCTCAGGATAGAGAGATATTAGTGCATGGTCTTCACAAACTAGCATAGGAATTGGACAATTTATCACACTGCAGTTGGGGGTGGTTGTGCACTAAGGTGTGGTAAAAGGGTGATAAAATGGTGATAAAGCTGAGATCACTTCTCCAGTGTAATAAACTATCCAAGCCCTATGTTATTCTATGAAGCCTTGTCGATATTGCCTCCATAGAATTTTATCACACCTGAGAAGTCAACCCCTCTTTATCACCTATGTCTCCTATGGTGCAGCTAGGTTATTCCAATATTACTGCTTTGCAGACTTCTCTAGCACACATTGAGTTAAGGTGAAAATAAAGAGGGTGAGTAGTTTTGCCGGTTATAATAAGGTGTACCAGAGAACAGACTGGGGGTCACAGGAAAAGCTCAGGGCCTACCACTGGTTTGCATGAACAAATAAAAAATGTTTTCTCATTCTAGTTTTGCTTTAATATCAAAAAGAAATAGGCCACAAAAGGAACGCACAATCTCTTCCAGTATTCTATAGTCTCTATTCTTCTACTTCAAATGTATATTGATGATCAATAGAGGACCTTCAGAGAGCTGCTGGTAACGAAACTAAACTTTGCAAGGGCTTACAATAAGGATACACACTGGGACAGAGGGAGCACATATGCAACATTAAAAAGCTCTGGGCAACAACAGATATTAAAATGGGTTGTACTAATATGATTCCGTGCTGTAATGGTCTCTGGAAGTCCTCCAAGGGGAGGTCAAAGGGGAAGTATATGGGTGAGTCTTAATGATGGAAGTGTGTACTAAAGTGCTCATGCACTGTAGTACCTACCACAAACTGAAGTATTGTCTAGCATGTAATAATAAATTCAGTGATGTCCAGAATTAGTTGTTTGATACGGTATTTTTTACCAACAATATAAAAATATTATAGCACTAGAACCATTTGTATTGCATCTGGTTCGACACCAGAGACACCACAGTGTCTTCCTTCTATGAAGGTCTGTCAGAGTGATATTGTTTTGATGCTGTATTCATTAACAATCTGACATACTGCTAATTGTGTTTTGGTGCATTTAGCTGTATGTAGATACTCTTAAAGGGATAGTAATATGGTTTAAGAGATATTCACAAGCAAAGTTTCCCCTCCCCGCCCCTTTTACCTAGTGTAAGCCATCTCTTCTCAGATGTGGAATCCAGTCCATAGACCAGACAGATAACAGCAGGGGACAATCTTCTTCCTGTGAGAACAATGAAAGCCCTGCCCCCCTTGACAATTTTTCAGGTTTTTCCCTTATCTTAATTGAAGATTGTCCCTCTGTGCAATCTACCTGGGCACCTCCCTTCTGATCTGGCTGAGCAGTGTTACATCAGTAAAAGGGATACTTTGTCATTGAATTACTCCTGAACTACAACTGTGACAGAACTGAAATAACACTCTCCAAAGTCACAATACTATGATGATTAATTAGAACTGCTTTTATTATGAAACATTACTATCCCTTTAAGGAGGAATTGTCACTGAAAGTACTTTCAAAATCACATATATTAATGTTAGCCATTTTATTTAAAACAAAGGTTTATGAGATTTTTTACTTTAATTATGTGTCTGTTTAGACAAATTAGACAGTACTGTCTGCCATGTGAGATGGATATGTGTGTTCCAAACTACTGTTCCTCCCACTTTACACTCCCTGCCTCCCAGTATTTGATAATTTGCTTTAACTGTCTATCATTCATATCCTATCAAGATCGATACTTCCACTGATGTTTGATTGTGGACAGTTCTATTTGAATTTGTTCATTGGTGCCTTTTTTTATTTCTCCAGCTTATGGAAGCTGAGACTATGCAGAACATTTTCATGAATAACTATCAGCTCTGCATGGAGATCCATGAGACCGTTCTTCAACATTTTATCCACTGCTTGGCAACTCATGGGAGACATGTTCAATATCTGGATTTCCTCCACACTATCATCAAAGCTGAAGGCAAATACATCAAGAAGTGCCAAGATATGATCATGACAGAGGTGGGAGTTGTAGATTAAGTACCATTTATTCTGTTTCCAGGGGATGTTGCAAGAGAGATTATGGAGAACTGGAAGCATGAGGAAAAGTATAATGTGGTTGTTTAGGTGTGTGTGGGGGGTAAGATGTAGGTCCCTATGTAGAAAGCAAAAGATGAGCAATGAGTAAACACCATTTGGGGGGAGGGGATACAAATTCCTGTTGGTTTAAATGGTATTTTTAATCCCTTGAATGATAAAGAGCTATACAATGCATTGCAAAGCAATAGTTGGCGACCTCCCTTGCATTCAGGGGTTTAAAATTGTATTAAATTCTATTTGGTGCAGTTGGTATGCTCCAACATTGCTTAAACATCTCCTTAAATCCTTTAAATGGGGATCAGATAGTGAAGGCACGGTAAAAGCTTAATGTGAGGACATAATTGAAAGGGGGGACAAGTGTCTCTTAATATGTTTAACCATATCATTCACATGGGTAGGAGTCATTCAGTTGTCAGGTATATCTATGTCTATATTTTTGCATAGTGTCTGTAGTTTATTTGATATGCACCATTTTAGGCCTGTAATTAGTTTTCACCTCCAAATAACAAACAGTAGACTGCTTCAATCTGAATACGATTCACCATATCGAAAAAGCACCATACGTAATTCTAATGGAAAGACAAAAAGAAAGTAGAAGGGTGCAGACCCTCTAAGAGCATATCTGTTGATTATCAATATGCGCCAACCGCTTATAAGGTATTGCCCACCACAACCAAGAACAATTACAAAGCCCATCTGGAGTCAAATGATCGTCTCTCTAGGATCTCATCCTTATGGACTATATTTATTTTACTATCTAATTGAGTCAAGCTTCAAGCTGGGACTCTTTGATTTCCCGAGTTTGTGTTCTTTGGATTTTACAAAATTTTACTGATTTATTGTATAAAATTATAGCAATCCCTAGCGCCATAACACTTGATTTAGAATAATTTTAATGGAACATGAGAACGTAGTAATATGTCCCTGTTCTGTTATAGACTAATTCAAGGTAAACTTATAATGGTGAACTGTTTAGAACACTAGTATGAACACAACATGGTAGAACAGTGGTTCTCAACTCCTGTCCTCAGGACCCACTAACAGGCCAGGACTTAGGGATTTCTCTGCAAGAGCACAGGTGTGGTGATCAGAGGCTCATTCACATTGATTAACTCACCTGTGTTCTAACAAGGAAATCATCAAATCCTGGCCTGTTAGTGGGTCCTAAGGACAGGAGTTGAGAACCACTGTGGTAGAATGTTAGAATTTGGTCATTGTTATGAATGCAATATCTTGGCAAATAAACACGTGTTGCCTGAATTCCATTGCAGTTTTATATAAAGGGTTGTATCTACAATTTCTTCCACGAGCTTCAATGGGATTCTGAATTGTAACAGACACTTGAATTGAACCGTGCACCACGCTATTATTTATATTCACAATACAACTCCATTTGCGATATCAACATGTTTCGCGTATAAACACGCTTACTCATGATCAACTAGTTAGTTGATCATGAGTAAGCATGTTTATACACAAAATATGTTGATCGCACGTTCAAGAGATATCTGCACAAAGTTGCCCACTATAATCTCCTATATTACCTAGATGAATCAAAGGTATTGTTTGTGTATTCAAATGTTATGTGTCCAATAAATATTGATGCTTTTATATCACAAATGGAGTTGCATTGTGAATATAAATAATAGCGTGGTGCACTGTTCGATTCAAGTATCTGTTACAGTGAAGAGAGTTGGAGGTATCTTCAAAGTAGCACACGTGCAAAGAAAAGTCAGCAACATACTTGCGTTTAAGGAGCTGCAGGGTTTAATCCACATCCACAGATTAGAACTGCCTTATACTGTTAATTTACCTTTGAGGCAGGTTGGAGCGGCAGTTTGCTTTGTTTTGTCTATAACTAATTTGAATTGTAATCAGCGATAACGACCAATTGAAACGTGTTAAAAAAAAAACTCATGAGAGATCAAGCACAATATTCTCACCCTCCAAAAAATGTTATATCATACACCACTCTGTGCCTTTTAATAAAATGAGAGAAGTCCCTGTGTAATATCCTCGAGTTTAGTGTGTCTATCTCTATTCAAGTAAAATTGCTACAGTGTATGTGGCAGTCAAGGAAGTGACAAACAAAAGAAGCACCTTAGCGTGTATATGAGGTAAAATTGTTTGGAGTGTAGCTAAGAAATGTATTGCAAATCCCTATGGTCGTTAAGCAAGTCCACCCATTAAGAATCATTTAATTTAGTTGTATAGTTTTCCATTTAATGAACATATGCAAAAAATATCCTGAACATATAGAAAGTGTTCCCACAGAAACAGAAATAAAACTTGGTAATTCTTTCACAGCTGACTAATGCAGGAGATGATGTGGTTGTTTTTTACAATGACAAAGCATCATTTGCATCCATGCTGGAGATGATGGCAGCTGCCCGTGAAGGGGTGGAGGAGAATAGTCCTCTTATGTATCACATCTCTCTTGTTGACCTTCTGGCTGCCTGTGCTGAGGGAAAGAATGTCTATACTGAGATCAAGTGCACATCTTTACTACCACTAGAAGATGTGGTACGGGTGGTTACTCATGAAGATTGCATCACAGAGGTAAGAATTCACTAATAATTAAATGCACAATAAGTCAGAATAAGTCCACTTTGAATTGAGCAGCATAACCATGTGCTGCACTTGCAGTCGGCTGAATACTGTATTTGATCTCCAGAGATTTGTAAGGAAATATTATAGTTTCAGCCTCATTTGTGTACACAGCAACAAAGTAAAAAAAAGGAAACATCTCAAAGGAGCTGATGTACTAAGAAAAAAATGGTTCAATTCTGGGACAAACAAACTGCACCATAGGGCACAAATAAATATTTCTACTGGTCAGAGTGGTCTTCAGTTCATTGCAAAACATTCAAGGGGTTAAAAATCCCATTTAAATCTATGGGAATTTGGTGAATTTGTATTTGTTCCCTATGGTGGAGTTGGTTTGCTCTAGAAGTGCATCATTTTTCTTCCATACAGCAGCTCGTTTGCTCTAGAAGTGCATCATTTTTCTTCCATACAGCAGCTCCACTGAGTATACAAAAATTTACAAGCAATTTTATAATATAAATGGACCTGTTACCAGTTACAAGTTTATCAGTTGGTTTTACAGGTAATTAGAATCTGCCTACATAAACATTTTTTGAGAAATTATCACCCCTATACAAGTTAGTCTTATTAGTTACATTATTTTGCAAATATGTTTAAAACTGTATTAATTTGTTTTTTTAAAACACTATTTGGGTGAAAATTAATGTCTAAAGAGTGCCCCGCACCAGACAGCGGTTACCTGCTCTGTACTGCAGTCTGTCACTCTGCCTCTACTCCCCTCCCTCTATCCAGCCTCCTCCGATGACAGAGACTTTCTTGTCTGTAAGCTGGAGCAATCTCATTGGCTAGATATCGATCTCTGCCAATGAGATCACTCCAGCTTACAGACTGATAGCCTCCATCATCGGAGGAGGCTGGATAGAGGGAAGGGAGCAGAGGCAGATTGACAGACTGTGGTACAAAGCAGGTAACAGCAATCTGTTCTGAAGTAGGGTGCAGGGCACTCTTTAAACATTCATTTTTGCCCAAATAGCATTTTAAAAAACAAATTAATATAGCTTTATATATTTGCTAAACAATCTAACTAATAAGACTAACTTATATAGGGGTGATAGATACCTTTTAACCTTTATATTTTAATGTATAAATTGAGGCACTTTATGCTAATGCCCTGTACAGTATGCTAATGGGTTCTGCTCAAGGCCAAACTTACACTTGTGGTAGTATTAGAAATGACCCTAGCCTGTGGGCTGTGCCTTGTAGGGATATATGGAAGGTCTAAGTTCCTTCTCATGAGAATTTGAGGAAAAGAGGCTATATTCCTCCTTTCCAAAGAAATTTCAGTGGGAGGGAAATGTCATATGGAACAAAAAAAATCCCATTGAATTAAATAAAAAATCTCCAAATCCCATTGAATTAAATTGGGCTTCTAACCCTATAAATGCTAGACAGGTTTCCACTGTATAGTGAGACCTCTCTAGCATTAAATGTTTTAAAATCCCCATTTAAGTCAATGGGGATTTTCATTCATCCCCTGTAATGCAGTTGGTTCACCCCAAAATTACTTTTCTTTTGCTTTTGAATATGGGCATTAATCCCCTTTTTCAGTCTCCATCATCATCACTGCAGTGAATAATAAAAGAGTCTTTACTGATGTCAACTTCCCCACGTTTTATTGACTGTTCTTATGTAGAGCCTGTGCCTTAAATACCACCAAATATTTTTCTTAGTTACATCATGAAACTTGCTTCCACAGGTAAAAATATCCTATGTGAACTTTGTAAACCACTGCTACGTGGATACAGAAGTGGAAATGAAGGAAATTTACACTAGTAATCACATCTGGATTTTGTTTGAGAACTTTGTCCTAGATATGGCTCACGTAAGTTTGAAGGAACTCATGACGGTTATTATTTGGAGGTGTTATTGCACTTCTCCTTTAATCTCTTAACTTATCTACATCCTTCTCACTTAGTATACTTTCTCCAACTAGGTGTGCAATAAACGGGAGAAACGGCTGCCAGACTCAACCCTGGAGAAATATGTTCTCACAGTGGTTCTAGAAACAATCAGGTCCTTCTTCAACTCTCCATTCTCTGAGAACAGCACATCCCTTCAGGTATGTAACCACATCTACTAGAGGATCACTGAAGATGGATTTCACTATGACTGACAGTGAGCAACCAAACAAAATACAGCCACCAGACACAGCTGTTTAGTAACCTGTCTTATAGTTTAGTTTTAGTTAAGATGATATTCAACCACTGAATATATATCATAATTCTTGCTATCAGGACATTCTTAAAGTTATAGTAACCCTTAATTTTGGGTTTACATAGTGCATAATATGTAAACTCAAATTGTCTATACTTTTTATTATTTTTTTTTCATCTTAAGCTACTTTTTTACACTCTTCTTTCCTTGGATCTCTGTTTCCTGGTCAGTCAAATCTCAAAACAGTGAAATTGCCATTAAATAAATTGTATAATCTGTTTGAATTTACATAGAATTTCCTTTGCAGAATATATAAACTCAAACTAAATGATTTTCTATCCCTATAAACTGTACAACTTAAGACAAGTTCGACTTGTTTTAAAGATAATTAAAGTTTGCCTGTATGCTGTAATAGCAATTTTTCAGTAAGATATATCGTTTTTTGAGAAATGAAACTTCATTTTCATTAGAGCGACAGAGAGATACACCCTGCTTCTCTGTTGTATGCTCAGCATGACATACATGTACATCATGGGTGGATGTCCCTAAAGGACCCATGACGTACACATACGTCATTGATTTCAGGGCTCCCAGTGCGGCCGTTCGCCCTGAATCGGAATTAAAAAAAAAAATGTTCCGTGGTCCTTAAGTGCTGGCCACTTGCGTGCGTGCCGGTCCTTAAGGGGTTAAGGTTTCCTTGAGGACTGATACGAGCACCTCCCAGTTAAAGCAAGCAGGGATATATTGCCTGAAATCTGCATTCTGGGGTAATTTACAGGTTAATATTTCAAAGATCTCAAGGTCTACTCATTTTGAAAGTTCCCACGTATGGAAATGTCCCCAATATGTGGACCAACTAGATTAATCTGTGTGTGGTAATATTGTCCCACCACAGAAACTAATTAGCATACATTTTCACACTATGCCACAAACAAATAAAGGATACATTCTCAAAAACTATTCATATTACAAATAAACGGATAGGACAACATATAGGAAATGTTTATTCCTTTTATTAACCCCTGGAGCTTTTTCACACTAGAGGAGAAGAGCAATTTTGGTATTTTTATTATGTCTTTGTGCAACATATTTTCCCTCTAATTGATATAATACACCCACACAAATTATATACTGCTTTTAAAGAGTTTCTTTTGATGCCATATTTTTATGTATAACCATCATTTAGTTTGATAATAATTTAAAAAAAAAATGGAGAAAAAAATCCTCCACATTTTTATAGGTTTTCCTGTGATGATTTGTACGCAACTAGTTCGTCTGTTAACAGGGACTGGATGTAAAGTATGAACGTTTGTTTATTCCTCCCAAGCATCCCTTTTTAGGAGGGACAGTCCCTTTGAGACGCAAATTCCAGTCCTTTTTTCTTACCATGTTGGTGTTCCTTTTTATGAGATCAGAATGTGTACTGTTTATATAAGTGTATCACATTGCTCCACATCAATAAAACACACCTTAATATATGTTTAAACTTCACTATATGTTTATAAATATGTCTGCGTAAATAAAATAGTTTAATCTTGTTCTAATCTAAATTGTTTATTTAGCTACACAAAGTGGTGTCAATAAGTCATGAAATTCCCTAAAAAATATATTTAATTCTGTACCACCAGTCCTGCCCCCAGCAACACCTCCTAAAACAAAATAGCCCCCTCTTTGTCCATTTAAAGTGTGGAAGGTATGTTCTCTGCCTCTCAATCAGAGTGAGGAGGAGAGAGGCAGAGAACAGTGACACAGGAAATGTTAACGGACATTACCTTTGTCATGTGGCTCCACTTGCACATATGATCACTGTCCTGGAGCAGTCAGTTACAGCCTTCCCACCGTGATCACAGTGTACCTTGAGGCATGCTGTAATCACTAATCTACGATGTGCCAGAACCATCACAGAAATCCATCGTTTGAGCACCTCACCCGATGATAAGGAGTTATGCCTCAGATATTTCATTATCATCATTATATTGCCACAGTTGAGCCGTTTAAGTGTATTCTTAGCCAGTGGCTAATTTGAAAATTATAATTTTTAAAATCTTACCTCTCTGAGGCTGTCAGAATCTCGATATTGTAATAGTTTTCCATGCAAACCTCAGATTATATATTCAAGTATACCATCTCATATCAGAGTTTAGTATATTGGCATATATGAAAGTTTTCTATGTAGGTCTATTTCAAAGTTATCCACTGAAGTGTATTGCAAAGTGTAACGGTTTTTCAGACACTCAGACAGAGGATTAAAAATAAAACATAGTTTTATTAGAAAAAAAACAATAACAAGATTGCCCTCTACAGGCAGTACTGTGAATAGCAGAATATAGGCTACGTAGGCCTTCTCAAGGCCAGGATACAGAACAGGAATAAAATATATTTTAGTACAGTCACAGAATAGGCAAAACAGCGACTGGCAATGAATGGTTAAGTACAAAAGATAATCAGTCTCAAATGTGGTGTAGGCACGCCCTAGGTGAACAAATGCAACAATAGGTGCTAGATCGCACAACACCTTAAGTCCATACAGTGTAGAGCTGCTGAAAGAGCTGCGACAGAGACTGAGCTGCAGGGTAGTTCTTTGATAGCTACCACGGGCGTATAACTGAGACCAACAGTATTGGGATCGATTGAGCCAATAGCCCCCAGGGGCGTAACGGAGACCAACAGTATTGGAATTGCTTGAGCCAATAGCCCCCACGGGCTTAAAGGAGACCAACAGTATTGGAATTGCTTGAGCCAATAGCCCCCACGGGCGTAACGGAGACCAACAGTGTTGTGAATAATTGAGTCAATAGCCCCCACGGGCGTAACGGAGACAAACAGTATCATGATAGCTTGAGTCAATAACCCCCACGGGCGTATACCGGAGACCAACAGTATTGGAATCACTTGAGCCAATAGCCCCCACGGGCGTAACGGAGACCACTGGTTGCTGCACTGCTTGAGCCAATAGCACCTCTCATGGGCGCGTTAACGGAGAACTACTGCTCTGCAGATAACCTTTGAGCCGCCGACAACAGAGGCCCGCCATGCGGCCGACTCAGCAGGAGCAGTGTAGATGGAGAACAGCTCAGCAAGGGTTAACAGTGGCAGCGAGGTAGAAGGAAGCACACTAGTGATCGGAGGCTCGTAGAGTAGCGATATGGCACAGCAAGTGCCAATGAGACTCAGCTATACTGATATACTGCACAGAGAAACGGAAGGCTCAGCTCAGGAGACGCGGCTCAGCAGGAGTTAATACAGCAATTTGGAAAGGCTCAGACCCACACTCTGCAGCAATCAGAATGTCGCCAAGGCGACAACAGGAGCTGTAGACTGGAGCAGTAGAAATCCGGAACAGATCCAGGAGCAGGAAGTCAGCCAGGCCGGGTCAGATCACGGAGGAGATTCGCATACAAGCCAGATCAGCAACGAGCAGGAACATCAGCCAGGCCGGGTCGGATCACGGGACAGGAACACAGGAGCATAGTCAGTACAGGCCAAATCGGTACACAGGAGATCAGGAACACTGGAACAAGCAACAGCAGCACTGGCTCTGGAACACCATGAAAGGGCATCTGACAGGTGCCAATGGCTAGAATAAAAAGGTCACCAGGGGCGGGCCAACACAGCTCAACCAATACGGGAGCAGCACAAGTGAGAGTGACAGAGAGATCACGGGAACCGTGATACAAAGTTCTCCACAAAATATATTTCAGAGTTCCCTAATGCAGTGTAATGTGAAACCTCACTTAAAGTGATAGTAACGTTTCACAAAAACAGCAGTTCCAATTAATCTTCACAGTATTTGAGCCATAGAGAGTGTTATTTCAATACTGTGAGAGTGTAGTTCAAGAGTAATTGAACGATAATGTTTCCCCCTCCCGCCCCTTTTACCTAGTGTAAGCCCCCACTCTTCATTTGTGGAATCCAGTCCATAGACCAGACAGCTCACACCAAGGGTCAAAATTCTACTGTTAAAACAATGAAAATCCTGCCCCCCATTGACAGGTTTGTCAGCTTTTTCCCTTATCTTAATTGAAGATTGTCCCGCTCTGCAGGCTACCTGGACACTCCCTGCTGCTCTAAGATGAGCAGTGTTACATCAGTAGAAGGGGCGGGAGGGGGATACTTTATCATTCAATTACTCTTGAACTACAACAGCTGCTTTTATTATGAAACATTACTATCCCTTTAAGATTGACAGGGTGTAGTGTAACTATGGAGAACTTTGAAATACAATGCTTTGTAGGACTTTGAAATATGCTGCTATTGAGTAGTTTGTTATTAGCCTGTTTTTTAACCTATTAAATTATAATTATAATGACAACATGTAGGTGAGATTTATACCAACATAATATGCCAATAACCAATGTCTATTACCTTTCCAATGAATATATAATTCTTAATTCTAACGTCTTAAAAAATGAAGGTCATCATCTGTAGCCAATGAAAGATTATATTAGCCATATAACAGATTACCTCTATTTATTATTTAAAGAGTTATCTGTAACTTATATGTGACAAAATACTTAATTCATCTATAGCCAAATAGTGAGGCTAGCCAATTCGGATTTGTTTCCCTCTGAAAGGAAGTGTCTAAGCTTCAGTATGATTACTATATACAAATAAATTCAACAACAGAATGGGTTAATTACAGTAAATACTGTAAAATCATTATAGCTACAATAGATATGTCTTGGCAACAGGGTATACCACTCGGGATTATTCAAATTAATTTAAATATACTGAAGAAGTTGATCAAAGAGTAGCCATGTTCCTGTCAGAGTCAGAAATGTTTTTATGTTTTTCCTCTTTAAACATATAATCTGAAACAGAACTTGACTGCAAATAAGAAGTATTTGCCCAATCTAGGGATAGATTCTGTTACAGGTGCTAATTTTATCTCTGCTTTTATCTCCACTTTTCTCCATAGACCTCAACAGGAAAATGTTTGATAAAACGGATGTTAACATTTAGCACCTGCAATAGAATCTAGCCCTTAGTCTGCTCATTTTTCTTACTATAAAACCTCAGATCTTATTTGGCCCTTGATTTTATCTCAAGTTCATGATAACGTTATGCCTATCTCATGCATGCTTAAATTCCCTCACTGTATTAACATCTACCACTACTGCTGGTAGGCTTTTCCCCTTTTTTACCACCCCCCTCAGTGAAGTAAAAAACTTTATTACATTGCATATAAACCTCTGTCCATCTTGTTTCAGACTATGACATCATGTCCTAACATTTTACTTCTTTGAAATGTACTTCCTTCCTGTACATTGTTGAATCCCTTTATGTATTTGAAAAAAAAATACCTCTCTGTATCCTGTCCTTCAAGCTATACATGTTCAGATCCTTTAGTCTATCCTGATCATTTTTATAAACCACAATTTTAGTAGACTTTCTCTAAATTCTCTTCAGAATATCTATTTTGTTCTGAAGGTGAGGTCTAACCAGAGATCTGTAGATTGGCATGACTACTTCACCCTTTCTGCTACTAATGTTATTAGAGTTGCCACCTTCTCTTAAAAAAAATACCGGCCATGGCATTCCCTCCATAGACTTAACGTTGGACATAAGCCAATTTTTTACCGGCCTGCCGGTAGAATGCCGGCTGGGTGGCAACCCTAAATTATATACGACCCCAGCACCCTGCTTGCACCCCTGCTTACATTGCCTGCCTACCTTTAAGTAATCAGAAAAATGACTCCCAAATCCCTCTCTTCTGTTGTCTCCTACAGCAAAATACTCCTTAATAATATATCCTGTGCACAATTTTAATTTGAATCCATATTGAACCCATTCATGCTTATAATCCTAAAATTAAACATATATTAACCTGTAAAAGTCCAGTTCACCCTTAAAGGAACACTAACAAATAAAAAAGAAAATGGAGTTACATTAAACACCATTTACACTAAACTAGCATGTGTAAGAATTATCATCTTGTATTACTTTTTTAGAAGTGTCATTGACAGTTTATACTTTACTCTAATTTTGAAGACTTTTTTCCTTTCAGACTCATCAGACTATAGTTGTTCAGCTCCTGCAGTCCACCACACGGCTTCTTGAATGTCCATGGCTGCAGCAACAGTACAAAGGATCTGTTGAGGCTTGTATACGGGCTCTGGCCATGGTCGGTAAGAGATTTAATTAGACATTTAATGTAATTAATCAAAACAATTCTCATATTTACGTAGTTGTATTGTTATGTCTATAGGTTTCTTTTATTACTGTATTCACCTTGAGATGGATAAATCAAATATAAATGTATTTTGTTTAATATATGGGAGATTGTCAGTCGCACTGAAGTTTGCAAATACAATAAGACCCAGTCTTTCTGATCTACCATTCTGTTATTGATGCTTGAGACACAGAAAGGTGAAGCAGCTCAGTCAGGCTAGCTCATTATAACAGTAATCATAGGGATATGTATGTGTTTTAACATTTTGATAACTTTCCATCAGGGCTGCCCAGTAATGGATTCCTAAAAAATAGTGCAGGGTTCACTCATCTTCAACCCCTTTGATTTTTAAGATGTCTCCAGCACATGTGTTGGAGACATATTTTGCATGCATAGGGTTAAACCTTACTGTCCATTCGTTTCCATATAACTGCCCCTTCCACTGTGCCATACAAAGGTTGCCTGCAAATTAAACCAGCTATTTCTGCCATTATCAAGAGGCTATCCAAATTGAGAGGCACATTCTGTTTTGTGAAGGATCATGTTAAATCTTATGAACCAATGGCAGAATTAAATAGGAATCATAATGCACTGTATATACATGACCGCTTCAAACACTCTGAAGCTGTTAATTTGCTAGCCTTGCACTAATGGAAACCTGGGAAGAGCCTTGGGTATGTCCTGGCCGGAAAAGTGTCAAGTCCTGGCCCAGGTAGGTGCTTCCACAAGAGAATATTACAGATATCCACCATGACACTGTTGATTCTACCCTATTAAGAGGTTGCAAGAATTCTTGTTGCCCAAGAATAACCTGCATTCTGTTTCTTTTATTAATTTGGCAAGCATACCCCAATCAGTTAGTAATAGAAGCCCATATAATGTCTGTTCCAAAGCTCATGACAACCTTGGTCAAAGATCAGCTACAAGCCAGCTGCTAGTTGGCAAATATGATATAATCAACATAACATTGTGTTGTAAACTAGGATTCAGGACCACTGTATACAAATGAGTTCACTCATTTCTGTACTCTTTTCCATTGAGTAAATTAGTGAGTCAGGGCATGCATAATCATAAGACCATCAGTCCTTCTGCATCATACTGTCCAGGCTTAATGTATTTTGAAGTGGTTAATGGTGAATCTGAAGACATAGCACACTTACCACAGAGATGGGGCTGCAAATCTAGACTTCGCTATAATAACAAGAAAATGTTATAATGGAATGTAGATTGGAAATGCAGCAGCAAACCTAATTGGATTTGTGAGTTCATAAGTAATTGTAATGGAAAGGGAAAAGGTTACCTAGTCATTTATTTATATACTAGTCGAAGAGCCCGTTACACGGGCCACAGTGCCACTGCCAGCCGGTCACGGGGCAGTCATGCTCAGTAGAGACTGCCTGCTCCATTCGGAGCATCCAGCTCTGTATCAGCCATGGTGCGGGCAGTCTCTACTGCGCATGACTTCGTCGTTACACACGTTTTAGCAAATTTTTATATAGGATGTTAAAACACATCCTAACACATCATAATGGATTTTTGAATATGATTCATGTTTTTTACTTTATTAAATGTATAGTAATACTTAATATGTAAAAAATATATATTGTAGAGTTTATCCCTCTGAGTAAAAGAAGGGTATTCCCACTGCTGAAGGGTTTTTTATTCAAAAGTTGCTATAGCTCAAATGTGAATTTTTTAGGTGCAATATCACAGCAGTCTGAAATTGTACAGTGGCGCTGTTGCTACACGATCCTATGGACAGCTCTGGTCAGTTGACCATAAATCTCCATAGGATGGTGTAGCAACAGCGCCACTGTACAATTTCAGGTCGCTGTGATACTGCACCTAAAATGTCAGGTTCGAGCTATAATAACTTTTGAATAAAACACTCTTCAGCAGTGTGAGTACCCTTGTTGTATTCTGGGGTATAAACCCCACAACATATTATTTTTTACATTTTAAGTATTACTACTCTCTTAAATGTGAACACTTATACAAACTGTCCTTGCCCTTATTTGATCTTTCCAGTCTTATGTTGTCATAGTTCTCATATATAAAACATACCTGTATGTTAATTTATACTAGTCTTTAACTTTCTAGAAGATTAATCCCTCTTGGTTCTCAAACATTTATCTAGGGCTATTAGATATGCTTGCAAAAGAGGCATGCTCATACATTTTGTCAGAATGACAAAGACCCATTAGGCAGGACTGTAGTAGTCATGCAGCCATAGTTATAGTTAAGATGGCTGTTCTATCATCTAAAACCACTGTCAATTTTTAAAGAGCTGTCAACACTTGTAGAGGACAGTTACTGCTAATGCAATGGCTAGCAGAACAAGCCTGTGGCTAAATGAGAAAACGCAGTAACCGGAACAGCCAAAATATATAGTGGCAGCTGACTCCCAGAAAGATAGCTCCTAGTTCTATAGTCAGTCTTTCTAGTAGAACAATTAAGGGTGAAGAAGTGGCAGTTTTGGAGAAAGGTCTCAAATTTGCTCCTAAGGCTACAACAGATAACTTTTCCTTTTTCATGGACATGAAGAGATTCATTTTTGAATTGTCTTATTTGGAGGAAGCTAGTAGACTACTTTCTGACACTATTTTGCCATTTCTTTATGGTTTTTAAGTTAATTAGATTTATAGATTACCCTAATGAAGACATGCCTTACAGGCACACCAGGTCTTACTTCCCTTACTCACTAGCAATGCAATGACCTCCTCCACTAGCACTGAAGGAGTTAAGTGCCAATAAGTGGTGGTGGGGGGGTAATGTAGTGCTAAAAGAAAATACATACACAACATTCCTTAATCAACATAACCTAGAAAATTAAATAGCTAAAAAAAAAATAGTTTTCTAAATAAGAAAATATCAACATACAGGTGATTTTGCAAGCTCATTTAAAATTCCCAAAGTGGATTGTAGGTGGCAGGATCCCTTTTTATGCAGACCTATGGATTGTAGTTACTAAACCGATATTGTATTAATCCTCACAAGTTCATTCGGTAGAAAAATAATATTTGCTTTCCCCATTAAAACTTTTCATGACATCTTGAAAACTTTTGCAGGGCTGCAGCCAAATATACGTAACAGAGTTATAACAAATTTCAAATAGAGATAGATGTTATAAGGGACTGTTCCCTTTTGTTTGCAATGTTTAAAAAGGTGCCCCATTTCTGGGGTATTTGGGTATAAAATTAAGGCTTTGCTCATGAGCAGTATTTTCGCACACAAAAAGTATTTATTCATGAGTATGAGCAGACCCAATTTTGGCTTGTGCAGGTCCTTATTAAATAAAGTGTACTTTAGGTTTATCCATACCTCCCAAGTGTCCCTCTTTTAGACCCAAATCCATCTGTTCCTCTTTCCCACCCTGGGAAGTGTATCATAATGCTCTACAGCAATAAATCTCACTTTATTGTTTGTTTTTCAGTGTATGTGTTTATAAATGAGTCTTTTGTTATAAGTCATTCATTAGGTTACAAAAGAGGTGTCAATAGGTCATGAAGTAGCCTAAAAATTCTCAGTAATGCCACGCCCACAGCAACACCCCCTAAAACACAAGTGTCCCTCTTTGGCAATCTGAAATGTTGGGAGGTATGGGTTTATCAAGAGCACACATCACTCTTGATTAATCTTAAAAATAAAACATAGCAATCACTCTCAGATTTGTATTTTTTTTTCAATAAATACCTTAATATGTATGGCTTGAAAGATAAGGGGGATAGATGTGACACAACAAAAATTTTTAAATATATATAGATGTGATAATAGTTCAAGAGGAGTGATCAATTTTTCAGAATATTTGAAAAAGAGACTATGTTCTAAAAATTGGAGAGTGTGAAAATAAGAGTAAATATAAGTAAAAAAATACTTCATGGAAAGGGTAATATATAAAGGGAATAGCCTTCGAGCAGAAGTGGTTGAGGATAAAAAAGGAAATTAACTTAAAGGGGAATATTCACATACTAAAAACTTTTGGTCATGGGCTTTCATCCTTAAAACTAGACTAGCGCTAGAGATATGAAGACTAAAAATACCACACTTCCACATTGTGCGGCACTCTCTGCATGCAGCACCAAGCTGCAGGACTTCCCACCTCCCTCCCAGCTGCCCCAGGGAGCACGTTCACACTTCCCTTCGTAGAAGTAGTAATGTGGATTAACATTATACCAAGCTCTGTTTACCATGCTACTGAGCCTGCAAGCTGGGATAGATGTGGGAAGTCCTGCGGCTTGGTGCCGCACGCAGAGGGTGCCACACAATGCAGAAGTGCAGTATTTTAAGTCTTCATATTTCTAAAAATAAGTAGTAAAAAAACAGCGCTAGTCTAGTTTTAAGGATTACAGCCCATGACCAAACGTTTTTAGTTTGTGAATGTTCTCCTTTAAGAATTCTGGTAAATGTATGGCTATTCTAAGTATAAAATGTCTGTATTAACTAGACTGGGAAGTGGACAGGCTAGATGAGGAATTTGTTTTTCATCTGGCATCAGACTCTTATGTTTCTTTGCAATCAAGAGATCGACACGCACTTTATTATTCACTATGAAAATTCAGTCTGTAAAATTGTACATTAAAGCATGCTTGAACGTTTTATTCCAAGCTTACAAAGGCATGGACATTCTGTGTTATAGTGCATTGGACATTAATTCTGCTCCATCTTTGCTATGCTTTAAAAATTAATGTTTACATACATTAATTTTCTTTTTTATATGTTTTGTTTTGTACAAAGCACGTGATGGGGTATGGAGTTAAAATAGGTGAAGTATAACCTTGAATTTCCTTGCTTTTGCACAGTTGATTGAGAACTATATATTGCAATAAATATTTAAACAAATGTCAAATTCTCTTTCAGTTTTGCTGTGTTGTAGTAGTCTAAGTTACCATTATCTTTTTCATATTCTCACACCTTATGTAATTTGAGAACTCAGTTTATATCCCTTTCTCCTCACATCTGCCAGAGTGTCCCACATTGGTCATATTTTTATATTTTCTGTCATTGGTTCTTTTGCAGCAAAGAGTCGAAGTATTTCTTTGCCCATGGACTTGGATACCCATGTCAGCTCCTTGCTGAACAACACTTCCAGTGCCCTTCATAGAAATCCATCCTCTTATAAGCCCACATCCACAAGAGCCTTTCCCCGTGTCAGCGCCACACAGAACCAATGGGACTACAAGAACATTGTAGAAAAACTACAGGTTGGTGTTTTATTAGAAAAAAAAGACAATACCCTCTATAATGTGATGGGCACAGACAAATAATAAAGGTGTATTCACTACTTAATTACATAGTTACTGAACCTGAAAAAGTATTAGATCTATCAGTTGCAGCCTGTAACTGCTGTATCTCTTAATGAAGAGGTAACATCTAGATGGTTACTGAGGCTTGACTCGCTTGCTGTCTTCAGGCTGGACTGCAACCCAGAAGAATGTGACTCCTATCCATTGACTTTAAAGGTTGTTCACATAGTACTTTTTCACATCCAGTGTCAGGCTTGGAAGCACTTCATAAGAACTTACAGGGGTTGTTTGTGAAGTCCAAAAAGAATTAAATGTGAGACTCACTTGTGAAACATGAAGAGAGTCCCAAGGGTCTCTTTTCAGTCGTCCATTCTGCCCCCCCTGCTGGTTCCCCTGGGCTCCCAGCCCTGATTTCATTGCCAGGTCTTCTCCTGGGAGAGCACGTTCCAAAAGATCAGCTAAGATGTATTTACCTTATTATGTGTATCTTTTAACATAAATTTAGTGACTATCCGCTATCCACTAGCCGCTATCATTTTCTTCATCTCCTTTATTCTAGGATATTATAAACACCTTGGAAGAGCGGTTGAAGCCTCTGGTAGAAGCAGAGCTGTCTGTCCTTGTAGATGTCCTTCACCATCCTGAATTACTTTTTGCAGAGGGAACAGATGCTCGGTTGCGCTGTGAAAGTGGGGGCTTCATTTCCAAGTAAGGAACCAGGGAACAGAGTCTGAAACACAACAACAAAATGATCAGAATTACAAAGCCGTAAACTGTTTTATGAAAAAGAATATATTGTATGGCTTCTCCTGCTTTGTAAAACAAAGGTGTCCCTTTACAGCATTATGACAGCTTAAGCTGTTGTTTTTGTTTTTTTTTTTCTTTTTAAACAGTGCTCTCTAGTGGCCAGAAAGTTCACCTGTAGTTCACCTGGTGTTTACACAGTTAATCTGTTCCATATTATGGGAGATGTTGCTCACTGACAACAGTTATCTGCAGAATATAATGAATCTGTTACTCACTTTGTGACAGTTTAAACAGTCATTATTTTGGGGGTTAAAAACAGAATCCAATAGTGGGGGTACCCATATATTACTCAGCAGGAATGGTCCTATAACATATAGGTTTTCATTAAAAAGCTTACTGGTCCTTTAAGAGCTTCCAGGCAAATAATTTCTCTTTTGTAGGTATTAGGCTATGTATGTATGTATCTTTATTTCTCTGTCATCCAATAAAAGTTACTGGTAACTTTGGGTAGGCGATCCGCCCCTTTAATTAGGCAGAAACAATTCTAGAAGTAAATGCAGGGGGTAGAGCCTACCTTCCCTACTTGGCTGCAGCTAGCCAGTCAGCTCCAGTAAGATTTGTTCCTTGGTGAAGACACAGGCAAGAGAACAGTTCTGCTATAGTTTTAGATAATTTTTTATCTTTCTGTTAGATATGGAATACCATCTTTAGGCGGATTACCATAACTGACAATGCCCTTAGATGTGGCTAGCTCAGTATCCAGGTGCTTTTTGTGGACCTTAAGCCCTGGTGGGGGGAATCTTGGATTCAAGTTCATGTTCATGTAATTTTATTTCACAGTTTCAACTTTGCCAAATTTGTGTTTGGTGCGCTTTACAGCATAGGTGCCATTGCTCCATTCACTTCTATGGGACTGTACAGTTTGGGACATATCTCTGCAACCGCTCAACGTAGCGACTTCAGAGATGGCTCATTTTAATTGTCTGCCCTTGCTCTGTCATTCGGTTAATGTTTTATGTGTGTTTGGGGGGCTCAGAGGGCTTCGGGCACTGTTGGGGTACTTTTTCTGGGAAAACTACATTTCCCATGAGCGCTTGCTTCGCACACTTGTTTCTGATTGGCTCCCACTGCGGCAGCCATTTTGTGCCTTTTCCTGGATGAGTATCCTACACAGGGCTTGGACTCTTCTTCTCTCCTCTGCAAATGAAACCCTTCACCTGCCAGAAAAGTGCATTTTAACGATTTCTGGGGTGAAATTTTAATCTTACAATCTGTATTTGGGTGATTCCTTATACCTTTTGACACTGTGAGAATGTCTAATCCGTTAGAGCTTTGGGCCAGGCCTAAGACCAAGTACTCTGGGGTCTCTGTGTCCCCTATTCCGCATTGTTCCTCATGTCATTCAGGGTTACCTAGAGAATTCTCAGGTCATTTATGTCCAGCATGTTCTGATGTCTTTCCTAGGGACCTCCAGCCATGCATTAGAGCCAGCTTGGGTGCAAGAGTTCAAGTCTGCTACTAGAGGCCTCCGGTCTACATTGCAAATCTTTTCATCCCAGTTACAGTGGGTCTTCCACTCCTGGCAGACCCCTTCCTCCGTCAGATCTTCCGTGCAGAAACCGCAAGGAGTACCTGATGTATCAGAGTCCTCTGAGGAGGAAATGTTTTGGGGACCCCTTTGAGGCTGATCCTGATCCCTCAGTTGATCAGAGCTGTCTTAACCACCCTAAACATTCCCTTAGTTCAGGAGGTCTCTTCGGATCCCTCTGATCTATTTCAGGAGGCTAAAAAGCCCTGTACTTGTTTTCCACCTAACCCCACTCTTGACCACCTTGTGTCTGATGAGAGGAAGTCTCCAGACAGGAAACCTTTCGTTTCCAAGAAATTTTCCAAGCTTTACCCCTTCTCTTAGGCAGAGCTTGCTCAGTGGGTTCATCCCCCAAAGTGGATGCTCCAGTCTCCAGGTTATCTAAGTCCACTGCCTTGCCAGTTGCTGATGCTTCTGGTCTCCCTCAAGTCCATTTTTGCCACTGCTGGTACTGCTATGCGTCCAGCGTTCACTGCGGCATGGGTGAACCGGGCCATTGCGGTCTGGACTGAACAGCTCACCCTGGCTGATCGTCAGGGTGCTTCTACTTCGGATATGTTGTGACTTCTTGCCAACATTTCTGAGGCCCAGCACTATGTTTCTGCTGCCTTATTTGATACCATCTGTTTGGTGGCACGGGTTCCACCATGTCTGTGGTTGCCAGATGAGCTCTTTGGCTCAAGATATGGTTTGCTGACACCGCTTCCAAGAAAGCTTTGCTCTCATTGCCTTTTCAAGGCACTTCTTTGTTTGGGCCAGATCTTAAGCATCTGATTAGTGAGGCCACAGGGGGCAAGAGCACCTTTCTGCCTATGGTCCCCAGGAAGAAGATGCCCCTCAAGCGTAATCGGCTTTCTCGTTCCTTCCAGACTGGAACACGTCTGACGAACCAGGCGGTTCCCTCAGCTCTGCGTTCCTCCTCCAAGCCCAAACAGCAATGGAAGCCTAAGGTCTCCTCCAAGCCTTCTTCAGCATGACTCGCTGAACCCAGGTCCCCACTCGGCTGTGGGTGGCCGTCTGCGTCACTACCACGGCATCTGGGAGGATTCAGTGGTGGACCCATGAATTTTACAGGTGGTAGCGGAAGGGTACAGGATCCGTTTAATTTCTCTTTCTCCCTTTCGGGTTTTCCCCTCTCATATGCCCCAGGGTGCAGAGAAACACCTTTTGTTCAATGGCGATATCCAGGCACTTCTGGACAAGGATGTTCTGGAACCTGTTCCAATACAAGACAGAGGTATGGATTTTTACTCAAACCTCTTTGTGTTCTCCAAGAAGGATGGCGGCTGTCGTCCCATTTTGTATTTGAAGGATCTCAATTCCTTTGTGATCAAGACCCTTTATTACCAGGAGTCCCTAAGGACGGTGATTGCAGCTATGTCCCCGGGGAAATTCCTTGCTTCTCTGGATCTTCAGTTAGCGTATATACACATCGCCATTCATCCAGAGAGCCGGCAGTATCTCAGATTTGCCTGCGACCAAGGGCATTTTCAGTTTTAAGCTCTTCCCTTTGGCTTGACTACAACTCCTCAAGTCTTCAATCGTTTCCTGAGAGCCTTAGTATCCGTCCTCCATCGGAATGTCATCAGAATCACTCCATACATGGACGACCTGCTTCTGAAGGCCCCTTCTTCAGAACTTCTTCATCGGCAGGTTCAGGATTGCATTCATGCAATCACCCATCACGGGTGAATCCCCAACATGGATTTAAGACTAAAATCATCTTTTTAAACCAATGGGATTTTGTGGAAATTTTTATTTCTATAGGCATGAATATAAAACAAATGGCATTGACTCTTACAATGTAATCCTTATGGAGTTGTTGTTATTTATGCAGGTGTTCTGCTATTTCTGCCTGTTCTGTAGACAATGTTTCTACAAAGAAACAGAGGGCTACAGCTTTGGTTAAAATAGGGGCAATATACTCCCGTTCATTTATTAACACATTTGGAATACAGGACAGCCGCCCATGCAGATATGCCGGGCAACAATTTACCCCCACTGTACACAGAAAACTTCACTAGTCTTCATCTTAAAGGGATACTAATGTCAGGAAAAAGTATTAACTATATGGCAGATACAATTAAAAGAGAGTAGTTGCATTTATTTGTATCTCTCAAACCTTTGTGGTTTGAGAGATATAGGAAAATAAAGTTCTCTGCTTCCTCCCCTTTCTGCTTGACGAGCTGTAAAGCTGCCAGAAGCAGATTCTGGTTCCTGGATCAGACGGCGGCTTTTCAGCAAAGTCGACATAGCGATACTTAAAAATAAGTAGTTCATCAGAACGGTCTACAATGTGTGCCTGGTTTGCAAGCACACATTGTAGACCATTCCAATGAAGTATTTATCTTTAGATATCATTATATCGGAGCTGCTGAAGAGCCGCGTCTGGTCAAGTGACCAGAATCTGCTTCTGACAGCTTTACAGCTCATCAAGCAGAAAGGGGAGGGAGCGGAGAACTTTATTTTCCTATATCTCTCAAACCATAACGGTTTGAGAGATACGAATAAGTGCAAGTACTCTCTTTTAATTGTATCTACCATATAGTTAATATTTTTTTCTGACATTACTATCCCTTTAAGTCCTTAACCACCAATCATCAATGTTCTTTCACTTATGATCCCTTGTCACTTGTGACATGCTTCACTGAGATGCACCAGCATAAAGATGTCATGATGTTCACAACATATTTTTGCCATCATCTCTTAGTAACCATTGCTATAGAACCAGAAGGTGTTCCCTTAAAAAAGACCACTGGTGAGAGCAAAAATATTGAAACAAGAAAAACAGACTTTTTTGTCTACTCTTGTCAAGGATATGACTAAATTGTGTACAACAGTGATTGCATACCATTTCACAAAACCACCAGGTAAACCATGACAACACCAAAAAGAGGTAATTTTCCTTCTCTCAGTTGTTCATAGTGCAACAGTATCTTAAATTGAGACAGTATAACTAATGAACATAAAGAACAGCTTTTAGATCCAGCATTTCTATACATCAAGTTTATATGTTTTATATGTAATCAAATGTCCATATGGATTTCTGTATGTTTGAAAAAATATAAGAACAGTTAGGGAGAGAATTAGGGAGCACAAGAAATAATAAAGACATACCAGTTACTAAACATTTGGCCCATATTTATAAAAGCAAACTGGAGTTATTATGGAATAAACCCAGTACACCACAGGCCTCAGATACAAATTCCTGTTTATATTAAATTGGACATTAACCCCTATAATGCTAGCGAGGGCTCAAATGCATTACGAAGCAATGCATTGGAGACTGACCTCATTAGCATTCCAGGGGTTAAAAAAGCTGTGTTCAAGTGCATAGGAATTTAGGAAGTTTTATTTGTCCCATGTGGTGCATTGACTTACTCCAGAATAGCTCCAGTTTGCTTTTTAAATACGGGCCATTGTGCCTTCCAGTTTCACTTTCTGATTGTGGATCAGGTTGTCCCGCTCAGTAGAGGGGGAATAGAGAGCAGATGCTCCTGCATCAATATGCCATGTAGCCATATCAACATAATTGTGAGGAACCAAGAGGTTTAAATTAATGCATAGATTAGAATTGGTTCTTATTGAGAACCTTGGTGAATGTAAAAGAGTGTACCGATAGCAATATCAGAAAATTATGATGCTCACTGAAATGGAATGCGATCAGCTGTAAAGTGTGCTGTATGTAACGTCACATACCTTTTAACATAGCATTACCTTAGGTTATGTGTCCTTTATTCAAAAATGACCTGGTTTTGATGTATATAATTTAGAATTTTAATGGGACTGTAAATGAAAGGACTGTAGCCTGAGTAACTATGGCAACAATTAATTGTGGAAGTCATGATGTCATTATGTAAGTGTGTCTCAACAGAGCACGGGGGAGTCACATGAGAGAAAGATTGTTGGTGATTGGTTTGGGAGGGCTTAAGATGGAGACTCTGGTGAAGGGTTTTGTGTACAAGAAGGGATGCATTTAGAAAATGCCTGCATGAGTGGCCTTCTTGTATTCCTGTTGTAGGAATAAATTTAATTGTGGTTGGTACATTACCCTGGTATTAAACACAGGTGAAGTCCTTTGTTTCTTTGTAAGAATTTTTATTTCTCCCCGTGGTGCAGTTGCTTTGTTCCAGAATTGTTCCACTTCTCTTTTGTGTATAAATGGTGGTAACCTTTCATTTTGATTCTACAATTGATTATACTTTTTCATCTTTTTTTTTTTTTTCTTTTTTAATTTGTATGTCCCTGACAATAAGATTTATGTCCCTGACAATTAGCCACTCTATCTGTTTGCAGGGAGCTTTCTGTCAGGGACTAGGAAAGCAAGGATAGTGTTACAATGTAACAAAATGATATAATACAGTATATAGACCACTCTTAGCTGCAAGGGGAATGTTACATTATATCACTGTCCTGTTTTCATGACCAAATTACCAGAAACAGATATACAGGGTTTTTTATTGCTGTGGTTTAGTCTGTTGAGGCTAACCAACCAAACGGACCAGTCAGGACAACCTAAACAGATTGAATTGGCCCAGACTCAGGAAATAACTGGCCAGTCTGGTAATTTTCAACCCAATTGGTTGATTTTCAATTATGAAATTGCCCTGTGTGTGGGTACCTTTACTGACAGGGACATAAAAGTGTAAGTAATAACTGAAGATAAAAAAACAATTATAAAAATAAAATAATAAAAATAATAATAAAAAGTATAGACAATTTTACTTTATGCACTTTGCACCAGATAGGATAAGACAAAATAAAGGGTTACTATGCCTTTAATGCTTTGATGCTTATCATTTTTATTATTACAACTGAACCAATACAGCTGAACCAACTGCTTGTACTCTGAAAGGATTGCCTGTATAGGTATCCCAAATCATCCCTTTAATGTGAACATGTCACCTTTAATTCAAGTTTGGATATTTAAAAACTTAATTAAAAACAGCTTGTATATCATGTTAGTCAACAGACAGCAGATACATAGTTTAGGTGATAGTCACACTTTTATTTCTGCCTAGTGAGCACTGAGTGCCATACTATATGCTATTAATGCTAATGATATTTTTCAGTTTGGATTAATATTCTAATTAAGATCTGTGCTGCACTGAGAGACTTTCACTTTTTCAGAAATAAAAGTATGTGTCTTCTAGACTATAAATCTGCAGGACTTTTGGCTAATATAACAAATAAGCAGTTTTTGAGGAAGTTTTCAAATATACAAACTTATATTCAAGGTGACAGGTGCACTTTAAAAAGGGAAACATGAAAATTGAATGCAGCATGGCTACATGGAAACAAATGCAGCCCAGCAAATAATCACTGCAGCCATAGAGAATGCTTTTTTCACATGCCCTTTTTTAAAGGGATCCTCTGACGATCCTACCCAAAACCATTCTGCATTATATAGGAAATCTTCCCCTTGTAAAAGCAGAACTGTAAGTTATTGAAAACACTTTGTCTCAGATTTGATTAAATGCTCCTGCGGTGTTGGAAATTGCTGACAGATTTGAAATTGAAGTTGGATAAGACTGAATATGTGTAGTAAAATCTATTTTTATTGAAATTGAAGATATTTGAAATGAAGAGGTATACTAAAGATTTGGGATATATCTGTTTTTTATAGCGGTTTGGGTTTTATTTTTATAGGCTCTGAGAATGTGCAGGAAATAAGTCAATATTTTTTATTTATTTATTCTTTTTTTCTTCAAACATCAAAGTAAAAAAAAAAAATGTATACACAAAAAAGGAAAAGGGATGATGTTATAAGTTACTTACAAAGCGTTCACAGTGTGGATCTAAAGGCTAATTTTACACTTGAGACTTGAATGGACCTTCAGTTTGGCTCAGTTCAAACCACCTGTTGTGCCTGCTTTCCCACAGCCATCACTCCTACCCCCTGACTCATGCAGAAGGTGTGACAATGGGTGGCCTAAATCTGCATCAGCTAAATATCATTGGCTGATGCCCACTTTGGTTCCAATTCTAAACACTGCAGGCCATAGACCACAGCGCAGCACGCTCAACCTATTTATTTAGAAAGTGTTTTACCAGTAAGAAAACATACATAACCTCATTTACTATGTAATAGTAGACACAGTGGGGATTATGCACTAAAGTGTGATAATGACATGATAAAGCACAGATGACTTCTCCAGTGATATCACTTTTGCAGTTCCTATGTTATTCTATGGAGCCTATACACTAAGATCAACAAAGTTCTAGTAATCTTAGTGAACTGGAGAAGTGATATCACTGGGGAAGTATCTCCACTTTATCACCTCTTTATCAACTTTTTATCACACCTTAGTGAATCTCCACCATTGAGTCCTACCTCATAAGTAGAAGCAAATCAAGTTAGTAAGGTTATTTATCAGAATACAATGTTGTACTCTGTCAAAAGGCCTTTGCAAAATCAAAGAAAATATGTTCAGTACATTCACAGTGTTCCATGCCATTGTGGATATAAATGCAATATTTTAAGAGGCCAGTGACTGCTAAGTGATTTTAAAACCAGATTGAAGCAGGGTGAGAAAGTTGGATGGTTGGTAATACTTATATGGTTGTGTGTGGACACATTTTTACAAGACCTTAGATAATAAGGAGGAATGCTATAGGTCTGTAATATGATTACAAGTTTAATCACTGCTTTTGTGGATATGTTCATGGGCGTCTGGAGTGGCCCACCCTACAATTACCCCCTCCATATAAACAAAGGGGCTTGATGGGCTGGCCTGGGGGTCATATTATGGCTTTGCCGCCCCCCCACCCCTGTAAAATTCTACAGGCACCCCTGGATATGTGGTCAGTTAAATTACTAGCTGGTACTGGAGTGAATTTGAATTCAGAATTGTTTAACCAGTAGGAGGTTGTTGCAGGCTGTTCAATACATGTTTCTTCATCATAATACATTTTTAATTATGTGATCAGGGAGGTGGCACATCCAAAAACAAGTACTTATTGAATGCATTAACTGTTGATATGAGGCATTGTGGCGTTTTATTGTATAACTTTATAGGACTGAGTCGAGAATGGTTAGGGATGTTATTGATATTTTAATAGCCTTTGTCTGTAGTTGGCTTGTTTTTCTGTGCTTTATGTTCAGGTTATTGTTGAAATAGTGATGTTTGCTTAATTTTGTATGCATTTTGCAGGTATTCTGGGATTACCTGTAGACTGTGATCATACGCAGCTCCAGAATATTTACATTTTCATCCATAAGGCATCTTTAAAATGTTATAGCTGAAACCCAGGGCAGGTGTCTCCCTGTAACGCTGGCCTTCCTTAGTAGAACATAGGTGTTACAGACCATGAGCAATTCCTTATATTAGGACTGAAGATTATATTTCTTAAAAGACAGGATAGCCATAAATTTAGGGCATGATTTCACTTTACTATAGTATCCTGGCGAGAAGGTGGAAGAGATTAGGTGTTTTAAGTTCAGTGCCTTAAACAATTAACAGAGCTATTCTTGGGATCCAGACAATTAAAGTTCAAATCTCCAAAAACAAACAGTTTAATTTTTTGAGTCACAGTTTCACTGAGAAGTTGGGCTATGTTCAAGAGGGACTGTGCTGGGATATTAAATGACTGGTAGATGCTAACAATTATGAGTGTTTTTTAGAAGGGAACCAGCTATATATTCATATGGGGTAGTGGAACAAGAGCGAATTAATAAAGTTAGCAGGTATTTATTTGTAGGTTAATTGTACTTAGCAACTGTGAATAAGCCCTAAACAGTAGGTAGAAAGTCAATACAGAAAACTAGCTTCCAGGTGAAAAATTAATTTCTCTAAATCTAACCATATAGACTACATATTAGGTTCTCTTGAGTGGCAGGGTAGTAGGAGAGAAAGAAAGAAAAAGAAAAATATATCATACTCCATAACATCTTAAGATTTGAATGATTAGTCGGTGATTTGGGCTTAGTATGTGATCATTTATTTTTCAGGCTTATTCAGCATACCAAAAACCTCATGTCAAGTGAGGAAAAGCTATGTATCAAAGTCTTACGGACCCTACAGCAGATGCTTATGAAGAAAAATAACTACGGAGAACGGGTAAAAATAAAATGTTATCAAAGAGATATAACAGTGATATATTTATTCTTACAGTGTGCAGTCAGTGTATGCAGTACTCGGCACAGTACCCTTCCTCACAAAGTTTATATAATAACTAGTTGAAGAGCCAGTTACACAGACCACAGTGCCACGTGTAGTAGAGACTGCCTGAGCCGCGGTTGATACAGAGCTCTGTATTAGTCGCTGCGTGGGCAGTCTCTACTGTGCATGACTACAGCACGCGCAGCAGTCTCTGCTGCGCATGACTGCATCGTTACACACGTTTTAGCGAATTATTATATAGGATAATTTGTGTACTGTCACAAATTCCCCGCTTCAAGCTCTGTACTACATGGGAAATAAGCAACTCCTTTTTTCAACAGAATAACTTACATAGGGAAGTGTCCTTCAAACAACAGTTAGGTCTTTATGTACATTTTATTTTTAGTTGTTTTTCATCTCTTTTGTAATTAACTGCTAATTGGCTTTATTTACAATCTGATTTCAATGTTGTTCCATATGATTCAGATGTTTTGAAGCTTATTGTTTGTTATCAGGCAGACTTCAACAGAAATTTCTGTATATAGGAAATTGCAGATAAAATGTGGCAGATAAGCAGATATATATACCTGACTGAAATATACCTATTAAACAAATTAGGAACCAACTATTCCTAGGTCATGGTTCCCCTTTAAGTTAGTCCTTCTTTCCCATGCTAAATTAGTTCAACGGTAATTCCCATTTATACTGGCCTAATGACAGCGAGGTTGATTTACTAAGAAGAAATGTAGTAAATCTGGAGCAAACCAAACTGCGTTGACTTAGATGGAGTTTTTAACCCCTTGAATACTAGAGCGGTCTTTAACACTTTGCATCATGAAGCAATCCATTGGAGACCTGTTTAGCAGCTAAGTGGAAATTACCTTAGAGCAGTGGTTCTCAACTCACTAACAGGCCAGGACTTAGGGATTTCTCTGCTAGAGCACAGGTGTGGTTATCAGAGGCTCATTCACATTGATTAACTCACCTGTGCTCTAACAAGGAAATCATCAAATCCTGGCCTGTTAGTGGGTCCTGAGGACAGGAGTTGAGAACCACTGCCTTAGAGCATTGCCTTCTATGGTGCAGTTGGTTTGGTCCCTTACATGTTTAACCCTTTAAGCACCAGAATGATGTGCAATGTATTACTTGGCAGTTCATTCCACATCTACGTGTTCATTAAAGGATTATTAAATTAACCCTCTGAGTGCCAGAGGGGTATGCAACGCATTGCTTTGCAATGCATTGCGTACCCCTCAGTCGCTCAAAGGGAGAAGATATGTTTTCGTTTTATGCACGGCATATAGTGTTGAGGAGATGTAGGGAAGACATTTTGTGTTTTTTTTAGCATTCCTATTTGACTACCAGAGGCATCATTATATTCACTATCCTTCTTATATAATAATTCCCTAGGATGTTTGTCCTCACGTTCGGCCAGTCCCTACTGAGCATTATTGCGTGAGTGAGGCGATGCAAGGTAGCGGCTGCTTAACCCTTTGAGTGCCAGAGGGGTACACAGCGCATTGCAGAGCAATGCGTTGTGTACCCCTCTGGCACTCAAAGGGTTACCACTACCTGGACCTTGACCCATGTATACGGGCTTTTACACTAGTCAGTTTATAAACAGGATAATTATTAACCCCCATGAGGGCCAGAGGGGTTAATGAAACCTCTGTATTCAGTATTCTACAGAGGTACGTTTGTGGGGCAAACCAACTTTACCATAAGGGGCAAATAAACATTCCGAAATGTATTTTAAAGCCCTACTAGGGATTATTAATTTCTCCCCAATGGTGCAGTTGGTTTGCTCCAGAATTGCACCAGTTGATTATGGCCATTTCCATCTTATGCACAAAAGAAAAGAAGAACAATTCTGAGGTAAACCAGCTGCACCACAGGGCAATGCATAAACAGTACCAAAATGCCCATTGATTTCAGTGGAGCTTTTATACACATAAATGCTACAGAGGTCTCCAGCACATTGACGTGTTTAACCCTTTGAGTGCCAGAGGGGTACTGCATATCCCTCTGGCAAGCAAAGGGGTAAACAAATGGGACGTTTTATTTGTGATCTTTGGTACAGTTAGGGACGTATTTTGAAAAGAAAAAAAAGAGGAGGTGTTCTGGGGCAAACCATTTGCACTGTAAGGTAGAACTGAAAAATTTCAATTCAATTCCAGCATTCAAATGGTTAAAATCCCCATTTAAATGAATGGGAATTTTTGGAATTTGGTTTGCTCTAGAACTCTTTCATTTTTCTTTTGAACATGTGGCCCTTGGTGTGCACCAGAATTGCTTCCCTCTCTCTTTTTTTGCATTAGGCACTTCCTGTTTAAATCCTCCTCTCTAACTTTTTCACTCTTGTACCTGTAGGGAAATTTCCTAAGAAAAACTCTTCTGAGTAATTACCTTCAAAACAAGAAGTCAAATGCTAAAGGAGAGGTAGTTGACAGCTCTACCACTGGTAAATAAAACTTTCCTTTGCTTTGATAAATCATCCCCTTATACCCTCTATCCCTACCTGAAGAATGTAAACCACAGTTCTTTTAAAGGGATAGTAATACTTAAAATGTAAAAAAATATATGTTGTAGGGTTTATCCCCCTGAGTAAAACAAGGTTACTCCCACTGCTGAAAGGTGTTTTATTCAAAAGTTATTACAGCTCAAAGTTGAATCTTTTAGGTACAATATCACGGTGGCCTGAAATTGTACAGTGGCGCTGTTGCTGCACCATCCTATGGAGATTTATGGTCTAATGACCAGAGCTGTCCATAGGATGCTGTAACAACATCGCCACTGTACAATTTCAGGCCACTGTAATATTGCACATAAAAATTCAACTTTGAGCTGTAATAACTTTTGAATAAAACACCTTTCAGCAGTGAGAGTACCCTTTTTTTACTCAGGGGGATAAACACTACATTATATATTTTTTTACATATTAAGTATTAATATCCCTTTAAGTATTTTTACTGCAGGGCTTTTTCTGATGAGTAAAAATGGGTACTTCCACTGCTGGGGAAACATGGATTTTGACAATGACTTCCACCTCCATAGCATTATCCCTCTACCATCAATGTCCCACAAATAGTTTCATGTGTTTCCCTTCTTTTATTACTTATTATTTCTCTCTCTTCCCACATACTAACGTTATTTTTTACTCACCTTATTAATTTAGGCACTCCATTTTCTCCTCTTCTCTCCTTCTATAGGTTCATCTCTGAACTTGCATACAAGTACCTTTCAAGTGCATAAAAGCAGAGCTTGCCCTGTTCGTAGGCATTTTAAAGAAGATAGATAGACTGATTTAAGTTAAGCTTTTTTGCAGCAAGGTGGAGCTGTTGTTATTTCTGCCTGTGAAGAACCGAATGTCACAAACATCAGCTATCCATAGATGACTTTAGCAATAGCGCCACCTTTCAGCAAAACATCTTGAACTCAAATTATCAGAAAAATGCAAGTTTAGTCTTTAAAGGGATAATAATGTCTGAAAAAAGTATTAACTATATGGTAGATACAATTAAAATAGAGTACTTGCACTTATTTGTATCTCTCAAACTATTATGGTTTGAGAGATATACGAAAATAAAGTTCTCTGCTCTCTCCCCTTTCTGCTTGACGAGCTGTAAAGCTGTCAGAAGCAGATTCTGGTCACTTGACCAGATGCAGCTCTTCATCAGCGCCAATATAACGATATCTAAAGATAAAGACTTCATTAGAAAAGTCTACAATGTATGCTTGCAAACCAGGCACATGTTTTAGACCGTTCCGATTAAGTATTTATTTTTAGGTATCTCTATGTCAGCGCTGCTGAAGATCCGCCGTCTGATCCACGAACCAAGATCTGCTTCTGGCAGCTTTACAGCTCGTCAAGCAGAAAGGGGAGGGAGCGGAGAACTTTATTTTCCTATATCTCTCAAACCATAACGGATTGGGAGATACGAATAAGTGCAAGTACTCTCTTTTAATTGTATCTACCAAATAGTTAATACTTTTTTTCTGACATTACTATCCCTTTAATAACTTATGAAAGAGGCATTCCCCAGCATTGGAAATATCATTGGTTTACTCAACAGGAAAAGTGCTACAACATATGTTCTCATTATTAGAGTTTATGGACCACATTCACTAAAAAAGGAGGAGTAATTCTGGAGCTGCACCACAGGGGACAAATAAAAATCCCTATTAATTTAAATAGGACTTTTAACCCATTGGCTGCTAGAGATGGCTATAATGTATTGTCCAACAAAGAGACCTCTCTAGCACTGGAGGGATTAAAAGACACATCAGTAGGAATTTTAGCAATTTGTATGTGTTCCCTATGGCGTAGTCTGTTTACTCTAGAATTTCTCCCCATTTATTTTTTGCATATGACCTGTAAGGATTCCTTTTCAGAATATCTCTTAAACTTGCAGTTATTTTCTCTGTATCATTGATTCTCAGCTCCAGTCCCAGGACACACCAACAGGACAGGTTGTAATATTATTCCTAATTAAGCAAAGGTATTGCAATCAGAATGAATGAGCCACTGATTATGAACCTGTGAACAAGCAGGCATGTGTTGAAAATGTTACTTTTTGTGTGTCTCGTGGACTAATGTTGAGAAGCAATGCTGTATATTTTAATATGTCTTCCACTGTGGATTGGGGCATGATTTCTAGCCTGCCTTCATACTATAATCTACACCCTACTTAAATACCTTCGCTTTTGGTTACCATTAGGATAGGTTTTATGTGGTCCTTCCTATAACAGTTTGACATGCTAATATTTTCCTGTCAGGTCATGACCAAGACTGGTCCATGATAGCATCTGTTCAGTGTAAGCTGGACCGAGAAGGAGCCACCAAGCTTGTGGCCGACCTTATCATGAGTTCGAAGAATGATAAAATCTTTCAGGAAAGCATCTTACTGGCCATCAGGCTACTGGATGGTGGAAACACAGAGATACAGGTACTCACATTGTAGTAAAAAGGCGGGGAAATGTATGTCTTTGGACATAAAAGGGGGGTCTTTCTTACAGGATTCATAGCAAAGCAATATCATACAATATTTGAATGCAAGTAAAACAAAAAGCAGGCTCCGTTTTGAATAGTTTTTGACAATGCATGTGCTTGTTTTGCTTATTAAAGCGATTAACTCCTTGAGGACAAGAGTTGTGCAACACATTGGTTTTCAGGTCATTGCATATCACTCCGATCCTCAAGGGTTTAAACATCTCCTTTAATGGGACCCTCTTACCTATGACCAAATGTGGTGATTTTGAAAGCGCTTTCAAAATCTGCCATTATTTTATTTAGAAAACTAGTATGCAATATTTAGATTTATAGATTATAATTAAGGCATGACATGCATGTTCTTCCAGTCTTGGTGTAATGTTACCTCCCCTACAAAGGGATAGTAATACTTAATACATTATTACAGCTCAAACCTGAATTTTTTTAGGTGCAATATCTCAATGGCCTGAAATTTTACAGTGGTGCTGTAGTTACACCATCCTATGGACAGCTCTGCTCAGTTGAGCATAAATCTCCATAGGATGATGTAGCAACAGCACCACTGTACAAGTTCAGACCATTGAGATATTGCACCTAAAAAAAAATCAAGTTTGAGCTGCAGTAAAATTTGAATAAAACACCTCTCAGCAGTGGGAGTGCCCTTATTTTACTTAAGGGGATAAACCCTCAAATATATATATTTTTTTACTTATTAAGTGTTACTATCCTTGTAACCCTTTCTGTGGTAATGGTGTTGGGCAGTACATTGCTGATCAGTATCACTGAGTGGAGTTTAGTCATGTATGGCTAAGACACCGCATGCCTATGTCTTAAGGAGATTGTAACCCTTAATGTGGAATAAAAATATATTGCAGGTTGTATCCTGCTGAGCAAAACATGGATAAATCCCACTACTGATATATGTATAATTCAATCAAAACTTACTGCAGCTCAAACTTGTTATATATATATATATATATATATATATATATATATATATATATATATATATATATATATATATATATAATATACATGCATACACCTTTCAGTAGTGGAAGTATCCTTGTCTTACACAGCAGTCTAAACCCTACATCATATATTTTTTCAGTATTAATCATCCCTATTCCTTAAATTAGCATACTCTCTAAATTTAAATAACACAAGAAAAAAATTTCTAAATGAAAAATTAAGAATATGCACTGTTGATTTTGAAACCGCTTTTAAAACCACCAAATTTGGTTAGGTGTGTTAGACACAATTTATATAACTATCTAAAACAATTATCACTATTCATCTTCCCTAGAATTCATTTTACAATTTAATGAAGGGTGACAATAAGTCAGAGAAGTTCTTCAAGGTTCTGAATGAAAGGATTAAAAGTGCCCAGCAAGAGATAAAATCCACTATGTCAGTGAATATGAGTGACCTTGGAGCAAATGAAACACACGAGGATAATGTTGAGCATGCATCAAAAGGTAACAACTGAGAGATTCAAGATTGTATGTTCTTTCACTGTCTTGTTTTAAAGGAGACATACAAAATGTGAGAAGCTTCTGATGACAAACAAACAGCACAATGACCTGTTCTACGGCTAGTCACCACTCTGAAGCATCACATTTTAGATCTCTAGTGCCATTACAGAGGAGAAATTTCCACACGCATATTAAACTAATCCCTCCCAAAAGGGCAGTCCAGTTCTAAAATGACAGGCAAGTCTCCCCTGCACAGAAACACCAGCTAAGCCCAGGTGTACATTTCAGCCTTGTTGGACATCGTCAGTGAGGTGCAGCTGGATTCCCTAGGAACTGAGAGCAAGGGGTCCACGCTTGGCTTGCCCTTAACACTTAGAGAGACACCTAAGTGTATTCAAAATAGACATACAAAATGTGAGAAGCTTCTGAGGACGAACAAACAGCACAATGGCCTGTTCTACCTCTCAGAAGCATCACTTTTTAGCTCTCTAGTGCCATTACAGAGGATAAATTTCCACGTACATATTAGACTAACCCCTTTCAAAAGGGCAGTCCAGTTCCGAAATGATTGTTAAGTCCCCCCTGCACGGGAACAACAGCTAATCCCAGGCGTATGTTTTGGCCTTGTTGGGCCTCGTCAGTGAGGTGCAGCTGGATTCCCTAGGCTGAAACGTACTTCTGGGGTTTGCTGGTTTTCCCGTGCAGAGGGGACTTGTCCATCATTTTGGAACTGGACCTCCCTTTTGGGCGGTATTAGCCTAATATGTATGTATGTTCTCCTCTGTAATGGCACTAGAGAGCTAAAACGTGATGCTTCTGAACAGTGACTAGCCGTAGAACAGGCCATCGTGCTGTTTGTTTGTTATCAGAAGCCTCTCACATTTTGTATGTGTATTTTGAAAACTCTTAGGGGGTCTCCCTAAGAGTGAAGTGTAATCCAGACGTGGACACCTTGCTCTCAGTGGCTAGGGAACCCTGCTGCACCTCACTGACAATGCCTAGCAAGGCCGAAATGTACATCTGGGGTTAGCTGGTTTTCCTTTGCACAGGGGACTTGCCCCATCATTTTGGAACTGGACCTCTCTTTTGAGCGGGATTAGTCTAATATGTATGTGGAAATTTATCCTCTGTAATGGCACTAGAGAGCTAAAACATGATGCTTCTATTCGGCGACAAGCTGTAGAACAGGCCATTGTGCTGTTTGTTCTTCCTCAGAAGCCTCTCACATTTTGTATGGATATTTTGAAAACTCTTAGGGGGTCTCCCTAAGAGTGAAAGGTAATCCAAATGTGGACCCCTTGCTCTCAGTGCTTAGGGATTCCAGCTGCACCTCGCTGACGAGTCCCAACAATGGCGCTAGAGATCTAAAAGGTGATGCTTCAGAGCAGTGACTAGCCATAGAATAGGCCGTTGTGCTGTTTGTTCGTCCTCTCGCATTTTGTATGTATATCTTGTTTTAAAGGATCAGTAACTTTTTTGTGAAAAATTGTTACAGGGCTTTTTGTTCTGAGTAAAACAAGAGTGCTCCTACTGCTGGGAGATTTTTCATTAAAACGTTATTACAGCTCAAGCTTCTGAGATTTTAAATGAAACTGTTAATAGCGGCACCCTCTGTTGTTCAAAAGTCATTTTTTCCTATTATACTCTATGGGAGAGCTTCCATAGTAAGTGATAGGAACAACACCACCTGGTAATCACATTAGAAAGAAAAAGTTTGAGCTGTAACAACTTTTGAAAAGAAGATCCTCCAGCAATGGGAATACCCTTGTTTTATTCAGCAGTAAATAATAAAACTACAGCATTTTCAGTTTACTGCTTTTACACCTTGGCCTAGATGCACAAAAATTCGTAGAGGGCTTAAAATGTCGATGTCCTGTCAGAGCAACGTCATAGGCACATCCACAGTATTCACCAAAGTGTCTACGGCATTACATCACCAGTACTCCAACAAAAAGATGCCCACATCGTCATCAGTCCGACAGTTTTATGAATTTTTGTTCATCACATCAACATTGGCCTATTGCCATATGGTAATGACACAGAATGACTAATTTCTATATGGAAATGCAGAATAATGAGACACATTCATATGCAAGGTGGTGTGTTGATATGATAATGGGACACTTCGACTCATTCAGTAAACTCGGAAAGCAGTTCTCATCATTGAATTAGTCACTCGGTCTGACCCCGGTGACTGATTCAATGATGAAAGTGCAGCCCTGTGCTTTGTATGAATGACCCAGTGACAGGGTTCATTCATTGAAGGCAGCGCTTCTAGTAGATGCGGCTTTTACAGCCGCTCAGTTAAAAAAGGCAGAAAATGCCTTGGGGTCGCTCCATGGATCATCTATCCTTTTGGATAGATGATCCATGATAGGGAGGCTATCAGGAGGGGTCCTAGTGCCCCCTTTGAGGTCTGAAAGTATTATTTAACCAAAAAACACTCATATAACCTATGTGAATATGTTATATGCAATTTATTTAAAACACAGGCAGTTGTCGCCCCCATGTTAGGGGGGTGTCATGTGGGGCCATGATACCCCCCCTCGAGGTCTGATGTTTTGTTTAATCACAGTAAACATGTTATATTACACATATAATTAAATGTTTTAAACATTACATGATTTACACCTATACAGGCAAGGTATGCAGCCGCATACCTTGCCTATTAACCCTTTAAGTACCAGAGGGGTAGGAAACACATTGCTAAGCAATGCCTTCCTATCTCTCTGGTGCTCAAAGGGTTAAGTGTCGAATAAAGGACAGGTTCTGTTGAATACATGGCAGTTCCTGTCCAATGAGGAGGTGAAAATTGAATGAGTCGAATGGAGTTAGTATGTCGAATATATGCATTATATGTCGACATACTAAGAGGGGGGGATATGTCGAGGGGCAGAACATTGTGTAGTGCTTGGTGTACTGGTTCAGTTTATTTTAACCCTTTGAATGCCACAGGGGTGAGCAATGCACATCCCTATGGCATTCAATGCTGTCCAGTGTGCTGAAAGCCTTCTCTTTTTTCCCCTACTGGCTGGGTAGGGAAGCACAGAGAATACTGTTCAGAATTGTTGTAGTGTCGGTGATGTGTGATGGGAGGAGATCCCTTTGACACCAACAACACTTCGAACATCCTGTATGCTAATAAGGACCTTCTCCAACCCTCCCCTTCCAGCCGACAATTTTGGTGAATATGTTGATGTGTGTGCAGATCGAATTGTTGAAGTGATTTGAACACAATGACAATATCATACCGACTCCACATCAACTTTTAGTGCATCTAGGCCCTTGAATGCTAGCATTCATGTGAATAAAGCAGGGGTTTCAAACTGCATTAGAAATGGGCTGAAATAATGCATATTGTAGGGATCTGCCTGTTCTTGTACAGGTAAGTTATTATCATTAGCACATTTTCCTTCAGCCACCAATCAGGGATATCTGTGAAACATGTTCTTTTGTGGCTCTCTGTGACTATTGTTTCAGAAACCTGTGATAGAAGGAACAAAGAGATGAGCTGAGGGAAAGCAAGAGCTAAGAGAGTGTGATAGATGAGTAGGCTGCAAAGGAAGACTGAGCAATGAAAGGGAATTGATACAGATAAAAATGAAAGAGAATTTAATAGGTAAAATAGGACATATTGATTCTGGAATCAAACTAACTGAACCACAGGGGGTTAATGAAAGGTCCCAGTTATTTAAATGGAGCCAGAGAGGCCCATAGTATTCTAGAGATTAAAAACCCCATTTAAATCAATATGCATTTGCAAAATATTCATTTCAACTCAGTGGTACAGTTGGTTTGCTTCAAAATTGCACCTTGTTAGCGTGTTATCTAAGCAGAATTCACAATAATAAGACAAATAGGGGCCTTATTCAGAAATCTATGCAAATCTGGAGGAAACCAGCTGCACCACAGGAGCAAATAAACATTCCCCTTGATCTGAAAGGAACTTTTAACCTCGCAAATGGTATGGAGGTCTCTACCTATCTAGCATTCAAACGGTTAAAGGTCCCATTTAAATAAATAGGCATATTGAGAATTTTTCTATGTCCCCCCTGTGGTGCTGTTGGTTTGTCCCAGAATGCAAATTGCCTGTGTCCAGTGCTAGATATCAAATAGTTGATTTTTTTTTTCACTGTATTTAAAGGCCACAGCAACCAATTTTTGGTGCCCACAACCCACTCTCGGGCACTTGTAGGAGGACCCTTCCGAAAGGGGCATGAAGGAGGGGAGCATGGGGAGAATAATGAAGTGGGACCTATAGTGCTGATAATGGAGCCAATCCTAAGATTCCTGCAGTTACTGTGTGAAAACCACAACCCAGATTTGCAGGTACGTATATCACACTGACATTTTTCTTCTAGTGCACAATATTGACCGCCCACATTCTTGGTATAGTCTCAGCTCCTTTAAAGGTGACTTGTATAGGCTATAGGGTTGTAAGAGAACAGCAGTTCTGTCCAGTATTTTAATTTTTTTATTTGAAAAATATTGTAATATTATGAAAGGTATGGACTGACTCAAGCAGTTAACCACAGTTTAACTGTTAGGCAGCCCTATTCTAGAGAATAGATGCAAATTAAATATAAAAAGGTATTTCAATAAGAATTTCTTCATTGTTCCTGCATGCTTTGTCTAAAACAGGGGTTGGATTGCTGTTCTGAGATCCACATCTGTTCAAAAGGTTTTCAGTGGAACACATTTGTATTGTATGTGTATTGTATGTGTGTGTGTCTATATAACAGACCCAGCAGCACTTCTCTCTCCCACCCACTGACCGGCAGTTTATGTGGAAGAAGGCACTTACACCCAACAGCACTTACTCCTTCTGTGTCCAACCTTCCCTCCTCTAGACTGTAACCTCTCATGAGCAGGGCCCTCTAATCCTTCTGCTCTCCACATTTGACTGTATTATTTAATACCTCTGTATGTCTATTCCCCATTGTACAGCACTGCAGAATTAGTTGGCGCTATATAAATAAAGAATAATAATAACAAAACACCTAACACCTCTGTCCCACTAATCCCCCTTTATGACTGAGATGTTAGTGAAAATGACAGAGGGTTATGTTTGGCTGTTCCTTGTGCTTCTGATCACATACTACAGTAACCTTTTGCGAACACACTCTGGCACTCAGAGTTAAAGGGATAGTAATACTTCGTTTTAACGTTATTTTATTTTGTAGGCATTAAAAAAACATGAAGAATGATATAAGTCTTATCTCTCAAACCTTTATGGTTTAAGAGATATTCACAAACAAAGTATCCCCCCCCCGTTCAACCAGATCAGAATGGAGGTGCCCAGGTAGACTGCAGAGAGGGACAATCTTCAATTAAGATAAGGGAAAAAGCTGAAAAACCTGTCAAGGGGGAAAGGGCTTTCATTGTTTTTATACAAAGAAGACTGTCCCCTTCTGTTATCTGTCTGGTCATACAACCAGATTCACATCTGAGAAGAGATGGCTTACACTACAAAAAAGGGGCGGGAGGGGAAACTTTGCTTGTGAATATCTCATAAACCATAAAGGTTTGAGAGATAAGACTTATATCATTCTTCATGTTTTTTAAATGCCTACAAAATAAAATAAAGTTAAAACGAAGTATTACTATCCCTTTAACAACTGTGCTGCTGTACAGAGAATGTATCTTTTCTGTCTCTTGCTCTGCAGTGGTAGTCGGATACATTAGGCCTTGTTCATCAAGCTAAAGTGCAATTTTGGAGCTACCCAACTGCACTATATGGCTGAAATGAACTCCACAAATTTCCATATATTTAAATGTGACTTTTAACCCCTTGAATGCAGCAGTTATCTCCAGTGCATTGTGGGTTAAAATCTGCTTTTAAATCTAAGGAAAGTGTCATTTCCTTCCCCATGACTCAGTTGACTTGCTCCAGAATTGCAAAGTAATGATTTGTAATAAAATGTATCATTCTACCTCTGCAGAGAAAGCTATATGGGATATTTTCTCTATATAGCAAGAGTGCTGTATGTGTACACCCAGCCAGATACAATCAGCCTACATGCTGTATTAATGCCATCTCAGGTTGAAAACATTGCAGAATTTATAAATGTATTGAAATATTGATTCTAAGCTCAAACATTTTCTCAACATCTTCAGAATTTCCTGCGGAATCAGAACAATAAAGCAAATTACAACCTTGTTTGTGAGACCCTTCAGTTCCTGGATATTATGTGTGGGAGCACCACTGGGGGGCTTGGCCTTCTCGGACTTTACATTAATGAGAAGAATGTGGCCCTCATTATCCAGACCTTGGAGACTCTGACTGAGTATTGTCAAGGACCTTGCCATGAGAACCAGGTACTATCTACTTATTACAATTTTCTTTTTACATACATAAAGCTGGAGTTCATTTCTATAAAAACTGTAGTGGAGGAGCTCTTTGGTTTCAAATGCAATTCCACAGAAGCCTAAAAATCAAACACTTTAATCCCTTGGATACTGAGACGTCTCCAATGCATGACAACATTCTGCATTGGAAACCTCTCTAGTATCCAAGGGGTTAACACTGTATGAATATTAAATGCATTCGCATGTAAGTTATTTCTGATAATACTGTTTTCCTAGAAGAGACTGAGAAATAATGCGTATTACTGGAATAATGTAATTAGACTAAGATTGAAATATTTCACACATTGAATCTCACACACATCCACTTCTTGCAGCAGAAACACACATACACAGTCTGATAAACAAAAGCCTTATTCCACTGGTAATCACAGAGACACAAATACACTGTCTGACATTCCAGCTTTGATCAACTGTCCCACTGGTAGTAACATAACCACATATACACTGTATCTCCCCAAAGCCTTGTTCCACTAGTACATGTACACTGTCTGAATCACAACCACTGAATGCCTCATCAAGTAGATTATATACTAGTGACATCACAAATGACAAACTAGAGATATAAAAAAAGTCATGTTTGGTTGGAACAAAATATAATGAATATGACAAAAAATCAATCAATGGACTAGATTGCACTTCAGACGTTAAGAGTTAAGTTCAAACCGAGAGGAGATTTCCAGTTGCCCATAAACTCCACCATGCACTGTATTGTCCTCATGAGACTAGAGAGGGACAAACCTTTTTCACTTCAATAATGAAAATTCTTGCTGCTGTTTTGGATATGTCTAGGCTAGGGGAGGTAAAAATGTGTATCTCCAACTATTCTTGGACTACAATTTCCATCATCCTCAGCTAGTTGTTTATTACTCCTACCACATGCACAGACAGCTGCAATAACTTGGATGTGTAATTATACAAAACAAATTCTATGTATTGTTATTCCAATCATTTTTAAAAAAAATCCCTTTCTAACAATCATTGGATTGCCCAAGTATTACCACTAGATGTACCTGACATACAGTCGTGTGAAAAAGAAAATACACCCTCTTTGAATTCTATGATTTTACATATCAGGACATAATAACAATCATCTGTTCCTTAGCAGGTCTAAAAATTAGGTAAATACAACCTCAGATGAACAACAGCACAAGACATATTACACCTTATCATGATTTATTTAACAAAAATAAAGCCAAAATGGACAAGCCATGTGTGAAAAACTAAGTACATCTTATGATTCAATAGCTTGTAGAACCACCTTTAGCAGCAATAACTTGAAGTAACCGTTTCCTGTATGACTTTATCAGTCTCTCACATCGTTGTGGAGAAATTTTGTCCCACTCTTATTTACAACATTGCTTCAGTTCATTGAGGTTTGCGTTGTAGATTTGCTTGTGTGCTTGGGATCATCGTCCTGTAGCTGTTGGACAGATGGCCTCACATTTGACTCTACCATAGTTTGGTATACAGAGGAGTTCAGGGTTAACTCAATGACTACAAGGTTCCCAGGTCCTGTGACTGCAAAACAAGCCCAAATCATCACCCTTACACCACTGTGCTTGACAATTGGTATGATGTGTTTGTGCTGATATGCTGTGTTTGGTTTTTGCCAAACATCTCCACTTTGGTCTCGTCTGTCCAAAGGACATTGTTCCTGAAGTGGTTCGTTCAGATGCAACTTTGCAAACCTAAGCCTTGCTGCATTTTCTTTTTAGAGACAAGAGGCTTTATCCTGGCAACCTTTCCAATCAAACCATACTTGTTCAGTCTTTTTCTAATTGTACTGTCATGAACTTTAACATTTAACATGCTAACTGAGACCTGTAGAGTCTGAGATGTAACTCTTAGGTTTTCTGCAGTTTCTCAGAGCATTTCACAGTCTGACCTTGGGGTGAATTTGTTGGGACGTCAAGTCCTTGGAAGACTGGCAATTGAGTTACATCTCAGACTCTACAGGCCACAGTTAGCATGTTAAATGTTAAAGTTCATGACAGTACAATTAGAAAAAGACTGAACAAGTATGGTTTGATTGGAAGGGTTGCCAGGATAAAGCCTCTTCTCTCTAAAAAGAACATGGCAGCACAGCTTAGGTTTGCAAAGTTGCATCTAACAAACCACTTCTGGAACAATGTCCTTTGGACAGACGAGACCAAAGTGGAGATGTTTGGCAAAGACAAAACACAGCATATCAGCACAAAAACCTCATACCAACTGTCAAGCACGGTGGTGGAGGGGTTTGTTTTGCAGCCACAGGACCTGGGAACCTTGTACTCAATGGGGTCGACCATGAACTCCTCTGTATACCAAAGTATGCTAGAGTCAAATGTGAGGCCATCTGTCCAACAGCTACAGGACAATGATCCCAAGCACACAAGCAAATCTACAACGCAAACCTCAATGAACTGAAGCAATGTTGTAAATAAGAGTGGGCCACAATTTCTCCACAGCAATGTGAGAGACTGATAAAGTCATACAGGAAACAATTACTTCAAGTTATTGCTGTTAAAGGTGGTTCTACAAGCTATACTGAATCATAAGATGTACTTAGTTTTTCACACATGGCTTGTCCATTTTGGCTTTATTTTTGTTAAATAAATCATGACACGGTGTAATATGTGATGTGTTTTTGTTCATCTGAGGTTGTATTTACCTAATTTTTAGACCTGCTAAGGAACAGATGATTGTTATTATGTCTTGATATGTGAAACCATAGAACTCAACGAGGGTGTGCTTTCTTTTTCACACAACTGTATACCTGTGGATATCCTTTGGAGAAAAAGCCAGGGATAAAGTTATTGCCTGCAATGGAATCCAGCAAAACACTTAGGACTCATCAAAGCCATGATACAGTTTGATAAGCAACCACTATATTTGTGGTGAAGTGAGTATGTAGCATATTTTACACACAGTAGCTTTCTATAGCAAATATGCCACTAAGACAGCTTGAATAAACATAATTGATGTAAGTACTGGTTGACAGATTCAAGTTAAATGTATCAGATTCCTACACAGATTATGCATTGCACAACCCTCTGGTCCTTAAAGGTTAATAAATCCAAGTACTTATATTAATTTAATATTACAAAACCCTGAATGTTGCTGATCATCATAGAATGATAATTGTAATATGCCTGAAACAATGAGTCTTCTTGATTGTTCTTGTGCATTTTCATGTACCTTTTTAAAGATGTTATAAAGTTGGAAGTGGGACCATAGGAGCATCTACAGACATTAACTTTGTGATTAAATGGTCCATGAATCTACAGCTTCTTTTGTAACTCTGTTTGAGTTGCTACAGTAAATTGGAAGAGGAAGATAAATGTTTTGTTAGACACTTGTTTTAGATGTTATTTTGTAAGAGAGTAGTTGCCCACATCACATTGTTTCCACCTTTGCCAGATTGTTTTATAATGACATGCACACATTCCTTAACCCTTTTGAGTGTCAGAGGAGTATCCAACGCATTGCTTTGGCATTAAAGTCTTAACGGTGGCAAAGCATGTGTACACTGAAGTGATCATATTCTCCAATGCTTACCTCTAAGTGCAGCCACTGGAGTTGGTTAATGGCATTAGAGCTGCACTGGGGGATTCATATATTCCCCAGCATGCTTTACTAACACATTTCCTCTCTCCTTTGTCATACACATCTACTCACTTGTAGTAAAATACTTGCAAACAGATGACAAACTGAAAGCACTTGTATGTATGTATCTTTAATTATATAGCGCCATACATGTACAAAGTGCTTTACAGAAGTTGCAATAGTACAATACAAAAATACAGACCTGGGTTAAGAGTATTAGGCTAAAGTTCAATCATTGCATTATTTGTGGGGAAAAGTGCAGCAAAGAGAATCATACACTGGGAAAGGACCCTGTCCCAAGGAGCTTACAATCTAATTAGGGTAATACTTAGGGTAATATTCATAAGCTGAAATGGAGCAATACTGGAGAAACAAACGGCTCCATACAGGACAGCTGAAAATTCTCATTTAAATGGGGTTTTTAAAGCCTTGACGCCTAGAGACGGATCTCCAACACGTTTCAGAATGAGGTGGAGACCTCTCCACGTTCAGACAGAAGCTGACAGAGTTTTAAACATTCCCCTCGGTGGGAGACTCTATCTTGCAAGAATTTGCATGATTATTTCTCTAATTTGACAGGACATTATTACCAAAAAATCCAAATCCATTAAAATATTATGTACTCTTAGACAGTATTTTTCCCTTTATTGAGAAAGTTCTAAATTATTTCAAAATAAAAGGTAAAAGTGGTCACTTTTTATCAGGCCTATTGAAAAACTGACACAGTCGTAAGATTAGATTTGAGATTAGAACCCATCCACTTCAGTTCACTTATTCAACACTTATTTATCTTATTGTACTTTATGCATTAAATTATCTATATTTTTTAACTCTTTAATGTTAAGGAGGTGTCCAACACATTTCAATACAATGTGTTATTTTCCTCTCTGGCACTCAAAGGGTCTATTCATTTATTTGAATCATGCCTGACAATGCCCTTATCGCTTATATAGACAAAGAGGGGTCAAATGGCCATGCACAACTGCCTCCAGATGAGTAGGAAAAACATGTTGATAACGTAGTTTGGGGTTTATGCTCTCTAGAAATAATTTTTACAAATCCCGGCTAAGAGTACGTGATATTTGAAAGCATGTGAACCCTATTTTTTGGGGTTATATGCCCCTTTATTCTAGCACATGTAAATTGACAAGTTCCAGCAGCCTAAGAACCACCTTCTGGAGATTGGAGGTGGTTTTCTGGAGATATGAGTAAATAGTTATGTAGGCTAAGGGTTGGATTCTATTGCAGGTGCTAATTTTATCTTTGCAGTTATCTCCAGGTTTCCCCATAGACTTCAGTAGGAAAATGTTTGCTAAAACAGGTGTTAACATTTAGCACCTGCAGTAGAATCCAGCCCTTTATCAGGCAGGTCAGTGAAAAATGTTTAGCTAAGATTACATTTTCTGTTAGCTAAAAAAATTATATAAAACTGTTGAACTTATTACAAAAAAAAATAATATATAGGCAGTTTAACCCCTTAATGACCCTTGACGGTCATAGTACGTCATGGGTAAATCTGACTGAACGATCCATGACGTACTATGACCGTCATGGAATTCCGGGCTCCCCCCGCGGCTGCACGCCGTTCGGGGAGTCCGGAAACGGAAGGAGCAAAAAAAAATGCTCCGTGGTCCTTAACTGACCGCGCCGCGCCAATCGGCCGGTTGTTGTTAAGGGGTTAAACAGATACATTCAACAAGACTAAAAACTGGCAGGTAACAGGTCCAATTTAAATTATTGTGACTTTTCATTTTCCCCTATTGTGGATGCTAAGTTCCTTCGAAAGCAATCCCCTGTCCCTTTGGATTTTATTCTTCAACTTTGCTCTTCCTGAAACTTCTATCTGTACATTTTTTGTGAGAAAAAATAAATAAATTCCTCCATGGAATATATAAAAGGTGAGTACTTTGCCCCAAACAAACAGATATAAGAAGTAAAAAGGCTCCAAACCTTACTGTGCCTATTTCTTCAGGAACCAGTATAATATAAAATAGTAATATATTTGTTTTTTTTTATACATGCCTCAATAGTCAAACTGCAATATCAAAAAAGCTGATAAGAGGATCCATTTATGTAAAAGAAGCTTTAAATAATTGTATAATAAAACAAATTATTGTTTTGTGAGCTCACATAAGTTATTCTACGCTGGTGCCAAAGAGTTGAGACTTTTGCGCTTCTGAAACTAAAACAAACTGCATTACAAGGATCACACCTTTCAAAATACAATGGAAGGAAATTCATGAGGTATTACAAAAGAATTGGCACATCTTATCCACAGATGAGGCAATAAAACCCATTTTAAAGGAATACAAGCACCTGAAAATGAAACTGGGGTTATATCATTTTAAAGTATTTATAGCTAGTGTATATAAAACATAGTTATTTTATGTTAGATCCTGAACATCTAGTCCCAAACATGCTTTTTTAATGAATGTGTAGACTGTCCTGTATAGAACGCCATTTGTTTGCACCATTTGAAATTTGTTATAAGGCAAGATGATTTGAACGTATGCAGAAAAGAGGAATGGGAGGGGATTAAAAAGGGAATGGGCAGCAAGAAAAATCCAAAGCATGACAGTAAAATCCGAAGCATCACTGGTACAGATTAAGTTGATACTTCCTGCCAGGGAACAGGGAAAGCCCTATAACATATATGTTTGCATAAAAATGTTTACTGCACCTTTAATAGAAAAATACTGAATTTTAATTTTATAATTTATCTCTTGTATTTTGAGGAACTGGAGGTGGCACACTACATTGAGCATTCTATAATGAACAGCAACATACAGATTTTGTTAATGTTAAGTTAATGTAGCTGCTTGAATTAATTAATTGATGTACTCAGTTCAGTTTTTCAAGTTATGATTTAATTGTTTAACTGCACACTGGTGCATATAATTACTTCAATACCAAGTGCTGTTATTGCATTTAATTTTAACCAGTACTTATGCTATCTATAACCTCTGATGAGGCAGCTCATAGTATCTATTTTTTGCTGTGGAAAGATATTTGTGTGACCTGTGAGCATCACATGGAGCAACAAACACAATCCCACAGGGATAGTAATAATATTAATAACTAGTATTTATATAGCGCCTTTCTCCCAGAGGGACTCAAAGCACTTTCAGCGCACTCTCTCGGAATTAACTAAATCGGCAGCTGAAATAATAGGTGTTGTTGTTACCCAGTGAATGGTACTCATTTATCGACCTCGGAAGGATGAAGGGCTGAGTTGACCCTGCCGGGATTCAAACCTGTAACCTTGAGGTTGAATAGGCTCCATAGGGAATTTACCAATGAGCTATCTCACTGGCTTCTGATGGTCTGAAAATTGCAGTAATTCTGGAGCAATCCAGTGCCGAAATGACATAACAGTTGAAAATTGTTATCAGTGGCTTTATTTAACAGATTCTCATAGACGTTGATGACGTCCCAGTGGGATACACACTAATGCCTCAATTCAATTGGCCCTGTCAGCCAAAAAAACAGCCACATGTATTTTTTCAAGCACGGTAAGCCATTCACTTACCGCTGCTGTGAAAGAATACTAGTTGAAAAAAATGCACATTGGACACTAAATATATTGCCCATTGGAACCCATTAAAACAACTTAGATATGTCAGAGGCATTTTGCAACCAAGTGCTGTGGTCTGATGAAGTTAAAGAGATAGTAATACTTCTATTAAAGTTTAGCTCCGACTCTTCTTTATATTTTTATTAACAAGTAGCGCTATATTAATTACTGACAGTGTTGTAGTTCAAACTCTATTCAAGCTGAAAGGCTCCCCCTCCCTCCCCTTCTGGCCGCCTCCCATTAGACCTGGAATCCAGTCATGGGACTGGATGGATGCAGCAAGGGACAATCTTCATTCAGTAAGTGTAAGGAAAACTCTGCACCCCCTTGACGAAGGAGGGCAGGATTTTCCTTTTGCTTACTGAAGATTGTCCCTGGCCTTGCACCATCTGGACCAGACTGAGAGGCTGAGTGATGCAGGAAAAGTGCGGGAGGGGAATACTTTTGGCTTGAATAGCGTTTGAACTACAACACTGTAAGTAGTTAAATATAGTGCTACATGTTAAAAAAAATATGAAGAAGATTCGGGGCTAAACTTTAATAGAAGTATTACTATCCCTTTAAAATGTAACTGTCTTCTTATATCATCTTCTACCTTCTTCTTTCTCTTCATTCTTCTGTCTTCTGATCTTGAATACCACAGGACACAGTGTGTGTGTACCGGTTGGTAGGCATTTTAGCCGGTAGGTTTTACCTTCCACATTTGAATTGAGGCCTAAGAAAGCCTTTACATATAGTTCAGCAGGACTATATTTTTTTTCTTCTATCTAATTTGTATAATTCCACTTTATTTAGGCCATTAGTGTGTTAAATTTTGGTTTATTGGTCTCTATGTGGTGTGCGTGGGGTCCCCACTATTTTCACATCGATAAAGAAGTTTGTAGATAAAACTCTGTACAAAGTTATCACAGAATCTAGGCCCAAGATTGTGGTTTCTCTGAACAAGTAGTATAGATTTGCACATACTGGAACCAGTTTTCTATTTTGAAAACTGTTTTGCTATGAATGTTTTAAAATATAAATTGTGCTCTAGAACAGACTAGAATTGATTTGTGTGTGCTTCACCGGCCTTTTACTTATTTACTATCCTTTTTGCTGTGAAAATCTTATTCCAAGGGGAGAGTAGTGTGGGAGTGTTTTGTCTCCTTGTTTAATAACTTGTTCAATGGAGACTAACATGTTAGAGAAAAGAGTTGGTTCCACTGATGGATTCAAACTCCGCTCCATTATCTCTGGACTGCATTTCTTTGATGTTTGGTTTAGCACTCTGCATATAGCACCCATATTTTCTAACTTTTGATCTTGGTGGGCATCAGACATGTAATTCTGGAACAAACAAGCTATGGCATAGAGAAGAAATACTAACTGCTGCTTTGTTAAAGTGGCACTTAAGTTCTATTATGAAAATGTATAAATTGCACAGGATCTTGTTGAGTACAATAAGGATACTACCATGGCTGCGAGATAAGTCATGTTGCCACACATATCTGCTCACAGTGGTCCATTGGCATCCATGTGGTTATGTCTTCAGCCTTGACATGTCGCTGTGCATGCAGTGCAGAAGTGCGACTAATTCTTTCACACTTTGCTCCTGGTAGCACATATCAGATGTTACACATGTGCACATCGGGTTTATGCTGCACTTGATCATCAAAGAGATGCACAATGCCCTGTTTAATCCCTCAGTTTCTTCTGGTCATTGCCTGTGCAAAGAGTTTCCTTTGACTTCTCTTGGATGCTCTTCTGTTGTGTTCCTTGATCTGATCTCCTACTTACCGACCTGTGAACCAGATCTACCTACTTCAACTCTTTGCCTAGCTACTCGTTACTGAGCCTGTGCTGCCCGACCTGGCCTCTGGGTTTGTTTGATTATGATTCCAGTTTGTCTTTTGGTACCACTTTTCTCAGCGGACTCTGCTAAAATCCCAACAACCACACAAATCTGGGGGTGAATGGGTTGTGAGGTGAAGACATCCATCTTGCTCTCTATGTCGCCAATGCATTGTGAATCCACATCTTTTCCAGGGCGGCGTTGTTTCACATATTACAACTCATGGGATAATTAAAGAAAAAGAGGGTAGAAAAATAATAATAATTAAATATAAAAGGGTAGTTCAAGCACTAAAATAATCTCCCCAAAAAAACTAAACAAGGCACAAATCTAGTTTCAGTGAATGAGTCAAGATATTAATACAAAAGATGGCAGAGAAAGCATCCGAAACCATACACCAAAATATGCATACTGATCAGTTAAAAATATAATCACCCCCAGTCTCTCTACAGTAACAAAATGCTGAGCTGGGAGACCCGTGACCCTCAAGTGCAATATAGTCAAATACAGTATGGTTTAGTGCATTATATGTGTGTAGGTTACTGTTATCATGTTTATCTTGGCATGTGACAATCACCAACCCATCAAGGTATAAAAGTACATGTTCAAGTGAATTGTCCCATGTATCTGTGTATGGGATGATTCAGTTAAGATCCAATAATTCCATAGTTTGAGATAATATTGGCCCAACACAGAACTAAATTAGCATAATGTGCCAGCCCTATACCACCGATAAACAATGGTTATTTTCTTATTATCTGTTTATATTACAAGAAAATTACTATAACAACATATAGCCAGTTTTTAATTGTCTTTAAATGTATTCTAGTATAAATAGTTTTTGAGAAACAGATATTTATTTGTTGGTGGCACTGTGTGGTATTGTAGGACAGTTTATATTCTGGATATTACCACACCCTGGGCCATAGGCAAAAAAGCAAATCAACTGTACCTTAAAGTGGAATGAACATTCCCTTTGATTTAAATGAGGGTTTTATGAGAAAAAAGTAAAACAAGGTACTTCCATTGGTTGAAAATATTTCATTTTTACTACAGCTCAGACTTATCTCTTTTAACTTAACTGCAATTTTATATTGTGGATACTAAGTGGTGCTGTACCTTACTGAGAAGAGATATGTTCTATGACTCACGCTGTCCTGTAGAGTACAGTATAAACAAAACAATTCTCCTTATGGACATTTGTTGGTGCTGGAATAAAAAAATAAATGTGATACGTAATACATTTTGACTGAAACATCTTAAAGCATTGGTAGTATTCTTGTTTTACTAGGCAGGAAATGCTGCATAATATAAATATTTTTTATAAAAAGAAATTACTCATCCTTTAAAGGAGCAGTAAACTTTTTTTATGAAAAAATATATATTGTAGGGATTTTCCTATTGAGTAAAATAAGGGTACTCCCACTGCCGAAAGGTTTATATTTCCTGAGTTATTACAGTTTAAACCCATGTTTTTTTACATTAGCAGTGCCCTCTAGTGGTCAAATTCTAATTAGATTTCCTGTTAGATTCTAATGGAGAGGAAAGTCAGAAAAGTCAGAGACATACAGTTCTCAATAGAATGTGATAGAAACTGCCTGTCACTTCCTGTCAGTTAGAACTATCAGGAAGTAAACACAGTAAATTCACTTCCTGATTATTTAAAGGGATAGTAATACTTAAGATGTAAAAAAATATATGTTGTAGGGTTTATCCCCCTGAGCAAAATAAGGGTACTCCCACTGCTGAGAGATATTTTATTAAAAAATTATAACAGCTCAAACTTGAATTTTTTAGATGCAATATCACAGTGGCCTGAAAATTTTCGGTGGCGCTGTTGCTACACCATCCTATGGAGATTTATGGTCTACAGACCAGCGCAGTCCATAGGATGGTGTAGCAACAGCGCCATTGTAAATTTTCAGGCCACTGTGATATTGCACCTAAAAAATTCAAGTTTGAGCTGTTATAATTTTTTAATAAAATATCTCTCAGCAGTGGGAGTACCTTTCTTTTACTCAGGGGGATAAACCCTACAACATATTTTTTTTTACATTTTAAGTATTACTATCCCTTTAAACTGCTATAATTTTTGAATAAAACATCTGACAGCGATAGGAGTGACCTTGTTTTATTCAGCAGGAAATGCTCTGTAAAATATGTGTTTTCATAAAAAAAAAGTTTACTGCTTCTTTAAAGGGATAGTAATACTTAAAATGTAAAAAAACATATGTTGTAGGGTTTATCCCCCTGAGTAAAACAAGAGTACTCCCACTGCTGAAAGATGTTTCATTCAAAAGTTATTAATTTTCAAAGTTGAATTTTTTAGGTGCAATATCACAGTGGCCTGAAATTGTAGAGTGGCGCTGTTGCTACACGATCCTATGGACAGCTCTGGTCTCAGGACCATAAATCTCCATAGGATGGTGTAGCAACAGCGCCACTCTACAATTTCAGGCCACTGTGATATTGCACCTAAAAAATTCAACTTTGAAAATTAATAACTTTTGAATGAAACATCTTTCAGCAGTGGGAGTACTCTTGTTTTACTCAGGGGGATAAACCCTACAACATATTTTTTTTTACATTTTAGGTATTACTATCCCTTTAAGCTTGATGTCACAGCACATCTGTTGGGAATCACTGTTATAGAGTATTTAAAGATATCATTTTGACCTCCCATTTGCTCACTTTGAGATTATGACTACTAATTTATTCCAAACCCAGATCACATGATTATGTACAAGATAATTGCTGGATACCCTCTGTGTGCTGCCCTGTTTTCACTACATATCACTGTGCGAACCGTATGTTATTTTCTGTAGTAGTTTAACTATATTGGAAATGTAATCTAATTTTTTTTCTTTACAGAGTTGTATAGTAACACACGAGTCTAATGGAATTGATATCATAACCGCCCTTATTCTGAATGACATCAGCCCTCTATGCAAATACAGGATGGATCTGGTTTTGCAGTTAAAGGTAAGCTCTAGTCAAATTCAGTAACATTATATTTATAGCATATTGAGTATAGAGTTTGCCGTATAGCGTTTGGCTTGTTGCGTTTGGGGATCTATCGTTTTGCATATAGCGTTTGGCTTATTTCTTATAGCATGGCATATTGTGTAAAGCATTTGGCGTATTGCGTATAGAGTTTGCCATATAGCTTTTGACGGGACCAGGCGGCTTTTCAGCAAAGCCAAAGTAGCGTTATCTACAAAGAAATATTTCATTAGAACAGTCTACAAAGTGTGCCTGGGAGGAGAGATTACACAGAAAGGTTATATGAGGCTAAATGAGAAAATATACACAATGGATAAATGTAGAATTAGGATTTATTATAAAGATCAGTTACATGGAACAGTAAGTGGATTTACTGGGATGCATCAAACTGAGCAGGAGTAGGCAACCTTTGTCTTCCTGGCTATTGGAAACTACAACCCCCATAATCCCTAACCATCCAACATCTGCTTTAGGACTGATGGGAGTTGTAGTCCCCAACATCTAGAGAGCCCCACTCATGGTAATTCCCTGAATTATCCTATGTCTAATCCCAGCCCCATCTTCTTTTGGCTGTCACTGATAATCCCCTAAGCCTATAACATACAAGCACAAAACATTTCTTAACCAGTTACCTTGATTGCTAGAGAGGTTTCCACTGCATTGCTTTTCAGTGAGAATGCTCTGTCATCCAGTGGGTAACCAATAGAAGGCAAAGGAGTCTGTAAACTGGTAAATAAACCAGCCATGAAAAGCAACAAGCTGGTATTTAGTGCAGAGGCACTGGGATTGCTTCTGCCACACTCATCATGCAGAATGTGGGTATGGCCAGCACAGCTAAGGCTCTCCTCAAAATATGGTGCACTAAGCATGTGCTTACTTTGTCTAATGGGAAATCCACCCTGTACAAAAATATAGTTTGCTAGCATTACACTTTTTTATTTTAATTTATGAAGTAATGCGAGCCTTTACAGGCTGTCCAGTTCATTTTTTTAAATTGATAATGTATTTTTTCCATAAATAAAATACAGAAGGGGCATTTCCTAATATGATTCTATGATAAAATAGGTACTGCAATAATTTTTTGTGTAGTGTGCCTGCCTATCTCCTGTGTACTAAACTATATGCTATCTATTATGTCACATTCACCAAGGAGAGGGTGGTATGAGCATGTGGGCATTCTGGGGCATGCTTTTCCTTTGTGCCTTGTTTATTGCAAGGTACCAACAAGAAGCAGAGAAAATCTATGTGAAATAACTCAATTTTCCTATGAATGCTATATATGTTTACAGTAAAGTCTTGTTTGTATGGTCTGATATGCACTGAAATGATCATACCCTGTAGTACATACTATGAAGTTCAACTACTTGATGTTTTTACCATCATAGTTATTTGCCCACTCTCCTCACACCACACTAATCTCTCTTTAATTGCTAAAAAATGTTTAACTAAAATGTAAACCGTAATAAGGCTGATGTACTAAGAGGAAATTTAAGAATTTTGGGGTGATTCAATTGCACCATAGGTGACAAAAAATTACCCAAATTTTTATTCATTTTAATGGGGTGTTTAAAGGGTTTGTAATGTATCTTTAACCCCTTAACGACCGGCCGCGCAGGCACGCGGCGGTCACTAAAGGACCATTGAGATTTTTTTTTTTTATTTCAATTCCGGGAGCCCAGAATTCCATGACAGTCATAGTACGTCATGGGTCGTTAACTCAGATTGACCCATGGCGTACTATGACCGTCAAGGGTCGTTAAGGGGTTAAAAATCTTTCATTGAGTCTTCTGTATATTAATAGTAACATATTGCTCTATGTCTAAGATCTTACTTTTATGTAGTTCAAATGTTATCCAGCGCTAAAGATCCACCACCTACCCCTTCTTGACACGTCACTCTGAAGCTGCAGTCTGGTCCCTCCTTCATCAAGGGGGGGGGCAGGATTTCCCCTATACTTACTGAAGTTTGTCCCTCACTGCAGCCATCGAGTCGCACAACCAGAATTAAGAATCAAGGGAGGCGGCCAGAAAGGGGTGGGTGGGGGATATTTAGCGCTGAACAATTTTTGAACTACACACAAGAAATTAGACCTAGCTCAGTCTGTTAAATTAATATACAGAAGACTCGGCGAAAGTCTTTTAAAGAGGCATTACTAACCCTTGAATGCTAGAAAGGTCTCCAATACATTGCTCTGCAATTCATTCAAGGGTTCAAAAGACCCATTTAAAATAATGAGAAATCTTATTTCACCCCTGTGATTAAGTTCGTTTGCTCTCTGTCAGCTTTTCAGAGCACATCAGCCTCAATATAATTTTCTTTTGACTTTTTCTTGCAGGACAATGCCTCAAAGCTTCTACTTGCTCTTATGGAAAGCCGCCACGATAGTGAAAATGCAGAACGGATCCTCGTCAGTCTCCGGCCTCAAGAACTGGTGTGTGGGATTAGCTCACAAACAAGGTCAAATTTGTAGGTAATTTTCTTTGCATCTCACATCTTTCCTCTGCTTTGCCAACAGGTGGACGTCATCAAGAAAGCTTATAATCAGGAGGATGAAGGAGAAAACGCTGATGTGTCACCCCGTGAAGTTGGACACAACATTTATATCTTGGCCTTGCAGGTTAGATCCATTTTCATTTCAAACTTTTATTTAAAGTATCTGTAATCTTTTTTTTATGAAGAATATATGTAAAAGATTTGAGTAAAGCTTCTGGGATCTTGCTCATTGAAAAGTTAATTACAGTTCTTAATTTACTGCTTAATTGTCAGTCAAATATGCCTACACTTACCCCAGGTGATTGGGAGGATGTAATATAGTGTATGTTCACTCCCTAATTAGCTCAAGAAACAAACTGACTTTGAATACAGAGTAGGGTTTATTATACCCATGTTAGACTTTTCCAATTGAGAAGACTCTCAAATAACTATCAAATTCATAGAGACGATTTATTTGACCTGCTTTTGTCATGCCCACTAATTTATACATCCTGGATCCGGGTGGTTGAAACCCTGTAGTGGATAACTTTGACATTCCTAATATTTGCTTTCCAGAGCCATGTATTCTGGGTATTCTTCTGGACACCATTAACAGGGTACATCTTAAAGGGATAGTAATGTTTCATAATAAAAGCAGCTCTAATTAATCATCATAGTATTTGGACTTTGGAGTGTGTTTTTTCAATTCAGTCAGAGTTGTAGTTCAAGAGTAATTCAATGACAAAGTATCCCCCTCCCGCCCCTTTTACTGATGTAACACTGCTCAGCCAGAGCAGAAGGGAGGTGCCCAGGTAGACTGCAGAGAGGGACAATCTTCAATTAAGATAAGGGAAAAACCTGAAAAACCTGTCAAGGGGGGCAGGGCTTTCATTGTTCTCATAGGAAGAAGATTGTCCCCTGTTGTTATCTGTTTGGTCTTTGGACTGCATTCCACATCTGAGAAGAGATGGCTTACACTAGGTAAAAGGGGCGGGAGGGGGAAACTTTGCTTGTGAATATCTCTCAAACCATAAAGGTTTGATAGATAAGACTTATATCATTCTTCATGTTTTTTTAATGCCTACAAAATAAAATAAAGATAAAACGAAGTATTACTATCCCTTTAAAACCTTTTTTATGTCCTGCTATTTTAATCAAGAAAAATATTCGCTTTGATTTGGAAGTCTGATTGGCTTCTCAAACTTAAGACTTGGTTGAATATTACCAACTCAGTTCTTCCTTTATATAAACTAACATAAATGGACAGGGTTTGCTAGGAGAAGATATGGACAAGGCTTAGGGTAATTTGCAGAGAGAAAAAAGAGTGACAATAATAATCAAATATAAAATACCTTATACAGCACCCACCAATTCTGGAAAAGGCCAATGCACCATAAGGGACAAATAATAATTCTCCAGATTCCCACTGATTTTAATGGGACTTTTACACCTTGCACTGCAATGTGTTTGATACCGCTCTGGCATTAATAAGTAATAAGAAATATGTATTAATTGTAGTAGTAGTGGAACAATTATGGGACAACAGCAGCACCACAGGGAACACATTAAAAATCCAACTCAACTGGTTAAGGAAGCAAAGTGATAAAAACCTCTGTAGCTTTCTAGTGGTTAAAAGCCCCATTTAAATCAGTAGGGATTTTTATTTGTCTTCTGTTCTGAATTGCTAAATAATTGTACCTTTTTTTCTTTCTGTGTTTAGCCCTTAGCTTGCAGCGACCTGTGCTTTAACCTTTGTTTTCCCGTTCTCCTAGCTGGCCCGTCACAATAGGCATCTCCAGCACCTTCTGAGGCCAGTCCGGAGGGTCCAAGAGGAAGAAGAGAGCATCTCCACCATGGTAACAAGTCTAAAATAGTTTTCAACCCAAACATTATCCAACTTCCTGTTTACTGTTGTTTCCTGTCTTTAGCAGTTGCATGTTTCATTACTGCGTTACTTTTTAAATGACTCCTTTGTGTCAGTATTGGTATATCTACAGACCTTATGTTCAAAAGAAAACTGGAGTCATTTTGGAGTATGCCAATTGCACCATATGGGGGAACTAGCACTTCTTTCTCCCACCCACTGACTGGCAGTGCATATAGCAGGATGTAGTTACACCCCCTAGCACTTACTCCTTCTGTGTCCAATCTACCTTCCTCTAGACTGTGAGCAGGGGCCTCTGATCCTTTTGTTTTCCATATTAGATTTATAATATTTAACCCTTTGAGTGCCAAGTGGATACATTGTACGAGTTTGGACAGCTGTACCCGCTGTGCCAAGCTCGTACAATGTACCCACTAAAATGCGGTCACTGCATGAGCCGGTATAACCGGCATGCAGTGGCCGCATTTAAAAAAAAAAAAAAAAGCTGGCCAATCGTGGGGGGACATGAGGATCACTCCTCATGTCCCCCCTGTTATTGATCTCCCAGCCGATCGCGCTGGGAGATCAATAAAAGAAGAGGAGAAGCGCAGCAGAAGCGCAGCTTCTCCTCTTCCATCTCTCCTACCCGAACTTCCGGGTAGGAGTGGGCGGGACCGGGGGAAGCCTCCCAACGTCATCAGTGACATGTCACTGATGACGTTGGGGAAGTTTCCCCGGTCCCATTCACTCCTACCGGTGGTAGGAGAGAAGGGCAGGAGAGCTTTTGCTCTCCTGCAAATCGCCATATTGATCTCCCAGCCGATGGCTGGGAGATCAATAACTGGGGGGACACCAGGAGGGGTCCTGATGTCCCCCACGAGGTCTGAATAAAAAAAAAAAATAAAAAAAATAAAAAAAAACGCAAAGTAACCCTGTGGCACTCACAGGGTCATTTCTTTGGGGTTTTTTTTTTTTTTTTTTTAAAGACCTCATTGTTTAACCCTGTGTGTGCCACGGGGGGGGGTCCAATGCACCCCCCCCTCCTGTGGCACACACAGGGCTTTTATCATTACTTTGTTACTAGAGATTGTTGGGGGGCCATCAGGATTGGTCCTGATGGCCCCCCAACAAGCTCTGATTACAAAGTAATAATAAAAAAAAAAATTAACCCTCTGAGTGTCAGAAGGGTCCAATGCATTGCTTTGCAATGCCCTGGAGACCCATGTGGCACTCACAGGGACATTTATTTTGATTCCTTTTTTTTTTTTTTTTTAAGACCTCATTGGGGGGAATCAGAGGGGTCCTGATACCCACCAATGAGGTCCATAATAAAAAAAAATGTAAAGAAAAAAAAATTAACCCTGTGTGTGCCACAAGGGGGGCCAATGCAGCCCCCCTTCTGCGGCACACACAGGGCATTTATCATTACTTCGTTATCAGAGATTGTTGGGGGGCCATCATGATTGGTCCTGATGGCCCCCCAACAAGCTCTGATTACCAAGTAATGATAAAAAAAAATTAACCCTCTGAGTGCCCCAAGGATCCAGTGCATTGCTTTGCAATGCGCTGCAGACCCCTGTGGCACTCACAGGGTCACTCTGTTTGTGGACATATATATTTTTTTTACTAAGACCTCATTGGGGAGGGATCAGGGGGTCCTGATGCCCCTCAATGAGGTATATAATAAAAAAAAAATTAAATCAAAAATTAACCCTGTGTGTGCCACTGGGAGGGGGGTTCAATGCAGACCCCCTTCCTGTGGTACACACAGGACTTTTTATCATTACTTTGTGATCAGAGCTTGTTTGGTGGCCATCTGAATACAAAGTAACAATAGAAAAAATTAACCCTTTGTGTGCTGGACACCCCTGTGGCACATAAAGGATTTTTTCCCCCTTTATTTTTTATTTAGACCTCATTGTATGGGTTCTGATGCCCCCAACGAGGTCTACACAAAAATATTGGGGGAAAAAGCCCCAAAAAATGCACGTGCAACAGGAAGGGGGTCCAACGCAGTGCTTTGTATGAGGGGACATACAGTGCACAATGGTAGTCAGAGATCTCCCATACACACTATCAGACACTGCCCCACCATCACCACCATCCTTGCTCCTCTGCTCATACCCACACACACTGCCTAATCCCTCACCCTCTCACACATTTTGTTAGACTTGTAGTCACAGGTCCGCACGTACACCGGCTGACGTCCTAGCTTCTTTCATCTGTTAGCCATAAAATCACACATACACTGTTTGCTTTCCCATTTCTGTTTCACTGGTAGCTACGCTCTTGTAGCGTAAATTGGTATGTCAACCCAGAGCAGTGGGGTACCATTTTTTTTTGGCTGGCAAGAAGTCCTCCTAGGAAATCCCACGCCATTGAACCATTTTAGTATCTTTGAAGTGACTGATGTGTAAAACAAATGTTTGTTTTTCTTTCCTGTAGCACCACATTCTGGAAATAGTTGTTCCAACTAACTTAGGGGTACAAAGGCAAGTGACCCCTCATTAGATGCGGCAGGTTGTCTTCTTTCCAAAATGGCATGGTTTATCTACCTTTTCTTCAATTCTGAAGGTGTTATAGCCATTTTTGTACAGGCAAGTCAGGTTTGAGAAAATGTTAGAAACATCAGAGGTTGTAGTAGGTGTAGTTTTCTACTTCTAACACCCCCTAAGGTAGGTCAACTCATATCAATGGGGTGTCCTTTGACTCCTAGGAGCACTAGCAAACAAATGCAGTTGAAAATTCCATGGTTTTCACAGAGCTCCATACATTTGAAGGGGCAGAAATGTAAAAAAATGCATTTTTTTTCCTATATTGCCTCCTTCTGGAAACATTTATGCACACCAGTATTGGGGTAAGAAGGCAAGTGACCCCTCATTAGATGCGGCAGGTTGTCTTCTTTCCAAAATGGTATGGTTTATCTACCTTTTCTTCAATTCTGAAGGTGTTACAGCCATTTTTGTACAGGCAAGTCACATTTGAGAAAATGTTAGAAACATCAGAGTTTGTAGTAGGTGTAGTTTTCTACTTCTAGCACCCCCTAAGGTAGGTCAACTCATACCAATGGGGTGTCGTTTGACTCCTAAGAGCACTAGCTAATGAATGCAGTTGAAAATTCCATGGTTTTTACAGAGCTCCATACATTTGAAGGGGCAGAAATGTAAGCAAATGCCTTTTTTTTCATTAGCGCCACCTCCTGGAAGCATTTGTGCATACCAGCCTTTGGGTAAGAAGGCAAGTGACCCCTCATTAGATGCGGCAGGTTGTTTTCTTTTCAAAATGGCATTGTTTCTCTACCTTTCCTGCATATCTATTATGGTTATAACCATTTTAGTGCAAGCAGATAATATAAAAAACAAAAGTGTCAGGTTTACGTACGTGTTCCTAGCACCCACATATTGTATGTTAACCCACACAAATGGGCTACCATTTTTCTCATGATGGTAGCAAGTACTGAATACAGCAGGAAATGTTATGGTTTTCAAAGATTTTAGTATCTTTGAAGTGGTGGAAATGTAAAAAAACATGTATTTATTCCCATAGCGCCACCTTTTGGAAATATTTGTGCACTTCAGCCCAGGGGGTAGAAAGGCAAGTGACCCCTCATTTGATGTGGGAGAATGTCTACTTTCCAAAATGGTATACCTTTTATACCTTTCCTTCATGTCTCTAACAGTTATGGACATTTTAGTACAAGCAGCCATTTTCGAAGAAGCAAACAGGTAGGTGTAGTTATGTGCTTCTGGCACCCCTAAGGTAGGTCGACTCATTCCAGCGGGGTGTCATTTTTCTCCTAAGAGCACTAGCTAATGAATACAGTTGGAAATACCATGGTTTGCACACATTTCAGTACATTTGAAGGGGCAGAAATGTAAGAAAATGCCTTTTTTTTTTCATTAGTGCCACCTTCTGGAGGCATTTGTGCACTCCAGGCTTGGGGTAACAAGGCAAGTCACCCATCATTAGATGCGGCAGGGTGTCTTCTTTTCAAAATGGTATGGTTTGTGTACCCTTTCTTCACTTCTGTAGTTGTTATAACCATTTGTGTACAGACAAGTAATGTTTGAGAAAATGTTAGAAAAATTTGAAGTTGTAGTAGGTGTCGTTTTGCACTTCTAGCGCCCCCTGAGGTAGATAAACTCATACCAATGGGGTGTCATTTTTCTCCTAAGAGCACTAGCTAATGAATACAGTTGGAAATACCATGGTTTGCACATATTTCAGTACATTTGAAGGGGCAGAAATGTAAGAAAATGCCTTTTTTTTTCATTAGCGCCACCTTCTGGAGGCATTTGTGCACTCCAGGCTTGGGGTAACAAGGCAAGTCACCCCTCATTAGATGCGGCAGGGTGTCTTCTTTTCAAAATGGTATGGTTTGTGTACCCTTTCTTCACTTCTGTAGTTGTTATAACCATTTGTGTACAGACAGGTAATGTTTGAGAAAATGTTAGAAAAATTTGAAGTTGTAGTGGGTGTCGTTTTGCACTTCTAGCGCCCCCTGAGGTAGTTAAACTCATACCAATGGGGTGTCATTTTTCTCCTAAGAGCACTAGCTAATGAATACAGTTGGAAATACCATGGTTTGCACACATTTCAGTACATTTGAAGGGGCAGAAATGTAAGAAAATGCCTTTTTTTTTCATTAGCGCCACCTTCTGGAGGCATTTGTGCACTCCAGGCTTGGGGTAACAAGGCAAGTCACCCATCATTAGATGCGGCAGGGTGTCTTCTTTTCAAAATGGTATGGTTTGTGTACCCTTTCTTCACTTCTGTAGTTGTTGTAACCATTTGTGTACAGACAAGTAATGTTTGAGAAAATGTTAGAAAAATTTGAAGTTGTAGTGGGTGTCGTTTTGCACTTCTAGCGCCCCCTGAGGTAGTTAAACTCATACCAATGGGGTGTCATTTTTCTCCTAAGAGCACTAGCTAATGAATACAGTTGGAAATACCATGGTTTGCACACATTTCAGTACATTTGAAGGGGCAGAAATGTAAGAAAATGCTTTTTTTTTTCATTAGCGCCACCTTCTGGAGACATTTGTGCACTCCAGGCTTGGGGTAACAAGGCAAGTCACCCATCATTAGATGCGGCAGGGTGTCTTCTTTTCAAAATGGTATGGTTTGTGTACCCTTTCTTCACTTCTGTATTTGTTATAACCATTTTTGTACAGACAGGTAATGTTTGAGAAAATGTTAGAAAAATTAGAGGTTGCAATAGGTGTAGTTTTGTACTTGTAGCGCCCCCTGAGGTAGGTGAACTCATACCAATGGGGTGTTATTTTTCTCCTAAGAGCACTAGCTAATGAATACAGTTGGAAATGCCATGGTTTTCACACATTTTAGTACATTTGAAGGGGCAGAAATGTAAGAAAATGCCTTTTTTTTTCATTAGCGCCATCTTCTGGAGGCATTTGTGCACACCAGGCTTGGGGTAACAAGGAAAATCACCCCTCATTAGATGCAGCAGGTTGTCTACTTTCCAGAAATATATAGTTTTATATAGTTATTCCACTGTTTTAGGGTAGTTTTACCACAAAAACCCTAGAATGCGCATATTAGTTTATAAAGTTGAAAATGTCATTTTGCGCTGCTGGTGATTAGGGCTCTACGCTAGCCATGGACGTAGGTAAAACTATACAAATTTGGTATTTTTTTACTCGGGGGACTCGAGGCTTTTTCAAATAATTGAAACTTTTTCAATCAAGGTAAATGTTTTTGATACATAGTATGTGATTTTAGCAAAATGAGTAAATTTTCACTTTTTTTTGTCATTATGACATCATAGCTTTTTGCACGATGTAAAATTCTCTTCATGTAAGGTATCACAAGAAAGCTCAATTCGTTCTGAAAAAAACAATATATAGTTTTCCATATGTAACTAAAAATCCCCAGAGGAAATCAAGCCTAAACGGAAGGATAGCAAAAATGTTGAAAAAGTGTCTGGCCTGCAGGGTTCAGAAAATGGCCCGAGCCTCTGGCACTGAAGGGGTTAATATCTCTGTATGTCTATTGCCTATTGTTCAGCGCTGCATAATAAGTTGGAGCTATATAAATAAAGAAGAAGAAGAACTAAAAGGTCCCCAAATTTCCATTGATTTCAAGACGGATTTTAATCCCTGTATTGCTAGAGAGTTCCCTCTAAACACTGCAGAGCTGAAGACCTCTCTGACATTCAAGTGGTTAAAAAGCCATTTCTAACAATGAAGAATTGCATTTGTCCTAAACAGTGCAGCTGGTTTGTTTCAGTTCTCATTTGAACATGGGTCTCATGTATAAATTCAGATGAGCAACTGTGGAGCAAACCAGCTGAACTGTAAGAGACAAATAAACATTCCTGTTGATTTAAAGGGGCAGTCCCATAAAAAAGTCTTAGAGTTTTGTAGAGGTTAAAAAAATAAATGGTATGACACAAATACTATCTCTCAAACCACTATGGTTTGAGAGATATCCTTCACTAAAGTTCCCCTTCTCCTGATGTCAGCTGTAAAGCTGACAGAAGGAGATCCTTATTGGCTGACACGAGGACGCTCTTCAGCAGAGCCGCAATAGCGCGTTTTAAAAAGAAATACTTCTTTGGAACAGTCTAAAAAGTGTGCTTGCAAACCAGGCACACTTTGTAGACCGTTCCAAAGAAGTATTCCTTTTTAAATCGCGCTATTGCGGCTCTGCTGAAGATCCTCTTGTTGGCCCCAGACCAGGAACTGACGTCAGGAAAAGGGGAACTTTAACGGAGGATATCTCTCAAACCAATGTGGTTTGAGAGATAGGATTTGTGTCATATCGTTTATTTTTTTAACCTCTACAAAACTCTAAGCATTTTTTAATGGACATTACTGTCTCTTTAAATGGATCTTTTAACCCTTTGAGTGTACACATATGTATATATGTGTGTGTGTGTGTGTGTGTGTGAATGGAAGAGCAGTGTGTGCGTGTGGGTGTTTAGAAGGGTGCTATTGTGCTGCCCTTTCTTTCCTGCCGTGTATTAAGAATGCACAGTGGAGATTTCAGTACATTATATGTTTTCCTTTGAACGCTATGGGGTTGACATTTGTGATTGCTAACATTAGACTTTTTGCTTGTTTAGATGTGTGTGCCGGTATGCACTAAAACTTTTGTGGATAGGTGCATGACTTATAAGCTATTGTATAAGCACTTAGAATTAGCTGCACTCTCTGATTTGCAATTTCCTCTCATTACAGGTTGAATTTTAATTAACCCATTAATATACCTTTGAATTCCCTGGATCTGCTCCAGAGACTCCTGGTTTTAGACTTAATTACAGGATCTCTCTTGTAACTTTGCCAGTTCCAATCACTCTATTCCCACTATCTGTGTCACGACCTACCAGAATCAGCTTGGCAGGCGTCAGCCTGCAAGAGAGGGAGTGCTCGCGAGCTGTGGCTAGGGAGCGGTGCTAGTAGTGCGGTGACTGTCAAGGGTAAGACCGTGCTGCGGCTATGGCCGTATTAGAGGTGCTGGCCGCAAATCCAGATGTCCGATCCCGGTTGAGCCGGGATCCTGACCAGGATGGACTCCCCGTAGACAGTACAGACTCTCCTGAGGGGGGAGCGAGGGCTAGAGAGCGGAGACTAGGGTTCGTGGCTTGGGTGCGAGGGCTACCACGTAGCAGAAAATCCCTGGGAAAAGCCTAAAAGTGGTACATAGCTGCACCGTCAGGAGACTACACAGCAAGGAGCCGAAGGTAACAGTAGGCAGGGTCAAGAGAGAAGCCAAAGGTTAACACCAATCAGTCAACGAGGTATCCAGATCTGAAGGCAGTAAGGTTGGTCAAGAGAAAAGCCAAGGGTCAATAGCAGCCGGTGACCGAGGTATCCAAATCTGTAGGCAGTAAGGGTAGTCAAGAGAGAAGCCAAGGATCAAACACTGGAAGGCGAAGTAAGGTACAAGACACTAGAAGAAAACTAGGTATTGTTCAGGGCACGGACTAGGTGACCGCACGCTACAGGAACACTGTGTCAGTGCCCCGAGCAGCTGAAAGTGCGGCCATATATATGCGCCGACTGATAACATCAGCATCGGGTGACACTGCAAATCCGGAAGTACAGATCGCTCTAAGAAGCAGAGCGAAGGCAGCAATAGCCCACAGACAGCATGGGCGCGGACACCAGAAGTAGGCAGCGTGACAGTCTGCTCATTTTATGGACAAGTCCTGCCTCCCTTCCTCCCAATCCCACCCACACCATTCAAGCCCCACCTACTTTATGATGAGGATTGCACCATATGGACACTCCTCCCCTCAAATTTTAGTTAATCTCTGGAAACTTGAGACAGGAAAGTTACCAGGTATGCCCATTAAGGAGAAGAGGGTTATGAAGCAAAGCATTGCACACTCCTCTGGCCCTTAATGGGTTAACGCTTCTACACTAGATTTGAGACTGATTTACTCAGAACCGGAGAAATTCTGGGGCAAACCAGCCGCACCTTAGGGACCAAATACATTTTCCCCAAACCTGCATTGATTCAAATGGATTTTAAACTCTTGAATGCTACAGAGGTCTCCAGCATATTTCAAAGCAATTATTTGTCCCCTGTGGTACAGTTGGTTTGCCTCAGAATTGCTCCAGGTCTTAGCACATCTGCTTCCGAGTGTCACTGCCCTTTTTTTCTCCTGTCCTATCACAGACACTCTCCATAAACCATTAAAGAGAAGAACCTTAAAGGCTGCCTGAATACACATATTTCTTCCTCGATTTCCAGTTTTCTTGGCAGCGATGAGTAATTGATAAAGACAGAGTTCATTTCATTTATTAACTTGAACTGTGAAACAGTCCAAGTGTAAGGAGGCCCTAATTGCCAACATTTATCAGGGCTCCAAAATTCACAGGAGTGCCTGATTTTTTTATGCTGTGTTATATCGCCTTGGCTAATCACTGCTATAAATAAAATATTAATCTGCCATGGTCAGACTCAGCCTGTAACACACCTTAAGCCAGACAATAAAAGGAAGTGCAAAGCAACACGAAATGAAAGATAAAAATAATTCAGGTTTGTTTGTTTTTTTGCAAACAAAAGAGAGTTGCACTTACAAATGCCAAAAGTTAAATCGGGTCATCAGAATGTTTAAAACAGGACTCGGGTAGTCTGAGACAACTCCTCCATTACCATTATTAGTGAAAGCTCTGACTGTACCCTTTTAGCAGGCACTGTACCTTTTTTGTACCTTATCAAACAGCATTAGCATTTTGTACTTTTTTTTTAAAATGGAGTTTCAGACACTGCTCACTGGGACTTGTAGTTTTGTTTTGCAAGTGATGCTTTGTCTCCTTCAAAGACTATTGCACTTATATAATACAACTCCAAAATGTCTCTGTGTGCTACGGTCGGATCTGTGTGCACAGTGTTGTGTCTTACCAGTAATGGAAATACGTATTTATATACATACGGTGCAGTGCAGAAAATGCTGATATATATACTTGCCAGAGCATCTGGCTTGTGCAAAGAACAGCACTCACAGTACTGATAAAGAGATGCACAGCAGAAGTAGATATGACTTATTAACATACCTCCCAAGTGTCCCTCTTTAGGAGGGACAGTCCCTCTTTTAGACCCAAATCCCTCTGTCCCTCTTTCCCACCCTGATGTCCCTCTTTGTAGGAGATCAGATTGTGTGGTGTGTATATGTGTATCACACTGCACTACAGCAATAAAACTCACATTATTGTTTATATAAACATCAGTGTGTGTTTTTATACATTATTCTGTGTAAATAAAATACTTTGGTCTTGTTATAAGTCATTTATTAGATTACACAAGGAGGTGTCAATAGGTAATGAAATAACCTAAAAATGCTTGGTAATGCCACACCCCCAGCAACACCCCCTAAAACACAAGTGTCCCTCTTTGGCAATTTGAAATGTTGGGAGGTATGTATTAATGCAAAAAGACTTGGGCCTATATCAAGTCTTGAACACAATGCACAGCTTCTCTGGCAAGTGTGAAACTGTTTTTATATATACCGTAGCTGGTTTATTACATAATCTAAGGAAAAATACAGCTTTCTTCTTGTGTGAAATGTTCCATAGGATACAGGGATTCACAAATCATATGTTTTGTTTAAAAATGTTGCCATAATGTCACCAATGTGAAATGAGCTGAATATAGACAAGAAAGCTGGGTAATTTGCAGAGGTTATGGTTTAAGATGGATGCTTGTATCCAAAGGGAATTAGAATATGAGGGAACTTTTTAACATTCAAGGGGTTAAAAGCCCCATTTAAATCAATGGGAATGGTTGTTTGTCAGCTTTGTTGCAGTTAGTTTTGTCTCACACTTGATCCACAATATCAGCCTCACTGTCTGAGAAATAGAAGTGTGGTAAGAAGATCTTTTTAACATTTACTTCATCTAATAAACAGAATGCAATCCAATTTCAATGGTAATTAATTTTTTGTGAAAAGTTTCATTAGTTGTTATTAAATGTTGTATATCTTCTCCCCGGTATCTGGGATTGCTTTATTGAGCTCAAGAGAAACATTGAGTGTTCATTACCATGCCATAGATTTTCTAAACATTTCATCATCTGTCACAGTAGTGATTTATCCCATTTCCTTGTGGTGGGTAATGGCCATCACAATTAAGCTATAGCCTAAAGACGTGTCCTGTTTGTTATGAAACAGAATTGTTTTTTGGAATATTCACTTGATAACCAGTTAAGCTGCTAGAAAATGTGTCTGTTTGTCTAAGACTAAATTTACACGGGAATCATAAACAGCTCTACAGTTCAGAGCCATTTCAGCTGCTCATTTAGTCACCTCCAATCTCTTGTGATCCTCTTAAATCAGGGGATGTGGTGAGGGCATGGCGGTGGTATGACAGGGTCATCCCACATTGACGCCAGACGTATATCACTGGATGAAGCCCACAAGGGCATTACAACCTCCAGTACTACCAGTGAGAACAATTTGCATAGTGGCCCATAGGATGCCATGCTAGTCAGGTATGCTACATCATGGATGCGTTCTATTCTGAATGCAACCTACATTCAGGTGTATTCTGTGTGGGAATCATTTCCCATGTGAACAGTACAATAGCATTCGGTGTTTCACATTTTCTTTAATACAGAAACACAGAAACATAGAAGTTGACGGCAGATAAGAACCATTCGGCCCATCTAGTCTGCCCATTTTCCTACAGTAAAAAAACCTCAAACCCTTTTTGGTCCTTGGTCTTTTATTATGTTAAGGACAGCCTTATGCCTATCCCATCCATACAGCAATATTGTCACCCGTGTGAACCCGGCCTAACAGATTTTCAATTTTTTGCTATAGTTTTATATATATACCTAAAGTGTGAAACTGGCAAATGTTCCTATTGTCCAGATAGTACAGTATGCCTGGATAAAGTAGGAAAAAAACAGTTTTGCCTAATTAATATACTTAATGTCCCTAAATCAGTATCCTAAATTCTAATTCTTTCTTTCACTTAACCATGTGTGTACCAGAGGGGCGCACAGCACATTGGAAACCAATGCAATGTAGTCCCCACGGGAACTCTGAGGTGTACTGCAAACCTTAATCTCTAAATATTAACGCTAGAAAGCAACCCGAGTACCTAACCCTAAAAAACAAACACTAATGCTATAACCCGAAAACTTAACCCTAAAGAAACCCTAATTATAATACTTAACCCCGAAAAGTAACCTCTTACTAGAACTTTAAAACCTAATCCTGCCATTGTCACCTTGAAACAAATGATAGCAGGTAAGGAATTTAATTATACTGACTTTGGTCAGGCACAGTAGGATAATATCCTCATTAGTCGGATCAATACTAGGAGAGAATGCCAAGAAACACAAGTATGAAGGATACAAATAGTAAAACAAACAATATATCTAACATTCACAAGTCTTAAAGGGCAGCTGTCATCTGATAGTCCCCCATTGGTATCCCTAGAGGAACAGACCTGTTGTATTGTGAGCCACCACGTACCAATGAGGGAACAGAATGCAGGTCTGTAAAGAGAGCCCCAGAGAAGAGGAGACTGGACTGCATCACACAGACAGTTTTCTGGACTGCAAGATGCAGGTTTCTGTAGACCTGGTGTATTGGGTATGAAAGCACAGTGCAGTTGGTCTTTGGGAACTGCACATACTGAACAGTGTGGCCCCGGGCTTTTTTACAAAGTCTGCTGCCATACAGCTAGACATAGTAAAATGTGATAAATGCCTTTTAAGAGGAAACAGATGATATGTTTATTTATTGACAAATAAGTATAGTAGTATTCCTTTGTTTGTCGTATGTATATTCGTGTGTGTGTGTGTGTTGGTGCCTATCCTGTTATATAAAATGCCAGATGTATGTTTGTCAGATGCAGTCATGTGCAGTAGAGACTGCCCAAACTGACAAAATGCGCTATCTTCCCAGCCCTGTGTGCCCGGTGTCTGTCCCGGTGTGTTAGAGAGCCTTGGCCCAGGTCGAGCGGTGTCTAGCTGAGCTGAAGGTGCAAAGCGCGTTCACAAACCCCCTGCTCTGGGTCAAGGCATACTCTCGCACTCTTGCAAAAGCAGTGCATTCCGTACCCCTCTGGCACTCACAGGGTTAAACAAGGATAAGGCCCTAAAGGCTGTATTCAGTAAACTAAATGTGTTTCTGGCACAAACCAACTGCCTCATAGTGGAGAAATGACATTCCTCAAATTGCCATTGATTTAATCAGGGATTTTAACCTGTTGAATGTTTGAGAGGTCTCCATCAAATTGCAAATCAATGCATTGAAGACCTCACTAGCATGGGGGGGTAGCATTTAACTAATTAGGAATGTTAATTCCTTCCTTAATATAGGGCAGTTGTTTTGCACAAGAACTGCACTTTCTTAGCTTACTGAAATGTAGATGAACGTACACATAAAGTCTCTCAGCCAGCTGTTGTCAGAAAATAACAGTTATCCACAAGCAGCTGAGATCTATATCTATATATAAGGGTAACTACAGCTGCACAGAATGTGCAGTAAGGAGCCAGTGTAGTAATCGCATATACAAACGATATAATAGTCCCAGTAAGAAACATGGACAAAGGACTGGACTAGATTTATACAAATATCCCTGGTATATATGTGATATATTCCAAAGTGTGGAAGCAAAGACTGTGAGAACTAGTAAAGACAACCATAGATGTACCTGATGGTGTAAAGCTGTGGTCTTCTGATGGACAGGGGAAAGTGCTCAAAATAACCCACATCAAACTACTACTTTCAAGGAGAAAAATATATTTAGATATGACTGAGGTAATATAGACTGAATATATCATTCTAAAGTATCCCAAAAGCTCCACCACAAGAGGTATACTGAACTCCATCTTGTCTGACACAGCTGGTCCCTTCTGAATCCAAGCATGAACTAGGGGAAGTGATGGGCTGACAGGATAGAGTTCGATATGTTTCTGTCTATGGACCTTTTTTTTAATAGTTTATATATTTTACTCATAATTATGTGAATTATTTAAAGTATATATTCTATTATAATTATCTATTCATTCTTTATAACCTTAATTATATCTTAGGGTATATTTCCCCTTTAACTCTTTGCATGCCAGAGAGTTATCCAGTGCATTGCATCGCAGTGCATTGGATACCACTCTGACAACCAAAGGGTTAACTGTTGTTCTAATTTTAAGAAAAATAAAAGTATTAACTAGTACTGGAGTGCTCGCTTACTCACTCATTGGCACTTTGCTTTCTTTCTTTGTTACTTTTTTTCTCTTTTTCCTATTATTATTTTGGTGCTTAACATAGGATACGTTTTTTTCATTCTCAGGCTTATTTGAGACTTAGAATGATCGAGCAGGCTCTTTGTATTGATTGGTTACTACTCTGGTCTGACATATTTGCCTAGTTTGATACACATCCTTATTGACCTTTTGAGCTGCAAATTACTGCAGGTTATTTGCCTTTGTGGCTTGTCACTAGGGGATATTTTTCTAGATAACGAATTGTGTTTCACCAATGTATTAGAACAAGCAGCTGTTCCTAATGTGACAGACTGATTTATCCTATATTATGACTTGATTAACCTGTTGACATTTGTGAATTACATAGTTTAAATTGTGCTATATTTAACTGTACTCAGGAGACCCCTTTAGCATTCATGAGGTTAAACAGCCCCATTTAACCCAATGGGAATTTTTGTGACCTCTGGATACAGTTGGTTTGCCACCGATTTTCTACACTTTGTTTTTATGGCAAAGGCACTTTGTTCTTAAAGTCACAGCTAATTTGTTATGAGGAGCCCATTGGAGGGCAATAGGCAGCCTTGGGGCTGCATGGGGTCCTCAGAGGTCTGTTCTCTGGTACAGAGGGAAGAGGAAATAATCCCCCCTGTCTTGGGGCATCCAAGTTTTTCAAGTCATTGGCGATATAATGAGAAATGCGCAAGGGCTGAATTAATTTTTTATAGATAACAATGGTGAATTATGTAGCCTAATTGCTATAAAAACAGTGCAATAAAAGTCTAATCAACTTTATTCATGGTAAAGGGCCCATTTAGAGGCCCAGTGCTAGGCATTGGTCAATTTGGATCAAATCTGTAAGAATATTGTATATAAGTTACACAATGGTAGAGGCGGACATGTTGTTAGACCATGTGAGCCTACAAACTAGTGTGCTAGTTAATCACATAAAAACATTATTGTTAAAAACTATAGGAGAGCCATACCTTGGGGTCAGACAGACTGCATTTGGCCCATGGGAGTCATGTTTGTCTCATGTTTGATGCCCATTCTCTACCACATCACACACACAACCTTTTCATCCCAAAAAGTATAAACTATCCTTTTCCTCAGAGCATACCTTCATTTACACTTAACTTAGTAACACAGTTGATGAGGCTGAAAAAAGACATTCATCCATCAAATTCAGCCCATGTCATATCATCCCTGTTAATCCAGAGGAAGGCAAAAAAAAACCTTTGAAGCAATTTCAAATTAAGCCCCAAGTCATTAAAAATATTCCTTGCTGACACCAATAGCAGTCAGTATTTTCCTGGAACAACATCCTATCTGCTTTGAAGCCAACTGCCCTAATTCTCAGTATTGTTCTGTACTAGATAGATATCCATTACTTTTTTGAAAGGGGTTACAGTATCTGCAAGCACAGTATCCCGTGGCAAATAATTCCATAACTTTATTGCCCTTACTGTAAAAAAATCCCTGTTTTTGTTTTACACTTACACTGCACCATATTAACACCTTAGATGCAAGACAAGCCTCCAACCTACTGTGAAGTAATGTGTTGGAGACCTCCATCTACTTTTCTAAACTCCATTTTAAATGTTTGAACTATAAAGTGTGGCACTATGGTGAACTTGAGGGCCACATATGCGGCCCTAATGCCATCATTATGGTTTGCTTTCCTTCTATTCTACAATCAATTTTCACCTCATTTCTCCATGCTCCACTACATAACTTACGGGAGAACTAACACCTCCTAATAATAACCCCCTACTTACCTTACTGTGGGTGTCAAATCCTAATGACCTCTATTCATTTTGCCCTTATACCTTTGTTTAAGAGGTAACATCTTCAGTCAGTCCTGGATGTCATATCCATGGAGGATTTCATTGCAGATGCTAGCAGGACCACAGGACGTAAACTTGGCTCATTCCACATGGTAATATTAACCGTTTAATGACTAGAGGAGTGTACAGTGCATTACAGTGCATCTCTCTGGTCCTTGTGTAGGTGCTCTGTCACTCTGTCTGCATCAGTAAAAAAAAGTTGCTGGCAACTTTCATGTCTGCCTCCATGAACATGTCCTGGAGGACTGATTGAGGTGTTAGTTCTCCTTTAAAGAGAATGACTTTTAAGCACTTACATCTAATACCCCCACGTTAATTTAGTTCCTGCCTAACTCTTTCAGTGACAGAGAGGTATCCAGTGAATTGCAACGCATTGCATTGGATACCTCTCTGGCACTCAAATGGTTAATATAACTGTTCCACTTGTTACCATCTGTCTCTCCGTATAAGCAAATCAATAACACCTACTGCTGTTCCATACAGCCATTTTCCAAACCTTCTCCACTGGATTCAAGTCATTTATTCCCTATAATTCTTCCTTTTGCTACCAATAATTCCCCATATTACTCCACAAAATTCCTTTTAATTCTTTCTATTCATTCATGAAAATCTTTTAAATGAATCCACCTATCGCCTCACATGTCTTTTCTGTTACATATCCAATTGCACCATATTAAAAAAACCCAGTATTCCCCCATGTGTCTTTATAATGTATGTATGTATGCATCTTTGTTTACATATGTACACAGAGCTCGGTAGGGGAGGAAGTTCAGCAAAGGGAACCATACAATGGGAAGGGTACCCTGCCCCAAATAACATACAATCAAATTAGTTTCTTGTAACTCCTACTGTTAATTCTTTTTTTAATAAACCATTCAGTTTGATCAAATAACTTAGACTATGCAATCTGTTGGACTATTAATACTGTTCGTATTGAGAATTAATACATCATTCCTTTTTCAGTTGCGTTTAAATAACAAACAACTGACCCAGATGTTAAAATCTACAACTGTCCCTGTTCAAGAAGAGGAAGAGGATCCATTAGTGTATTACGCCAAACATACTTCACAGATTGAGGTGGGTATTTTCAGACTTAATACAAGTTTATGTTAAGATGTAACCAGACTTAATTTGTCTTTCTGTGGGAAGTAATCACCGACCCTGTTCAATGAGAAACTATTTGGACTGCTTGTTCACTCACATTGTCAGGTGTGCTGTAATTGGTTGTGAATTATTTCCAAACCCAATTAGCCTGCTCCATTGTGATTGGTCCCCACAATCCAATTAAACCATCTGAGGAAGATGTTCTTTTTTCTAACAGATCATTTGGGAGTAGAGGTTCTCTTCCTTTTGCAATGTAATGCATTATTGGGAAAAGGCATTGTAGCTCCAAATAATATAAAATTCTTAATCCCCACCCAGTGGAACCCCTCTTGGATTAAACTGAGTCTTTTGACCCCAAGCCTTTCCACCCAATACAAGTGCAAGTCTATTGGGGTAGCATCCTCAAGCTCTTAACTGACATGTGCGTGGGTCAGTGGCTGCTGCTGCCACTATACAGCATACAAAACAAATCAACACACACACAATATAAATTGTGAGGAGTAGAGGTTGGGATCAATATAACCTTGGGTACATGGAGTCCTGTAAGGAGTTTATAGTAGTTAAACGACTCGTATCTTTACTTAAAATAATAATACTCTTCAACCCAACTGCATGGGGAGACTGTTGATGGTTTCAGACTTATTTTTGCATTTTATTGAATGTCTTTGCAGAGCTGTAATGCATTGCATGCCGCAACAGCCACAGTAGGCATAGAAGGGTTTATTTTAAATAAGGGTTGGATAGCTTATTTATTTTTAATATATTTAATCCTGGCACTGCATCGGGGCAGCAATGCATGGTAAAGAAATGCTTTGGAAGCCCTTGATCATCTAGAGGCTGGATTTCATTGCAGTTGATAATTTTATCACTGGTTTTATATACCAATTCTCTCATAGTCTTCAGTAGGAATGTGTGAGATAAAGCCAGTGGTAACAGTTATGGGATCTAGACCTAGGTTATTGTAGGATATTGAATGGCCAATAGACAGAAAATGGCAGGAAAAATCCAGTTAATCCACAATGAATTCTGCCTTTCCCAGCTTTATCATTGGATCCTTAATGAAACGTAATCCTTTGAGTGCCAGAGATGATATCTCTCTGGCACTCAAACGGTTAAGAATGCCAACCCCATTATTCACCAGTGTAAGTATAATGAACAGAGAAGAAAGCTGAATGGTTCTCCTTGGAATAATCCAACCTTTACTAAATCCATCCCATAAGTAGCATCTATTGATACTAGTATTTTCCTCCAATAGATTGTACGTTTGGACAGAACCATGGAGCAAATTGTGTTCCCTGTCCCGAATATCTGCAAATTCCTAACAGAGGAGACCAAGCATCGAGTCTTCACCACCACAGAGCAGGATGAACAGGGAAGCAAAGTTAGCGACTTCTTCGATCAGTCTAGTTTCCTTCATAATGAAATGGAGTGGCAGCGGAAATTGCGAAGTAAGGAACTTAGGCACCCTTTATTGGATTTACATCTCAGATGCCCTTGAACAAGGCATGCTAGGCACCGTTTGCTAGTCCATTGGCCCTGCCCCTGCTTCTTCCACAATCATATCCTAAGCCTCATCCATTGTTGCCTGACATAGAAAATACCCATAGTATCTAAGGTACAAGCACAAAAATAACATTTAACCCTCTGGATGATAGTTCTCCAAAGTATTGTTTCACAATGCATTGAAGATCTAATACCAATGTGATTAACAAATGCCTAGCAAGAGTACATGCAAACTGGTAAATAAACTGACCAAATTAGTATATAAATTGATAAACAGTTAAGAATGAGTGGGTGCCTGTTGTAGGGAAATCTGGACTGTGCAGGCCACACCCTCAATTCAAAATGTGAGTGTGGCCTACACTGTTGAGACTTCCCTCAAATTGTGATGCTTTGGGCCAGTGTTTATCAACCAGGGTGCCGTGGCACGCCACTTGGGGTGCCCCATTGTATCTATAAGGCTTTGACAAATATGATAATGTAGACTTCCAGCTGTATATTTAAGGATATTACTATGAACAATATGTTTATTTTAGTTGTGGAGTCTAACAATAACGCTATAATTATGTATTTATAACTTTCATTACAACCTAGACAAATTACATAAAATGATAGGGGTGCCCCGAAAATACCAGACTGAGTGTTAGGTGTGCCTTGAGCGAAAAAAGCTTGAGAACCACTGCTTTAAGCAATTGCCTGTTCTGCCTTTTGGGAATCAGGCCCTGAGGATTGCCTCACCGGATAATAACTGCTGAGAACAGGGATTCAACAATAGTGTGACTGACATTCTGGAGGGAGTGCTTGTATTTTCCTATTAACCCTTTAAGGATCAGAGGGTTATAGAGTGTTCATATGTTTTCCTTCTTATAGAGAGTGTAGAAGTAATATGGAAGAGTTTACAAAATTCTATATTTGAAAATGAGATGCTGTTAAGAATTAAATTATGTAGGGGAAGGAGGTACTAATATGCAGCAAGGGAGTAACTAGAACCTACATGGTCCTGGCGGAGGCCCCTCTATGGATCAAGTTTGAGTAACAAGCACAAACCTTTGCAAAATATTTGTTATTTCCGTGGTGCTCAAAGGGTTAATGTAGAAAAGGAAAGAGCCTCACTAATAGTCTTCTTATCTTACTAGTTGGCAGCAATTATGTGTGATGTCAGCTGCTGTTAGCCAACAAAGGGCTAACCGAGAGGGAAGTAATAGTCCTCCCCACACATAAATTTTGCCTTGTTGCTTGATTATGATACCCATAAGGCAATACCTTCCAAATAATGAACACAAATGCTTAAGGAAATACACACATATTTAACCAACACTGACTATATTAAGAAAGAACAGTGAGCAGTTAGAAGATACTGCAACTACCTCCACGCAGATACCTTCCTTTAATATTTGGTTCAGTCACCTGCTCCCCATCATATAAGAATCACACTGGTCCCTCGAAATAAAATAATGTAATGCGTCCCCTTTTGTCACCTCTTCCTCCAAGCCCATTGATTGGCTGCAAGGAGGGGCATGCATGACACCTTTGTTTTCTTTATGAAAAAAAGTTTGAACTGTAATAACTTTTGAATGAAAACTAGCAATATGAGTTCTTTAGTTTTAATCAGCAGGAAAAACCCGTAAAATGTATTTTATAAAAAAAAAGTTTACTGCTCCTTTAACTAAAATAAATCTCCTCAGCATTGGTGACGTTTTATTTTATGTACAGTACTTGTATATGAATGTAATGTTGATTTCCATAAATACCTCTTTGTCTTCCTAGGTATGCCGCTACTATACTGGTTTTCCCGCCGAATGAGTCTATGGGGGACCATTTCATTCAACCTGGCTGTCTTCATCAACATAATCATAGCTTTTTTCTACCCATACGTAGAGGGCACATCCATGGGTGAGATATTATATACCAACAATCACCTTTTCTACCCCTTGTCCCTAAAAATCTCTTATATTGCCCATATGACTTGAGAATGTAGTAACATTAATTTTACTTCTTCTCTATCCTTTCTCTATATAAAAACAGCCCAAAATTGTATTTATATTTGAAACATAGATATTTCCAGTTACCCTACAGTGCCTCTGCCTACAGCAGTTCAGTTTACCCTCCCTTAAACCATCTTGCTTAATTCCAAAACTGGCAACTGTCACTTTTGTAAGAAATAGGCAATTTTGAAACATCTTTCAAAATAACCTATATTTTGGATTGTTATTTTTTTATTAACCCTTTGAGTGCTGGAGGGCAATGCGTTGCGTGCCCTTCTGGCACTCAGGGTTAAACAGTTGTTTATGAGATATGTTGCTTTAGTTATTTATCAGTTTATGTAAATTAGATAGTGTTGACTGGCATGCCTGCCAAATAGAAACATTCCACACTGCTTCCACTCTCATCTGCCACTTCTTACTGGTTAGTACGTGCTAATTTGCGTAAAATGACCAACACACAGAAATGCTAATTCTGTTATGATGGATGCTTCTATTGAGGTGAGAATGTGGACAAATGACAGTTCCACTTTAACAGAATTTTAGTTTGCTAACAGATTTAGTCATCATTATGCTAACAAAACGTTAAAAAGTTACAGCAACAGAATAATGCATGAAACCATTCTGGCACAAAATTAAGCTCAAAGAATGGTTTTGTGTGTCAAATAGCACTGTCCCTGCTTAACACCTATGTACAGAACTCTATATGTGTGTTTGTATGATCCATTTTTTTCCGTTGCGCCAAGGTGAGGATTGTGCAGGGGTCTGTGTGTTTGTTCCTCTGCAATGAGATACAGTGTCTACAAGGGAAATAAGCATAAAACTTTCTTTTGCTCACACTTCCTACAAGTGTGCTTTGAGGTGTGTGCTGGAGTTGTGCTCTGTGTTATACAAAGTTGTCTGTTCAAAAGCATAGGTGCTTAGAAATAATATACATAATAGATAGACAATATATTTGCTTGTCATGTACAGTGCCCTCATGTCATCCATTCCTCTCAATATGTTACACATGATGTGCCATTATATGCATGCATTAAGTGGAAATACTGTAATTTATGGATTTTCTTTTTGATGGTGACAGGTTTTATCTGTTTCAGACATGCCAATGTGCACATACGCATATTATGTAGGAACAACACTTCATAAAACAATTGTAACACAAAAGTCACTTTCTATGATTTATTACTCACTTGAGAACATTTTGCTGTGTGTTCACATCCCCTGAAATCATCTATGGAGAATAATTTGGCAGCTGTTGTGAATTTCTCACGTGCTCTCTTTCATCCTACCACAGGAATCCTGGATTCACCATTGACCTCCCTCCTTTTTTGGGCCATGGTCTGTTTCTCAATTATGTCTCTCTTCACAAAGCGTTATGGCCTCCGCCCTCTGATTGTGGCTCTGATCCTGCGTTCTGTTTATTACCTGGGAATCGGACCAACTCTCTACCTTTTGGGAGCTCTTAATGTAAGACATCTAGGGGCAGTGTTCAACAGGCTAAATAGGTGCCATTCTGGAGCAAACCAACTGCATAACCGGGGACAAATGAGCATTTCCAATCATTTAAATGTGGCGTTTATCCATTTGAATGCTAGAACAATGCAATGTATTGAAGACCACTATATCATTCAGAGAGGGGGTTAAAATTAGTGGAAATTTGGGAAATGTTTATTTGTCCCATGTGCTTCAGTTTGTCATCTCCAGAATAGCCTCCATGTACTTTTATACACATGTCCTTTTATCCCCAAACTACCAGAACAGGGAATGTCTGAGGAGGTCTTTCCAACCTTTTAATGCCAGTTCCCTACACATTGCAAAGCATAAATTGATATACATAACTGCTCTATGAAGGACACAAACCTACGTAGGCACTTCTGTTAAAAACATTAAGAACCACTTATTCCAATGGGCAAAGTTCCCCCTTAATGCCAATCTTTATCTCTCACTTTGCTTCCATCAAACTCTTTCTGTCCCTTTTTTCCTGCTTCCCCTTTTCTCAAACTCTGCATTTTACTCCCAACAGCTGACAAACAAAATTGTCTTTGTCGTGAGTTTTGTCGGCAATCGTGGGACCTTTATTCGAGGGTACAAGGCAATGGTGATGGATGTGGAATTTCTCTACCACGTTGGCTACATTCTAACTAGTGTTCTGGGAGTCTTCATACATGAACTGTTCTACAGCATTCTGGTATGTTATGAAGAAATTGAGAGGTTACCAGATGGATTTGGACCATGATAGATAAAGAATATAATGCATGGGACTATTTTGTACTGTGTGTTCATGTGTATATATATCTACGTAAACAGAGACATATCTATATACTGTATATAAAACTGTGTGATATTAATGGGTTCCACCCTAGCAATATTTATTGGAACCAGTAATTAATAAGATTCATCGCCTAACACCCAAGCCTCACAGAGGCTGACGTACTAAGAAAAAGGAGTTCATTTCTGATGCAAACCAAGTGGGTTATAAGGAACAAATAAAAATTCCCATTGATTTAAACAGGGGGTATTAACTCCTTGAATGCAATGCATTGGAGACCTCTCACATTTAAGGAATTGTATCTCTCTCGCCCTATACCACGTAGAATATTATACAAGAGTATCATATAGCTAAACACAGATATTTTAGGGACAAGCTAATATCTGAAAAGACATAAGCATGTCATGTCTAAAATCTGTAGAACTTAAATATAGGGATAACAGGAGAGAGCGCCTAAATATCAAATATATATTTATTAATATTATTAATAATATTCCATTCAACACACAACCACAAAATACATGAACATATTCTAAGACAATGTAGTACATGGGACAAAAGTGCATATAAGTCCAATATTAAAAATTGTACGTAAGACAAAAATAATATACCTTATGGTTGGCACAGAAGAAAAAAATTACATTTTAAGTGAGGAGTAGCTAAAGGAAAAAATAGTATATGCCAGAAGTTGTGTGTAAAGATCATTGTCTGAACTAGGGAATCCAGGAAATATAGACTTACAGGTGTTGTCCTCTCGTGTCTTGTCGCTGGTGTCCTCTTCAGATGGATCCATAACACACAAACAACTATTAAATATTTATGGAGGGAGAACTCTGCCTGCTGGTCGTGTGTTATAGGTCCATCTGAAGAGGACACCAATGATGAGACGGAAGACCTATAGGTTTATATTTCCTGGATTCTCTACTTCAGACAGTGAGCATTACGCACCTTTTGGTATATACTGTTTTTCCTTCATCTACTACTGCCTTAAGATATCATTTTGTCTTGTGTGCACACTGTAAAATATGTTATCCAACATAGGATTTTTATTATTAAAATTTTTTATGTATTTTATGATGGTATTTTAGGTACATATTTACATATATCCAGCTGACTGCTTTCATCCATCCTGTTTCTTGTCCCCTAGCTGTTTGACCTGATTTATCGGGAAGAAACTCTGTTTAATGTGATAAAGAGTGTCACACGTAATGGACGTTCCATCCTCCTGACGGCCTTGCTTGCCCTCATCCTTGTCTATCTATTCTCCATTGTGGGCTTCCTCTTCCTCAAAGATGACTTCATTATGGAGGTGGATCGTCTGCCCAAAGGTAAGATGGAGGGCAGTATCAGTGGTCATCAGGGTATTTCATTCAATGGGCTTATATCTGGGGAAAAGGATATGTGATTAGCTGAAGCTACACAACATGTTTGTGTAATTAGGTGTGAATTTGCTGAAAATAATAATTAATTTATTCACAAAAGTATCTCTTTGTAATATAAGATTAAACAATGATATTTCCCTCTGATGTTGAAGTTGTCATGTTTTACTAAGTCTTAGACTTACATCCCATTTCTGCTCTGTGTATTTCCAAAATGGCTCCAATCATCTGTTCAGGGGGATCAGAAAACTGGATAGGAGAACAATTCTGAAGCAAACCAACTGCACTATAACAGTCAATTAAATACTCACAAAATACTACTGAAGTAAAATGGAGTATTTAACCCTTGAATGCTAGAGGCCTCAAATTAATGAGTTGGCCACATCTCTAGCATTCATAGGGTTAAAATGCCCATTTAAAGCAATAGGAATTTGCTCCCCATGGGGCAGTTGGTTCGCTCCAGAATTGCTTTTTTTTGCTTTCTGCATAATATCCTAAGACTTTGTTTAAAATTTCCCCGAAAATACATACTTCTTGGAACTCGTTGCTGCCCCTTAAAAAACCCTCCTAAATATCTTCTTAAAAATGCCAAGAATAATTTAAATAAAGTTCCCCCAGTTGTGTCATATATGGATTAGATTCAAGTAATAGGTTATGTTTCTCCACAGATTCTCATACAATGGCACAATCTATGGCATCAGCTTCTTTTGCAGGATACTGTGGCAGGGACCAGACAGACTGCCCTGCAGAAGTTACAACACTTGATGCTGGAGAGGGTAAATCTAAACTCAATCTACACATCTTTCTCATTTATTTTTAAAGAAGCATATTTTCCTGATGAATAAAACAATGGTACTGTCACTGCTTGGATTTTTGTATTCAAAAGTTATCATAGCTCAAATGTGGTTTCTTTTCTTTAATTAAACTTCAGTTCTCTGTTCTGGTCACCAGGTGGCACTGTTCTGATCAATTACTATGGAATGCCTTAGACCAGTTATTCTCAGCTCCAATCTTTAGGGCACACCAAGAGCTCAGGTTTTCACAATAGCCCTTATTAACCCTTTAAGTGCACGCAAATGGTTAGGCACAGACAGCCCAATCACAATGGCTGAGCCCTAAAGACTAATGTTAAAAGTCACTGCCATGACTCAAACTCTCCCCTAGAGTGCATTAATAAGATGTACCCTAGTTGATGCTGTTGAATAATAAAAACATGTACTGTGATAACTTTTGAATGAAAACTCTCCCAGCAGTGGGAGTAAGCTTGTTTTACTCAACATATAAAAATAAAATATGTTTTTTAACAAATAAAAATGTGTAATGCTCCTTTAAAAAGCATAATTAATTTATCAAGTCTCTGTACCATTTTGCACATTCTCTGCCCACTTTTCTTTCTATTTTTCCCCTTTCCACACTTTACCCACCCTGTCTTTCCATATGCCTAGTTCCATATACCCAACTTTAGTCTCTCTTTCCACTTCCACTGTTATCCCATCCTCCTCTCTAATGCTGCTTTTTTGTGCTCATTATTCTAGATGACGAGGACAACTCAGAGAGAGCATGCGATACTTTGCTCATGTGCATCGTCACTGTACTTAACCACGGTTTAAGGAATGGAGGAGGCGTGGGAGATATCCTAAGAAAACCGTCTAAGGATGTAAGATGTTTTTCCAAAAATATCTCAACATTTACCTGGATTTCTTTGTGGTATCTGACTTTAGCCATTATTTTATCCAATATTTTCTCTATTCACCTCATAGTCTTGCTAGTTTGCACAGTACAGTGGGTTCCCTCCACACACATTAAGCATCAGGGCCTAGGGAATTATGAGCTGTAGACAGTAAGCTAAAGAAGTGCAATTCTGGGGCAAACCAAACGGAAGAAATACAATTCACCAGTCACCATTTTAGTAGCCCTTCTCTGATTTTTCTCAAGAGTATCTATATCCTTTTGTAGATGGGGTCTCCAGTACTGTACACAATACTCTAGGTGAGGTCTAATTAGAGATCTGTAGAGTAACATGATCACTTCCCTCTTTCTGCTACTAATGCCCGTATCTATACAACCCAACAACCTACTTGCATTCCCCACTGCTTTGTTACATTGCCTGCCTACCTTTAAGTCATTAGAAATAATTACTCCCACATCCCTTTCCTCTGTTGTCTCTGACAGCACAGTACCCTTAATAGTGTATTTTTCCTTTGGATTTTTATGTCCCAAGAGTATTATTTTACATATGATGGCACATTGAGGCACTTTACTTTAATTCCATGCTCAGTGTGCTAATTAGTTTGATTCAAGACAAAACTGATTTCTCGCTATGCAATCAGAAATTACCTCAGTGTGCGTGCAGTGTGCAATTTATGTCACACACAAATGACTAAATAAATTTATCTTAAGGTGACAAAACCATTTTAAGCAAAATAAGAACCATTTTTTCTTATTGTTTAGTTCCTGTTTAGGCTATAAGGCAGTCACATCAAATTATATAAGATGTCATCTTACCCAGGGGCTCCTATACAGATCTTTAATGTTTGAAGCCTTGTTCTGACTGAGGCTGATTCTTCATCTAATCACTGATTCTGTATCGCTCCTATAGGAATCATTGTTTCCAGCTCGAGTGGTGTACGACTTGCTCTTCTTCTTCATTGTTATCATTATTGTTCTGAACCTGATCTTTGGAGTCATCATTGATACATTTGCAGATCTGAGAAGCGAGAAACAAAAGAAAGAAGAGGTTCTCAAAACAACGTGCTTCATCTGCGGTGAGAAAAGAATCCTTAAATTTCCCACTTTAACTGATCACATTATTACATATTCTTACAAATCTTTTTGTTAAACGTAACCACTCCCTTTAACCCTTTGCAAGAGTTATCCAGCAATGTGTTGGATACCTCTCTGACACTCAAAAGGTCAAATAAGCAGTACATTTTTTTAATAAAAAATATGCTACTGGACTTTTCATGTTGCATAAAGAAAGCAAGGGTATTCCCATTGCTGGGAGATTTTATTTAGTCAGCTCAAACTTGTTTCTTTTTTAAAGCAGAACTTTAAGCTATTACTAAATCACCATGCATTCATTAAGCGCATGGCGACTTGCTTGGAAATCTATCTCTTACCTTTAAAAAATTGCAGATTCTAAAGAAATCTTTGCCGTTTGGAGACCGGAACGCAGGCTACAGTGCAGACATCTTGTCTGCGCACCTGCACCGTCAGTCCCAGTCTCCATTGAGTAGCACTGCAGTGACCATAAGGTAACCGGAAGGGACTGACGGCACAGGCGCTCAGACCGCACTAACCTGCCCGTCACTCTCCAAACGGCAAAGATTTCTTTAGAATCTTCAGTTTTTTAAAGGTAAGAGATATATTTCCAAGCTAGTCACCATGCGCTTAATGAATGCATGGCGACTTAGTAATTTGCTGAAAGTTCTGCTTTAAGAAAATAACATTAACTATTATCCACTTCTTTATAAGGCTTTCTATGGGAAAGTAATAGGAAAACATCAGATTGCGGCTGCAATAGGAACTTGCAGTTTAACACTTTGAGTGCCAGAGGGGGTAGGCAGTACATTGCTTTGCAATGCGTTGCGTACCCTTCTGGCACTCAAATGGTTAATTAAAAAGAAGACAAGTGACCCATCTGTTTTCAATTGTAGCAAAGTCTTGGTGGTCCAGCATCCCGAGTCCTAGCTAGTAAATCAAATCAGTATATCTAGAGATATTAGCATTTAAAGTACAAAAAGTAATTGGTGCAGTAGAGAGCATTTTACTAGAGTTATGGCTAGTTATTTTATGATAGGCTACCATCTGCTGACGTTTGTTGGAATTGCCCTCTGATGTGTTTAACCCCTTAAGGACCCTTGACGGTCCCGGTACGTCATGGCTGGATTTGCTTTAAGGACCAATGACGTACCAGGACCGCCATGGAATTTCCGGGCTCCCCGCGCAGCTGCACACCGTTCAGGGAGTCCGGAATCGGATTCAATTAAAAAAAAAATGCTCCATGTTGTGCATCCCTCTTATGGCTGCATGTTCAAAGGGATAACGACAAAAAATTGTCGAATGAAAGACAAAATAAGTCCTTGTATGGATGAACGACATATTTTCTATAGAGTATACAACAAAAAACTAGTAATGTCCGTTGTGTACGACACAACTCCAGAATTGACGGTCAGAGGGGCAGGGCAAAGGCGTGGCTAAACCCTTCTCCAGTGTTGTATAGAGGAAAAGAAAATTTGGTGTAACTAACGACAAAAAAATGTCTTTCAAAAGACCAAAGTTGTACGTTAAGAAAAAAGTGGAGGTAATGTGTTCTGAATGTGAGAATTTTTGTCTTTAGTTAAGACATTTTTGTCATTATTTAAGACATTTTTTGTCGTTCCATACGACAATTTCAGTCAGGACAAACTACATATTTCCAATCACAACTAACACCCTCTGAAAATATTAATGATCCCAATGACACTGTACTTTGAAAAGTCGTTACAAACGACAAAAGCTATTTCGCTACGTCTTTAAACATATGGCCCTTAGTGAGTAGACATTAGTAGACAATTTATGCTGTTACGTTAGTGTACATTTACTATTGGTGACAAGCTGTAATGTCACTAGTTAAGCATTTTGTTGAACTGTGTATGTCCTTTTTGATAGTATTGGTGCTTAATGGTGAAATCTGACTCCATTTTATAGATGCCTTTCTTTACTACTAGTTGAGCATTACTTTAAGGGAATTATTTTGGTGCTGGATAAAAAGGTGTAGTGTTGCAGTAGCTGCAGCTGGGGTAGTTTTTATTGGTTTTGGTGCAATTCCACTACTGAAAGGATAGCTGAAATGTTGCCAGTCTTTCTGGTTTTGTACATGCAAATGTTGATGCCATTTGTGATGTCATGCCTGATGTCATCAGTAACACATGGGCTTGGTGTTAAGAACAGAACCTTTTTTCCCAGTTTTTCTGCATTTGAGTGACTTAACTGTGGCTTGAATGCATATTGTTTAACATGCAATAACGTACAGAACCTCATGGAAACAAATGATAGCGAGAGCCTTCTTGTGAGAGTTTACAATCCATATACAGTTTTGAACATGCTTTCACATAGTTATCGAGTACTCAAGTCTTCCTTTGATCTGTGCGGTGACCACATTCTTTATTTACAGGAGCTTATTTGTGGTTTGCCAATATGTGAGTTTGTTTTAATTAGCTATAAGTGAGATTAAGGAGGAAATTTAATTTACAAAGCAGTAAAGACATTCATCCTGCCCTTTATTATGAATAAATATTTATTACAACCTTTTTCTCCTTTATAAAAAAAAAATTACTTAACCCTTGAAGGACCGGGGGGGGGGGTGCAACGAATTACTTTGCAATGTGTTGTTTAGTCCTCTGGTCCTTAAATGGTTAACATTGAGAACAGCTGAGCATTTGGAATAAAATCCTCCCCTAGTATGCCTCTATCTGCACACACACACACAGCTTAAAATGACCTGCGTGCCTTGTTTAGTACATGTTGAGGTTTGAGAAAAACAGTTTTAGATATCTGCCAGTGTAAATTGCTCTGTAAAGAGGTTTCAAAATGACTAGAATGTTTCTGTGCTCAAAACAAATACTTGAAGGTGATTGTTTTGTATAGGGTAAAAATAGCTACAAATCACTTCCAGAAAGGCTACCATCAGGAGGTCGTACAGGACATTGCAGATTTTGAATAGCCAGTCAAGTTAGAGTACTGTTTAGAACATCACAAAGGGTTTGGGAGGGTGAAGGGTTGGATTAATGGAAGAAAAGAGGAGGTTGCATAATATTGAGAGAGATCCAAAGAGTAGGGGAAAGATGGTTAGGGGGAGGGTGGGGTAGGAAAAGAGGAGAGAGGGAAAGAGTATTTGGTTTAGAAGAATTTAGGATAGACTGGTGAATGGGAGAATAAAGGAGTGTGGGAAAGGTCTGTCAAAATGTTATCAATACAGATACATTGCAATTCATTTCCTGCTGAAGAAACAAAAGGTATACTCATGGCTGAGAGATTTTTCATTCAAAAGTTATTGCATCTCAATCTTGTTTTCTTATGCTTTTTTTTAGAGTAAACTGCAGTTCTCTATTGCGGTCACTGGTGACACTGTTCCTATTAGTTACCGTGGGGAGTTGTAATCTATGACGCAAGCTCTCAAAAACAGTGCATTATAAAAATTAAATTAGTTTTTTCCATACCAGGTGATGCTGTTTTAAAAAATTAAATATTTAAGCTTGAGTTGAAATAACTTTTGAATTGAAATTATCCTTGCAGTAAAAGTACCCGATGTCCCTGCCGATTCAATAGAAGCGGCACATGGGAGCAAGAGGGCTACAATGCTTCTATCCAACCTGAAGTACCGAGTAGGAGTGAATGAGATAGAAAAACTCTCACATGTCAATGAGGTGGTCCTGATTAGCCAGTAGAGTAGATGGGATTCAGTGTACTTTTGTAGCAAAAAAAACCTCACAAGAGTGATAAGGTGATAACCACTTTTTTTAACCTTTGAATGCTAGAGAGGCGGCAATGTGTTGGAGACCTCTTTAGCATTAAAGGAGATAAAAGGTCCATTTACCTCAATGGAAATGTTTAAAGGGATAGTAATACTTCGTTTTAACTTTATTTTATTTTGTAGGCATTAAAAAAACATGACAAATGATATAAGTCTTATCTCTCAAACCTTTATAGTTTAAGAGATATTCACAAGCAAAGTTTCCCCTCCCGCCCCTTTTACCTAGTGTAAGCCATCTCTTCTCAGATGTGAATCTGGTTGTAAGACTAGACAGATAACAGAAGGGGACAATCTTTTTTATATGAAAACAATGAAAGCCCTGCCCCCCTTGACAAGCTTTTCAGGTTTTTCCCTTATCTTAATTGAAGATTGTCCCTCTCTGCAATCTACCTGGGCACCTCCCTTCTGATCTGGCTGAGCAGTGTTACATCAGTAAAAGGGGCGGGAGCGGGGCACTTTGTTATTGAATTACTCCTGAACTACAACTCTGACAGAACTGAAATAACACTCTCCAAAGTCCAAATACTATGATGATTAATTAGAGCTGCTTTTATTATGAAATATAACCCGACTTCTTCTTAGTACTTCAGCCTCACAGAGTTTTATCTTGATGCATCACTTATCAAACACAGTGATCCCAATAAAGCAAAAGCATTGCAAGAATGTATTCGTTTGCCTCGCAATGCACAGTCAAATGCCTTGGCAGAGAATAGGTTTAAACAATGTATATAAGCAATTGTAATTGTGGGACAGTTCCATCTAAGCAGAAGCCCACTGTTTTTTAGGATATTAGCGTTTTAGTGTATCATATCAGAGGCCACTGTTAATATTTTCAGCTTTTTCCGATATCTGGGTAAAGAGATTAACTCACTGACTTCTGAAGGGCAGACAGCTACTTCACATTTTTGCAACAGTCCTGCGATTGACAGTAATTATCTGCCATTCTGTGCCTTGGCATTTTATATACTAGTGACTTTTGTAACATGCTTGCTCCTAATTGCAAAGAAATACTGTAGCACATTGCTGCTGCTAAGTCCATCATTTTGCAAAACAAAGTGGAGCAGTCCTGGACCAAACACAGCTGCAATGGGGGGGGAGGCAAAATTCTTATTGATTTACATGTCATTTTAATACCTTGAACTCTAGTGAGGCTGCCGGTGCATTGTTTTGTATGAGGAATAGATCTTGCCAAACAAAAATGTTGGGCTTCTAAGTAAGTAGCAATGTCCCTTTTCAGTTACACACTGCAGCAGGGTTCAAATGAAAAAACAGTAAACAGATATACAGACTGCTGTATGAAGGACACATTTATTAGCAAGTCCTTCTATTTAACCCCTTAGTGCAGACGCGGCCGTCACTTAACGCCCGTCTAACATTTTTTTTTTTTCTCTAAAAGAATCGGGAGTCCCCGAACGGCGTGCAGCCGCGCGGGGAGCCGGATTTCCGGGACGTACATGTACGTCCTCTGTCACTAAGTGACAGCCACACAGGACGTACATGTACGTCCTGTGTCGCGAAAGGGTTAAAGATGTCAAGGGTATTGTTCCCCTTTAAATCTTGAGTAGGTGGCTCTTTATTAAAATCAGATATTGCATCACCCATGCAGTAACGAGCTAGGTGGCGAGGTTTATGATAATACAATATATTCCACTCTTTTATTTGCAATGAAACTCATGTATGTTACAGTCTTGTATACTGTATTTGAAATTGTATTGTACTATTCTGTATCATTTCACCTTTCCCAACCTTCAATAAAAATCTATTTAAAAAAACAAACAAACAAACAAAAAAAACAGATATTGGTTTGTTAGAAATGCAGTAGGTATTTGCATTCCTTCAATTCTGATACCACTGAATTATTCTATATTCATGATATGATGTTGATTTGTTCCCACAGGACTGGAGAGAGATAAATTTGACAATAAGACGGTTTCATTTGAAGAGCATATTAAGGAAGAGCACAATATCTGGAATTATCTCTACTTCATTGTGCTGGTCAGAGTGAAGAACAAAACAGATTATACTGGTCCAGAGAGCTATGTGGCACAGATGATAAAGGTATGGATCATGCCTGTATAAGCTTATATCATTCATGTAACACTCACCTCCTAAAGTGAATTACTGAGGTTCTTGGAGAATATAAGGGGGACCGTAAGACATGATGCTGATGTAGAAAGTGAATTAAATTGGTATTTTAACCCCTTGATTGCTAGAGAGATCTCCAATGCATTGCTTCTAATGGAATCCAAGTCTTAGCTGGAAAAACTAACTGTCCATGTTGATGCGGGTCTAATATTTGTATTATTTTTTTGCTGCACTCCAGTTTTTCAGGCTTGACAGTAAAATTCCAACTAAGTGGTAATCCTGTTTTGAAATCTAATGATATGTGTTTTCCCATAAAGCTTAAAAAAAAAAAACTCCCATGCATCAATGTATTTAAACAATGATGGGACACACTGGGGTAACATAGTAATATTGAAGATAAGACTGAAAACAGATGTGTCCACATGCCATATCACCCCTTCTGATCCAGAGGAAGGCAAAACAATTGAAGCCATTTCCAGTTAAGATCCAAGAGGATAAAAAAATTATATCTGCTGTGAAACCAACGGTTACAATTCTGCGTATTGTTCTGAACTGGAAAGCTATCCATTCTTTTTGAAAACAACTACAAACTACAGTATCTGCAAGCACAGCATCCTGAGGCAAATAATTGCATAATTTTACTGCCTTTACAGTAAAAAAGCCCTGCCTTTGTTTTAGTAAAAACACCTTTTCTCTAGTTATAATGGGTGACTTTTTTTTTTTGCTCAGATCTTTGAGTAAATAGCCCCTTGGAGAGTTAGTTGTATCAACCTTGAATATATTTGTAAATTATAATTAACCTTTAGACTTCTGTAATGTAAACATAGCTTATTCTCTAGTCTCTCTTTATAACCCAGATCCTCCAGTCCCGCTACCAGTTTTGATGGTGATGGTCCTGGCATGTCTATGTGACATGCCAGGACCATCACCAGTCCTTCAGGATAAAAAAAAACTGTGACAGCCCTGGCACTTCACCGGTCACTAAGGAGTTAAGTAACCAATCAGGTTCAGGTGCTTTATTCACCATAAGATTTTCCAGTCCTTTTTGTACCTTTCCTTTAGTAAGCCAGGTACATGATGGAGATACATCTGTGATTATTTCTGTTTGCCAACAGCCTGTTATTGTTGCTTTTTTTGTATATACAGAAAAAAAGGATTTTCAGAGCCGATTCCACTCTGCCAACTTAACGTCAGTGTACTAACATACATGCACCAAATTTCCTGCCTTTAACCCAATGTGTTGTGAATCCTCTGGCACTCAGAGGGTTAACACCTCTTGTGTTCTGCTTTCTGCTTAGATCAGTGATTCTCAATCTTTTTTACTCAAGGCACTCAGGCACTTCTAACATGTAATTTTTAATATTTTTTTAGGCATCCTTAACATTTTATATGTAATTTGTGAAGGGAGTTATGATGGGTGCAAATAAGTAATATATAGTTATTCTTAGATCTCACAATCAGAATGACAAAAACAAACATATTGTGCATAGAAATGTTCATAAATATACAGCTGAGACTATACATTCACATTTTTAACAAAGTCTTTATAGAAAACAAGCGGCACCCTAAGTGCGTGTCTGTGACCCACCAAAGTGCTACCACAGCCTGGCTTAGGTCAATGAATTAAGTAAGACATAGGGGAAATGCCTATATGTATGCCATTTTCCTGTGCGTGCCATGTTGCTGCTGCTTGCTTGCATTAAAGGAATAGTTCATCATTAACCACTTCATTGTTTACATCATGTGTATCGGACGAGTGACTTTGGAAATCATTGTGAATATGTGATGAATATCTAGGATACATTCGATATAGATTATATTCATTTATTTCCTCCATCAAAATTTCTGGGTGACACAAATATGAGATAATGGACTTTTTCTAATTCTATTATGCTTGGTATATTTGTTGATTAGTCGTGTGCCTCTATATAATCTCTCTTCTTTGTTTCTTTTATTTGGGAGTTTCATTAAAGGGATGGACCCAAAAAACAAAACAGACAAGGGGCGCAAATAGTGCTAGAATCCAACATGCTATGTACAGATAAAGACAAAAAGAATTTCACTAACATTTAAATATGGCTGTACAAGCACATATGTGTATGCAGAGCTGATATAGCATGCAGTAGTATCTTACCGTCCTTGCTCGGTACACAGTTGGTCTTGACTTTCCAAAAGATCTCCCTTTGATTTCCAATAGATACCACTGTCAATATTTGCTTGAGGAAATGTGTGAAAAAATGTAAGAAAAAATGTAGCCGCTCCATCAATCAATAGCAAAGTATCAATTTATTCGGCAACAACTTCATACAATTATAAAATTGCCACAAATTAAAATAACCCACTTAAAAACGTGTTTCACAACGATAAAATACTGCTTCTTCAGTAACTGTCACGGCTGTCCAAGGAGGCTCAGAGTCAGTATGGTATAGTAGATCAAGTTTATGGAAATAAACAAACAAAGAAATAGGCAATAAGCAAGCAGAGAGTAATAATAGCAAACCCAATACAGAAATAAGAGGCTGGGTCCAAGACCTCCCTGCTGGGGACTAGGCCGAGGCCACTGGTAGTCTGCAGTACAAGGACATGTAAAGAATAGCACCAGGAACAGCAATCTTGATCCGACGAACAGGAAATAAGGATGCACAGGAACAGAAGAATGGTTCCAAGTCAGTGGCAGTATAAGTGGGTCACAGGTAAGCAACTGCAGATAGCGAGAACCCTTAGGCTCCTAATGTGCAACAAGGTACCCCTCACACTCCACCTGCCGCTAGGTGGGAACCCCTAGACTAGGCACAATAGACTCCAGAACCCTCAGACTGACGCTGCAGTCAGACCCAAGACCCTCAGCTTGGACACAAAGGTGGATACAGAACCCTCTGACGCCAGGTCAGATAACAGATGCCCAGGTACACCCACTGTGGTTATCACGCAACGTAGGCATCCACACCTAGCCAGGGTGTAGTACCACAAGTAAGTTACTCAGCATCGAGTCAACACAGAGCGGTTTCGCAGCCAAACTGGGTCATACACAGAACGGGTTCGCAGCCAAAAACGGGTCATACACAGAATGATACCTCAGCCCAACAGGAATACAGTAAGTAGCAACTGCCACCGTATTGCACCAACGCAAGGGCAGATTGGGAATGTTGAAGCTGCCCTTTAACCCCTGAGAATAGGAAGTAGCAAGGTGGCGCTTAAGCAGCAACAGATATAAAACTAACAAAAGCGGCATTTAGAGTTTTGTGCAGTAAACCCGCAAGCAGAGGTCCAGCGCTACTACAGCCCATCTCGTGGACACGGTCGCCATAGAACCGGCAGTAGTTTCCAGCCAGGCTTCCTGCAGGACGTCCACAATGGCCCCGCGCCATTTGCATGCAGGGTCAGGGTGCCGTATCGCCAGGAACGTCCTGTGGGTAACTAGGTACTGTGACAGTAATGTAGGCTCTATATAGAACCGGAACGCTGGTATGAGCGGCTATTTAAATTTACCACCGTCCAGCTCATTGGTCAAGCAGTCAAACGCAATCACGCTAAGACACTCCCAACAGGTCACTAGGATTAACAATTAACCCGTGTAGTGCCGCGTGACAGCGGCTGATCGCTTCAGTGCTATATCCATTACTGTAATTTATCAACAATAGGTCTCACGCACCTACGAGTCTGTACTGTGATAAATATACATATATATGATACATTTAAAACATTTGCAGTCTCAAAGAATAATATTAAAATAGTTTACAACAATAAAACACATCAATTATCGCCAGGTCCCTAACTTCATAAACCATAATGCCCCCCTAATTGACTTCAAAATATTTCAAGCATTATTTATGAATCCCTCACTTCCATAGAGTGAACTGGTTGCTATTTGAGATGAGTGTAGCGAACCCACAACTCGCGAACCTCCCGTCCTGGTTCTCATAGGCATCCCTCATCTCCTCCAATCATCAGAGCCGCATGTTAACCAAAACCCATATGGATTGATCACTATATAATGCAACTCAATCACCCAGGGCACACTATCACCCACTTCAGTATATTCAGAGGGAACTGGAAACTCCCAGGCCATCAACTGAGAGCCACTTGACTGGTGGTCACTATTTTAACTCCTCAAAGTCCCATATTCAATCCCCCAGAAAAAAGTACCTCCATCTATCTATATCCTCATAAATCAACCTCCAAAAAGTATCCTTGTATAGGAACCTACATAGTGGGACTAATCCTTATCATTAATAAAAAGTGAACTACTGATATAACTTATTATATGAAAATAAAAAAATAATAATAATTTTTATCATAAAATAAAATAAAAATATTTTAAATATTAAAATAAAAATGAAAATAAAAAATAAAAATTTACATAAATATAAAATTGAAAAATTTGGTAATGAAAATGAAATAATAATGCTAAAATACTGAAAATAATTTTCTGTTGGACTCTGACCTGATTCTTTTAATAATCTAGTTCAGGGCTCAAAATTTCCACTCACCACTAGCCAATGGCGAGTGAAAATTTAGCCCTGGCGAGTAGAAATTCAGCCCTGGTGGGTATGTTTTGGCTTGCAGTGGCAAGTAACTTTTCAGGTCTGGCTAGTAGCAAAGGACTTAAAATTATAAGCCCTGATCTAGTTCATCTCTCTCCAACTTTATACGTTTTCGATCAACAATTTCTAGTGCGTTCACTTAGTCTCTAAAAATCTCTATCATTTTTATATTTCTCAAGTTCTTTATTTGAGGTTTCAATGTTATTTTCAACCTCCAAAACTTTAGTTTCTCTATAATCAATGAGTAATTGAATGAGACTAAATGAGCAAGCATCTAGAATTTTATACCATCATCAGGGAATGTAGGTAACATTCCAACACTCAAGCCTCTTGGCAACATTTCTTTGGATAGGTACTTTTTCAACAACAAAATATCCCATCATTGTTTACATTCTTCCTTTAAATTGTTTTCAATCTCAAAAAAAGATTTACTTAAATCAATATCATTAAAGGGATAGTACTTAAAATGTAAAAAATATATATATTCTAGTGTTTATCCCCCTGAGTAAAACAAAGGTACTCTCACTGCTGAAAGGCGTTTTATTCAAAAGTTATTGCAGCTCAAACTTGAATTTTTAGGTGCGGTATCATAGTGGCCTGAAATTGTACAGTGGCGCTGTTGCTGCACCATCCTATGGACAGCTCTGATCAGTTGACCATAAACCTCCATAGGATGGTGTAGCAACAGCATCACTGTGCAATTTCAGGCCACTGTGATACTGCACCTAAAAAATTCAAGTGTGAGCTGTAATAACTTTTGAATAAAACACCTTTCAACAGTGGGAGTACCCTTTTTTACTCAGGGGGATAAACACTACAATATATATATTTTTACATATTACGTATTACTATCCCTTTAAAGTCCAGTGCTGGTAGTGTATGTCCAGCAGGATGCACTACAACTCTGATAAGCAGTAGGGCATACCCTTAAGTCCAGCCACTGATATTAGAGGCTAAATGCCAGTTGGTCGGCACTGATAAATTTGTACATTTGTGGCACTGCACCATTATTTGCATGTAGGAAAATTTAAGGTGTATTGTGTATTTGTAGTACAATTAAACTTTTTATGTCTTTATGATGCCCTATTTGTGGCTAAAGATTTGTTCTTCCAAGAAGACACTGGTTTCCTTGCCCTTTCAGGGTAAATCTCTCGTTGGTCCTGAGTTAAAGCAAATCATCAGCGAAGCTACTGGGGCAGGAGTACCTTGTTACCTCAGATGTCCAAACGTCCTATCATGGCACGGAAACTGCATCTTTTTCGTCCCCGGCAAATGGTGGTGCAAAGGTCACACGCCTCACAGGCCTTTATCCAGCACCTCCTGCCAAGCCCAAGCAGCAGTCACAGTCCAAGAGAACTGCTGCAAAGCCTAAGTATGGAAAGCCAGCTTCTACAGGACTCGCGGAATTCTAGTCCACTGGCCCCTGTTGGTGGACATCTTCACCAATTCCAAAGTGCATGGGCAGATTCATTTGTGTACCAGTGAGTTTTATGGGTAATTTCTGACGGGTACAGAATAGGGTTCAAGTCCCTTCCCCCTTTCAGATTTTTCCAGTCCAGGGTCCCCAAGGGCCAGGAAAAAGTGAGAACGTTTAGGGAAGCCGTTCAGTCTCTTCTGGACAAGCAAGTTCTAGTTCCAGTACCTACTCAAGAGAGAGGTTCAGTATTCTAGTCAAACCAGTTTGTGGTTTCAAAGAAGGACGGTAGCTGCTGTCCCATTCTGGACCTCAAACAACTAATTTCATATGTGGAGACTGTTTGCTTCAAGATGGAATCTTTGCGATCTGTCATCAGAGCTGTGTGCCCAAGGGAATACCTAGCATCTCTGGACCTTCAGGATGTCTGCTTGCACATTCCAATCCACCTGGACAGTTAATGCTATCTGTGTTTTGCCTTTGGCTCAGAGCACTACCAGTTCCCGACTCTGCCTTTTATGCTGGCCTCTACTGCTCAGGTGTTTACTGTAGTCCTGGGGGCGTTGACAGCCTTCATTCACACCCAGGGTATTCAGATGACTCCTTATCTGGACAACCTTCTACTGAAGGCTCCGTCACAGAAACTCCTGGCCCAGCAAGTCCAGGACTGTGCTCAGATTCTGGTCCACCATGGGTGGAACCTGAACATGTCAAAGTCCTCCACAGTTCCTTCCTAGGAGCTGATATTTCTGAGGATAAGGTTCAATACCCATCTAGTGAAAGTTTTCTTTCAAGCTCTGGAATGGCCCTCAGTTCCAGTCCGGGAGTACCTGAGATTTGTGATCTGCCTAGTGTCTACCCTAGAAGAGGTGCCCTACTCTCTGGTGCACAACAGGGAACTCCAGAGACTAATCACGAGGGCATGGCATGGGAATCCTGATCTCCCGGATTGGCAGCTATCCCTTTTTCCAGAAGCCAGATGGGATCTGCAGTGGTGGTTGCAACAGCTCATCCTGAAACACGGAAAGCTGTTCGTGATTTCAGAGTGGACCATGGTCACGACGCATGTCAGTCTGAGAGGTTGGGTCACGGTTCCAGGTCACCTGGGGATCCAGAGCAGATGGGCTGCAGAGGATTCTGTTCAGTCCATCAATATTCTGGAGCTCAGGGTGATCTGGCTCACTCTGGTGTACTGAACCTCTCATTTGAAGGGTCTCCCAGTATGGGTCCAGTGTGACAATGGCCATGGCTTACATCAACAAGCAAGGGGGCACTCAAAGCGCCTCTTCTTGGCTCGAGGTAAAGTACATCCTGGGTTGGTGTAAAAATGTAAGCTTGCTGACGCCTATCTCTGGGTGGGAGGAGCCACCCAGAGATTAGCAGGAAGCTATATGATCTGAGATAGGCAAGTAAGGAACCCAGAATGCAGGGTAACAATAGATAGGCCAAGGATAGATCTCTTGAGATGATGCAGGTTCATAGAAATAGGCCAGAAGTCAGGGCGGGCTGAGAATATGCAAGTCCAGTGTAACAAGCCAGAGGTCAGGGTAGGCTGAGATAATGCAAGTCCAGTGTAACAAGCCAGAGGTCAGGGCAAGCTGAGATAATGCAAGTCCAGTGTAACAAGCCAGAGGTCAGGGCAGGCTGAGATAATGCAAGTCCAGTGTAACAAGCCAGAGGTCAGGGCAGGCTGAGATAATACAAGTCCAGTGTAACAAGCCAGAGGTAAGGGCAGGCTGAGATAATGCAAGTCCAGTGTAACAAGCCAGAGGTCAGTACCAGAGAACCAATCCAAGGTCAAGGAAGAAGGCCTGCAGGGTGTAAGTTTGGCTGAAGATGCAGGCTGGACTGGAGGACCCTGGGGTGCAGGCTGGACTGGAGGACCCAGGGATGCAGACTGGACTGATGGCTGGCCTGGGAGACACAAGCCAGGCTTGAGGATGCAGAGCCTAAATGCAGGCTGGAAGCGAGGGACGCTGGGAGGCGAACTGCGGTAAGCAAACCGCCCGGGACTCAAGCGACAACTGAGCGCTGAGTCCCGGTTGCCGCCAGCTTAAATGGATGCCGGGCGCCCAGTGAATGACGTCGGTGCGACGACCGACGTCAGTTCACGCCACTGCAAATACGCCCATCCATCCTGAAGCCAGTAGAGCTACTGGCAAGGACAGCGGGGTATGTGACAGTTGGGCAGAGGCCAACATTAAGGCCATCTCCTCCATTCACATTCCAGTGGTAGAGAATGTCCTGGCAGACTTTCTAAGTCACCAATACAAGGATCCTGGAGAGTGGGAACTCCACTCTGAAATGTTCGCACTGATTGTGCAGAAGTGGGGTCTACCTCAGATAGACCTGATGGCCACAAGGAAAAACAGGAAGGTTCCTGTGATTTGCTCCTGTTGGGGGGATCGTTTGGCCGTTGCCACAGATACAATTGTGATTCCGTGGCGCTTTCACCTCGCTTACATCGTCCCTCCAATTCCTCTCATTCCCAGAGTAATCAGAAGATACGGATGGACGGTCAAACAGTAATTCCGGTTGCTCCTTATTGGACCAAGAGGGCATGGTTTATAGAGCTGATTTGTCTTTCCATTCAGGGTCCGTTTCCACTACCACCCAGACCGGACATCCTCCTTCATGGTTACCCCCAGAAAGAGGGCTTGGAGAAGCTGGCTTTGATGGTGTTCTTTGACTGTGGTCTCTGTCCGCAAAGTTGCTGAGCTGCAGGCTTTGTTTTGCAAACCTCCTTTCCTGGTTTTTCACCATCTTACATATTCTGCCAGGTCGGTTGGGGCCTCTTGTGCCTACAAGACTCACTCCTCAGCTGAACAGCTGTACAAGGTTGCGACTTGGTCCTCCGTGCACACCTTTGCCAAGCACTAATCATGTGGATGTCTGGCTTTGGCTGAAGCCAGCTTTGGCAGGAAGGTCCTTCAGGCAGTGCTGCATGTCTAAGGACCTAATCTTTCCTGTGCCTTACTGTTGTTCAACTGTTTGAGCCTGGTTGGCTCTTGTTCTTGTGTTCTGTTCTTACTTTTTTCAGTGTTCGTAGACACTTAGTTACATTTGGGCTGTTCCTAGTTCTGGATAGTCCTAGGGAACTCCAGTATCACAGGGAACATAATAGTTCCTTTCTATTACCTACCACCTCTGGGAGCCTACTGTTGATATATACCATGGTACCTGCATTCCATATTGGACTAAAGAGAAAATAGGATTTTAGTCTTCCTTGTTAAATCATTTTCTCTTAGTCCATATGGAATACAGGTCTCCCACCCAGAGAAAGGGGACCTTGCTTGGTCTCGCCTGGCTGGAAGTGGGAGTCCATCTTGGGTCTTTTTCTCACAGGAGTTTACCTTTTTCTTCTCTCGCTGTCACTGAGCTTGACTCATATCAAAATTGGAAGGCGGGTACTGGGTCAGCCTGTAGAGGAAGAAGGAATGTTCCACCTTCCAAGGAAGCAAGATCACCTCCCCATGGTACCTGTATTCCTTATGGACTAAAAGAAAAGGATTTAAAGAGATAGTAATACTTAAAAATTACTATCCTGCATCTTGTAGCCAGTTAAATGCGGCCAGTGGCATCTCTCAAACCTTTATTGTTTGAGAGATATCCGCTTTCAAAGTTCCCTCTCCCCTGACGTCAGCGTTCTAGGTGACAGAAGGGGAATCCGGTCCTGGGACAGGCGAAGGCTGTTTAGCAGAGCCGAGATCAAGTTATAGAAGAAGAAATCCTTCACTGAAATGGTCTTCTATGTGTGCTTGCAAACCAAGAGCAAACCAAGCACACGTAGAAGACCATTTCAGTGAAGTATTTCTTCTTCCATAATGCGATCTCAGCTCTGCTGAACAGCCTCCGCTTGCTCAGGACCAGATTCCCCTTCTGTCAGTTATAACGCTGACGTCAGCGGAAATGGCAAAAAGCAAAACTTTGAAAGGTTTGAGAGATGCCGCTGGGCTCATTCAACTCATTTTTTTTACTGGCTACAAGATGCAGGATAGTAATTTTTAAGTATTATTATCCCTTTAACACAGTAAGACTAAAATTATATATATATATATATATATATATATATATATATATATATATATATGTATGTATGTATATAGTTAAGTAATTTCAGAGCACTCATAAATGCAGTTTATCTATTGTTTTTATATTTTTAAGCTTCATAGAATTATATATGAATTTATGCTTTTTAACTGGCCTTTAGTGAAAAAGCTTATGTATATATGGGTTCAGCCCATCCAGCTCTAAAGCTAATCCACTGTGATTACTTATGGTAAGAAAAGAAAGCTTATGTTAATATATAATTTGTAAAGGTACACTGCTTAATAAACAAGTGAAACCTCATTTAACACACACAGCTAGAAAACTAGAATGTGATTCAGTCCTTAAATTTCACATATTTTTTCTATGTGTTTGATAAATGAGTTTTTACCGTTTTATTATTAACTAGTATAAAAGCCCATATACACGGGCTAAAGTGCACCCAGCAGCCCTGGCTGCTGCCCTGGAGCAGAGACAGGGGGTGAGCCATCCAGAGCTCCCCGGCCCAGATCAGCTCGTTCGGCGAGTCTCTACTGCGCATGACTGGAGTCATGCGCAGTAGAGACTCGCCGAACGCGCTGATCCTTAACGGGGAGCTCCAGACGCTCACAGTGAAGCTCACTTGTGTGCGAAACCACACATGCACAGTAGAGACTGCTGCAACAGTAGTCTCTACTGCCCATGTGTGGTTATGCTCACAGGGAGCGACGCATTCTATCACTTTATGTTATAGGACTAGCAAGAAAATCATGGGATTACCCTGTGTCCCCCACAACTTCTTTCTGTGCTTCCAGCATTACACTCTGCATCCCAGCATCTCCCCTGTTGCCAATCCCAATCTTGCACTTTAGACCCAGCACACATGTTGCCGGACCTAAGAGTCACTTAGTTTCTCACCCACCCCTTGTTTCCAGCATACAGCCCTCCTCCTGCACTGTAGTGTTCAGCTGCATATTTTCATAGCTATGCAGGCCCTTGCAGGGGATGCTTTGCCTAAAACAAGTGAGGCTTCAGTAAATGCTTTCCCTGATTCTGTGATAGTTCTCAGGGAGGCAAGGTCCCTGCAGTGATTTTGACACTCCTGTCAAAATCCCCACCCCAGGCATGAGATGGGGTAGTAGAATTTTTAAAACTCCTCCCTACCACTGACCTTTGGTGTGGCTAGTAGAGGTGCAGGAACATTCCAGTATGAAAAATATATCAAAAAAAAAAAAAAGACTGTGATTTGGCCCCTTATTGTTTTCAAGTAATTAGTTTTGTGGTTATACGATATCACTAAATATATTCAACCAGTCCTTCCATTTAAAGTAACACCCTATTTGTGTAGGTGCGCTATGTGTTTCAGTAATAATAAGGATAAAGGTCTAAGATGCACATTAATGTCCAGTAGTTGCATTTACCTGACGTCATTGTACAGCTATCTTTGGGCAGTACCAGACTGATAAGACTATGGAAATGGCTCCTGGAAGTGGCACAAGGGAGCAAAAAATGTGACTGAGCAGCACCAGTGAATGCACCATCCCCAAGTATTATTTGTTCTCAGTGTGCTCCTGTCACACTTTTTTATTATTATTTTTTAATTATCACTTCAAATGAGATCTCTGTGACTTCTTAATTTTCTTCTCCTTACTTTATGAAGGTAAGGAGAGCAGACAAAATCAGAAACAGTTCAAGAAATGTCTAATATGATATTTTTACTCTGCAGTCATACACATAAAACAATAAAACATGAGCAACTTAACAAAATAGCAGAGACTTAATTAAAGGGATAGTAATGTTTCATAATAAAAGCCGCTCTAATTAATCATCATAGTATTTGGACTTTGAAGAGTGTTATTTCAATTCTGTCAGAGTTGTAGTTCCAGAGTAATTCAATGACAAAGTATCCCCCTCCCATCCCTTTTACTGATGTAACACTTTTCATCCAGAGCAGAAGGGAGGTGCCCAGGTAGACTGCAGAGAGGGACAGTCTTCAATTAAGAAAAGAGAAAAACCTGAAAAGCTTGTCAAGGGAGGCAGGGCTTTCATTGTTTTCATTGTAAGAAGATTGTCCCCTGCTGTTATCTGTCTGGTCTTACAACCTGATTCCCCATCTGAGAAGAGATTGCTGACACTAGGAAAAAGGGGCGGGAGGGGAAACTTTGCTTGTGAATATCTCTTAAACCATAAAGGTTTGAGAAATAAGACTTATATCATTCTTCATATTTTTTAATGCCTACAAAATAAAATAAAGTTACAACGAAGTATTACTATCCCTTTAAGTAAATGTTTCAGCATGTCTGTAAATGTGTGAAGATCCAAATAAAAAACATTACTATTCCAAGCTGAAATTAAATACCCCATTCCCCACATGTAGGGGAATGTGTCTCCAAACTTCCTTGCACAGCGCTCAATAGTAATTAATGTTTGGTGATAAGGTCAGGTAACCCCCATTCATTTGCATACCTTTAAAAAAAATATTCTAAACTTTACCCTCTGGAGCTTAAAAATAATTTATGTTTGGGATAAAGTCAAGTAAGAAACAAATGTTGCAGCTGCACACTGATGTATTCAATCAAAAATGCAACAAGGATGAATAGTATGAAATTTATTGAACAATCATTTAAAAATGAAAACATCTATAAATGTATAAAGATGAAGCGGGACATACACTGAAAGAGGTGCTGTGGATCCCCACGTAACGTCTAACACGTTTCATGCAGAATAGCGCATAACCATAGACTTGAAAAGGAAGTGATAACATGGTTCACTTTAAACAAGTGCAAACACAGAGTTGAAAAGAACATTGCTGTATAAAGGATAAGTACATAGATAAATTCATTGGTTAACATTATAAGGACCAGAGGGATGGGCAACTCATTTTGAAGTTAAGATTTAAACAAATTAAGAGCCACTTAAGGGGATAGTAGTGTTTCACAATAAAAGAAGCTCCAATTAATCTCCATAGTATTTGGGCCAAGGAGAGTGTTATTTCAATGCTGTATAAGTTTGTAGTTCAAGAGTAATTGAATGATAAAGTATCCCCCTCCCACCCCTTTTACTGATGTAACACTGCTCACCTCAGAGCACCAAGACTGCCCAGATGGATGTCAGAGAGGGACAATCTTCAGTGAGCATAAGGGAAAAAAACAGAAGAACCTGTGAAGGGGGGCAATGTTTTCATTGTTCTCACAGAAGAAGAAGATTGTCCCTTGCTGTGATCTGTCTGCTCTGTGGATCAGATTCCACATCTGAGGGGAGCTGGTTTACACTAGGTAAAAGGGGTGGGAGGGGGATACTTTATCATTCAATTACTCTTGATCTACAACTCTGACAGTATTGAATTAAAGGAATAGTACTGTCAAATTTAAAAAAAAAATGAATATTGTAGCTTTTGAAAAATGAAACTAAATGACCCCGGTCCCATCTCTCAGACCTTTATGGGTTTTTTAAATTTGATAATACTATTCCTTTAACACTCTCCATGGCCCAAATACTATAAAGATTAATTGGAGCTGCTGTTTTTGTGAAACATTACTATCCCTTTAATATTTTATATTATATTAACAAGTTTAGTCATTGAAGATGGCCAGCATTGGTGGTCATTCTTTTTTATGGCTGCATTTCTATTTTTGGCCATGATAATTTTATTTTCTTAGTTTGTAATAGCTAAACAAACATGGCCAGACGTTACGCTTTGTTGGGTTTCTGTTTGCAAATATATAATATACATAAGCAAAGCAAATATGTGGGTATATAGCTTTGTAATGCAGGTAATATTTGCTTTTTTGTCTGGTAGAGTAAGAACTTGGACTGGTTCCCAAGAATGAGAGCTATGTCACTGGTCAGCAATGAGGGAGAGGGGGAGCAGAATGAGATCCGAAGCTTACAGGACAAACTCAACTCAACCATGCGGCTAGTAGCACATCTAACAACACAGCTCAATGAGCTAAAGGAACAGGTACATGTCATTTTTTGTACTACCTTTTTGCTTTATAAACTTCGTTTTGCTACATATTTTATTCTAATTTTTATTCTGTACATCCACGCTTTTCAGTCTGACAGGTGATTCAGAGGCCAAAAACAGACCACAGTAGCTTTTCTGTGGGTCCAAAGTGGAGCAATTCTGGAAAAGACCAACAGTTCCACTGGAGTCAAATTAAAAATTCCCATTGGTATCAATGGGTCTTCTAACTCACTGAATGCTAGAGAGGCAGATTGAGAAGCATCTCAGTCGTCCTCCCTAGCATTCATTGAGTTAGAAGACCATAATATCAATATGAATGTTAGTTTCGTCCCTTTGGTGCAGTGCCCCAGAAGTACTCCAGTTTTCTTTTATACATAAGGACCACTGAATCCAAAACGTGGAAGTCTCAGAATTCAGTTTCAGAAGCCACAAGCTCTGCCCAAAAATCTTGAAAGTTGCTGCCCATGAAATACCATCAAAGCAGCCCCCTTGACTACCACAGAGGCCATTTTATAACCCATAAAACAGGTTATCAGAGGCACTTGGAGTTTATCAAGACTGCTCCCACAGAAGCCGTAACAAGCTAATAAGGTGCATTTCTGAAGTAAACCATATGCACTTCAGGGGGCAAATACAAATACCCAAAAGCCCAATTTAAATACATGGACATTGTCACATCCCTAAATGGTGGATTTGGTTTGCCCCAGAACTGCACCTAACTACCATCACCTGCAGGCTGTGTTCCTCTAAAATGCTTCCATTTTGAAATAATGAAAACTAAAGACACACCTTATAACTGATATTAATATAACTTCCTTCATACAAGAACTTATGTGTGGGCAGTGCTGTCTCCAAGTACCAGATTCTATGGGCTGGATTTAATTGCAGTGGATGTCATTTTCAAAGTATTTTATCTTAAAAATGCATATTGTAGTACATGGGGACAGTTGGAGATAACGCCATTAATAACTGTATCACCTTTATTAATAGAATTCTAAACTAGAAGAAAAGCAAACGAGAATTAATGTGAAAACAGCTGTTTTCTACTCATACATTTTAGGATTCAATTGTAGGTGATATATGTATTACTGTAAACTTTGGAAAGTTTCCTAATAAAGAAATTATTGATTAAAAATTGTAAATACGTTTATCAAAAACATAGATTGTAGGAGATTTTCCAAAGACACATCAATGGATCAATGGTTAACGAAACCACACATGAATAATCTTATGGCATAAATGTAGAAAATACCTTTAATATTAGCCCCAGTTTAATGTTGAGGTTTAACTCTTGAGAATGACAGTGCCATCTAATTAGGCCTCCTTAGCTCCTTAAGGAGTTGAGATCCCCATCTGTTTACCCACCAAGGAGTTATTGGAGGACTAATGGTGGTGGTGGGGGGGGCGCAGGTACCATACAAAATGATCAGGTCCATATGATGTCAGCCAGAAATGTTTATCCTTGTATGATGCACAGTGATTAAATGTTGTTATACGCAATCCAAAGATCCAGCATGTGAACAGTTGCACAGTGTCCCCATGGACTGAATTTTACACTCTTCATGATGATGTCGAAGGTATCCAAGAAAGGGTTAAACAAGAGAACCAATTAGGTTGGATATCTTCACAAAAATAGATAAATAATAATATAATTTTGAGAACGTTACACAATACTGGATATTGCCATGCTACTTCACAGTAAAGAATTGATTAAATAATCAATTACTCATTTTTGTGCAAAAATATACATAATTTATTTAAGTAAATACTATATATATATATATATATATATATATATATATATATATATATATATATATAAAAAGTGTAAGCAACAATGATAAATGAGTGAATACCAATTTCAATAGATACACGGTAACTCAAACCACAATTATCACCATTAGGATTACCAGCAATTAAAGGGTTAACCACACATAAGTATGTTCAGAGGTATTAAATTACAATAATTGAACCCAGCAGCAAATATTGCTTACCTTCTGAATAAAACATGTAAATTGCCATTAATATAGTCATTAATAGATAATACCAAGAATATACTTAGAATCAATCCAATTATATATGTCTAGACAGTATACCAAACTTCATGCAACATATATCATAAACAAGACATTAGCAATCCTATGTAAAACCTGTAGGGTACTCCAAGGGTTAATCCACTTGGTAATATAGGATGCCACACCCAAGATGGCGACTTCTTTTGTCTAGTGTGAGGTTTAAATAAACTTCTCACTGTACAAAAGTTTAGATCTAAAAACATACATAAAGAACTCCAAAGAAAGACCTCAATATAAATAGACAATAGCAGTTGAAGGGTTAATAAACGAATTCAAAGAATTCCCCCAGATCAAATATTAGCTATAATAACCTTTCTAGAAAAACAATATATTCTAGAAATATCAACAATTATATTAACTAATTTATAAACAAGGATATATAACTCTCACTGCTATCAACTATTTACATTTATCTTTATTTATAACAATTTACCAATTAATTAATGAATTATGCTTAATTCAGAATTACTACAGCCAATATAGCTTATTATAATTGGTCACAATTGGGTGGCCAGTCCGTTTGAGACAAATTATAAGAAAAATTATGTTTCTTCAAATATAGAAGAAATATATATCTGATTCTGAATTGTTCAGAATTAAAATAAGGAAAGATATAGTTACCAGTCAAATAAGTGTTTCTTTGTATCTCTTTAACAGCCAGCCAGGTACACTTCAGGAAAACAGAACAGGAATTTAAGAGCCAGGAAACCAAGAGGAAAAAGCCTCTTTCTCTCTCAAAACATACATTTTTATAATGTAAAATTACCCTTATCAGAATCTCCTCTGATTGGATAAAGATCCATTTCTCTGTCGTCCAGTACAGGTTACTGGTAACTCTGGAAGGGGATACGCCCCTTTAATAGAGAGGAACAATTCTAGAAGTGTATGCAGGGGGTGGAACCTACCTTCCCTCCTTGGCTGCAGCTAGCCAACCAGCTCCAGAAAGGTTTGTTCCTCGGTGAAGACAATACCAGGCTGAGAACAGTTCTGCTATAGTTTTAGAATCTTTTTTTATTTTTCTGTTAGATATGGAATACCACCATTAGGCGGATTACCATGACTGACAATGCCCTTAGATGTGGCTAGCTCAGTATTCAGGTGCTTTTTGTGGACCTTAAGTCCTGAGGGGGAAAACCTTGATTCCAAGTTCTTCTCCAGGAGTTACCCACTGAGGTACTTCAAACTACATGGTGATCTGAAGACAGAAGATCTGCAGGAAAGGTGAGCAACCCTTTGAGTGCTGCAGGTCCACTTGTCCCACAGTGCCCCTTTGCACAGGGGTGAAATCCTGGAGTTCCTATTGCACACTCCTGCACTCATTGGATCTGTCTGTTGGGTGTTTGGAGCAGGTTTATGTGGTAACTTAACCCTTTGGCTGCTGGTTTGGCACTTTTTGGGGGGTTTAATGGCACTTTTCCTACTGGTTTAGTGTTTTTTGGTTATCATCACATGTTCTATTGATGTTTTGCACATTTTACTGTTTTACTTTAAAATTTGTAAAATTTGAGTACTGCGCCTTTAAGGCGAACTTTACCACATAAACGCCATTGCTCCATTCACTTCTATGGGACTATACTGTTTGGGACGTATCTCTGCAACCGTTTAACCTAGCGACTTCAGAGATGGCTCATTTTACTTGTCTGCCTTGCTCTATCATCCGGTTCATGTTTCTAGTGTGTTGGGGGCTCAGAGGGCTTCGGGCAGTGTTTGGGGTACTTTTTGGGAAAAACTACATTTCTCATGAGCACTTCCTTTGTGCCCTTGTTTCTGACTGGCTCCCACCGCGGCAGCCATTTTGTGAGCGTTTGTGGGTGAGTATCCTACGCAGGGCTTGAACTCTCCTTCTCCCCTCTGCAGATTAACCCTTCGCCTGCCAGATAAGTTTATTTTAGCGATTTCTGGGGTGAAACTTTAATCCTACACACTATAATTGGGTGATTTATTGTACAGTGAGGTTATTTGACACTGGGAGAATGTCTATACCGCTGGAACTTGGGGCTAAACCTAAGACTATGGAGGCTGGGGTCTCTGTAGCCCTCATTGCGCATTACTCTTCCTGTCATTCAGGGCTACCTAGAGAATTCTTAAGTCATTTATGCCCAGTATGTTCTGATGTCCCTGACAGCATTCCAGGGACCTTCAGCCATGCCATAGAGCCAGCTTGGGTGCAAGAGTTCAAGGCTGCAATTAGGGACCTTAGGCCCACATTGCTACTCTTTCCATCCCAGTTACAGGGGGCCTTTCAGTCTTGGCAGGCCCCCTCCTGAGTCAGGTCTTCCATGCCCAAACCTCAGGGAGTACCTGACGTGTCAGATTCCTCTGAGGAGGAACTGCTGGTGGATTTGGATGTTGAGGAGTGTTCTGTGTTGGGGTCCTCTCAGTTTTTTGGGGACCCCTTTTGAGGTTGATCCTGAACCCTCAGTCTGATCAGGGCCATCTTAACTACTCTTAACATTCCCCTAGTTCAGGAGGTCCCTTCTGATCCCTCTGATGTGTTCCAGGAGCCTGCAAAGCCCCTTACTTACTTTCCACCTAATCCCACTCTTGACCACCTTGTGTCTGAGGAGTGGAAATCCCAGGACAAGAAACCCTCTGTGTCCAAAAAATTTGACAAGCTTTATCCCTTTTCTGAAGCAGCACTTGCGCAGTGGGTTCATCCCCCCAAAGTGGATGCTTCTGTATCCAGGCTATATAAATCTACTGCCTTGCCAGTCTCGGATGCCTCTGCTCTGAAGGACTGGACTGACAAGAAACTTGAGGTTTCCCTCAAGTCCATTTTACCACTACTGGTTCTGCTATGCGTCCAGCATTTAACGCAGCGTGAGTGAACCGGCCCATTGTGGTCTGGACTGAACAGCTCACCCGGGCTGTCCGTCAGGATGCACCTACTTCAGATAAGTTGCACCTTCTTGCCAACATTTCTGAGGCACAGCACTATGTTTCTGCTGCCTTATTTGATGCCATCCGTTTGGTGGCTAGGGTTTCCACCATGTCTGTGGTGGCCAGACGAGCTCTTTGGCTCAAGATCTGGTCTGCTGACAATTTTTCCAAGAAAGCTTTAATTTCCCTACCCTTTTAGGGTACCTCTTTGTTTGGGCCGGATCTGAAGGATCTGATCAGTGAGGCCACAAGGGGTAAGAGTACTCTTGTACCCTTGGTTCCCAGGAAGAAATTGCCGCTTAAGCATAACCGGCATTTTCATTCCTTTCAGAATGAGACAAGTCCGGCGAACCAGACGATTCCCTCAGTTCCACGTACCTCCTCCAAGCCCAAACAGCAATGGAAGCCCAAGGTCTCCTCCAAGCCTAAGGCTTCCAAGACTTATTCAGCATGACTCCCTGAAACCGGGTCCACACTCTGCTGTGGGTGGTCGTCTACGACACTATCACAGCATTTGGGAGGACTCAATGGCAGACCCATGGGTTTTACAGGTAGTGACGGAAGGGTACAAGATCCCTTTCATTTCTATTCCTCCCTTTCATTTTCGTCTTCCTCATATGCCTCAGGGTGCAGAGAAACGCTGTCCGACAGCGCTGTTCAAGCTCTTCTGGACAAGGATGTTCTAGAGCCAGTGCCTATCCAGGACAGGGCTTTGGGTTTCTTCTCCAACTCCTTTGTGGTCTCCAAAAAGGACAGCGGTTGTCGCCCTGTTTTGGACTTGAAGGATCTCAATTCCTTTGTGACCCGGACTCATTATCACCAGGAGTCTCTACGCACAATGATTGCTGCCATGTCCCCGGGGGAATTCCTTGCTTCTCTGGATCTTCAGGACACGTACTTACACATTGCCATTCATCCAGAAAGCCAGCAGTACCTCCGGTTTGGCTGCAACGGGGGACATATTCAGTTCTCAGCCCTTCCATTTGGTCTGACGACGGCTCCTCAGGTCTTCAACCGTGTCCTGGGTGCCTTGAAATCCGTCTTCCACCGGAACGCAATCAGAGTTACTCCATACATGGACGACTTGCTTCTGAAAGCCCCCTCTGCAGACCTTCTTTATCAGCAAGTTCAGCACTGCATTCAGGCTCTCACCCATCACGGGAGGATCATCAACTTGGACAAGTTAGATCTTGTCTCATCCCAGCGTCTGGTCTTCTTGGGCCTTCTCTTCAACACTCAGAAGAGCATGGTGTTCCTCATGGATGAGGTGGCTCGCCAGATCGCCCACAAGGTTTCCGTGATTCTATCTCAGGATCCAGTTCCAGTCCAGAAGCTATCCTTTCTGGTGGGACAATTCATATCCACCATAGAAGCGGTTCCGTTTGCCATGGCGCACACCAGGGAGCTCCAGAGGTTTGTGATCCAGGTGTGCAGGGGTCAATAGGATCGTCTGAAGATGTCTGTTTCACTTCCTCTTCATGTGGAGCTGAGCTTGTCATGGTGGCTTGACCTTTCCAATCTGCAAGTCCTTCCTGGTACCCTTCTGGACCAAGGTGACGACGGATGCCAGCCTTTCCGGCTGGGGAGTGGTCCTGGGTTGCTTGAGCGCTCAGGGTCGGTGGTCTCCGGAGGAGTCCCTCCTTCCGATCAACATATTTGAGGTTCGGGTGATATTTCATGCCTTTCGACATTGGACATCTCAGTTGGAAGACTGTCCGGTCTGAGTGTAATCCAACAACGCCACGGCCGTGGCTTACATCAACAAGCAAGGCAGAACAAGAAGTCTTGCTGCTTGGTCAGAGGTCAAGGCTATTTTGTCCTGAGCTGAAGAACACGTTCCTGCCATATCCGCAGTGCACATTCCAGGCATAGACAACGTAGTGGCGGACTTCCTCATTCGACACAGAGTGGACAGCGTAGAGTGGGAGTTGCACCCAGAGGTGTTCCACCTCATTGTTCAGAGATGGGTCCTCCTTACATCGACCTGATGGCGACAAGACACAAAAGGATGGTTCTGAGGTTCTGCTCTCGGTGGAAAGACCCTCTGGCTCTAGCAGTAGATGTGATGTCCATTCCTTGGTTATTTCCTCTGGCTTACATCTTTCCTCCCCTCCCATGTTGCACAGAGTGTTACGGAAATTACGGCTGGAGGGAGGAAAATCCTGGAGGCAGTTTTGCCTATCTAGGATTTTCCTTGGTTCTTGGTGCTTCCTTCACTTTTGAGCCCTATTGGCTCTAGTTCTGTGTGCTGTGTGACAGTTCGTGGGGTGTTTTTACCCCTGTTTAGTGTCCATTGACACTTCATTGAAATTACGGCTGGAGGGAGGAAAATCCTGGAGGCAGTTTTGCCTATCTAGGATTTTCCTTGGTTCTTGGTGCTTCCTTCACTTTTGAGCCCTATTGGCTCTAGTTCTGTGTGCTGTGTGACAGTTCGTGGGGTGTTTTTACCCCTGTTTAGTGTCCATTGACACTTCATTGTTTTGTTTGGCTATCTTTGATCTGATGGTTCATATCTGCACTGGTGACTTTGGGGGCCTTGCGCCTGGTACTTGCCTTCTTCCCGCCTCTGGAAATCTTAATGGTTGGACATCCCAGAGTTACCAGTAACCTATATTGGACGACAGAGAAAAGAGGATTTTAGTCTTACCTTTTAAATCCTTTTCTCTTAGACCATACAGGTTACTGGTCGCCCACCCTATCGATGGACCATGCTTGGCTGTCCTGTGGCAGACCATGGGGGTCCTTCGGGGTCATGCTCACAGGAGTCTTCTTTTCCTTCTGCCATCTAGTCATAGTTAGTGTCTCAAATCTTTCTGGAGCTGGTTGGCTAGCTGCAGCCAAGGAGGGAAGGTAGGCTCCACCCCCTGCATACACTTCTAGAATTGTTCCTGCCTATTAAAGGGGCGGATTGCCTCCCAGAGTTACCAGTAACCTGTATGGACTAAGAGAAAAGGATTAACAGGTAAGACTAAAATCATCTTTTCATTATGCAGTGACATCATCAGTATTATCTGATGGATACTCTTAATTCGGAATTTCCCTATGACATCATAAATACATTTTGTTAAAAATATCAAGCACTAATAATAACGCTATGTGCCCTCAAGATGGCGCTCTTACTCCACATTAAAATTTGCACCTAAAATGACACATGGATCTGTCTCATATCATCAGATAAGACTGGCCACAAGGTCATTGGACTTGACATAAATATGTCACCCTTCTAGACTTTCCCAGACCTGTTGTCTCCAGGAGAGTCGTATTAAATCGTAAAATTCACTCAACTATTTTCACTCCCGTCTAGGTAAAGAGAGGCCCCTTTTGTCTCTGAAATGGAGTTATTGTTATAACATGAGATCATTACACACATCTTAAAAATAGACTTACAGAGAATTTGGTTTAAAAGAAAAATTAACCATTTTCTCCCCATCATAGCAATGTCTCTGACACTACAACTACCTGTGGATCATAAACAGCCACTGAAAAGTTATAGCCTTCCATGTCTACTGACAGAGGCGTAACTAGAAGCCACGGGGCCCTGGTGCAAGAATTGCCATGGGCGCACTCAACCGCATTGGCCACCTCTACATTGCCCCTCAATCTCCACAATGCCCCTTCCACAATGCCCCTCATTCTCCACATTGCCCCTTCATCTCACAATGCCCCTCATTCTCCACAATGCCCCTTCCACATTGCCCTCAATCTCCACAATGCCCCTTCCACACTACCCCTCAATCTCCACATTGCCCCTTCAAAAATGCTCCCATCACAATGCCCCTCATTCTCCACATTGCCCCCCAATCTCCACAATGCCCCCATCTACCCATTGCCCCTACTAACCCCCCGTCCTCCTACCTCGAGTCCCTGGTGGTCTAGCGGTGTGTAACATGCCGAATGAGGCACAGACCTCTGGAACACAAACTCCCGCGTGGTTGTTAGTAATGCAGAGCGCTAGGAGATTATGTGATCTCCCAGCGCTCTGCATTATTAAAGCGCCGGCCGCCGGGAGATCAACTGTTCTGCGGGCGCGTTGCAAGGAGGTCGCAGGGGGCATCCGGGCCCCTGAGAGTGACGGGCCCGGTCGCAGGTGCGACCCCTATTGTTACGCCACTGTCTACTGACTCTAATGTGTGAACAGCCACATGGGGAAGGCAGATTCATTTGGATGATTAGTTGTATCAGATTCTAATCCTCAAGTATCTCATGTCAGCATACAGCAAATTTGTTTTTTGGTGGTCTGTACAAAGAAAAATTTAAAAGAAGTATTTTTTATCGTTATTAACCACAGGCCGAAAAATAAACGTATGCATCGTGTGATTGTGACAAGCATCCATCAACTATATATGACACATTTGTGTAACTTTACTTTCTTTCTTTCTTTCCTTTCTTTCTTTCCTCTAGATGACTGAGCAAAGGAAGAGACGTCAGCGCATGGGATTTGTAGATGTCCAAACTAATGCAGGGCACACAGCGGCTAACAGTCAAATTGCAGCCAGCCATTGACACAAGTGATGAAACAAATATATACACTCATTAGTTTGCTGCATTGTATAATGATGTAGAGTGTCTTTATTCTGGTAATGAACACACTTAACTGTATATTGACGTTGCGTCCCAGTATATACTGATAACTCGCTGTGCTGTATAATAATGCTGAATATCTATACGCTGATAATGACCATGCTGTGCTCGAATGATGGTGACTGTAGTTTTACACTGATAATGTACATGCTGCTCTGTATATGGATGCCGTTTGTCTATATAATTGCATATATAGACAGTAGTCAACAGTGATGATAATCATTACTGAATGATTTAGAATTAAGGGCCTTATACTATGAACAATTCTGGGGAATACCAGCTGCACCACTTAATGGTGTTAGCTCCAGACTTGCTCCTCTTTTTTTGTGTGTAAGTCCCTAGGTCTTTGACTTCTCTTCTTTCTATAAAGAGAAAGATTAGGAGAATTTATTATAGGATTTCTTAATAATGTGCGTGTTTTACATATTTAATTTACACATAAAAATAGCTTTACGAAAGGATACAAAGAATTTACACTACAGGATAGGAATATACCACTGTTGGATTTATATTTTTTTTATTGACTAGACTGCAAAGATGTTATTACTTACTGTTGGAAATCAGATTTGTATCGTTAAAAGCTCTTTTATTTGCCATATAATTTCTCAATGAAGCTGAAGTAATTCTGAAGAAAACCAGCTGCATCTTAAGGGACAAATACAATTTCCCATTGATTTAAAAGGGATAAAAAATGAAATTAGGTTATATCATTTTAATTGTCATGTGCATCCAGCCAGCATCTGCAAAATGTAGTTATTTTATGTTCTATCCTAAAAATCTAATCCTAAACTTGCATTTTTGATGGATGTGTAGTCTATCCTATATAGTCACATTTTAGTAAACTGTTTTTGCCTAGATAATACTGTTAATGTATGGAGATTAGCACTAGAGGTTCTTCTGTTCAGAAAGGGAGGACGTTATCTCAGAGCATTTAAATACAATGCAGGTCAATTACTTCCTAGAGACCAATCAAGATTGCAGTGGTAATGAGAGTCCCCACCTTTCAAAAAAATATATATAGACGCTAGCACGGAGTACAGGGTATTTAAGTGTGCATAACCCCAGATCATTTTTAGCAATGTTTTAGAGATCTCTGACATTCAGGGTGTTAAAATCCCCATTTAAATCAGTGGGAATATGAGGTATTTTTGTTTCACGTGGTTCAGTTGAATTAGCCAGTCCTCTCTAGTGCAGCAGACTCAGTGGGGTAAATGTACGAATACACCAGTGTAGCGCTACTGGAGTTAACCTCCAACACCAGTGGCTGTGCTTCAGCATATGTTCTACAGTCTATAATCACTGCATACCATTGGACACATTCTGCCGTTATGATGGACTTTAATGTCAGGTAGCCCTTTACTCCTGCTCCCCAGCATGCACAGAGAAACAATGTAAAATGAAACCATTTCCTCAACACTTCATTTAGTACATAGTGTTAAACAAGGCATAGTGGAAAGGAATTCCCTGAAAAGCCCATAGACTACCCCACTGCCCTCCCCTTCGTGTGCAAGGTGTTACGTGGAGAATTATTGGCATAAGTAGATTAGTAAATTGATGATAGGCAGGTGTAGGGCTAGCAAATAGATTCAGCTGACCGAGTAAGTGCAGAATCATGTACATTCACCTGCACTCTCTCTAAGTATTTACTATATACCCATAAGCTAAAACGGTTTCCTTTTAAATGCTCACACATGAAAGAGCATTCAACCAAATTACAGACTTACCATGTCGCCTGGATGAAAATGTTGACATGAGAATCTTGCTCTGCATGACATGAAATAGCAGGAAATTACAGAAGGAGAGCCAGCAGTACTGCTTAACCCTTTTCGCCCAATACCTATCATGTTGCCTCCGCTGGTCGCACGTGTCATGTAGAAAATATTAATTTTGTCTGCAGCAAAGCTGTCACTGCCACTGCAACACTGGAATATGAAAAACACCATGCTGCCCTGGTGCTTTAACTACTATGAATAGCGCCATGGCAGCATGATGGGATAGAGACATCTCTGTAAACCCCTGACATTCTCTATCCCATCATGCTGCCCCGGCACTAATCACGGTAGTTAAAGCGCCAGGGCAGCATGATGTTTTTCATATTCCGGTGTTGCAATGGCAGTGACAGCTTTGCTGAGGACAAAATTAATATTTTCTACATAATATGTGCGACCAGCTGGGGCAGCATGATAGGTATTGGGCAAAAAGGGTTAAAAGGATAGTAATGTCCCAAAAAAAGTATTAACTATATGATAGATACAATTAAAAAAGATTACATGCACCTATTCGTATCTCTCAAACCATTATGGTTTGAGAGATATATGAAAATAAAGTTCTCCGCTCCCTCCCCTTTCTGCTTGACGAGCTGTAAAGCTGACAGAAGCAGATTCTGGTCACTTGAACAGACGCGGCTCTTCAGCAGCACCGACATAACAATATCTAAAAATAAATACTTAATCGGAATGGTCTACAACGTGTGCTTACAAACCAGGCATACGTTTTAGACCGTTCCGATTATTTATTTTTAGCTATCACTATGTCGGCGCTTCTGAAGAGCCTCCGTCTGGTCCCGTGACCTGGTTCTCATGCAGTCAGCTATACAGCTGATGTATGAGAAAGGGGAAGGAGCAGAGAATTTTATTTTCGTATATCTCTCAAACCATAAAGGTTTGAGAGATACGAATAAGCACATGTAATCTTTTTAATTGTATCTGTCATATAGTAAATACTTTTTTCGGGACATTACTATGCCTTTAAACAGTACTGCCGGCTCTCCTTCTGTAATTTCCTGCTATTTCATGTGTCCTTTTAATAACCGACATGAGAATCTCGCTCTGTCATGCAGTGCGAGATTCTCATGTCGACATTTTCCTCCAGGAGACATGGTAAGTCTGTCATTTGGTCACACACTCTTTTGTGTGCGATCATTTAAAAGGAGACCAGCTAAAACAGTTTATTTTCTGCCAAGCAATTGATCCCTACTACATTGCCCCATATAAATATATCCAATATATGCTATTGCATAACACAGCTCCCCGTGAATCATTGTATTACAGTAATGCCCTATACATGCTGCTGCCACTATGTTCTGACTTATTCCTCCATATATACCTGCTAAATTAATGATCTAAAGGTAACAACAAGCCATGACAAGGCAACATACTTATTCTGGCAACATACTTATTCTGTTCCTGGCTCAAGCTAGCCCATCCCTATCTCAAAATGAGTAGCATTAGTACTGTGACTTTAAGAAAGGGATAGACACATAGGGATGTAGTAGGAAGTTAAAGCTATGCAGTGTTGGACCAAACCAGCTGCACCTAGGTCTGGAAACCTCTAACATTCAAGGGATTAAAAGCCCAGTTTAATTCAATGACCTTTTATTTGTCCCTGTGGCACAGTTGGTTACTCCAGAATTACACCTTTTTAGCTTATGAATACAAACCATAGTGACATATGTGGTCAATATTCCACCAGCCTTTAACTACAGTTGCATGCCACAGTTAAAGGAGCAGTAAAAATATTAAATATCTGACTTTTCCTGCTAAGTAAAGATACTTCCACTGCTATGAGTTTTTTCATTGAAATGTTATTTCACCATAAACATATATTTGTAACCCTTTGAGCACCATAGGGGTGTGCAACTCATTGATAATCTTATGTACCAGCACCTATCTTCTGCTTGTACCACTCTCCATAGTAACAACCTGGTGTTCACAAAGGAAAATTACAGCTCAATTAAAATAATTAACATTTAAATGAAAAAATCTCCCAGCACTAAGGTTACTATGCTGTTTTTCTTAATCATACAGCAGTGATTGTTTTACTTTATCAGATATACTGCTTATTCAAATATCTATATGAACCACATTTCAGATGTCCCCTGTAAAAGGCATGTAAGGGTTTCTAAATAAAATATTTGTATTTAACAATAATATTTGTAACATCCTTTGTTTCTTTTTGTAGAAACAGTGGTAAATATGTGTGTCTATATATGTATATATATATATATATATATATATATATATATATATAAGAAACCTGCGGCAGTAAGGAGGAGATATACAAATCTCTGCAAGGAGTTTACCCTCCCTTAACATCCTCCTGAAAAAGAAAAAGAAACGTTGCCAACACACACTCACACTCTCTCTGTGACTCCCTGTGGCCTCAGCCGGACATGTGCTATGGCCACAGAAAGGAACCTGCAGCAGCGGGGGAAACGTCCTGCCACTCAAGGGGCATGTTCTTTATACTATTCATCCTTGCCGTCACTCCATTTCTCTAAAAGCCACCAAACCCAGGATGACAGATATGCATGCCAAACTCCTCACACCCTGTCTGCTCCTACACAACCACAGATTGACTGATTGACTCACTAAACAAGCATGCTTGAAATTATGGGTAAGATCAACATTGGCGATAGCATCACTGGGAGGGCTTAACCCTTTGAGTGCCAGAACTGTATGCAGCTCATTGCTCTGCAATGCATTGCGCAACCCTGTGCACTCAAAGGGTTAACAAGCCACCAGAAGACACAGTGATGCTGTTGCACTCTGAAGGTGCAAAGATGTCACCTGTACAAACAGTCGTTTTTCGCTACAGCCTTCACTGTCGCTGTCACAATAAACTTTAAGGACTATAGTGGTACTCAACCCAGTAGTCCTTAACCCCTTAAGGACTGGCTGCACGCAGCAGGCATTTAAAGACCACAGACCTTTTTTTTATGTGAACCACTTCAGGGCTACTCAAACGTCGTCCAGCCGTGCAGGGAGCCCTGAAATCCATGACGATCCTGGCACATCATGGGTCCTTATCACATGTTGGATCCAAGATGTGCCAGGACCATCATGGGTCCTTAAGGGGTTAAACGGTCAAAACTATACACGCTACCAACACACATTCTTTGTCGGTTTTCCCTCTGCATCCTAGGAATACTATTATATGCTGCTATATTACTTTAACAAACTTAACACTCCCTTCTATCGCCAGCAACTGCTCCCCTTCTAATTCATTGCTGGAGCCTCCACTTGCATTCCTTTACCTTGCTCTGACCCTGCATGCACTTACAGTTCAGCATACAGGAGCAGAGCAGGCTAAACAAAAGCAAGATAAGGCTCAGCAATCACTGAGAACAGGAGCAGTGGCTGCTGTGCAGCGGAGGAATCGCCCACATCATTATCCTGGAGCAGAGATGCAAACTTCATAGTTTTTTATTTTTTTTCTTGCACCTATCCTGTATTTCTCCTTCAATACCTCTGCTGAGAATCAATTAAATAAAAACATTCATATTACTCTAAGCCAGGGATGGCCAACCAAACCCACTCATTCACCGATAGTACACACTCACACTAGTATACACACATGGTTCCAAGTGATCTATATCCAGGAGGAACAGGGACATCGTTTTTAATCTAACACCACATAGAGAGGGGATACTGGTAGGTTTGGCAAATGGATAAAAAAAAACCTTAACGACATTCCAAGCACAGGGTCATGTTCTATAAAAGAAAGAGGTACAAATTTTAAGCAAAGCAACAAACTATAACACACAAATGAATCCTCACTGAATTCAGTGCTGTTTTAACACACTGAATGTTACTGCTCACCAGCTCAGTGTGAAATAGTGCATTATCCAATACTGCCCCAAACCCACTGTATATGTGTGAACATTCTTTGCCATTTTTAGACGCTCCCTTATGACAGTCTGAAGGCAGTCTGTTTGTTGCAGAAGGAAGCAAATACTGCTTGCACTACAGTTTTGTGCACTGACATAAACAGTGTATGCCCTACTGTTTATACCATGACAGCAGCTGATGCCCCCCAGCTACTGATCTCCCAGCCAAATGAGGCGACCCAGAGATCAGTAGCTCCCTTGTGTTGCCTATATTCATCTCCCTGTTGATTTGTCTGGGAGATGCTTCCATTGTACCTGAAGAACCCTGGTAGGAGTGGGCGAGATTGGTAAACCCTTTCATGTCAGTGAAGGAAATATATTCCTGTAGTGGGGAAGCACTCACACGTATAGAGTCCAGAATGCGTGGGTGCTATAGAATGGCTGAGTATTATAATAATAGCACTCACAGGACTTTATAAAAGGGAAAAAAAGACGTTTATTCAATGTTCAATGTTTCGGCCAGGCACAGGTGGCCTTCCTCAAGACAGTGGCACACGTGCAAATGGCCTTCCTAAATACCCTTTCCCTGCTGGGCGCCCACATGTGATCATGACATCGCAATCACCAACGAGACGTCACTGGAACAAAATGCAGATACATAAGAAAACAAAGTAATGTCCATATATTTTAAGTCAACAGCATAAAAATTATATATTTGTTGCGTGGTTAGGTAGTCTGTTCAGGTTTAATGGTGTCAATGCATTGCTCCATATCTAGATCATCGATAAATCCAATAAATACTGAATGCAAAATGTTGGACATGTAATAAGATAGACCACTGCCTTGGATCGTGCAGCAGCTTGTGAGTAGATCTGTGATGAGTTAATGATGACTAGGTATTGCCACTGTCCACACACACTAGGTCTACTTTTATATTTCTCAGTTGTGCATATATATATATATATATATATATATATATATATATATATTCACAGAGAAATCAACGTCATAGTGGCACACAAGATATATCTTTAAGCAACAGTTGGTGCACGTCCCATAAATAAAGTAGGAAATATATAAATCTACTCAGCCCAGGTATGTCCATAGACCAAGGAGACAGCACACGTAGATTGTGGAAAAAAAACGTGATTTAATCAATCCATATTTCAAATGTAATCCAGCCAAACATTTTCGGTCACTAGAGTGACCTTCCTCAGGGCAGACAGGAAGGTCACTCTAGTGACCGAAAACGTTTGGCTGGATTACATTTGAAATATGGATTGATTAAATCACGTTTTTTTTCCACAATCTACGCGTGCTGTCTCCTTGTTCTATGGACATACCTGGGCTGAGTACATTTATATATATATATATATATATATATTTATATGAAAAACTCTCAGCACTCTCAGGATTTTTTATAGAAGTGGGAAAAAAGGAAGTTTATTTAATATTCAACGTTTTGGCCAGGCCTTCCTCAAGACAGTGCCACCATACGTGCAAATGGCCTCCCTAAATACCCTTCCCCTGCTAGGCACCAAATTTACACACGTGATCATAACATAAATATCAACAACAAGATGTCACTGGAACAGAATGTAGTCGTAGATGTCATAAACCAATCCCATCACCAAGAACAGTGTAATATGTACAGATACATAACAAAGCAAAGTAATGTCCATATATTTTAAGTCACAGCATAAAAGTTCACAATTCACTTTTTTTACTCCCACGGTCTCGATAAGACATGGCACTTACACATTTGCTGTTGTAAATTATTTTCTTACTCTCAAACTGATCTCTGGTTTTGGTTTTACAGTTTTGCCTCCACTGAACACTAAGTGGTTTTACAATATTTATTGACATTATTTTGAATTACATGGTTTGGAGAGTGTGACCTACGTCATACACACCATACACTTGCCATGATTCACCCTATTTACATCATATGAGTCATACATCAACAGCACTTGTGGAATTCTGAGGCTCCTCTGGAATTTTTATAAATCAGTAATTTTGAATATGGATAGAGCTTTCAACAGGTCCAGGAGCTATTCTGCAGCTCATTTCATAATGATTCATTGGGAACACCAGTAACATGAGGCCCTTTCTCCTTCATTCCCCCCCGGCGAGCTTAGTGTTGGTATATCCCCATGGTACCTATGTTCCATAGTGGATTTAAAGGGATAGTAATGTTTCATAATAAAAGCAGCTCTAATTAATCATCATAGTATTTGGACTTTGGAGAGTGTTATTTCAATTCTGTCAGAGCTGTAGTTCAAGAGTTATTCAATGGCAAAGTGTCCCCCTCCCGCCCCTTTTACTCATGTAACACTGCTCAGCCAGAGCAGAAGGGAGGTGCCTAGGTAGATTGCACAGAGGGACAATCTTCAATTAAGATAAGGGAAAAACCTGAAAAGCTTGTCAAGGGGGGCAGGGATTTCATTGTTTTCATAGGAATAAGAGTGTCCCCTTCTGTTATCTGTCTGGTCTATGGACTGCATTCCACATCTGAGAAGAGATTGCTTATACTAGGTAAAAGGGGCGGGGAGGGGGAAACTTTGCTTGTGAATATCTCTTAAACCATAAAGGTTTGAGAGATAAGACATATCATTATTCATGTTTTTTTTTAATGTCTACAAAATAAAATAAAGTTAAAACGAAGTATTACTATCCCTTTAAGAGAAAATATGATTTTAGTATTCTTACCTGTTAAATCCTTTCTCTTTAGTCTATATGGAACACAGGTCTCTCACCCAGAGAAAGGGACCTCTTTTGGGTCTCGTCTGACTGGGATGCAGAGTCCTCTTAGAGTCTTTCTTCTCACAGGATATTTTTTTCTTCTCTTGCTTTTCTTGGTCAGTGTGGCTTCGGTCACATTCAAAACTGGTACTGGTAATATGAGGGCAGGGCAAGGGTTGAGCTGCAGGAGTGGCAGGGAGTCTCCACTCTGTCTTTTAAGAGGTGTCCTGCCCTCTAGTGGAGGGACTCAACTGCATGGCACCTGTGTTCCATATGGACTACAGAGAAAAGGATTTAACAGGTAAGAACACTAAAATCCTATTTTATTGCAGACATCTCTAGCATTAAGCAGTTTAGTTTTCATTTCTATTGTACTGTACAGTTGGATTTAAACATAATTGTTCTTTTTTTGGCTCATTGAATATGTCACCTAGCAGTCATACACTTCTTGCACAAACATAAAAGACAAATATAAATTATTGTAAGAAATAAAATTATCTTTTAACCCCTTAAGGACCGGGAAATCCGGCCGAAGACGCGACTCAACGACCACGGAGCAAAATTTTTTTTTTGCTCCGTTGCGTTCCGGACACCCCGAACGGCGTGCAGCCGCGGGGGGAGCCCGGAACTCGATGACGGTCATAGTACGTCATCGGTCATTAAGTGAAATCGACCCTTGACGTACTATGACCGTCAAGGGTCGTTAAGGGGTTAAGCCACTTTGAAAAAAAATTGGTTTCATAGCAATGTCACCTGTGCTGCAAGGTAAGCTCATAGCAAACTCAAAACGATGACCTTTCCTCATCAGAAGGCTCCATGATGGGATCAGCAGGGGAATGCAGAAAAAAGGTGATTTGGAAACAGGGGCAACTGAACTAAGGCAGGAGACTGTTACAGTTCTGTAGCCCGTATGAAACTGCTTATTACCTTGTAATTTGTTATCATTTGGCATGAATCATGTATTGGAAATCTTTAGCTGAAAGCACAATTTAAATCAATGGGAATATGGGGAATTTCTATCTGTTCCCTATAGTACAGTTGCTCCACAATGGTTCCACTTACTACATCAGCCTCACGGTGTTAAAAGTATTCTTTTAAATGCTTCAACGAAGTGCATATCAAGTTATATCAAATTATACAAAACAATACTTCATATAACCACAAAATGTATTATTTTATGTGGAAATAGTAATCACTGCATGGTGTTGCCCATGCAAGACTTGTTCAGTAGGGAGGGAGGGAAAGTAGAGCCCAAGAGCAGGAGAGGAGAGCAGGAGCAGCAAGGGTGGGAGAAGAGAACAGGAGCAGAAACAGGAAGGGCAAGACAGTAGAACAGAAGCAGAGAACAGGAGTATGGCAGGATGTGAAGCAGCACAGAAGTGACAGAGTGGCGAGAAAGAGAGTGGTCATGTTCTCCCCACTACCCAATCCTGTTCAAATCATATACATACATATATATTTCCATACCTAAGGTCCTAGTGTATGGGTTGTAGTATTCATTTTAATGGACTTAAACTTATTTTCTCTGTCGTCCAATACAGGTTACCGGTAACTCTGGGAGGCAATCTGCCCCTTAGTAGGCAGGAACAATTCGCAAAGTGTATGCAGGGGGTGGCGCCTCCCTTCCCTCCTTGGCTGCAGCTAGCCAATCAGCTCCAGAAAGGTTTGTTCCTTGGTGAAGACAACAGCAGTCTGAGAACAGTTCTGCTATAGTTTTAGAATCTTTTTTATTTTTCTGTTAGATATGGAATACCACCATTAGGTGGATTACCATGACTGACAATGCCCTTAAATGTGGCTATCTCAGTATCCAGGTGGTTTTTGTGGACCTTAAGCCCTGAGGGGGAAAATCTTGATTCCAAGTGCTGCCCCAGGAGTTACCCACTGAGGTATTTCTTGCTACATGGTAATCTGAAGACAGAAGATCTGTAGGGAAGGTGAACTACCCTTTGAGTGCTGCAGGTCCATTTGTCCCACAGTGCCCTTCCGCACAGGGGTATATTCCTGGAGTTCCTATTGCACACTGCTGCACTCATTGGGTATATCTGTATGTCTGTTGGATGTTTGGAGAAGGTTTATGTGATAACTTAACCCTTTCACTGCTGGTCTGGCACTTTTTTGGGGGCGTTTCTATTATTTTTCCTACCGGGTTAGTGTTTTTTGGGTATCCTCACATGTTCTATTGATGTTTTACACATTTTGAGGTTTTAAGTTAAAATTTGTAAAAAATTGTGTACTGCTCCTTTAAGGCGCGCTTTACCGAATTGACGCCATTGCTCTATTCACTCCTATGGGACTGTACTGTTTGGACTATCTCTACAACCGTTTAACCTAGCGACTTCAGAGATGGCTCATTTTACTTGTCTGCCCTTGCTCTATCATCCGGTTCATGTTTCTAGTGTGTTGGGGGGCTCGGGGACTTCGGGCACTGTTTGGGGTACTTTTTGGGAAAAACTACATTTCCCATGAGCACTTGCTTTGCGCCCTTGTTTGTGATTGGCTCCTGCAGCGGCAGCCACTTTGTGAGAGTTTCTGGGCGAGTATCCTACATAGGGCTTGGACTCTCCTTCTTTCCTCTGCAGAATAGCCCTTTGCCTGCCAGATAAGTTTATTTTAGCGATTTCTGGGGTGAAACTTTAATCTTACACACTATAATTGGGTGATTTATTGTACAGTAGGTTATTTGACACTGAGAATTTCTATATCGCTGGAGCTTGGGGCTAGACCTAAGACTAAGGAGGCTGGGGTCTCTGTATCCCCCATTGCACACTGCTCTTCCTGTCACTCAGGGATTCCTAGAGAATTCTCAGGTCATTTATGCCCAGCATGTTCTGATGTCCCTGGCAGCATTCCAGGGACCTCTAGCCATGCCATAGAGCCAGCTTGGGTGCAAGAGTTCAAGGCTGTGGCTAGGGACCTTAGGTCCACATTGCAACTCTTTCCATCCCAGTTACAGGGGGCCTTTCAGTCTTGGCAGGCCACCTCCTCAATCAGGTCTTCCCTGCCCAAACCTCAGGGAGTACCTGACGTGTCAGATTCCTCTGAGGAGGAACTGCTGGTGGATTCGGATGTTGAGGTGTGTTCTGTGTTGTGTCCTCTCAGTTTTTTGGGGACCCTTTTGATGCTGATCCTGAACTCTCCGCTGAGGGCCTGATCAGGGCCATCTTAACTACTCTTAACATTCCACTAGTTCCGGAAGTCCCTTCTGATCCCTCTGATGTGTTCCAGGAGCCTGCTAAGCCCCTTACTTACTTTCCACCTAACCCCACTCTTGACCGCCTTGTGTCTGAGGAGTGGAAATCCCCGGACAAGAAAGCTTCCGTGTCCAAGAAATTTGCCAAGCTTTTACCCCTTTTCTGAAGCAGCATTTGCTCAGTGGGTTCATCCCCCCAATGTGGATGCCCCTGTATCCAGGTTATCTAAATCTACTGCCTTGCCAGTCTCTGATGCCTCTGCTCTGATGTACTGGATTGACAGGAAACTTGAGGTTTCCCTCACGTCCATTTTTGTCACTGCTGGTTCTGCTATGCGTCCAGCATTTGCAGCTTCGTGGGTGAACCGGGCCATTGCGGTCTGGACTGAACAGCTCACCAAAGCTGTCCGTCAGGATGCACCTACTTCTGATAAGTTGTGCCTTCTTGCCAACATACCTGAGGCACAGCACTATGTTTCTGCTGCCTTATTTCATGCCATCCATTTGGTGGCTAGGGTTTCCACCATGTCTGTGGTGACCAGATGGGCTCTTTGGCTCAAGATCTGGTCTGCTGACACTGCTTCTAAGAAAGCCTTACTTTCCCTACTCTTTCAGGGTACCTCTTTGTTTGGGTCAGATCTTAAGGATCTGATCAGTGAGGCCACAGGGGGTAAGAGTACTCTTCTACCCTTGGTTCCCAGGAAGAAATTGCCGCTTAAGCTTAACCGGTATTTTTGTTCCTTTCAGAATGAGACACGTGTGGCGAACCAGACTGTTCCCTCAGCTCCGCGTACCTCCTCCAAGCCCAAGCAACATTGGAAGCCCAAGGTCTCCTCCAAGGCTTCCAAGACTTCTTCGGCATGACTCGCCAAACCAGGGTCCGCACTCCGCTGTGGGTGGTCGTCTACGACACTATCACAGCATTTGGGAGGACTCAGTGGCGGACCCATGGGTTTTACAGGTAGTGATGGAAGGATACAAGATCCCTTTCATTTCTCTTCCTCCCTTTCAGTTTCGTCCTTCTCACACACCTCAGGGTGCAGAGAAATGCTGTCTGTTCGACAGCGCTGTTCAGGCTCTTCTGGACAAGAATGTTCTAGAGCCGGTACCTATCCAGGACAGGGGTTCGGGTTTCTATTCCAACCTCTTGGTGGTCACCAAAAAGGACGGCGGTTGTCATCCTTTTTAGGACTTGAAGGATCTCAATTCCTTTGTGACCCGGACTCATTATCATCAGGAGTCTCTGTGCACAGTGATTGCTGCCATGCCCCTGGGGGAATTCCATGCTTCTCTGGATCTTCAGGACGTGTACCTACACATCGCCATTCATCCAGAGAGTCAGCAGTACCTCAAGTTTGCCTGCGACAGGGGACATTTCCAGTTTTCAGCCCTTCCATTTGGTCTCACGACAGCTCCTCAGGTCTTCAACGGTGTCCTGGGTGCCTTGATATCTGTCCTCCACTGGAACGGCATCAGAGTTACTCCATACATGGATGACTTGCTTCTGAAAGCCCCCTCTGTGGAACTTCTTCATCAGCAAGTTCAGAACTGCATTCAGGCTCTCACCCATCACGGGTGGATCATCAACTTGGACAAGTCAGATCTTGTCCCATTCCAGCGTTTGGTCTTCCTGGGCTTTCTCTTTGACACTCAGAAGAGCATGGTGTTCCTCACGGAAGAGGTGGCTCACCAGATCGCCCACAGGGTTTCAGTGATTCTGTCTCAGGATCCAGTTCCAGTCCAGAAGCTATCATCTCTGGTGGGGAAATTCATATCCACCATAGAAGCGGTTCCGTTTGCTATGGCACACATCACGGAGCTCCAGAGGTTCGTGATCCAGGTGTGCAAGGGTCAATCGGATCTTCTGAAGATGTTTGTCTCTCTTCCTCTTCATGTGGAACTGAGCTTGTCATGGTGGCTTGACCTTCCCAACCTGCTGAAGGGCAAGTCCTTCCTGGTAACTTTTTGGACCAAGGTGAGGACGGATGCCAGCTTCTCCGGCTGGGTGCGATCCTGGGTTAGTTTAGGGCTCAGAGTCGGTGGTCTCCAGAGGAGTCCCTCCTTCCAATCAACATATTGAAGCTTCGGGCGATATTTCATGCCCTTCGACATTGGACATCTCAGTTGGAGGACTGTCCAAGTGGAGTCCGGCAAAGACACAGCCGTAGCTTACATCAACAAGCAAGGCAGAACAAGAAGTCTCGCTGCTTGGTTAGAGGTCAAGGCTATTTTGTCCTGGGCAGAAGAGCACGTGCCTGCTATATCCACGGTGCACATTCCAGGCGTAGTGGGAGTTGCACCTAGAGGTGTTCCAACTCATTGTTCAGCGATGGGGTCCCCCTTACATCAACCTGATGGCGACAAAACACAACAGGAAGGTTCCACTGTTCTGCTCTTGGTGGCGAGACCCTCTGGCTCTAGCAGTAGATGCGATGAACATTCCATGGTTCTTTCCTCTGGCTTACGTCTTTCCTCCCTTTCCCATGTTGCACAGGGTGCTACGGAAATTACAACTGGAGCTTTGCCCAGTTATTCTGATTGCTCCATACTGGCCTCATCAGTCTTGGTTTCCGGAGCTCTTGGATCTGTCAGTGGCAGAGCCCTTTCAGCTCTCCTACTGTCTGAATCTTCTTCTACAGGGTTACCTGTGGAAGGAGGATGTTCATCGGCTAGCTTTGATGACTTGGAAATTTAATCCTCAATATTGAAGTGGAAGGTGTGGTGGCTACTATGCTCAGTGCCCGCAAGCCTATTTCTTCCAAGATCTACCATCGTGTCTGGTCGTCTTTTCTGTCCTGGTGTGCTGACAGGGACCTGTCTCAGGAATTTGATCTACCTACGGTCCTGGCCTTTTTGCAGGACGGCGTGGACAAGGGCCTCAGTTTGAGTTCCCTTAAGGTTCAGATTTCTGCTCTCTCTGTTTTCTTTCAGAGGCGCATTGCCATCCTTCCTGATGTCAAGGTTTTCTTTCATTGCTTTGCTCATACTCGCCCTGTTTTCGAGACTCCCACTCCTCAGTGGGATCTTAACTTGATTTTAGACATCCTTAAGCGTCCTCCCTTTAAGTCTTTGGCTACTATTCCTCTACATCTGTTGACGTAGAAAATGGCCTTCCTCCTGGTGATTGTGTCAGTTCGCAGTGTCGCGGAGTTACAAGCTCTGTTCTGTAAACCACCCTATTTGGTGTTTCACAAGGACAAGGCGGTGCTTCGCACTTCTAAGGAGTTTCTGCCGAAGGTGGTCTCTGAGTTTCACATCAATCAGGAGATTGTGATGCCCTCTTTCTGCCCTGACTCCACCTCTAACAACGAGAGGGATCTCCACTTAGATGTGATGCATTGTCTTAGGTTTTATGTGCATCGCACTGAGTCTATCAGGCAATCAATGGGAGGATGGAATTTCTGTCTACCATGTGTCAAGTTTCCCTTCTTTTCCTACAGGGATAGCATAAAAGGGGTGTCAGGTTCTCGCAGTCTGCCATTCTATATTTGCTAGAGAAGCAAGGCTAATAAAGTGGAATTGAAGCTTATTTTAAGAAGTCTTGTAGGCAGAAAATCTGTTCTCTGTATTAGTGGAATCTGGGGGACTCTGGAGGACAGGACGGAAGAAAAGAGGTTGACCCCAAATATCCCAAAATTCTGTGTGACTGACTCGGAAGACACAGCCCACCCTGATCCAAGTTTCTTCATGATCTGGCGGTTACCTCTGTCCTAGGGGGATTTGAAAAGGGAGCAAAGAAGGTTTATTCACACATACCCAAAATTTCGTATGACTAGGTGAGAAGAAACAGGCAGCTGTGATCCAAGTTACTTACTGATCTGTTGCTGTAGGACTCACAACTTTCAGCTATTTATTTCTCCACTTCAGCCCACAGAAGAAGTAATATTGCGGTGGAAAATCTTGAAGTCATAGAAAAATGGCAACATATTTGCAGGAAATTTATTGGCAGTGACAAAAATGTTATGTATTGTCTATGGACAGCAATTTTCACATTCCTGTGGAATATTTCTCTGACTTTTCGCCAGTCCCTATGACATAGCTTATCACGTGACGTATAATTTACTTCACATGATGCACCATGAAAAAACTGAATTTGTTCTGGAAAAAAAACAATATATATCATTTTCCACATACAACTAGAAAGTTATCCCCAAAATAATTTTTAAACAGACAGCAAAAGTTAATGAAGTGCCTGGCCTTTTCAGTGGACTAGAGTCCCCAAACCTCCAGCACTCAAAGGGTTAAGCCACCAGACTCTACATCCTGTTTTTGGCCATGGCATCACACAAGGTCTCCTGCCAGTTTGATCATAAATGTAGATTTTAACAAATCCTTCATGGAGACTTTGATCCAAATATCTCTCTCTGTCTTAGAATGACATTTATTTAGCGATGTGTCTAAAACAATTAGTTGCAACAGTAGGCCTGAAGCGACTGTTGCTTCATAACATCTGTGAAAAGGTTTTTTTTTTTGTTTTATCAATAGGGTCTCTGAAATGTAAGCCATCTTCCAGAGGAATGGTAGTTTACTTAGATAGCCTGTCTACGTGAACATCAACCTTGGGGATATTGTCCCAGAAGGCAGTATCTTTTGACTCAAAAGGAAAAATGGATTTTAACTTCTTAGAGAAAGTTAATCTTTCCTCAGGAGTATTCTATTGGTTTTAATTACTGCATGAATATCAACAGAAACATATTATTTCGTTCAGATCTTGGAATATAGATGTATTCCAATTCCATAGAGTTCTGACTCCTTTAACCAGCAAATTAATATTATCAGCAGAAAATATGTGTATTCTCTGCTACCCTATTGAAAATACTATTCATAATCTAAAATAGAAACTATGGCCGTGACGTCAGAAACCTGAGCAGTTGATCTGACAGAACTGACGATTGCTTGTGTCATGTATAACATTGTAAATACACAAAATATTGGTGCACATCCAAATTTTAATTACCATTAACCCTTTACTCTGCGGCATTGTGCCTGCATTTCACTAGTATATTAAAGATGAGGATTTAGTCATAGAATGCTAAGCTTGCCACCAACGCCAAGGTCCTCATCCTTAATATTGTAGTGATATGCAGGCACAATGCTGCAGAGTAAAGGGTTAATGGTAATGAAAATTTGGATGTGCACCAATATTTTGTGTATTTGCTTTTAGCTATTTTGGTCAAAATTGGTTGCACTCCAGTAATTTAAATGTAATTTTAAATGTGTTTTTTTTCTTTGGGTGTGCTTACCAAAACCTGGACTGGAAATGTATAACATTGTAGACATTTCCACATACATACTGCATGTTTAATGCAGGTATGGTTAATTGTCTTGGTAAATACTTTAGCTAGAACATCATATAGAACACAAATTTTGACAGATGGGAGATAATCTGAGGACCCAGACTAGAGCACCAAGAAATAAAATGATTTTGCCTCAGTTTACAAGAAAAAAATATAATGGAAAGCAAGTTTAATTGGTTAGCCCCTACTTACAGTTTTTGAGGCTGAAGAGATGCTGGGGCCACCCTCTGGACCACTGTAGGGAAGAAGGGAAGGCTGCCATGTGAAAAGCCTACCTTAGACTGTAATTGCCCTTGAGCTGGAAGCCCATTCCCTCTGGTATCACCACCATGTACTCCAATGCGCTTGAATTCACACCTGTAAGGTCATCATTGGCAGCTAACAATTTCTGACAAGGCTACATTAGACTGGGGCATAGCTTCAACAGATGTGGCCACAGGGACATAGACACAAATCTTACATCATGCTTGGATAAGACAGGAAAGACCTTTAGGGGGTGGCTGGATGTTTTTTTCCTATACTATCTTGAAGGCAGGGTTATCTCAGATGTGCTATCAAGAGACCAGAAGAAATTGCCACTAGGCAGAAGTAATACTAAAAATCAGTCCCATTGTGTGTGATAGCATGTGAGTTCATTTCTTATAATAGATTGCAACAGAACAGGAACAGTGGTGAAAAACAAAAAAGGGGTATACTAAGTATAGTATTTATTAAAAAAATATTAATACAATGAAATCACATATAACCCTACCTTCTCCCATTGCACTCAATTAATGCCCCCCATCTTGGGCTTAAAGCATCTCAGGGTTCCCTTGTACTGCCATAATACTGTGCCCATATTTTCATGCTATTACTTCTCTGGTACTGATGCTGACTCTTCATCCAAATTAGATCTCAAATGTAGCAGCAACGTATCAAAGATGGTGTTAAATGGGGAAATATATGCAACCTGAAAACTTCTCTGAGCAAAGGAGGGAGCATAGAGGGTAGCAGGATGCTATAAATAATATATATAATTAGATGGTAAGCTCTACAGGGCAGGGACCTTTCATCCTCATGTATACTCACCTGTTGTTCCCCTTATGATTGTCTTTATAAGTACTTAATCACTGCACTTATTGTACCCCTTCTATATCCAATGTGAACTGTAAAGTGCCAAGTACACTGGTTGGCGTTATATAAATAAAATATACATTACAATACAATACAATACAATACAATAATTATGAAGATGGCTGAACCAGCCAGGAGATAGAGAGAGAGATTAGGTAGGCAATAAGAAAATAATATACAGAAGTCTCCCCAAAAACCGAAAACGCAGCACAGGTGTCACAGCTCACCTTAGACTGATGGCATGAAATGATGCTTCGGCGTCATCCCACGTGTCACTTCGGACATTGGGCCTGGGCGTGTTTGGTGTCCTCAGCAGCTGCCCGTTTCCTCTGGCTAGGCGGGCTAGTGGCTCTGACTGGCGCCGGAATGGTGCAGGGGTTTGATGCATCTCGGTGAGATGCGTCATCTACGGGCGCGAGGCTGCTTATTGACGCAGGCCTCATCTTTATGCAGGCTGGCCTGGTTAGTCTCCTCCTATCTACTTCCTGGCTTTAGTATTTAAGGGAACTGGATCCTTATCCAAATACCCTTACGGTGGTGTCCAGTCAGTTCTAATTCCTGTTCCAGTATTCTGTGTATGATCCGGCTTGTCTGACCATCCATTCTGGTGCTGACCTGTGGCTCTGTCTGAGCAGTCTCTTATACGCTCCTTTCCCTACGGACATCCAATCTGGTGCAGACCTGTGGCTCTGGCTGACTACCCGCTCCGTGTATGACCCTGGCTTGTCTGACCATCCATTCTGGTGCTGACTTGTGGCTCTGTCTGACCATTCTCTTTTACTCTCCTTTCCCTACGGACATCCAGTCTGGTGCTGACCTGGGGCTCTGTCCAACTATCCTCCCTGGTTGCCTCCTATTGTTGGACATAGTATCTGGTGCAGACCTGTGGCTCTGGCTGACTACCTGCTCCGTGTATGATCTTGGCTTGTCTGACTATCCTATCTGGTGCTGGCCTGTGGCTCTGTCCAATAATACTCTCAGTGTTGCCTCTTGCTCAGTGGACATCCTATCTGGTGCAGACCTGGGGCTATGGTGGACTTGGCTGACTGACTGCAGGCATGAGTCAGTAGTCTCCCTTGTTGCCACCTTATGGGAGATCGTGAGAGCCTTCCTTGGGTTTCTTGTATTACTGAGACTACCAGTGGCTACAGCCTAGTCTCTTTCAGTTGTGGTTGACCTTGGGTGGCCTCCTGTTCCTCATAGAGGTTATAGCCTTTCTACTCACCCTCTGGCAATATGTGAAGCTGTCTATTTATTATTAATAAAGTAATATTAACTATACCGTCTGACTCTTGTCTTGCTTGCTAACCATGACAACAGGTAATAACTAGAGACAGAGTAGTCAGGACAGGCCAAAATGTCAGGGCCAGCTGAACTGGTTCAAGAAGCGGTATAACTAGCCGAGGTTGGGGCAGGCGGCACAGAAGCAAGGTCAGAGAGAGAGCCAAAGTCTGGTACACGAGATTACACTGAAATAAGAAAGATATGTGACAAGCAAAACGCTGGGAAACTCAATAACAGAGCACAGAGGCCCAAACAGATGAGCGTCTTATGGGCTTTACGTACGTCTGACATCATGCTGCACAATGACGGCGAAAACCTGGAAGCAGCCGAGCATTCAGGGCGCACATGCGAGAATCGGCAGCATCAGGGAAACAGATTGACAGTAACTGACAGTAACCAGGGGACAACAGAGCAGAGTGTGACAGATGGAATGAATGAAGAAACCTCCACAATGTTAATGGATTCACTTATAGGGTAGAAATTATTTTTATATTGTATAAAATAAATAGTCATTCAGTATGAAGAGCACAATTTATGGCCACGTGGAGCTGGTAATGGAGAACACCAACAGCGTTTGGACAAGCCGCTGGCCTCCACCAGACCTCACAGAGGGTAGGGAGGGACCCAGAATGAAGAAAAAGTGCTTACTATAGTCAAGGGAGTAAATGCCCTATGCGTATTGTGGATTCTCAGATCTACTTAAAGGGATAGTAATACTTCGTTTTAACTTTATTTTATTTTGTAGGCATTAAAAAAACATGAAGAATGATATAAGTCTTATCTCTCAAATCTTTATCGTTTAAGAGATATTCACAAGCAAAGTTTCCCCCTCCCGCCCCTTTTTCCTAGTGTAAGCCATCTCTTCTCAGATGTGAATCTGATTGTAAGACCAGACAGATAACAGCAGGGGACAATCTTCTTTGTATGAAAACAATGAAAGCCCTTCCCCCTTGACAAGTTTTTCAACCTTTTCCCTTACCTTAATTGAAGATTGTCCCTCTCTGCATTCTACCTGGGCACCTCCCTTCTGATCTGACTGAACGGGGGGGATACTTTGCTTGTGAATATCTCTTAAACCATAAAGGTTTGAGCGATAAGACTTATATCATTCTTCATGTTTTTTAATGCCTACAAAATAAAATAAGGATAAAACGAAGTATTACTATCCCTTTAATCAGGGTAAAGCATAGCGATCCGGAGCTTCAAGTTCTTTATATAGTCTTAATTGGATAATTATGTCCAATATGCCTCTGCATTTGAAAACAATTTTCATGGTTAATAAACTTAAATAATCACATGTTATACAGTGCAACATTGGTAAAAAAACACATAAAACCAGCACATATAATACACTGTTGGTATTAACAAAATATAAGATAAAAACATAAAAGATAAAATAGATAAATTATAAAGCAAGTCAGATCTCAAAGAGATAGAATAATCTATGTATAATGATATGCATATCTGAGTACAGAACCACATAATAGTATTTTCAGCGGAACTATAAAATTAAATTATGCCAACATGAACTCTAACATATAAGAAAAATTATCTACAAATATAAGACCAAGATTTAAATAAACTGTAAATGTATATATGTATATCAACTACATTAATGGAATAATGACTGGTTACTGTGTTACAAAATAATGTTCCATACACAGACCATGAATAGTTAATATATGTATGTTAATGAAAAAATAGCACTCCTACTATAACGAATATGTAGTATTAATCTAAAAAACAGTGGACATGTGTATCTGACCCGTAGTGATTCTGTGTTAATGTGTAAAAGAAATGTATTAATGCTGCTCTAATGATGTGTTGCAGCATGTGCTGTTGAAAATAAAATGTGTTAGTTAATAAACTATTTATTAATATATAAAAGCATATCATGACATCAGAAGGGGAATAAAAAAGAGAACCAGATAAAAACCGGGACATAAATATATGAGGAAGATCCATCTTTCATTTTACACAAATGTTGCAAAATCAAATTCAGTGTTTAATCATCCTGGATTTAGGGGTTTCAGTGTATAAATCTAAAAGGATTCTCTTTATCTTAATTTTTTCAAAAGATCACCACCCCTATGATTAAGAGAGATCTGTTCAATACCCAAAACTGTTAACTTATCATGTTTGCAGTGATGTTTCAATTTACAATGTTTAGATAAGTTGTGTCTCCAATCCATTTGTAATATTCTTAAAATGTTATGAAAATCTGATAAATAATTTTCTTTTTGTTTTCCCAACGTACTGAAGGACACACTCACATATACCACATAGGTAGAATGACAACTACTCAAATGCTTAATCTCGTACTCTTTATTAGTAACAAGATATGTACATTTTTGTTGTCCTTGTTTTTCTAAATGGACACATGTTCTACAGTCTGTAGTGCCATATGTATGCATTCCCAGAGGTGGGAATGCATACATGTGGGAATGCATACATTTTATCTTTTGTATTTTTATCTTATATTTTGTTAATACCAACAGCGTTATATATGTTTTTTTTTACTGATGTACTGTATACAATGTCATTATTTTTATTGACCATGAATATTGTTTTCAAATGCCGAGTATTGGAGCTAATGAACCAATTAAGACTATATAAAGAACTTGGGGCTCTGGTACGCTATGCTGTCCCTGAAGGAGTGTATCTGAGAATCTACAATATGCACAGAGCATTTACTTCCCCCTCCCTATAGTAGGTACTATTGGTGTAAAAGGACACTATCACTTTGAGCTAAACCAGGACATTTGATATTAACCAAGAAGTATTACAGGAGTGTGTTTCTTTTCTGAGGCGTTCATTTCATCCCTCATCATTTACTGTTCATCATCCAAGGCCAAAATGTAAGTCTGGGGTTAGCTGGTGTTCCTGTGCAGAGGGGATTTGCCTGTCATTTTGGAACTGGACTGCCCTTTTGTGTGGGATTAGTCTAATATGTATGTGGAAATTTCTCCACTGTAATGGCACTAGAGAGCTAAAACATGATGCTTCTGAGTGGTGACTAGCTGTAGAACAGGCCATTGTGCTGTTTGTTCGTCCTCAAAAGCCTCTTACATTTTGTATGCGTATTTAAAATACTCTTAGGAGGTCTCCCTAAGAGTGAAGGGTAATCCAGACGTGGACCCATTGCTCTCAATGCCTAGGGAATCCAGCTGCACCTCCCTGACAAGGCCCGACAAGGCCAAAATGTTAATCGGTGGTTAGCTAGTGTTCCTATGCAGAGGGGATTTGGCTGTCATTTTGGAACTGGACCGCACTTTTTGGCGTGATAAGTCTAATATGTATGTGGAAATTTCTCCCCTGTAATGTCACTACAGAGCTTCTGAGCGGTGACTAGCCGTAGAACAGGCCATTGTGCTGTTTGTTTGTCCTCAAAAGCCTCTTACATTTTGTATGCGTATTTAAAATACTCTTAGGAGGTCTCCCTAAGAGTGAAGGGTAATCCAGACGTGGACCCATTGCTCTCAATGCCTAGGGAATCCAGCTGCACCTCCCTGACAAGGCCCGACAAGGCCAAAATGTTCATCGGTGGTTAGCTATTGTTCCCATGCAGAGGGGATTTGGCTGTCATTTTGGAACTGGACCGCACTTTTTGACGTGATAAGTCTAATATGTATGTGGAAATTTCTCCCCTGTAATGTCACTACAGAGCTTCTGAGCGGTGACTAGCCGTAGAACAGGCCATTGTGCTGTTTGTTTGTCCTCAAAAGCCTCTTACATTTTGTATGCGTATTTAAAATACTCTTAGGAGGTCTCCCTAAGAGTGAAGGGTAATCCAGACATGGACCCATTGTTCTCAATGCCTAGGGAATCCAGCTGCATCTCCCTGACGAGGCCCTACAAGGCCAAAATGTACGTCGGTGGTTGCAGAGGGGATTTGGCTGTTATTTTGGAACTGGACTGCCTTTTTTGGCGTGATAAGTCTAATATGTATGTGGAAATTTCTCCTCTGTAATGTCACTACAGAGCTTCTGAGTGGTGACTAGCCGTAGAACAGGCCATTGTGCTGTTTGTTTGTCCTCAAAAGCCTCTTACATTTTGTATGCGTATTTAAAATACTCTTAGGAGGTCTCCCTAAGAGTGAAGGGTAATCCAGACGTGGACCCATTGCTCTCAATGCCTAGGGAATCCAGCTGCACCTCCCTGACAAGGCCCGACAAGGCCAAAATGTTCATCGGTGGTTAGCTATTGTTCCCATGCAGAGGGGATTTGGCTGTCATTTTGGAACTGGACCGCACTTTTTGACGTGATAAGTCTAATATGTATGTGGAAATTTCTCCCCTGTAATGTCACTACAGAGCTTCTGAGCGGTGACTAGCCGTAGAACAGGCCATTGTGCTGTTTGTTTGTCCTCAAAAGCCTCTTACATTTTGTATGCGTATTTAAAATACTCTTAGGAGGTCTCCCTAAGAGTGAAGGGTAATCCAGACATGGACCCATTGTTCTCAATGCCTAGGGAATCCAGCTGCATCTCCCTGACGAGGCCCTACAAGGCCAAAATGTACGTTGGTGGTTGCAGAGGGGATTTGGCTGTTATTTTGGAACTGGACTGCCTTTTTTGGCGTGATAAGTCTAATATGTATGTGGAAATTTCTCCTCTGTAATGTCACTACAGACCTTCTGAGTGGTGACTAGCCGCAGAACAGGCTATTGTCCAGTTTGTTCATCCTCAAAAGCCTCTCGCATTGTGTATGTGTAATCTCTCTCTCAGCAATTGTGTAGCACTGTGCACTCATAATGCATTAGGCTGGCCCGTGCCCTTGTACGTTTCAGATTTCTGATTGTGGAGAAGCATTGTGTTGGTACTACTATTTACCTTTGGAAAAAAAAATCAATAGTAATCAGGACCAGATTTCATGCCTGGGGAGCCACACCGCTAGTTGTTGCATTTAGTAGTAAACATTGAGACAAATGTTTGACAAATCACTGCAGTGTTATGGATCTGTGAAAATCAATTGCACTAAAATGTACAGTTTAACATTCCACAGAAACACTGGACAAAAAACATATTATGTGAAGTCATTTTGTATCTGAACAGATTTGAATCTATAGGTGGATTACAGCTAAATACAACCTTGACATTAATATCCACAGGACCCTAAGATAAGGTCAGTTAAAGTGAATTAAATACTGCCTATATCAGTGTTTCTCAACCTTTTTTGCTCGGGGCACCCCTAACACATAATCTTGAACATTCAGGGCACCCCAATCATATTTAATGTAATTTATCAAGGTCATAATGAAGGATACAATACACAAATATGCAGTTATTATGCCTTATAATCTTAATAGCAAAGCTAAACATATTGTACATAATAATTTCTACAAATCTTTATTTAGAGACCCATTTTTGTTAGTCTTTGTAGAAAACATGAGGCACCCTAAATTGATGTCTGCGGCACACCAAAGTGCCATGGCACCCTGGTTGAGAATCACTGGCCTATATGTTGTGCCAAACAATGCCATCTATTTATAATATAAATGGTATTTCAGAAGTTAATATTTTGCTTGCACAATCTGGCACTCCATGCTAATGTGCTGGGCCAATATTACCAAACACTGTGCTAGGAATTAATCTAGGTAAAGCCCCACACACAGGGGGTATTACTAAGTGCAGGGAGAGGTAAGTTTTGTCTCAAAAAGATCTAATCAGCATATTGTGTAGCGAATTAGCATAAAGTGGCAGTAAAACATGAAGATTCATTTCTCAAACATTATTTGAAAGAAAATTGGCTAATGCAATGTATAGGTATATTTAAGTTCTCTGCAAAACAAAGTAAGTTTGCTTTGTACTACACTTCATGTCCATAAGGACCATCAGGGCTTATGATAACAGATACATATTAAAGGGATAGTAATACTTGAATTTAAGAATATTTAATATTGTATATATTAAAAAATAAATTTAAATGATGTAAGTCCCATTGTTGTAACTTGTATAATTTTAGAGTTATAAGCTTCTAAAGTTCCCCCTAACGCCTCTTTTAACCACATCAGTGATGTAGCTGACAGACTGAGATCCTGGTCCAGTGACTGGACGGCTCATCTGCAGAGCCGAAATAACATGGCATACAAGGAAATTTTTCATTAGGACGGTCTACAAAGTGTGCCTGGTTTGAGGCAGGCACACTTTGTAGACTGTTCTAATGAAGAATTCCTTTGTATGCCATGTTATTTCGGCTCTGCAGACGAGCCGTCCGGCCACAGGACCAGGATCCCAGTCCGTCAGCTAACTCTCTGATGTGGTTAAAAGAGATGGAGGGGGGGGACTTTAGAAGCTTATAACTCTAAAATTATACAAGTTACAGCAACGGGACTTACATTGTTTAATTTTTTTTTTAATATATACAATATTAAACATTCTTAAATTCAAGTATTATTATCCCTTTAGCTGGACATTATTAATTACAAATTATTAGGGTTCATAACTTTTTAAATATCACATATTCCCAGTGAATATTTTTTTCATAAGTGTGAAAGCACCTTAGTTTTATGAATGTTCTTTTACTATTAATGTGCAGTTAGAAATGCGTGACCACGTAACCATTTTGTTTATACAAGATCCTAATGTGATTACCTCAGTTGTGACATACATTGCAGTTATCAAACAAATCAGGTAAACAAGGTAATGCTTGGCATTCATTAGCAATAGTGTGCTTCTTTATGTAAAGCTTCAGATGACTTTTGGTTTTAACAAATGTGTTATTTTAACTCAATATTTGTGTCAATGGGGAGCAGTTTTTCTAGTTTCAGCATATGCAAGTCCCCTCTCAGCAAAGTGCACTATAATAATAGCTAGTGGGTGATTCATTATAGCACTGCGAATTTCCTTATTAATTATGTATGTGGGAATGAACAGTAGGGTTGGTAGATAGGCCTACACTGTATGTATTTAAACTGGACTATGGGTGTTTGTTATGCCTGAAGAAGGGTGGCATTGAGCCCCCTGAAACAGTGCATGCGTTTCTCTCATCAATAAAGATACAGCAATACCTGTTATTATAGTGCACTTTGCTGAGAATGTGTTCTCCTTTATATATATATATACATTCATGTGTGGTCAACCAGGAGACCACTGGAGTTTCTGCAACAGGCTGAAAATAAGTGCAGGCCTTGAAGCCATTGGAGTATGCACCCATTCTCTGTATCTTATCTGCAAGTCCCCTAACAGAGATGGGTCAAAAACCCTGACAGTGGAACAGTTACAGCCATTTCCTGACCAACATAAAATGTGAGTCCAATCTACATGTATTTCTATATTTTATTTAATTGTCTGGAGGATGTTACACTGTTGGGTACTTCTTTGTATGATTTTACATTTTTAGAGATCGAGTCCTTGACACGAGCAGCCTAGTTCTTGATATAGAGGATTCTTTATCCACTTTTACTGGGGCAGTTTAATAATCCAGAAGCAATATTTTCTGAGGAACATATAGTGATTTTCAGCATTGGTGTCTGAGTTCCTACCCCATGGTATCTATGGTAGTGTGTTAAGTCAACATTGTCTATACTAAGGATGTCCCCATTTTCTCCTGCTAGTGTTCAAATAAAACCATAAGAAACAAATATTTCTGCAAAGTAACATATTAACCTTGTATATTTCTAATGTTGTATTAAAATTGAAATGTACTAAACTTGCCAATTTATTCTTGGGCTTCAGATTAATTAGTGAGAGACACGGCCAAAAACTTCTTCCCTTATAACAAAACAACGTTCCTTATTGCAGGCCTGTGAGATGCTATGTATTCTTGATGAAGCAGTGATGTCAATATAAAAACAGGATATGTGACTTTATAACTAATCCTGGTAGCTCTCCTCTTCCATGCCCCATGGTGGACTGCTTCAATTGCTTCCCATACATTAGTGTACAGCTGACCTCTTTACTGTCTCACTGTTGACTGTTGCCAGAGATAACCATAAGGGTTATCTAAAACTTTACTTTAGGTGTAGACAGGAGAAAGGGCAGACTTGATGGGTCAACAGAAGATCACTTACCTGGTTATATGTGTATTAAACTCTACATAATACTTCATTGACCTTAATTTAATCTGCATTATATATATATCCTATATAATAATTCGGTAAATCGTGTGTAACGCCCGACATGCGCAGTAGACACTGCTGCGCGTGCGGCAGCCATGCGCAGTACAGACTGCCCGCGCCACTGCTGATACAGAGCTGGACGCTCCTGTACTGCGCATGACTGCCCTGCGACCGGTTGCCAGAGGCACTATGGCCCATGTAACGGGCTGTTCAACTAGTGTATATATATATATATTATATATATATATATATATATATATATATATATATATATATACACACACTAGTTTAAAGCCTGTATCCACTGGTGGCGCTGCAGTCATGTGCAGTACTATCTGCCTGAATGCGCCATGGCTGATACGAAGGGGGGTGCTCCGAATTCAGACCGTAGTCCTCTCTGCGCACCTTCCGGTGCGCAGAGAGGGCTCAGGTCTGAATTCAGAGCTCCCCACTCCATATCAGCCGCGGCTCAGGCAGTCTGTACTGCATATGACTGCAGCGCGAGCAGCCGTCTCTACTGTGCATGACGGCTTCTGACAAACATAGCGAATCATAATATAGGATGACCCATGATTATTCTTTATTTATATAGTACCAACTAATTCCACAGCGCTATACAATTGGGAATAGACATACAGAGGTATTAAATAGTACAATCAAATGTGGAGAACAGAATCAGTCTGTTCTAAATTACCTCATCACAGAGAGTAGAGTTAATTTAATTAACCCTTTGAGTGCCACAGAGGTACGCGACTCGTTGCTCTGCAGTGTGTTGCGTACCCCTCCGGCACTCAAAGAGATAAAATATATATTCTTCTGAAATGTTTCTATGTCATTCAGCATTCACCTATTATTCCCGGGAAAAAAATAGCAAAATTAGCACATTTATCTTCCATAGTCTGAACAATCAAAGGAAGAAATAAATAAAGCCGGCACTCACCATATGAAAAAGTTGGTTTATTCAACGATCATACTACAATTACATATCAGACAGGGGAGTTGTTAGCAATCTTCCATTATATAACAGTTGTTTCACGTCTCAGTGGAACTTCATCAAGTCCTACAGTAAAGAATCAAACCCTTTGTCTTCATTTCAATTATAGTCTATTGTATTCTGCCCCCTAAGGCAAACAAACTGGGTTTAAAAGTGAGCACCCCAATTCCCATAAATCCAATACCAAACGATGTTGCTAAATATACAGAATAATAATGTTAAAAATCATTAGTTCTCACTTTTACATTCACATTATATCTGATAGTACATTATACTTATGAAGGAAAATTTTGATAACATCTGTAAGAACATGAAGAATAAAAAAAGCAAATAATTACTGCAGAAAAGGTGATATTTCATTTTTATCATTCAAGCCCAAAGAGGCAGTGGCTTGCAGCATTATAATCTATTTTGATTCTCTTTTTACCAATGCATATTTATTACTTAAAGGGATCGTAATACTTAATATGTAAAAAAATATATATTGTAGTGTTTATCCCCCTGAGTAAAAAAAGCTTACTGTCACTGCTGAAAGGTGTTTTATTCAAAAGTTATTATGCTCAAAGTTGAATTTTTTTAGTTGCAATATCACGGTGGCCTGAAATTGTACAGTGGCGCTGTTGTTACACGATCCTATGGACAGCTCTGGTCATTAGACCATAAATCTCCATAGGATGGTATAGCAACAGCACCACTGTTTTTATGTTTTATTCAAAAGATATTACAGCTCAAAGTTGAATTTTTTTTAGGTGCAATATCACAGTGGCCTGAAATTGTACAGTGGCGCTGTTGTTACATCATCCTATGGACAGCTCTGGTCCATAGACCATAAATCTCCATAGGATGATGTAGCAACAACGCCACTGTACAATTTCAGGCCACCGAGATATTGCACCTAAAAAATTCAACTTTGAGCTGTAATAACTTTTGAATAAAACACCTTTTATCAGTGGGAGTACTCTTGTTTTACTCAGGGGGATAAACCCTACAACATATTTTTTTTTACATTTTTAATATTACTATCCCTTTAAAAAGAGACTCAAAATGGATTAAATATTTTGGACAGATATACCAAAATAACATAAGATCATTTTAAGATTGTGTCTGACTGTCACAAATGAATAGGATGAGAATGCCATCAGCACTGCACAAATATTGTGGTTGATATTCAAACAAGTGAGTTGATGAAACAGTATTAATTGCAATAGTTTAATTTCAGTGGTTTAAATGTCAATTTGAGAAATATATGAGAAGACCTCTGATTGCCTGTTTTACCATGCCGATACACCAACTCCATCATGAATCCTATAGGGTTTTCTCCATCTCTTCTCCCTCATTCCTTTGCCATTTCACCTTCAAGATTCCATAATATGATGGATTTACAGATCATGTGCATGTTCCCTGTGTTTATCTGTTTGTGATTCTGTTAGTGCTCTATGAATATTGATGTTGTTATTGGGGTCTCACAGGTTAAGAGGATTTACTTTGAAGGGGCAGCTTCTCTGATTTGTTTCACCTTACACTACTTAGTAGATCATATTAATATATCATTTTCAGATTGGCCATATATTGTTTTTTGAATGTCCTGTAGATTGTAAGCTCTAACGAGCAGGCCATCTTATCCTTATCCTCCAATCCTCTATTGTACACCATTGTACACTGTTAAAATATTGTATAATGCTACAGAATCTGGCGGTGCTTTTAACCCTTTGACTGCCAGATGGTACACAATGCATTGCAAAGCAATGTACTGCGTACCCCTTTGGCACTCAAAGGGTTAAAGATAATAATAAATCAGACTGCAAAACAATAACTCCAGTGTTTCACCCGCTATTGACAGTATGAATGGATGGATTGCTTGCCTATATCAAAGTTCTATTACAATAATTCTTACTACAACTCAATACCTCAAAGTTTATTTTATACCAATTAGGGGTTCCACACAGCTTTCAGTTTCAATCTTGCCAGCACCACAATTCTGTCAAGTCTGGAAGACAGATTCATCACCCATCAGAGATATCAAGATCATGAAAGAAATTCTACAAAAGGTGCTGGACCTTTACATACAGCTAGCCACAGGAATTATAAAGTTAGCCATCAATAAACTGAAGATTCCTTCTCCAAGTTGGGGCACAAAATCATTGTCCAGTAATCTTTTGACTGTAAGTGCCAGAAACAGTGAAGATCCACACAGTTTTTCATAACTTGTTATTACAATACTTCAGAGACAGACCATCTTTTCCAGAAATGTATATTCCTTACCTGGATCCTGATCAAGTTGAGGATCAGGAAGAGTGCATTATTGAAATTGTTCATGATACACGATGACACCTTAATAAACTTCTGTATCTTATCCAATGCCAAAGTTATGAGCCAGAAAGAGTAATTCATACTTCCCAGCTTTTGAAGGATTTCTTTAAAGATTTCCTGACAAGCCTGCAAAAAAGACTGTGTGGAGAACGCGATGGAAGGAGGGGAGTGATGTCAAGTTTCAAACCAAAGTCTCTTGTCATGGGAGAAAGCAGCTCTGCTCATTGTGACAGCAGGTGGGAATCCATGTAAAGGGAGAGGCCCTCTCTTTACTGGCTGGGAAAGGGTGTCCCCTCCCCCTCCTTGCCTTTTCTGGGGGATGGAGGTTGCCCATCTCTAGCCAGAGGGCTTAAAAACAAGCCCAAAGTAAAATAGCGAATAAATCTAACTTTTTCCTTTTTTTGCAGGTGAAACTTCATGGCAACCAGCATGGAGAAGAGGGATATTCATCATCTGAAGGTGGCCAAGGCAGCGGGCATCTGGAAGGAATAAGCAGCAGCTGAATTCAGGGAATATTTTTTACTTTGTTGTCCTTGTACCTAGGCCCCCTTCGCTGGGTACTGCAAACTCCCATGCCTTGATTCTTCCTTTGGTTTCCAGTTCTATGGTCACTGATCACAATGTGTCCTGCTCCCTATCTTCCCTTGCTACAGAGATTGCAGCAATCCAGTCCCCATCCCTTTTGGGTGATGCTTTTCTTCTCCTCTACCTGCCTGGCTCCCAGTCGTTCTGATGTCAGATCCACTTTTGTGGTATCCCAGAGATCTCGCAAGATCTCCCAGGGCCTCAATGTATGAGGAGCATCCCATTAAGAGGTGGACAGCAGGCACGGAAGGTCTGCCTTTACCCTTAGCAGACAGGTAGGGGGAGGACAGTTCAGTATGTGTGGTTGGGGGGAAATGGTCAGTCACCCACTAGAGGGATGGGTCCGCAGGTTGAGTTTGTAGGGAGGGGGTTTGGTCCTTGGTGGGGGGAGGTGGAGGCATCCCAGACAGTTGGATGGTTTGGGCCCACAGATAGAAGTTGGGTGGCCCTCACACAGAAAGGGCTTCAGTTTGGGGAGAAGGGTATACAGGGAGCCAGTTGGTGGGTGTAGGGGCATTTGCCCAGTCCGGAACCCATGGGGACAATGCCCAGCAACCTTCCTTTATCTTCCCCAGCATGGGGTAGAAATGCTACCTAACTCCCAATGGCAGGGTGTTAGTAAGTCTTCTTTGAATTTCTACATGTTGCAAAATATGGAGTTACCGGTGGGATCTGCAATGCAGAGAATTTCACAGGGATGTGTTGCAGCTAATGGCAGCACCAACGCTGGGGGCCCCATATAGGCTGATGGAGACAAAAAGAAAAAAGTGATGTATTTATTTATGGCCTATATTTATGGCATTTTTAACTACTTGAGCATTAAATAGAGGCATATTTATGGCCACATATTCATGGCACAATAATATGTTTTAACCCTGTTGAGTGTCAGAGTGGTACACAACGCATTGATTTGCAATGCGTTACGTACCCCTCTGCCATTCAAAGGGTTAAACAATGTCATGGTTTATGCTGTGTACGAATACTTACTTTTTATTTTACAGCAAGAAGTAAGGAGAAGGCAGAAGAAAGAAGAGAAGACAGAAGGAGGACTGTGGATGACAGGTAAGTGTAAGACATAGGAGTTCACAATCGGTGCTTGGCAGTATGTCAGACACATATCTTTAGCTTTTTTACTGTTAAGTTCCCAATACTGCTATTATTTAGCTGCGTTTTGGGTACATAATGCACAAAAAAAACGGACATTTGGCCACAAGACCTTTTCTGTGGCCTAATGTCTGTTGTGTTTAAGCCGGTAGGACATTTGGATACTGACCAAGACATTTTCTTTTGTCAGTCTATATCCATTTTGCCCTACCGCCTTTTTTATCTCCAACACTTGGATTGAGCCCTTTAACTGCTGTCAGGTCTGGCGGGGAGCAAAATAAGTTAAAGCTATTAAAAATGCCAGGAAAAAGTTAATAGGGCCATGGTCAGAAACTCATCTAATCCCTGGGGGGTGCACCATAATGCATAGAGGGAGGTTTTGCAGAGATCAGTCTTTTGCTCATTGTGTACACTTGACAGGAAAGGGACATTGTGCATTCTTTAGCTCCATAAAAGTAGCAATGTCCAGGGGTATGAGGTCACAGCATGATGGGGACATTAGATGGCCCCTATGAAGTCCCTCTTATTGGATGGCTGTAATGTGGCACCCTGGGAAACCTTGCTGGTGCAGAATCCCCTGAAAGCCAGTTAAGGCACAGGGCCTTCCAGGTACATTTTCCTTTACTGGCTAGGCTGTGTGTCCCAAGTGGAAAGGGGCACGTCGATCCTGAGGTGTGAAGAAATTAGGGCGGGGAGCAGGATTTAAAAACAAGGCCAAAGTAAGAGTTTCTATATCTAACCCACCCAGCCCTAATTACAGATATAAGAAGAAAATTTTGGACAGCATCAACAAGGTCAAGCTTAGGTTTCCCACTCCAGATGGAGCAGCTTACAATACGGCCAGTAATGTGGTGCTCTGAAGCAACATGCCAGTGCAGCATGCCATACGGCTTCATCAGTGAAGCAGGTTTGGGTGCTGATCCTACGGTAAGGTTCCTCTGGCCTTGCACGGCAGGCAGTTGCTAGGTACAGACCACAGTAGGTCACACAAAGGGGTGTGCCTCAGTGGATGGTAAGGGAGCTGGGCAGGACATGCTGGAAGGGACATGCAGAATTGTCAGGATCCTCACCTCAGTGGTTAATTAGGTGGGAACAGGTGCAGGCCCAGGCTGTAACATCATGGCTCAAGAGGTGCCACATTACCCATTAGAAAGGGGTTCAAATGGGTCTATGGTCAAATAAAGCTCTGACCTATTTTCCATCCTAGATCTTTTGTCAGTGCGTTTATTTCAATAAGGTTATACTCTAGCAGAAATGGGGAGCAAAGTTTGGACTATGAAATAGTCATGGTTAAGTATGCAAGTGTTTTGAGGAAAGGGGAGTGGAGTAGGGCCTCTGCACCTTACTACTTTATCTTGGATCCTGAATAGCACCTGTTATCAACATAACGATATCCTGAGTAGTCCCGAGATATACTGCACATCAACCTCCTGCTGCTACTAGACTTCGTTTAGAAGCCTGTACTGTGCATTGTTTGCCAGGTTATTGTGGTCTAGCATGGTTCCTTGCGCTCCTGAATGTCTTCAGGGTATCAAACTCGGCTTGATTTAACTATGACTGCTCTCGGTACTTGCTTTGTCTACACATGCACTTCACTTCTTGGTTACAACTCCTGTTCTGTTCAACTGCGCCTAACCTCTGCATCCTGCTTATATGATTGTCATGGTCTGACACTCAACGGTTGATTGCTGCTGCCTTCCCTTCCCTGTGTCAGGCTGAGTCCGCTGTTGCTGCCTTGACCTTCATTTTCCATGGTTACTCACCTGACTTATCAGCCAACCTCTTCCAGGGTATTTAAAGCAGTTAGGCTTACTTCCTCCTTGTCACTTTCTGGCCTAAGCGCCCTTGTAAGTGGCCAGAGAACATGTGGAGGGGAGGTAACCCCAGAAGGCGTAGCAGGCTGCTGCTTTAATGAGTACAAGAGAGAGACAAGAAGCAGAACAGATGCTCACTGTGTAGGCCCCAGTGAGGCAGGAGCTAGAGAGCGAAGAATAGGGAGCTTAGCTGGTGATAGTGGGCTGATCCTAAGAGGTTTTGCTGTGGCTTGAGCCGGGTGGGGTAGCAGGCCGCGAAGCCTGGTGGCTGGACAACCACCTAGGAGACAGAGCAACTACTCACCAGGTAGAGACAGTATAAACACCTACCAGTAGTATCAGGCTTCTGTTGGGGTACTCGAGGAGAAGCAGCAGAGGAGGAATCTGTGGACCAGAGGGGTCGAATACTGAACCGAGGGACTGACTCAGGGAAACCGAGGGACGAACTACGACTCGGATCAGCTCACTGTACGACTGGGAGTCGAAGGACCAGAGGGTCGGATAGGAGGACCGTGCGACTACGGGTTGAAAACTCCGAGGGTCGTACAACTACGACAACTAGGATATGAGAGCTCGAGCAAGAATGGTCGACTAGTCCAGATCGGTAACATGCAGGCGACGTCAAAAACCAGGGAGCAGGCAAGAAGAGTAGACAGACAAGCCACAGTCGAAAACCCGGAAACCGGACCAAATCAGTATGCAGGAGAATAGTCGAGGACAGGCCAGTCGGTTCAGATCAGCAACAGGACCAAAACAGAAGGCAGGAGAATAGTTGAGGACAGGCCGGGTTGAATCAGATCAGCAACAGGAAACGCCAGGAATAACACAAGACTACACCAGGAACGCTTAGATTGCGCACTGACCCAAAGGAGTCAGTGCTAGATATAGGCCCAGCATACAAGGCCGTGACAGACAGTGCAAACAGAAGGAGAACCAGAAAAGCTGGAAAAAGCAAATGCAAAGCCCGGATAAGCCCAAGAAGCATGACACTCCTTGCCCTTGGGTCTGCTTCAGGCTGCAAGTGTGTTCTCATGTGCTTCTGATTATCTGTGCATGACCTGTCTTCTTCTGACATCGCTGATCTCCATATTCCTGACCCTGGCTTGTCTGAGTACCTGGCTTTCTTTTGGTTTACGCTCCTGGATCACGATTTTGCTTTTGTTATTTTAATAAAGGTGTTTTGCATTTTAAATTTTTTGTCTGTCTGGTTCCTAACAATGAGGTCTACTGTTTCACCAGGTCTGCTGTGATTCCTTAGCACATCAGGTATTCATACAAGTCCATGAGGCCGTTCACAAACCTTATATTCCTATTTCTGAAGCAAAGTCCATGATTCTCCTTTTAATAACAATTGTAGAAGCTTAGGAAAGTAAGATAGGATTATTAGTTTGGTTGCCATTATCCTTAACCCTTTGAGGGCCAGATGGATGTGCAACAAAATCCTTTGCAATGTTTTCCACACCTATCCTTAAAGGGTTAAAAAAAAAGTTAAGAAAAGGTTTCTATTTATTCTGTATTAAAAGAGCACTAACACCTAAAACAAATTACAGTTATACTCAAATACCCTGTACTTTATGCTAACACTTGTAAAAAATAGGATTTTAGTCTTACCTGTTAAATCCTTTTCACTTAGTCCATACAGGTCACTGGTACTCTGGGAGGCGTAAGTCCCCTTTAATAGGCAGGAACAACTATGCAAATAATTTGCAAGGGGCGGAGCCTCCCCTCTTACTTAAGCCACCTTCTGGCCAGAGCCACTTTAGATTGATTTGAGACCCTAAAACTGACCTCAGGTAAGCAAAAAGAAAGACTCCTGTGAGCATGCCCGAACGGTCTCCCACTGAATGCCACAGGAGAGCCAAGACTGGTCCCTTGACAGGGTGGGAGACCAGTGACCTGTATGGACTAAGTGAAAAGGATTTAACAGGTAAGACTAAAATCCTATTTTCACTGTCGTCCAATACAGGTCACTGGTACTCTGGGATGTACAAACATTGAGCTGATCCAGAGGCGGGAAGTAAGGCAAGGACCAGGCGCAAGGCCCAAGTCACTAGAACTGTTATGACCAGTTGATAACATAGCCCAAACTGTAAGTGTCAACGGACACCAACCAAGGGAACAATCCCTGAACTAACACAGCACACGGAACTAGAGCCAACCGGGCTCAACAGTAAAGAAGCACTAAGGATCACAGAGCGGAAGACCTACACAGGCAAGACTGCCTCCAGGACCTTCCTTCCAAAACTGGAATCAGCCGAAGCCAGTACATCAACTCGATAGTGCTTAGAAAAGGTGTGCACAGAGGACCAAGTGGCCGCTCTGCACAGTTGATCAGCAGAAGCTTGATTCTTGTAGGCCCAAGAGGCCCCAATAGATCTGGTGGAATGGGCAGTCACCCGGAAGGGAACATGCCTATTCCTCAACTTATAGGCTTCACGGATGGTAGCCTTAATCCAAGAGGCAATGGTAACTTTGGAAGCCGGTCTTCCTGCCCTAGGCCCCTCAGGAATGACGAATAGAGCGTCAGACTTCCTGATAGACTCGGTGTGATGAACATAAAACTTGAGGCAACGCACCACATCCAACAGATGGAGATCTCTTTCCTTGTCAGATGAAGGATTAGGGCAGAAAGAGGGAACCACAATCTCCTGATTGATGTGAAACTCAGACACAACCTTGGGTAAGAATTCCTTGGTAGTGCGAAGCACAGCCTTATCCTTGTGGAACACCAGGTAAGGAGGTTTACAAGACAAGGCCTGTAACTCTGCTACCCGGCGCACTGACACAACAGCCAAGAGGAAGGCCATCTTCCAAGTCACAAGACGTAATGGAATGGAAGCCAAGGATTCAAACGGTGGTCGCTGAAGAACTCCCAGCACCAAATTGAGATCCCACTGGGGAGCAGGACTCTTAAAGGCAGGTCGAACATGAGTCACACCCTGGAAGAAGACTTTCACATCAGGAAGGACAGCAATCCGTTCCTGGAAAAACACAGACAAGGCAGAAGTCTGAACTTTGAGGGAACTCAGACCGAGCCCCTTATCCACACCGTCCTGCAAGAAGGCCAGGACAGTGGGAAGATGGAAGTCAAGTGACAACTTCTTGTCAGAGCACCAAGTCACGAAAGTTGACCAAATGCGATGATAGATCTTGGAAGACACAGGCTTACGAGCACTGAGCATCGTCGATACCACAGAAGGAGAAAAGCCTTTCTTTGCTAGAATCGAGGATTCAACCGCCATGCCATCAAACGGAGAGAATGAACATCCTCTTTCCACAGATACCCCTGAAGAAGCAGGTCCGGACGGGCTGGAAGTGGGATTGGATCCTTCACTGACATGGCCATCAATTCCGGAAACCAGGACTGGCGAGGCCAGTTTGGAGCAATCAGGATGACAGGGCAACGTTCCCTCTTCAACTTCTGGATAACTCTGACCAATAGAGGAAGAGGAGGGAAGATGTAAGCCAGGGGGAAGTCCCAAGGGATCGACAAGGCATCCACTGCTAGAGCAAGGGAGTCCCTCAACCGGGAGCAAAACACCGGAACCTTCCTGTTGTGTCTGGTAGCCATCAGATCCACCACAGGCATCCCCCACCGTTGAGTGAGCATGTGAAACACCTCTGGGTGAAGAGCCCATTCTCCGCTGTCGACGGTATGACGACTGAGGAAGTCTGCCATGACGTTGTCCACGCCTGGAATATGAACCGCAGATATGACAGGCACGTGATCTTCTGCCCAAGACAAAATATCCTTGACCTCCCACCAGGCGGAACCGCTTCTTGTGCCGCCTTGCCTGTTGATGTAAGCCACCGCCGTGGCGTTGTCGGACTCCACTCTGACTGGAAGACCGGTCAATTGAGACTCCCAGTGCCTCAGGGCCAGCCGGACAGCTCGAAGTTCCAGAACATTGATGGAGAGCATGGATTCCTCCAGACCCCATTTCCCCTGAGCACTGAAGCGACCCCAGACTGCACCCCAGCCCCGAAGGCTGGCATCCGTAGTGACTGTGGTCCAATGAGGAACTAGAAAGGATTTCCCTTTCAGGAGATGAGAGAGATCTAACCACCAGTGCAGACTCGACTCGACATGAGGAGGAAGAGAAACAGACAGATGTTGATGATCTGGATGAGTCTTGCACGTCTGGATCACAAACCTCTGAAGATCCCGGGAGTGGGCCATGGCAAATGGTACTGCTTCGATTGTGGAAATGAACTTCCCCACTAAGGACGACAACTTCGGAACTGGAATCTCGTCCATGTCCAGAATTCCAGCCACTCTGACAGCTATCTGGTGAGCCACGTCCCCTGGAAGAAACACCATGCATTGGCGAGTGTCGAACAGGAGACCCAGGAACAGAAGCCTCTGAGATGGAATCAAGTCCGACTTGTCCAGATTCAGGATCCAGCCATGACGGTTCAGGGTGTGCATGCACATCTGTAATTGCTGAAGGAGAAGCTCCGCTGAGGAGGCCTTCAGAAGGAGATCGTCCATGTAGGGGGTCACTCTGATCCCATCCTGATGGAGCACCGCTATCAATGAGCCCAACACCCTCTGGAAGACCTGAGGGGCTGAAGTCAGCCCAAAGGGGAGCGCTGCAAACTGAAAGTGTCCCCTGTGGCAGGCAATCCTGAGATACCTCCTGCTCTCTGGATGAATAGGGATGTGAAGATAAGCATCCTGAAGGTCCAGGGAGGCAAGAAACTCCCCTGGAGACATTGCTGCAATCACAGAGCGCAGGGACTCCTGGCGGAAGTGGGAAGTCACCACATAAGCATTGAGATCTTTGAGATCCAAGATGGGACGGGCTCCTCCGTCCTTTTTGGCTACCACAAACAGGTTGGAATAAAATCCTGAACCTGTGTCCCCCTGAGGAACCGCCTCCAGGACCTCTTTGTCCAAGAGATCCTGAATAGCGTCGTCGAACAGACGCCTTTTTGTGGGTTCCTGAGAAGGACGAGTAAAATGGAACCGAAAAGGAGGAAGGGAAGAGAAAGGGATCCTGTATCCCTCTGACACCACCTGAAGAACCCATGGGTCCGCCACTGACTCCTCCCAAGTCCGGCGAAAGATGCGGAGACGACCGCCTACAGCCGGATGCGGACCCGGGTTCGGCGAGTCATGCCGAAGCAGTCTTGGAGGTCTTGGCCTTGGAGGCGACTTTGGGCCTCCAGGACTGTTTGGGCTTGGAGGAGGAGCGCGTAGTGGGAGGACCCGTTTGGGCCAAGGAGCGTGTCTCAGTCTGAAAGGAACGAAAGGACCGATTGCGTTTGGCTGGAAACTTTTTCTTAAAGACTGAGGGTAGAAGAGTACTTTTACCGCCAGTAGCCTCACTGATCATTTCTTTGAGTTCAGACCCAAAAAGCAAATTCCCCTGAAAGGGCAAGGAAAGCAAAGCCTTCTTAGAGGCAGTATCAGCAGACCAAATTTTCAGCCAAAGAGCGCGTCTAGCCACCACAGAAGAAGTGGAGGCCCTCGCCATCATGCGCACAGCATCAAAAGCAGCATCAGCAACATAGTTCTGAGCTTCAGTGATATTAGCAAGAAGCTGCAACTGTTCAGATACAGGCGCATCCTGGCGAACCGCTTCAGTCAGTCGTTCAGTCCAGGCCGCAATAGCTCTATTAACCCATGCCACAGCAAAAGTGGGGCGCATGGCTGTGCCAATGGAGGCAAAAATAGACTTAAGAGAGAGCTCTAGCTTCTTATCCGTCCAGTCCTGCAAGGCAGAGGCATCTGAGACAGCCAAAGCAGTGGATTTGGATAGTCTAGACACAGGAGCATCCACTTTGGGAGGATGAACCCATTTTGCCAGCTCCGCCTCAGGAAAAGGGTAAAGTTTGGCAAACTTTTTGGAGACAGAGGAAGATCTATCAGGATTCTTCCATGCCTCAGAGACCAGACGGGCAAGAGTAGGGTTAGTTGGAAAACAAACAACTGGTTTAGATGGCTTTTTCTGAAAAACATCAGTTGGATCATAAGTGGATTCCTGAGTCAGAGGAAGGTTGAGCGTATTCAGAACCGCTCTGATCAGACCCTCAGCCGAAACTTCAGGGTCACACTCGTAGGGGTCCCCAATGGACCTGTTAGATTCAATAACAGTACGTTCCTCAGCATCAGAATCCTGTAAAAGTTCTTCTTCAGAAGAATCAGTGATATCAGGAGCTCCCTGTGGCTTAGGCAGGGAGGTCCTGATAGTAGAGGGGGTCTTCCAGACCTGGAGAGCCCCCTGTACCTGAGAGGGAAAGAGTTGAAGCGTGGATCTGAGATCCCTAGTGGCAGCTTTAAACTCCCTCACCCAAGATGGCTCAATAGCGTGGCTGGGAAGCCCAGGGTTGCTATCTTGACCAGTACAATTAGGGCATAGATCCCCCACATTATCGCCATCCAGCCCAATGTGGCAAGAGGAGCAAAACGCCATGGGGGTAGCGGACCCCCCATCCTCCTTAGACTTGGGTCTAGCCCCTAGCTCCAGTGAAGTAGACATGCTCACAGCGTCAATATACCCCACTAATAACACTATCACCCAGAAAAAGTGTTAAGATTAAAGTTTCACCCCAGAAATGTTCTAAAAACGGACTTATCTGGCCAGCGAAGGGTTAATCTGTTGAGGAGAGAGAAGGCTCGGTCCCTGCGTAGTGTACTCGCCTAGGAAAAGTACCACAAAATGGCGGCCGTCGTGACAGCCAATCAGAAACGAGCGCGAACCAAGCGCTCATGGGAAATGTAGTTTTTCCCTACAAGTACCCCAAACAGTGCCCGAAGCCCCCCTGAACACCCCACATAAATAAAACACATTCCGGATGATAGAGCAGGAGCCTAGAATCAAAATGAGCCCTCTCTGAAGTTGCTGTGACAAGCGGTTCCAGAGATATGTCCCATACTGTGAATTCCCATAGAGAGTAAAGGAGCCCTTGCGTCTGAGCGGGAAAAAGCCGTGCTTAAAGGCGCGGAACACCATTTTTAATAAAGTTTAGTAAAACATTAAAAAGTGCCCAAACAAGCATGAAACACATGAGAAACATAAATAAATGAATACCCAATGCTCCAAAACTCAGAGAATAACAGAAATTGCATAAACAGTAATAATGCAATAAAAACACCCTATGAGTGCTGGAGTGTATTAAAACTCCCAAATACAAGCCCATCAAAGGGACACTGTGGGGACACGTGGACCTTCAGCACTCAATGGGTGACTCACCTTTCTTGCTGACTTCTGTCTTCAGGTGACCATGATAGGGAGGGAAAGAACCAGAGGTAAATTCCCCAACAGGGGAGCTGCTTAACACAAGCTGTCCCCTCTTCAGGGTATAGGTCCACATAAAATCCCTGGAAGCTGCACCAGCCACTTTAAAGAGGGCAATTCACAGCCATGGTCACCCTCCTAATGGTGGTATTCCATATTTGAATAAAAAATAATAAAATACTAAGATGCATAGATGTTCTCTACCTGGTGTGGAAGCACACCAGGAACAAATCAATCTAAAGTGGCTCTGGCCAGAAGGTGGCTTAAGTAAGAGGGGAGGCTCCGCCCCTTGCAAATTATTTGCATAGTTGTTCCTGCCTATTAAAGGGGACTTACGCCTCCCAGAGTACCAGTGACCTGTATTGGACGACAGTGAAAGTCTGTTTCCTGATTGTCCAGGTTCATCTGTGAATGGGCTGAGAAGATAACAACCCTTCGGAGTGGGCAGTATTAATTAACTGATGTTAAAGATTATCGCTCAATACAAACAGCATTAAATACTCTATGAACATGACAATTTACACATGGTTTAAAAAGCAAGTTCAGGATAATATTTTAGGGATGTAACATGAATAATTAATCTGTAAGCATGTGATATTTAAAGTTGCATCCCTGCCAGATGGAGATCCAATTCGCCACCGACGCTCTCTGATTGGAAATCACAAATACGTACCTTGGCAGATATGGAGAGACTACATAGGTCTATCTTCACATGATGGTCTTTGAGTCCTGGAGGACCTTTACTTCGGTCTAGTGCTGCTTTAGCGTTCTCCGGGTGCTCTTATACTCATATTTGTGATGCTGTTGCCCCCTCACCTATCCCTCCCACCTTTTTTATTCTCTCTCTTCCTTCTTCTTTCTGTCCTTCTATGTCTTTTGTTTGAGTTTCATAACACACAACTTATATTAGGATACTAGTGTAAAAGCCCGTGTACGTGGGCCAAGGTCCGGGTAATGTTAACCCTCTGAGTGCCAGAGGGGTCTGCAATGCATTGTGTACCCCTCTGGTACTCAAAGGATTATGAGGCCGGTCCTGCTCTGCATACTGCCGCTACCTCACTGCTCCACGCGATGCAGTCATGCACCGCCTCACTCAAGTGATACAATCATGCACAGTAGAGACTGCCCAAACGCGGGCAGTCTCTACTGCGCATGACTACATCAGGACAAACATAATCTGGTCTTTTATTATATAGGATTGTACATGTTGATGTCAGAGTTTTCCTGTTTTGTTCACTCAGTGCATACTACTGATTCCACTGCTATTTGTATTACATATCTTGTGCTTTTTCTTGTGGAATCCATGTTTATGCTTATATTTCTAACCTTTTTTCTACCACTAAAATTTTAAAATTCAAAAAGTTGTATGGACCTATTTAGTTTTGGTGTTAATGTTTCTTTAAAGATATGAAACTAGTGTTATTTGGTCGTTGTTAAGGGACATTGCCAATGTGTGCTCCTTGTGTACAGTATAGTAGACACACCTTGATGGAAATGGATGCATTATCTTATACTAGAATTTGCTCTATAAAGCGATCACATATGGTTTATGTGTGTAACAGAAATCTATTCTAGATAAGGAGTAATGTACAAGTAAGTGGAATACTTAATCGTGCGCTTCAGTATGTTGACCATACATTGTGCAATTTTGCTTTATTGAGGAGAGTTTTATTAAATTACTATGATTACTTTGAGCCTGATATTTGCTTTGCAATCTCTTATGTACTTAATTGAAATCTCCAAGAAGAATTAAACTGCGTAAATAAAGTCTTCACAGAAGAGAAAGGGCATTTAAATTGTTATGCCATCATTTTTTGTTATTACTGGTTAATTAATTCCCTTGATATACTAAGAAACTAATTTCACAGAAGAGATTTTTTTGAAAGTTAATACATCTAGCGCCGCACAACAGCACCAAAGCAAATAAAATAAAATTTCCTAAAATTCCCATTGACTTAAATGGGGCTTTCAAGTCACTGAATGATAGAGAAGTCTTCAATGGATTGTGAAGCAATGCAATGGAGAATTCTCTAACAAGCAAGGGGTTTCAATTCCCATTTAAATCAATGGGGATTTTCATGTCTCCCTTATCATGCAGTTACTTTGTTCTGGAATGGCTTCCCTTTAGCTTAGTGAATATGGACCTAATGCTGCAATATCACAGGATGGGTAAATATGACTTCAGAAAATGTAGGCATAGGGAAGGATTAATGGGGGGGGAGATTAGGGAGAGAAAGAAAGTTACCATAAGCATATTTAGATACAGAATGTTGTTATTTGGTCTTGTATAAAGTATTTGGTTTGGAGTACGAAGCCAAACGTAGTAGAGCAGAGTATATCTTCAATGCGACAAAGTGAGAAAGTGAGAGATGGACCGACAGAAAGTGACTGAGTGAGATGCACACAGATTAACACTGTGGGCTGACTGTTAAAAACATTATACTTGCGTATCCCAGGCAACTCCAAAACATTTCTACTACTCAATGAAAAGGGGATAAGAACTATAAACATCCACTAAATTTAATTCATTTGCTCCATATAAAATAATATAATTTAAAGAGTAATAAGCAGGCATGTTCATGGAAGAGAAATGGCTTTAGCTGGTGATCCTTGAGATTAGTTGTTGCGGATCAGCACAGAAAACGTTTTATTGTTAAACATTCTGGAATGAAGGTGTGTACATATTAACCCTATAATATGTACTTAGGTTTTATTAGGTATTGTCCATGTTTGTTTTAGTGGTTAGATATGCAATCACTGTGAGTCTCAGAATGTGTACTTAAGATTTGTAAATAGCACATATGCTATGTTAGTGATTGAAACTGATAAGTATTTGACTTTGAATGTGATAGCTTTAACCAAAAGGGAGACAAACCAAATTCGAGTTTATCATTTTCTCTATATACATATTCACTTACTTGCTAGAATTCATCAAGCAGCAGTAAGTGCAGTGCATAAAATATGCCGCTTTTTCACCTAAATCATTCACAGATACCTTTGGTATTTGACAAATATTTATTGCATTTTCCTTACTTGTGTATGTTAGGCAGGAAAGGATAATAAAAATATGGTGAAAATGTGGCCATTCCCATGACACATACACCTGCAACATAAATATAAAATAGTACAGTGTAGCATATAGGTAAAGAAAGCACAGCTCAATGCGTTTTGTGACACCCTAGTGTGATACTTCGTCAGGACATATATATATTTTCTCCTGATGAAGTGTCACAGTATTTAGGGAGTCACGAAACGTGTTGAGCTGTGCCTTCTTTACCATATGTGGTATTTTATTACAATGCATTAGTATACTTTGCACAGTACTATTTTATATTTATGTTTTTTAACTTTATTATTGGTTTGAGATTTTGCACATTATTCATCTGTGTAGCATTATTACTTGACACTATTTGTTTTACTTGCATTTTATCAATAAATATATTGCCTAGCCCATTATATCTACATAAGGGTCAACTCCCTTTTTAGATTTTGTACCAGTAAAGGTTCCCTTGTTTGCTCCTTATTTGGCGCATTCAGTCTTTATATATACGGTCTTCACTTAGGGGAACAACATACCATTCTACAATACAGAATATCACAGACTGGAGTGATTTACAGGGTCCAGCACACGCAGTTTATACTGGGAGGCAGGTACAACCTCATATATGTGAGTAGACTACTGGGGGAAGGAGGGTATTTTTTGTGATATATCTGGATTACTACACTTAGAGGACTGTGTTGAGTTGTTCTGTCTTTTTTTGGATTTTCTACATATAGTGACGTGGGGGACATTGGTGATATCCACACTGGAATGGCAGCACTCTGGACTCTCTATGATGAGCTTGAAGCCTTTTACTTACTCACCAGGCACCGCAACTGTATCTTCCTTTGGACAAGTAAATCAGAGGATTTCATTGTGCATTCAGCCATTTACCAGTTGATAAACAGACCCCATTACTGATTGATGCCTGTTCTCAATTTTGTCGCAAGTTTGAAAACAAAAGTACAGACTGCAGGGTCATATTTACCATATCCCTGTGACTCATAGTTTACTTGTTTCTTGTATTTAATTTTGGCAGCTTGTAAAGTATTGGTTTGTTGGCTTAAGGCAACTGCAGACTGATAGATCAGTTCTCTGTCGACTGCCTCATCAGTAATTTGTGCACAAAGAGGTGGGTTAGGCCAGGGTCATGCAAGTATGGTTTTAGAAAAGCAGAAACCAGACCCTGGAAAATTCTCCTCTCTACTGAGACATGAGTAATATTAGTTCTGAAAGAGTTGCACCCTACTGATTTTGTTGTTTGAGGAGCCACGTCTCTTCTGGTCTCTGATAAACAAGACATTATTTTTATTATTATTATTATTATTATTATAGGGAAGTAAATTTGACCCTGCAGTCTGTACTTTTGTTTTCAAACTTGTGACAAAATTGAGAACAGGCATCAATCAGTAATGGGGTCTATAATGGGTCTAATGGTGGAGAGTTCACTCTACTTTCATAGGGGTTATGTATTTGTCTTGCAAAATGATGATACGCTAGTCATTGGCTCATAAACTGCATTTTAAAGTAAAAAAGTGTTGTAACAACTTTCCCTTAATAGGGAAAAGTCCTATACAAAGAATTACAAGATGCACAGATAAGCACACTCATATCAACTTTGGCAATGATTGGGTTAAATAAAAATTCCTCAAACAGGGGAAGGAAAAGACCTGTTTATTGTGAGACTGTGCTTATAGAGCAGATGGTGTATGTACAGGAAGGGAGTGGATGTAGATTGTTCTGCTGTACAATAATATCAGTCCTTTGCTCCTTCCTCAGGGGATTTTGCATTAAACTTCTCTCGGAGTCGCTTCCACATTCCCTTTTTCATCTCATCCATCTGATTCAGATTGTCTGTCAGAAGAGAGAAGAATATGTTATTCAGCTGAAAAATATTTAACCTTTTGAGTGCTAAAGGGGTATCCAATGCATTGTGAAGCAATGTGTTGGATACCCTACTAGCACTCAAAGGGTTAACACAACATACCATAACAGAAGTGTGGCAAATATACAGATGATATGCACCATATTCAGGAAGTTAAACAGGTAAAAAATTGGGGCAAACAAATGGCACCATAGGGGATAAATACACATTTTCCAAGTTCCCACTGATTTACACTGGACTTTTAACCTCTCAAGTACTAGAGAGGTCTTCAATTCATTGTGAAGCAAAGCACTATAAACCTATGTAGCGTTCAAGTATTTAACCCCCCCCCCCATTTAAATCAATGGTGATGGCAAAGGGTACTCTCACAGAGAGATGCATATTTTCAGTGCTATTACAATTTAAACCAGTGTATTTTTTTTTTTTTTTTTTTTTACATTAGCGATGCCCTCTAGTGGTCAAATTCCAATTAATTATTCTGTTACAATTTACTGGAGAGGAAAGTCAGTGACTTACAGTTCTCCATAAAATGTGGTAGAAACTGCCGAGTCATGCTGTCAGTTACAACTTTCAGGAAGTAAACATACAGTAAATTCACTTTCTGATTATTTGAACCATTATAAATGTTGAATAAAACATCTGACAGCAGTTATGTGCCCTTGTTTTACTCAGCAGAAAAAGCTCTATAACATAAATGTTTTCATAAAAATAAATAAATAAATAAAGTTTACTGCTTCTTTAAAACTAGAAGGAGGGGGGAATAATTACATGACCACATCTGAAACATTATGACCAAAAGCAGTATCCTTAAAATAAATAAATAAATAAATATTAAGCAGGCTCAGCCTTTAATGACAAGTACCAGTATGGAAGCTTCAGCAGGTAGTTGCCATACAAATCCGGCCTATGACAGCTTTGAGCCTTCTCTGTCCAGAATGTAGCCATAGCTCGAGTTGAATGTGCTTTAATCAAATGCAGTTTCTTGTGTTGTGCTGTATAGGACTCTTCAGTAGCAGAGTGCACCTACATGGTGATCGTAGCTTTAGATGCTTTAGCTCATTTAGATGGAAGAAATTAACAAAGAAGATTTTTCAAAATGATTATGTTCTCTGAATGCAAGTCTGCAGGAAACACTGAATATTAGGAGTGTACAGGAACCTTTCCTTTTTACATAGTAACATAGTAAATTAGGCTGAATAAAGACACAAGTCCATCAAGCTCTACCTTTGCCTCATACCCTAGTGACATGAGAACTGTATAGCTTTCCTGCTACCAAATAAGTTAGTCTTTATCAGACGTTCCGGATTTGCCTACTAATACACAGTATAACCCTGTATGTTCCCTTTTGAAAGAAATGTATCTAATCTTCTTTTAAATGTATCCACTGTATCTGTTTTGTGGATGAGGGAAAGGAAAAAAAACAAAACAAAACAAAAAAAAAAAAACACAAAACGATGTTAAGAACATTTACTTGTCCCCATGAAAAGTGTCTCTAAGTCACTCAGATAATTCTGAGGCTCTGCTGGAGGCAAACAGGATATCTCCCAGTCTCAACTTCCTCAGTGGTGTCGACATCCAGCCTAACAGGTGGTAGTTCAACGAGTTTTGGAGCTAAATTGCGCCTTCTTCAGGAAAAAGCTTTTTGTCCTGAGAGAGCATTACCCATGGAGGTTCTGTAAGAATACCTCTTAACCATTAATGGATTGTACATACTCGAATGCTTGTTCCTCTGGAAAACGCATACTCATATTTTGAGAAATGTACACAGATCTAGTATTCTACTATTTCTTGCTTGCTCTATGGTTTTTATAGATCCCTAGATAAGCTGTCCTGCATATGTTAAACACTATTTTTTTGGCCCTATAGACAAGGCTAGATCCATTGTGCGCAGGTCACAACGATTCATCTGTGGAATTTCGGCTCATGCAAAACTTTTTAAGGACTAGCAGCAGACAAGAGGGAGTAAGGATCAAATAAATACTAACTCGTATTTAGGGTTAGTAATACCCTTTTGAAGTATACTCCATTTAGGGGACATATATGTATAGTTATTACACTATATTATTAAGAGCATTGGGGGATGCAATGAGAATATATTCCACCGTGTTATATTTATCACTGCTATCCTCACTAATCTCCACTCTTCCATAGCTCGGACTGTGTTACCCCAGTTAATATTAGTTCTCTTACATTGTTTAAAAACCTATGTCCACAGCAATGCTCAGGAGAGGAGGACTGTTTGGGAAGTCAAACTGCTGCTTTTGTAGCCAGAAATAGCCTCCAGAATATATCCATGTTTTCCCAGTGTTCCAGTTAGGAGCCCCCTTCTGCCAGAACTGAAGCAGAGTGAGGCTTCCACAGCAGAACTCACTGAAAAAAAAAAAAAAAAGGAGGTGGTGGCCCCCGGCCAAACAGAAGCAGCAACAGCTGGTAAAAAGGCAGATCATAGGTATCTAGAAGCAAAAGGGAAAACCCCACTCCAGCATTGACCCACACAGTGCATGCATGACTGGATGCAAGCAAAAGTTACACAGCTGGGCCCTCATTTAAAGGGATTGTAATGTTTCACAAAAACAACAGATCCACTTAATCTTCATAGTATTTGAGCCATAGAGAGCGTTATATAAAATACTGTCAGAGTTGAATGATAAAGTGTCCCCCTGCCCATTTTAGTGTAAGCCACCTCCCCTCAGATGTGGAATCTAGTACTGGGACCAGACAGCTCACAGCTGTCCCCTCTTGACATGTTTTTATGTCAATTGAAGATTGTCCCTCTCTGAGATCCATCCGGACAGTCATGCTGCTCGGAGGTAAGCAGTGTTACATCAGTAAAAGGGGCAAGAGGGGAATATTTTATCATTCAATTACTCTGGAACTACAATTCTGACAGTATTGAAATAACATTCTCCATGTCACAAACACTATGGAGATTAATCAGAGCTGGGAGGACAGAAAAAACCTCTGAGGATGGCAAGAATGGAAGGTCCTTAAACAAAGGCTTCTTTTTTTTTTCCTGTCCTACCTGCTGAGGTGGGGCCTCTCTCAGTGTGTGTTGGTGAAGGGACTCTGAGGGAAATACAAAAAGACCAAATCCCCAGATTTAGAAGGGGCTTTAGCATTCTAAGGATTAAAAGCCCCACTTAAATCAGTTGGAATTTTAAATTCCTCCTTATGGTGTAGTTTTCCCAGAATTGCACCTGTCTTGACCTGTCTTCTATTGAAATGCATTTATTAACTCACTGAATCCAAGGGGTGGATATAGAGTTTAAAGTACACAAAATATTTTCTGTTATCACCACTGTGCTGCAAATTATTGGGTTGAGACAATGCAGGGATATAAAAGTGCATTAAAGTGAGAGAAAGAATTAATCTAGACATATAAGAAATGTCACCTGATGCCAGAACCATTCGATATTCCTCCAAAGTCACCTCAGTGAAGCTTGTATCTTGGAGACGTGGAAACTTAAAGAAAGAAGCAGTACTTGGTGTGATTAAGATAGCATCTGCTCATAACATCACATAGCAAAATACTTCACAAGAACTTTCACTATTTACAAGCGCCCTCTGGTGGGCAGAGATGTATTTTTTTAAATAATTTACAAATCTCCTGCAAAATTAAAATGCATTGAATACAAAATATAAAAGGTGCAATAATGACAGGAAATGTTTTAATAGAAAATATTTGCCTTTAATATTTCCAGTTACCTTGACAGGCTCTCTATGTCACTCCTGCAAGGCTACTCATATCCTGTATCAGGAGATGGGAGAAGCTCGAATACCAAAATGTAAGTCGCTGTGCAAAGACCAGCCACCTCTGTGCGAGGTGGCAGGGAGCAGCCACCCCTGCACTGCGCAAGGTAGCAGGGAACAGCCACTCCTATGTAAGGGATGGGAATAGCCAGCCCTTTGCTGTGTGTGAGGGTGGCCACAGCCATTCCTATGCCACTATGCAAGAGGCGGCAACAACCACCTCTGTGCCCCAGGGCAAGGGATGGGAGCAGTCACCCCTGTGCCGTAGGGCAAGGGAAGGGAGCAGACACCCCTGTACCACATAGCGAGAGCAGACAACCATGTGCCACTGTAAGAGGAATGGGAACAGACACCCTATGCCACTGTAAAAGGGTGGGAACACACTCCCGGTTCTGCTGTGTAAAGAGAAGACAGAAGTGTACTGCTAAGTAAAGTAAAGATAAAATGAGCCACCGTTTGAAGACTTGGGCGGACTCCATAGCTACTTTGAGGGATTGGGAAAGAGTTTCTAAGCTAGTACCTTCTCTCTGTAGTAATTGCTGTTCATCCTGCTCAGGCTATCATACATTTGATCGCAGGCTTCAGGATTCTCAACCTGTAAATTAAACAGAATTTTTTACATTTCAGATACTAATCCATAAACACAAAGACAAAAAGATAATACATGCACAATTATGCAGACAACAAATACATATAGGCTGCGGTTTACAAAGACAGTTCTCATGCACTTCCGCCATCATGATGGATTTACCATTTTCAAGGTGTCTGAGACACATTTGCTCAGGCTCCTAATAAACAATGTAGTCAGTGGGTGCATGGCACCCTGGGAAACCCGCAAACCCATCCATTTTTTCAGAGCAAAGAAATTCTTATTAGTTACTCAGTAAATAATAGATTTCTCTGTTACTAAGAGAGGAAGTTGCAAAAAGATATTGATCATCTCTTTGTATGAGAAGAGATTACAACTACCCTGACTGGGAAATTCAATTAAGATGTCTGCCTTTTTCAGCATTCTCGAAAAAGATGGCATTTCTGCTGTAAGTTTTGCCCCCACATAAACAAACATATGCTGAACACTGTAATTTTTTTCCTCTACCAGCTATGTGATTGTTAAAGGAATAGTAATACTTCGTTTTAGCTTTATTTTATTTTGTAGGCATTAAAAAAACATGAAGAACGATATAAGTCTTATCTCTCAAACCTTTATGGTTTAAGAGATATTCACAAACAAAGTTTCCCCCCCTGTTCAGCCAGTTCAGAAGGGAGGTGCCCAGGTAGACTGCAGAGAGGGACAATATTCAATTAAGATAAGGAAAAAAGCTGAAAAACTTGTCAAGGGGGGGGGGAAGGGCTTTCATTGTTCTGATAGGAAGAAGAATGTCCCCTTCTGTTATCTGTCGGGTCTTACAACCAGATCCCCATCTGAGAGGAGATGGCTTACACTAGGTAAAAGGGGCAGGAGGGGGAACTTTGCTTGTGAATATCTCTTAAACCATAAAGGTTTGAGAGATAAGACTTATATCATTCTTCATATTTTTTTAATGCCTATAAAATAAAGTTAAAACAAAGTATTACTATCCCTTTAAGGAACATACCTGCCATGTTACATAAATAGACAGCAGGAAGGACCAAGGACCAACTTCCTTTATGAACCACTCAGAACCAATGTTCATCTTAATTCAGGGATGAAAAACCTGCAGCAGTTTGACTAGAACTTCCATCATCCTTAGGCAGACTGACGGCAGATGAAGGGAGTTTTAGTCCAGCAACAGAATTCAGGGTGCAACATTCCAACTCCTTGAAGTTTCTTTGGCTTAGCTGGCCACAAAACATATTCCTTGGCAGGTGGTAACAATAAACAATATTTTCAAAATGCTTAATCTATCCTCTAACAGTTCTTTTTTGGGGGCATTATGTTTGAGCTGGTAGAAGCAGTTTTAAGATGAATTGGTAACTAAATCATACTATCAGATTGTTCAGAAATTATAAGGCAAAACGGAAAATTTAAGGTGATCTCCCCCATTAACCGATCCTTTACAAGCAACCACAACATGGAAGAGACCAACTGAAATTCTACTACGCATTTACGATGACATCCTTTCAAAATTACAGTAAACCACCTTTTAGAATTTACATTATTATGTATCTGCAGGATATGTAAAGTCATATTGCCTTAATTTTTTTTTAGTTATTTTATTACTACATCTTCACATATTTTTTTCCTTATAAACTTATGACTCTGACAGGGAACTCCCTGCATCTCTGTTTCCGGAAAAGATTTCTGTCAGGAACTGTGAAAGCGATCAATTAAATACAGCATACAGAGCAATCAGTGGTCATAGCTTGGAACTCTCCGGATTTGCCCCGGAGACTCTGGTTTTGACTCTGATTTACCGGGTCTCCTGGGCAGAGTCTGATTCTCCGGGTGTGGGAGTTTCTTATGAAACTCTGCCCACATGAGCTCCTTCCTATCCTGTTCCGCCCACACAGTGGCCTTCTCTCTTCCTTCCCCAATCTATTCTAGGTATTTTGTTTTTTTTTTGTCCTGGCCGCCTCATGTAATTAAGCCACACCCCTTTTTACAGCACATATAGCGTCATTTTTCTGCATTCAGCAACATCACAGGGCTCCCCTCCGGAGAGGCCAGGCAAAGAAGATCCCAGGTACGTCAGTGGTGCAGAAACAAAAGGTACATTTGGCCACTATCACTACTTTCACTGTACCTGACAGAAAGCTCTCTGCAAACAGAGATCCAGGGAGCTCACTATCAGAGACATAATCATTATCATTCATATGACATGTCTAATGAGATAGCAATATGGCATAAATGAAGTCAATTCTCACATCAAATTTTAGAAAATAAGGCTTAAATAAGACAAAAATGTCTGTGTAAGCATCTATAGTGCTCAAGAGCTACTAACTGCATATTTTCGGGATAACCATTTCAGAGGTAGGTCAACAAAAGTGACTGAGCAATTGATTTATCAGTCTTTACTTAAGCAAGGACATTGTCAAAATATACACTGTTAAAGGGGAAATAGAAACCAAGCACAGGGTACCTTAATTGGTTTATCAGACAGGTGTCCTTCAAACAGCATGAGATTTCTTTATATTGTTTCTCTTTGCATTTGATCTCTATTGTGGCCAACTGCTAATTGTTTCAGTTTAGAATCTGATAGACTATTTAGGTTTCATAATAAATAATCAATTTATCTGTACAAAAATAGCAGAAAATGGTCATGTTAAAAATAGATTAAAAATACTCCAGATAATTTAAAACAATCCCATCCCCTAAATTCCATGTAGTATTGCATCTTCCTGTAACACCCATAGTTAATGCAAGTTTAGAATGTATCCCAATATTACTATGACTGACTGAAAGATTTATATGCAGACATCTTGATGGTGTCAGGAATAATTTTATGACTACCCTATGATCTTTTGTTTAAAATAGTATACAACAATGCACTGTATTGCATTTTAGAGACCTGGGTATTCTCCAGGGTATATTCACTTTGATTGTCCCCTTATTACATGAAGGTTGAGCGGATGTGATTTGGTTTTTGTTTTATGTATTTATGTTTTTTAAGATGATAGTTTTCTGCCATGGGGTAGCAAGAAGGTGGTATACTGCAATATGTGCTGGTTAGAGGAGGTTATAGATTCCCCCCTACCCGTGTGGGTAGCAAGTGTGGGCAACTGAGTAAGTAAATACGTGACTGCGTTTAACAGCATTGCAGGAGATAGATCTGCAGATTTACTTAAAAGGAAACTTTACCCTAGTATAAAATGGCTCTTGAAGGGGATCACCCAAATAAAGTATCCCCCCCAACAATTACCCACCTAGCGATAAGCTTAACAAAAGTAGTATTAGCCAGCATAATTACTGCGTTATTGAGAAATCCTATTTCTGCAGAGGCTGATGGCCAGACAACAGAGCTTTAGTGGAAACTGCACACCTGCGCCGTCAGTCCCTTCTGGTACCTAAAGGTGCCATGAAACTCCTAGAGAAGACAGGGACTGAGTGCAGGCGTCTAAGCAAAGATGTCTGCTCTGTTACCTGGCCGTCAGTCTCTGCACAAGTAGGATTTCTCAGTAACGCGACGATTATGCTGGCTTATACTACTATTGTTAAGCTTCTCGCTAGATGGATAATTGTTGGGGGGGGGGGAAGAGACTTTATTTGGGGAGATAGTTCCCCTTTAATTTAACACAATGACTTACCCTTAAAGGGATAGTAATGTTTCATAATAAAAGTAGCTCTAATTAATCATCATAGTATTTGGAATATGGAGAGTGTTATTTCAGTTCTGTCAGAGTTGTAGTTCAAGAGTAATTCAATGACAAAGTGTCCCCCTCTCGCCCCTTTTACTGATGTAACACTTTTCAGCCAGAGCAGAAGGGAGGTGCCCAGGTAGACTGCAGAGAGGGACAATCTTCAATTAAGATAAGGGAAAAACCTGAAAAACTTGTCAAGGGGGGCAGGGTTTTCATTGTAAGAAGATTGTCCCCTGCTGTTATCTGTCTGGTCTTACAACCAGATTCCACATCTGAGAAGAGATGGCTTACACTAGGTAAAAGGGGCGGGAGGGGGAAACTTTGCTTGTGAATATCTCTTAAACCATAAAGGTTTGAGAGATAAGACTTATATCATTCTTCATGTTTTTAATGCCTACAAAATAAAGTTAAAACGAAGTATTACTATCCCTTTAACACAGCTGCCATGTGTATCTATTGATTTGTTGCTTTAATTATTTATTTTTTTTATTTCCTGTATATAGTGAGCTCTATTAAAGTCTGCCTCTAAGTCACACCTCATCACAGCAAACAGGTTTCATCAGAACCGGAAGACTCAAAAGGCAGAAAGTGGTTATCTGGTTTTATATTAAACCAATTAGTAGTAGACTAAAACAAACCACAAATGCAAATAGAAAACATTAAATAAAAAGTGCCACTTATTTTTAGGTAATAGTTCCCCTTTAAGCAGCAGTGTAGTCGGAGTTATGCTTCTAGATTGTTAGGGAATTCATGTGTCCGTGCTACCTGAAGGAAGAAATCTGCATGCACTAAAAATATGCCAATAGCAGATGAATGAATTACTGTTATTTTTTGTCTAGTAGAGAAACCACTTGCCAAGGAAGGGGAGTGTCAGCCTTTTAGTCAAAACTATTTGTGACAATGATGGTTCATCTGAGGAGCCTATTAACATTAATGTATCCAATGGAATATAATGGCATCAATTTTGAACTAGCCCTAAACAGGGTTGTTTTTTTTTTTTGTTTTTGTTTTTTTTTAAAGAACTTCTTAAAAAGCTGTAATTTACATTTGCAAGGACATTGGGAGTTATGCACTAAAGGTGATAAAGCAGAGATAACTTCTTCAGGGAGGTCACTCCTCCAGTTCCTATGTTATTCTACAAAGGCAATTTATCTCACTAGAGAAATCTTAGTGCATAGGCTCCATATCACTGGAGAAGCTATCGCCTCTTTATCACACATTACTGCATCATCCTCATTGAGCTGCTATGCTGAATTAAGCTGTGTTGGTTCTATTTGTTAGCCATGCAAAGCACAAATAAAAGCCACCTTCTGCTTAATCCAGCTCAGTCTTCATCTCTGGTAAACAACCTGTAACAATACCAATACATTTCAGTCTTAATATATAAATTACTACAAGATGCAAACAGAAATCAAACCTAGTAAAACATACAACTTCATTTAGAATGGCTATAATCTAACCAAGCAGTAAAAGGGATATAATAAGAATACTCCTGCATTTATAAAAGAAACTCTGCATAATTTAAAATATACTGCTTAACAATGAAATTGCAACACAAGGAAAGTTATACAAAAATTTGCAAATCAGAACATTTGGGGGTATAAGCATCTTGGGAGGAGATACAGGAGGCTAGACTAAGAAGGCATACCATCAATAAGATGGCCTCTCACTTCTTGTGGAATGTTAGTCCAGGCAGAATTGATTGGAGAAGCAAAAAGATACTAGCAGAAGTGTCAAACCAACATGGGTACAGGTCTAGGGGCATACGCATGGCCACAGCTGTGTATTGAAGCCACTGTGGCAAAAAATGTAATGTATGGATGGAGTGACTTGTAGAGTGCCAGTAACATTCTAGAGAAAAGGTTTGAGGACAGGTTGTATAACCAGTTCTATGTACTGACACAGTACCTAGAATATGCACTAGGAGTGAGTGCCATGCAGGATACCTCCTAAATCCATTTTACTGGGAGGTGCCCCACTGTGGCATTGGACAATGTATTTCATGTAGCTCGCCTCTTTGCTTTGGTGACAATCTCATCTGCAGACCAATTGTTTTGAAAAAGTAGACAACTGGTTTGGTTGACAACAGCTGTCTATGGGGTCACCGTGGAGCAAGAGAAACATTACGAAGGGGTTTCATACTGCCATTCTCTGGGAGCATACGGTCATCATGATGAGTTCTAGTTCTCCACTGTGAGCAGTCTTTGATTTGGTGTTCATCATTGTTCAGTTATGACATTATGGCCATCCAAAGCTGAAATAACTAGCATGAACAATGCGAACTGCTGCAGATCAATGAGCATGTTACTCTTGTGTTTGTCAGTTAAAACATTCTTGACACCTTTGTAACCTAGGCATATCAAGAAGCATCTCACGGTCATAAAATTCTATTTTAAAACATCTACACAGCTGATGAACTTTATACTCATAATAGGTTATCCTAATGAATCATTGTAGAACTGTAATCATCTAAATATATCAGACAACCCCCTGTTAAGTGCAAATTGCATAGCTGTAAGTGTCCACCTTTATGAAGTTGCAATTTCCCTGTTGACCAGTACACTTTAACCCACAGTATTAAAAAAAATATATAAACACACTTTCATTCAGGTTCACCAATTTGGTAAGCAGTATACAACAGAGAATAGAATTACACATAAATACACACCTACTCACTGTACAGAATTCCCTCACAATCTATATCATTCTATGTTAAGTAAACAAAGATACTCATGTAAGTCAGCAGAAGTTTAATACATGGATTTAGTACAGTAGTGCATAGAAAGAGATGGAGAGAGAGAGAGAGAGAGAGAGGGCAAGTAAAAGAGTAGAGAAAGCTGGAGGCAGAGAGAGATGAGGCAAACAGACATGGGAATGGATACAGAAAGGCAGAGAGTTTGTGTAGGTTAGAAGTTTGAAAGCAAGGAGTTGGAAGACAGACAGAGGGGGAGACGGACAGAAGCAGATGGAAGGACAGCATAACATGGGACTGGATAGGCAGCAAGTATAGGGAGGCAGAAAAAGAGGAGAATATAAAACAGCAAGAAATACAATAAAAGACAGGAATCCAGAGGAGAAAATTGGTGGGAGATACAAAACAGCTAAGGCCTGGATTTGTTTCAAGCCGAACTGGCTATCAGAGAAAAATTCTGCGGGGGGCGGGGATTGCAAACTCATTGATTGGACACTGGCTCAATGCATCCTCTCATTCCACTTCCTGACATAATGTTCAAGAATAATCTCTTTACCTTCATGTTCTGGGTGTTCCCCATGAGATTAAGTTATCATCAAGCCCCATCTTTGGACTTTCATCCTAAAGATTATCCAGTTCAAGACTGAAGAAATGACTTAAAGACATCCACCTGAATGTTGTATTTCCCCAAAATGTAAACAGATGTCCAATCCGAGGCATGAACAGAGGCTCATTCTAGGATCAGAGAAACTTCCTTTAGTAATGACTGGCTCCTTGTAGTTCCTTGCTTATTGGTGTAAGCAGCTGTCTAAATTAAAAAAAAAAAAAAAAAAAAAAAAAAAAAGAAGAAGAGGGAGGCAGGTGGATATTGTCCACTTGCAGGGAGTTAGTGTGTCATCAGAAGAAGCTTGGTATGTACTTCTGCTGTCACTGCAGACGATGTCATCCAACTCCATTCAGTTGATGGGTAAATTTTAAGGAGAAGGCAACAAGGGGCATGATAGCCCAGTCCCTTACCACTAATGTGGACCTCCTCAGACGTGAGACCTATAGGAAGGTGTAAGGAGACTTACTTCCATGGAGTGAGAGAGCTGACAGCGGACAAGACCCCAGAAGGTCAAAAAGAAAAAGCTTTCCCCATAGGGAAAAATTCTGACCTCAGCTGGGACAACAAACAAAAAGATATGGCAGTGAAAGAGAGAAGCATTTATAGTATTGGGAATATTTCCTATCCATTCAGCTGAGGTAAAATGAATTCTTTTGAAGAAGGCTAACTAGAATGGCCATGAATGAAAAATTATGGATGCTTAAACTATCTAGAGGATGTAGCAAGGATGATTAAATGAGGAAACTGTAGACCACAGATGGGCAACCCAGGGCCCCGCAACTGTTCAGGACTACAATTCCCATCATACTCAGCCAGCCACTAGCTGGCCGAAGATGATGGGATTTGCAGTTCTGAATAGCTAGAGGGCCTCAGGCTGCCCAATCCTGCTGTAGACAATGCATAACATTAAGTACACTACAGTCTTGTGTTACTGGGAAAAAGAAAAAGAAAAAAAAAAGTGATGCGCACTGATATCGCACCAATTACAGCTATCCCTGACTAGAAAGTTAGAAGGTAGACAGAGGTGCTACAGGGGAAAATATAATAAAGACAGTAAAGATAACCCTGAAGTGCTAGCACTCAGTAGTTTCGCTTGTATTGTCTCTGCAAAAAAGGATGTAAGACATATATGAAAAGATGTGTGATCCTAAAACTAGAATTGCCAGGGCATATAACCTGTCTTGCCACTCACAAGAAGCAGGATACAGCACAACAGAATACAAAATCACAACAAAATTAAAATACACTAAAAAAATAATAATAAAAAAAAATGACTAAACCATAGCCTGAAAGAGAAAAACTCTGATTAATAATCTCATTTAAGCTGGACAGAGTTACAAGCACATCCAACACGCTATTGGTGACTTATGATGCTGAGTCACTATACACTTCTATAATTCATTATTATAGCTTACAATCCATTAGATACCATCTGCACAGATATGTTAGATGGAGTATGAAAAAAATAATTCTGTCTCTCTCTCTTTCATTTTAAAGAAAATGTTTTTAAAAGATCAATTTTTCTGCAACCCCAAGATACAGCTATGTGAAGCGTGTGTGCTACTACATTTACCAAACTGTACCTTCGGTGATAGGCAGAGTCCATTGTATTCCCTGATGTTAATATACCATTTATGTTTGTGGTATACAAACTGGGAAGGAGTCATTGATTTAATCAGATAGTTCATGGCTGTCCTTAATAGGAATAAGGAGTTGTAGTTCAAGAATAATTGAATTATAAAATATTGCCCTCCTGCCCCTTTTACTGATGTTACAGTTCTCTGCACAAAAATTAATGTTTAAAAAGTGCTCAGCAGCCGACGGTTTAGTTTTGAAATGGCACACTTAAAAATGTTGCCTCTTAAAGTGTCGCATTTGTTTGGCCGCGTCATTCCGAATGTCGCATTTAGTATCTTGCGTCTTAAAGTGGCGCAAATTCTACATTTTGCATCATTCCGAATGATGCATTGACCATGTCGTGCATTAAAGAGTCGCATAAGTATGCATTAAGGACGCAATAGGAGTGCATTAAGGATGCAATATGGACGCAGTATGGGTGCATTAAGGACACAATATGGACACTATATGGGTGCATTAAGGACACAATATGGACACTATATGGGTGCATTAAGGACACAATATGGACGCTATATGGGTGCATTAAGGACACAATATGGACGCTATATGGGTGCATTAAGGATGCAATATGAATGCAATAAGGAAGCATTAAGTGTGCAATATGAGTGCAATAAGGAAGCATTAAGTGTGCAATATGGATGGACACAATATGGACGGAATATGGGTGCATTAACCCCTTAGCGACGGCCGCGGCCGTCACTTAACGCCCGTCTAACATTTTTTTTTTTTTTTTACAAAGAATCCGGAGTCCCCGAACGCCGCGCAGCCGCGCGGGGAGCCGGATTTCCGGGACGTACATGTACGTCCTCTGTCACTAAGTGACAGCCACACAGGACGTACATGTACGTCCTGTGTCACGAAGGGGTTAAGGGTGCAATATGGGGGCATTAAGGGTGCAATATGGGGGCATTAAGGACGCAACATGGGTGCAATATGGACGCAACATGGGTGCAAAACCAACCCAAAAACCCACTAAAACCAACCCAAACCCCAACCCCAAACCACACTAAAACCAACCCAAAAACCCAACCCATATTGCGTCCATAATGCACCCATACTGCGTCCATAATGCACCCATATTGCGTCCATAATGCACCCATACTGCATCCATACTGCGTCTATAATGCACCCATATCGCGTCCATAATGCACCCATACTGCGTCCATAATGCACCCATATCGCATCTTTATTGCGCCCATATCACGTCCTTATTGCGCCCATATCACGTCCTTAAAGCCTCATTATTGCGTCCTTAAATTGCGTCCTTATTGCACCCATATATTGCTTTCTTAATGCGTCCTTATTGCAATGTTGTATTTGCGATATGGTGAATGCGCCATTCGGAATGACCCGGCCAAAGACATGCAACATTTTAAGTGCGCCATTTCAAAAGGATACCACAGCCTACTTCTGGCTTGCCGCACTGCCTCTGCTCCCGTCCCACTACCCAGCATCCTCAGATGACGGAGGCTTTCTTTCTCTAAGCTGGAGCAATCTCATTGGCAGAGATCGATATCTAGCCAATGAGACTGCTCCAGCTTAGAGACAGAAAGCATCCATCAATGGAGGATGCTGGGTAGTGGGACGGGAGCATAGGCAGTGCGGCAAGCCGAAAGTAGGTTGCTGGGCACTTTTTAAACATTCATGTTTGCGCAGATATTCATTTATAATAAATAAAAAAAAAAAGTTAACATTTTAAATGTTTTTGCTAAATGCTCTAACTAATGAGCATTACTTGTATATATGTGAGAGATCCACTTTAAAATCAGATTCCACATCTGATGGGAGGTGGCTTACACTAGGTAAAAGGGGCGGGAGGGGGATATTTTATCATTCAATTACTCTTCAACTACAACTCTGACTGTAGTGAAATAACACTCTCCATGGATACAGCATGGGTAACCAACCAGGCTTCCCTACAGCTATCAACAGTGCATTTTTTCTGCTTGAAGCACAGGTGAAGCAATCAGTGGCTTAGTCACATTAATGAATCCACCTGTGCCCTAGCATGGATATTCGGAAAACATGGATTGACATTGGCACATACTATGTAAAGGTCAGATATGCTCAACTAGGAATGGGTCTGCAACAGAATTAAGGAGGATCTATATGAATGGTGTCACACCCAGGGTCCAATCTCTTTTAGCTCATTAGTGTTTTACACAGAGAGGAAACATCCTAAAGCCCATCAAACTGATCCTGTCACGATGGCTGTCCAGCAACGAGTACCAAGCAATTCCTCTCTGAATTAGCCAACCCCAGATGTAGGTTTAGGAGACTTCCTGTTACCCTTGGGGTGACCAATCCAAAGGATAATTTGTATATGCAAAGTAATGATCAGATATGCTCAGCTAGAAAATTTTCCTTAGGGGTTGGCCACCCTAAGGCAGGGGCGTCACATTTTTTCAGTCATAGGCCACATGATCAGAAAGCCATAAGTATAAGGGCCATATTTTTTCTTACTTATAGTGAATTGTAGCAGGTCAACTATTCAAAAATATAAAAACTGACGATATTTAACAGACATCTATTCTTGAACTGCACAATACTGGTAGGCACGGGATTAGGCCTATTCATTCATGTATGCTAATTAACCTGCATACGTAGCAGGGAAACCCAGACATGGACCCACTTGCTCACAGAGCCCAGGGAACAACTACACCTCACTGACAAGACTAGAGAAGGTGGAAACATATGCCTGGGTTGGGCTATTTCTCTTATGCAGAGAATTGCCTGGCACTTTGTGGCTGGACTGCCATTTTGGAAGGATCAGTATGCTGAGCTTTAGGATACTCTTTGTGTAAGGCTCTAGAGATCTAAAAGACTGCACCTTGGGTAGGATACCATTCCTATAGCGCATGCTAATTTCCACAGCAGGCTTATTCCTAGTTGAGTATCACTGACCGATACTTTTACATACTAAATGACATGACCCTGATCTGCTGTGTAAATTGGATTATTTGGTTTCTATGTGCCATAGGAGGTCACCCAATCTCTGGGACAACCTGGTACATAGTTATCTATACAATACATTCAAACCTGTGACCAAAACTCTCATCCATGAGGTCACTGAATTGTATGTCAATATTTTACCAAAACCAAGACTGTGGTAGACTTGGCAAAATGCACACTATCTGAGATTATTACGTGCCAATGGAAGTAATCTATTGCCTGCTGTGTCCATGCGGTCTGCTATATGTGGGGAAAATGGTGAGAAAGGAGGATTTTTGTGTACTTACCAATAAATTATTTTCTCTTAATCCATGCAGAAATACAGCACCCACCTTGATAGAAGAGGGGATGGAAGTGAATGAGGAAATGAGAGCCTTAAAGGAATAGTAATAGCAATACTGTCAGAACTACCCCACAGACAGTACTGAAGTAACACTCTACATTGCCCAAAAACTGTGAAGATTAAAGGGGAACTACCACCCCACAAACTTAAACCCCAATAATTACCCATCTGGCAACTAGCTGAACAATCATACTAGTTTGCTAGAACAATTACCTTCTTATACAGAAATCCTACTGCTCCCGAGACTGACGGCCAGGTAACAGCTCTTTAAAAGAAACTGCGTTCCTGCACAGTCAGTCCATTCTGGTACCTTATGGTACCAAGCAATGCTTCTTAGAGCAGACTGGGACTGACAGCGCAGGCGCACAGACTATGTAAAGATGTCTGCGCTGTTTCCTGGCTGTCAGTCTCCGGAGCACTAGAATTTATCTACAAGGAGGTAATTATGCTGGCGACTAGTACTATTGTTCAGCTAGTCGCCAGATGGGCAATTCTTGGGGTTTAAATTTATATGGGGTGGTAGTTCCTCTTTAAATCAGAGCTCCATTTTGAAATATTACTGTCCCTTTAACCATGCAAATTCCTGTTCAGCAGATGTGGACCCTTAAGAATGAGCAGGTGCCACAGAGCATGAGGAACATAAAGTACCCAAAAATTCTTACTGTTCCACATGCTGTAAGCAATATGACTGCTGCTCAAGCCATTCTTAAAGGCTCTGTGGCACAAATACATATCGGTTAAAATTAAAATAGAAAAAGTAGTAGAAAACAGCAGATAAGCTTAGATTAAATATAAACATAGAACTGCCAGCAAGTGTTATACTTTGCGAATAATTATAAAATGTTATGACTTAAAAAAAAAAAGTCATTTGCGAGAAAATTACAGTTTAAAGTATGCCCAGCAGCCTACTTCCGGGTAAACTGATGTTGCCGCTCTGCCTCTGCTCTAGTCACTCTCCCCAGCATCCTCTGATGACAGAGACATTCTGTTAATAAGCTGGAGCGATCTCTAGCCAATGAGATCGCCCCAGCTTACTAACAGAACGCCTCAGTCATCGGCGGATGCGGAGGAGAGTGACGGGAGCAGAGGCAGTGTGGCAAACTGCGGCAATAGCAGTTTAGCCAGAAGTAGGCTGCTGGGAATACTTTAAACTGTAATTTTCTCACAAATAAACTACTTTTTTTTTTTTTTTAAATAATGTTTTATAATTATTCGACAAATATTCTACACAATGATAAAAACTTGTAAAGTGGTGATAGATCCACTTTAAATCCAAGCTATAGGCAAGGCTCGCATTCCAAGTGACTGCCATACAGAGAAAAAAGGAACTTCAGAACCTGTACACTCAGCTTACAATCCTTTCTTCGATCTTTAGACCAATTAAGAATAGTAAAAAATCATAGAAGCTAGGAAGGAAAGGCCATAAAAAGCCATCCTGCACAGAACCGGTCCTGAGGGTTCTGTACACTGTGCAATACTGCAAAATGAAGCCAGGAATAGGAGTCCACCTAATGGGAGATTATACAGCCCCGTTATCTAAGCAGAAAAGAAATGAAGACTTAGATAAGAGAGCTTTGCTTCTTACTCCTTGGGGAACACATTTCAAATTGGGGACTGGGTGAAGTGGTGCGAATCACTTTTTATTTATTTATTTATTTATTTTTTAAGTGCCCTGTCATACGGAGTAGAGAATGTCACCCCATGGTTCCTGTGTTCCATTTAGGAGAAAGTATGCTGATAACATTCTGAATGCTCCACAAGACAGCTTTGTATCAACACAAATCACCTCAGTGGTCAGGCATTTTCTTTAGCAACACAATGCGTGTCCACTCTCTCACCACATGGCCGGAATGAAGAATGGCATTGTGGTGTACATTTACATTAATTCAGTCTCAGATTCTCATTATCAGTCTTGAATATTCTGATATCAGATATATTGAGCACCGTTCCATTTTATAAAAATCCTCCTATTCATTGTGAATATTCATATACCCCCCCATAATAAATAGCATACCTTACTCACCTCATAGCAACTAAGACAAGATCCTCTACTAAAAGGAGATTTATGGACTATTAGGACACAACTACAACAAACACAAGTGTTTGTTCCAGCAGGGTCGTGGAGATCTATGCAGCTGGAGCAGGATGTGCACTCTGTGGAGAAGGGGGGGGGGGGGGGGGACTACCGGGAATCCCTAGATTACAAAGTAAAAGTTTTCATAAGCCCCTGTATGGTTTATCCTCTTGAGTAAAACAAGGGTAAATTCAATTCTTAATGGTACTTTATTCTAAAGTTATTGCAGCTCAAACTGGAATTTTTTAGTTGCTGTATCACAGTGGCCTAAAATTTTACAGTGGCGCTGTTACTACACCATCCTATGATGCTGACCATAAAATGGTGTAGTAACAACGCCACTGTAAAATTTCAGGCCACTGAGATACTGCACCTTAATTCAAGACTGAGCTGCAATAACGTTAAAAAAAACAAAACAAAAAAAAAAAAACAGCTCTCAGAAGTTGGAGTGCCCTTGTTTTATTCAGGAGGATAAAACACTACATTACATACATATTAATTGTTACTATCCCTGTAATGTAACACCTGTACGTAGCATTATATTAAAGTTCTGTAAAGCAAGGGATACTCAATTATTGGAGATTTAACTGTTGGGGTCTACAATACCAATCAGTCCTAAACAGCTGAATCAACAGCGGATAGATGCCAACAGCTGGAGATCCAGCAAATGACTATCCCTGGTATAAACGTTTTCCAGCATCTGACTACATCAAATCAGATACCCAGTTCTCCCACTTAGGCGCCTACCAAGTTATGCTCAGATACTGCCAAGATAAGAGAGAAGCAGGTAAAAAATGTATACCACATACTACTGCTATTATCCTGTGGTGAGGTAGGATTTGTTTCACTCAACATAGCATGATCAATGGCTCCATGACTAAGCAGGGTTCCACTTTGCCTTAGCTACAGAGATTTGTAGGTCTGAAAATACTTTACCCTCATAAGATATTTGCCAGCTGCGCATTACATGTCATTTTAGATTTCACAGATTCATGAAAAATTTACTTAGAAACACTCAAAAAGGAAATGGTGGTAAAATGAATATTTGACAACTGATCTATACATACACCTGAAAAAAGCTGCATACTGCTTCAGACATGCAGTCTATGAGGAAAACGCTGTGAATAAAATGCTCATTCTAGATTTCATATATATTTTTGTGCAGATAAAATATTTGCTTCCATAAATATTTTAGAATCATCCACTCCATCATTATGCTTCCAGCTAATCGTGGTGACTGATACAAGAAAGCTTCTGCAGCACAGCAAGTGTAGGGATGTGATGGCTGCCTAAATAAAACTACAGAGGTGTCTGTTGAGGTTACAAGATACATGCCGCTTGGGTAATGACTGTTGCAGGATTTTGCACAGCAAATACTTTATCTGTGTGCTGAAAATAGACATAAAAGAGACATTTGACATCATGTAGTTTTACGTTATCCTGCATGTGAATAATTCTGACATACAGAATTAATCTTACAGAGCATACTGGTGTGGGCGACTTGAAGCCCTCTAGCTGTCATTGAACTACAACTCCCATCATCCACTACCAGCCATTGGTAAAGGATGATGGGACTTGTAGTTTGGCAGCAGCTAGAGGGCCTTATGTTGCTCACTCCTGTGCTATAATATACCATGACATACAGCTACTTCTTAAACAAGCAACAAACACTTTGCAGGGCAAAATAGAATGTAATACATTTGAGCTAAATATTGAGCTAAAGTATATTATAATGACAGATGCATTTCAAGGATTAGATTCTCAGAGGACTAGCCGTGCCTTGTACACGCCATCTGGCACACAAAGGGTTAAAAGCTAACCGGCACTATTGTAGCCACTGATGACACACTATCAGCAAGTCAGATATTTTAAATTAAATCCAGAAATAATCACTGTATATCCAAAGCTTATAATCAGCCAGGAGAATTCATAGTGCAATTAACATGGAACATAATACAAAACAAAAGCATATGATAAAACTGTCATTTACTGAATAATCGCTGGTACTCCCTCCTCTACAGTAATAATACTATTATTAATTTCCAATTCTCAATGTGAAAGTCTGGTCCAGGCTTCTTGTCCCACCTCTTTCAACAGCTAAAACAGACAGTAGCAGCTTTATTCCTAAAGGCTATGCAGGTGGATGGAACTTCAAATAGGGTGACCACGGGTCCCGGAACGTCCGGGACTGTCCCTTATTTCAGGGACATGTCCCGCGTCCCGGGTCCCCTTCAACCGGGACAATGAAGTGTCCCGGAATGAAGCCAAGCCGCCCTGAATGTCAGCCTGCAAGCGGTGTGTCACATCATGGACGCCGCTTGCAGGCTGACATCCAGGGCGGCAATGCAACTTACCTGATCTGGAGGCAAGCGCTCTAGTAATACAGAGCGCTGGGAGATGACATCATCTCCCAGCGCTCTGCATTACTGAGCACAGCGCGCGGGAGCTTCAGCTCTGTGCCGGAGGAGGCACAGAGCACTTTGCACGCCGCTAGACCACCAGGGACTCAAGGTAAGGCAATAGGGTGACCACGTCCCGGAATGGCAGAAGGGAAATGTGGTCACCCTAACTTCAAAGCCATCAAAATGATTTATCAGCTGCCTCTCTAGTGCTCACAGGACGAGAACAGAAGTGAACCTGCACACAAAAGGTATTTGTAAATGTAGAATGTTGCTTCTGCTAGAGGTGGGCATAAGAGGTGTACAAGTCCTATCTCTCAGACCCTTATGGTTTGAGAGAGAGAGAATGTTTTAAAGTTCTCCTCTCCCTCCTCTTTCCCTGGAGTCAGCGTCTAGCTGACAGCAGGAGATCCTGGTCTGGGGACCTTCAGGCGGCTCTTCAGCAGAGCCATTAACTCCAAATCTAAAAATAACTACTTCATTGGAATGGTCTACAAAGTGTGCTTGCCAGGCACACTTTGTAGACCGTTCCAATGAAGGATTTCTTTTTAGATTTCGGTATCATGGCTCTGCTGAAGAGCCACTTTGAGTCGGCCAACTCAAATCTCTTGCTGTCAGCTGTAAAGCTGACAGCAGGGAGAGGGGAACTTTAAAATGTTCTCTCTCTCAAACCATAATGGTTTGAGACATAGGACTTGCAATAATCTATTTCTTTTTGCATTATCTAAAATACAACTCCTTATTCTTTCAAGACTTTACTATCCCTTAAAAAAAACAAACAAACCTTAAATATTTGTATTTTTAGATTAGTTGCCATTTTAGATTTTTAAAAATCTGAAAATAAAGCTGTAAAAACTTGTGTACCTTTGTTACCCATTCATTTCAATATATGTTGCCTCTCCAGGAGTTACCCAGATACTTTTCTCTCAATATAAAACAATTGTCTATTTAATTAATATTGAGTTTGGCACCATTCAGTGAAAGCTCATTAAGATGCCACCACACAACTATTATGACATGTTCACTTCTAGGCGATTTTACCATCTCTTGTAAAGCTGGTTTCACACTCTTCTTGCAGATTACAGTCAAATGCTAATTTTAGGTGTTTCTTGAACAACCCACATATAATACACTGTTATTTGTTTGTTTGTTTGTTTTTTGTTTGTTTGCTTTTTAAGCAGATCCCGCACTTTCAAAAAGATACCGATGGTGTGTGGATATCCCATAACCAAGAAAATGTACTCAAGATGCAAAAACATAAAATAAAAATTTAAATTCCAAGTGAATAACAAACAACTATTTTGAAATGTATGAGGCAGGGAAAAGCAGGGAAAAGGTGTAGACAGAGAGAGCGAGGGGGGGGGGGGTCAAGGATGAGATGAACAAAGATTGCTGGACAAGGGTATATAAAGAGATAATAGAATCTAGGTGAAGTGAAAGATGGACAATGGTTAGGATGTAAGAAGAATGTGCAGTACACAGGTGAAAAGTGGAGAGAGGGAATAGAGTGAATTGAAAGAGGACAGAAATATGAATGTAAGGGTTAAAATAGAACTGACCCAATTTGGTCTCCATGGCTGAAGCCTTAGGGAAAATGAAGGTTTCTTTTATAGTGAAGAGCTGAAAGCAGCTAAATCATAATTGCAAAAACATGTGCTCATTCACACTGGCCAGAAAGCGGAGTAAATAGCCCGATCTGCATTATAGATAGAGACTCTAGGTGCTGGTTAGAGGAAAGGAAGCCAGGATTCAAACCATATGCACTCTGTAACATGGAGCATGCTGAGCACGTTAAATAAACTTTGCTGTCAGCTAGATGCACTTCAACATGCTCAAGAAGACTGAAACTATCAAATATATTTAAGAGAAATGTGTATTAACATGATGAGCCTGCACCACTCTTTGAGATGCTGTCTCCCTACAGGGAAATGGCTTGCCTATGGTCAGGGAAGCAGGCTACCGAAGATGGGACTCACCTGGATATTATCTGGTATCCCAGTCCTATCCCAGCCACTATATTCTAAACAAGAGTTCTGGTATGCTAGCACTTTGAACTTAGTCTGGAGGCAGAGTGCCAGGTTAAAAAACATTCCATAATCACTACTGGTAAAACACCAGCAGTCAGAGAGCACTTTTTACCTGGCTCTATGTCTGTAAACCAAGTTCAAAGTCCCGGCACACTGTTACCGCCACACACCCAAACATGGTACTGTACCTATCAACCAGGGGACATAGTTGATCTGTGCTAGGAGTGAGAGGGATATTCATTACAGAGCTGTCCATAGGATGGTGTAGCAACAGCACCACTGTACAATTTCAGGCCACTGTGACATTGAACCTAAAAAAAAATTCAACTTTGAGCTGTAATAACTTTTGAATAAAGTATCCTTGTTTTACTCAGGGGGATAAACCCTGCAACATTTTTTTTTTTTTACATTTTAAGTATTACTACCCCTTTAAAATGGTTGAACAGGAAGAAATGGTAGATAGGGCATACCATTTTTGGACAAATTATATCTCACTGAATTAACCCCTTAACGACTGGCCGCGCTGGCACGTTGAGGACACTAAAGGACCACGGAGCATTTTTTTTTTTTTTTTTCAGATTTGGATTCCAGACTGCTTTTGTTCTCACTCCCCAGAGCCCGGTGTTAACAACTGAGATACTCCTCCACCACAATGTCTACCCCTGACATATGAAAAGCTGAAATATACATACAAGAGAATCAGAGGAACCTCAGACTACACAGCCGCTCTTCTTTTCTCCCATTGGCAGCTGAGATAAGCCACTGCCGTTGCACTGTCGGTCTGAATCTGAACTGGGACCAGAGCTGAAGAGCCAGATAAAATCACAGAAGTTTCAGCATGTTGAATGAAAGATGGCCCAGAGGCCCTGTACTATCCTAACCGAAGAGACTGGCATCCATAATCACTATGGACCACTCCACTACTACAAAATGGGTGATCCAATGTCACTAGAGCAGATCCACCATTGTCTGGCACAAGAGGGATATCACATGGAGAAAGCACACCACTTACTGGACCAGTTCCTCTGAATGTCCAGCTGCAGGGTTTGATTGTGAAACTGGACATACAAAACAGTTCTAAACCTAGTGATCCAAAGACTCATTTAGTCCTGCACCAGCTCTGGTGGGAAAGCCAAAGCCTAAGATACACACTGGGACAAAGTCAGAACCTTGTCCCCTGGGAGGAAGCCCATTCTTGGGGGGTGTAGACTCCTATGAAAAAAGATCAGAGATTTAGACAGGATCAAAGAGAACTTCCTGAATTTGATCACCCAGCTGTGCTGTTTTGAAATGGACACACATCTGCATATATAGCCGCAAGATCTCAACAATAGTTGCCTTCAGCAGTCTAACATCTATCCATCCAGGGAGATCCCTTGAATCAGAATGTGTCTGGACAATGACGCCATAATTACTGGAAAACCTACTGAGTAGGGACCAAGCCAAAAGGAAGGGCTGCAAATTGTAAATAATGATCCTAAAAGGCAAAGAGGAGCAATCGCTGATGGTGCACATGAATCGGAAGGCATAAAATGCATCCATTAGGTTCAGAGAAGCAAAAGACACCTCTGGACACATGGGGAAATTATGGAATGCAGAGATTCTCTCTAGAATCTGGTAGTATGAACAAAATAGAGAAACTTTGAGTCTAGAACTGGACAACAACCGCTGCCCTTCGTGGGGACAATGAAAAGACTGGAATAGAACCCAAGAAACCTATCCTGATGGGAGACTGGAATCGAGACCTATATATACTACCAAGGCTTGACCCACCTCGTAGAACTGCCCATACGGGATTTTGTGGAACATGTGACATGAAGAGCAGGGTCCTTAAAGTCTATGCGATAACTCGCCGAAAGAACTGAAGGATCCACCACAGAGAGGGCCCACACATTGCGGAAATGCTGCAATCACCCAAGGAGGTCCAGGACTCCACCACTCATCAGTGGAGGGCTTCTGATTGTGCTTGCCAGCCCACACTGGTTTGGGATGGAAAAAGGGTTTGGCTGAATGAGCCTTCCATGGGGGGGATGAAATATATGAGCCTTTAGAGGAAAAGATGGACACTTAGGTTTGAAATGGGGCAACAGGGAACTCTTGCCTCTAGTAACATGGCTAATGACCTTATCCAGTTCATGACCAAGCAGCTGTTTTCCTATGAATAGCAAGGGGATAATGGACTGATCAGCAGACCAGAGCTTATCCATATTTAAAGCTGTCTCACACCTATCTGGCATCTTCCATTCCTCAAACATAACCTGATCAAGAAAGTAAAACGTGGGTAAAGTGAATAGCCTCCCCTTCCACCCCTTTTAAAATTGTCCATCCCAGAGGGCGTTTCAGATCTGGAGAGTGTCTAACAGCTCCAGATGCATAAGGCCCCTGACCACTCCTGTCAAAATCTCAGCAAGGAGTTTGCCCTCCTTCAATATCCTCCTCAACCATAAAAAACAAAAACATGACTAACACACACACATACAAAACACACACACACACTCTGACTCCCGGTGACCTCAGACAGATGTTTAGTATGGTAACTGAAGGGAAGCTGCAGCACCAGGGGAACATAATGACACTCACAGAATTAAGACAGGCCCTCATTTCTCAATTATATCATGGGTTTCAAAATATGCCATGCAAGTCAGAGGACAGGCAACCATCAGGTACAAACTTACACAACCCTGTGGCAGTCAGTGGGTTATCAACCTTTGCCCCACAGGCAGACCAGTAGTGGGAAAGTGTCCTCAAAATGCTCAAAAGGGTCCTCAAAATGCTCACACTATAAAACTCCAAATTTCCCTCACACTTCTTCTTCCCCAGCCTATTCCTAACATTTTTCACATGTCAGTGAAGCTCCCCAACTCATGATTAGGTACCACCCCCTTTTAACCCAAATTACCTCATCGATCTCCCCCCAGCTGCACCACAAGACAAAACTCCTAGGTATAAATATGCTTCCCACTGCTATTTAACTCTGACATGACACCAATGTATACTGCATGCCTCTCTATACCTTAACCCTTCGAGTGCCAGAGGGATGTTAACACATTGCAAATAAAGGAGATGCAAACCCTTTTTGGCACTCAAAGTATTAAGGTGCTGATAAAATTATACTTTTATTTTCTGCTTTCCATTTGCACAACCCAAACACACACAGGCATAATACTGAAATTCTGGCCCAAAGTAAAGGATAAATAATAAAATAACATTGATGTAATGGATACAAAATGTGGAGTGGTACACATTGTGAAACATTTGCCTTCTAACTCTCTCAATACTGGACATGTGCATTTCAATACAAGATTGTTACCCACAGCGCACTGTATAGCTACTGCACTAATCCCAGGGTGGCCAGACCCACACTTCTACACTCAGAACCTCCACATCCAATGGACCAGCAAGGGCTGCAATCTACAGAAATGTTGGACCTATCACTGTGTCTGTGTGCCAGTATATGTATATATATGTGTGTGTGTGTGTGTGTGTGTGTGTGTGTGAGAGCATATCTGTTGCATGCATGTATGCATGTCTGTTCCGTGTGTGTGTGTTGCATATGTCTGGGTGTATCAATGTGTGTACATTTCAGGGATGTACACCCAACGGTCATAACATGATGGGCAACGCCATCCCAAAGGGGAGGCAGTAAGGAGAACGTAATATCTCCTCCATACTGCCAGTCCTGGAGATACAGGGGGCATGATTTTGACAGGAGTGGTCAAAATCTCTACAAGGGCTTTACCCTCCCTCAACAACCAAAAACATGGGCAACACACACACGCACACACAAACACACACACACACACAAAAATGTCCTCACCTACTACAAACACACACAACACACACAGGTTAAACCCTTATAGATGCTGGAATTGCCAGGAAGGAATGTACAAGGAAGGGAGGGATATCGGACACCTATGCTACTCAGACAGTTAAACCTTTGAGTACCAGAGGGGTACGCAACGCTTTGCAATGCGTTTAGAAACCCTCTGCTACTCAAAGGGTTCAAACCTTATAGATTCTTGACTTTTTCCAGTGTGACCATTTTTGGAGCCCCCTTTTTTTTTTTGGAGATGGACAGTGGATCCTCAACCTTACAGACGCCCAGCATAGCCTCTCCACAGCTGCTACACCCGCCAGCCCCTAGGCTCAGGCCTGCTCTCTCAGACTCAACAGTGGATTCTTCCTCCCACACTGGATCTGGACATCGCACAGCAGATTGTGGGGGAAAGAGCGTCTCTGTTGCAACAGGGCCAGTAACATGGTGTGCTGAATCTGCATTATTTGTCATTGGGACAACTTCTTCAAACATTAACAGCACTCTATTTAACCCTTTGAGTGTCAGAGAAGTAACTAATGCTTTGCACCACAACACATTGGATGCCTTTCCAGAACTCAAAGGGTTAACTCTGACAAGAAACACCACAGTATATTGCATAGCACTCTATGGCTTAACATGCTGGTATAAGTCTCTCACATAATCTCCTATTATTTTCTACTTTCCACTTCTACACGCCAACACACAGAGGCATAATAGTGCCATTCCGCCAGAAAGTACAGGAAATAACAAATACCATTGATTTAACTGTTTCAGGACCAGATGGGGGTGGCAGCACATTGTGAAGTGATATTCCATGGTCCTTAGTGGGTTACATTTGGCTTCTAACACTGCAGATATTCACTCCAATACAACATTTTTACCTACACAGCACTGTAAAGCTCCTACACTAATCCCAGGATGGCCACAGCTAACACTTCTACACTCAAAAGCTAGAGATCTAGGGGATCAACAAGAGCCAGAACCTCCACACATGGGGAGGGGGGCTATCACTGTATCAGTGTCCCCCTGTGTGCATGTCTGTTACGCACGTGTGTGAGAGAACACATCTCTGTTATATGTGTATGCATGTCTTTTGCATGTTTCTGCAGCTCACTGTGTGTTGCATATGTCTGTGTTTATCAGTCTGTCTACACTTCAGACACGTACGCCTAACAGTCATAACATGATGGGAAACGCTATCCCACATTGCTAGATATATTATATTATATATACACATACATACACACACAATTTGATTCTAGATATTATGCAATAGCAGAACAGAATACAGAAATTTAAATGCCGTTCTGGAGCAAACCAATGTCACCCTAAGGTACAAAAATCCTCAAAAAGTGCCATTGATTTCACTGGGTACTTAACCCCCTAAAAGGGATATTAAAGTATATTGATAATAAAAGCTAATATTGTAGCTATTAAAATAATAAACTAAACAATGTAAGTCCTTTATGGTTTGAGAGATATAGGAAAATAAAGTCGTCCCCCCCTCCCCCTTCTGTGACATCACCTGTAAAGCTGTCAGCCCGAGATTCTGGTCGTATGACCAGAAGAGGCTCTTCAGCAGAGCCGAAATAGCGCGATCGTGAAACAAATACTTCATTGGAATGGTCTACAAAGTGTGCCTACAAACCAGTAGACCGTTCCAATGAAGTATTTGTTTCACGATCATGCGATTTCAGCTCTGCTGAAGAGCCTCCATCTCGTCCTGGGACCAGGATATCCTGCAACCTGGTTTACAGGTCACAGACGGGGGAGAGGGGAACTTTACCTTCCTATATCTCTCAAACCATAAAGGTTTGAGAGATAGGACTAACATCATTTAGTTTATTATTCTATTAGCTACAATATTAGCTATTATCATCAACTAGTTTTAAGGCGCGTATACACGGGCCAACACTTGCGGAGTTACAGTCATGTGCAGTACTGTCTGGCCCAACGCGCCGTGGCTGATATGGAGCAGGGCGCTCCGAATTCAAACCATGGTCCTCTCTGCGCACCTTCCCAGGAATTTGGAGCGCCCCTCTCCGTATTAGCCATGGCGAGTTTGGCCAGTCTCTACTGTGCATGACTGCAGCGCACACAGCCGTCTCTACTGCGCATGACACCTTCTGACAAACATCCTAGGCAAATTGTAATATAGGATAGACTTTACTATCCTTTTAAATGCTAGAGAGGTCTCTGAAGCATCACAAAGCAATGCACTAGGAAACCTCTTTAGCATTTAGAGGGTTAAAAGACCCATTTACATCAATGGAAGTTTGTATTTGTTCCTTATGATTCAGCTGGCTTTCTCCAGAATTACATCAGCCTCACAGTGTTAATCAGCTATTTTGATATGCAAAGAGCATTGTACATAGATGCAGACCCTTTTTACCACAATATGAACAGCTCTTAAATCATAAAGGTACATTAAAGTCTCCAAAGTAGGAGACATATTCATTCTAAAATGTCCATAGATAAATACAGTATGTATATATTATACCAAAACCATCTAATTCTGCCCCTGATGTTTCCCAGTCAGAGAAGGATTCACATAGTACTACATAAATCAACACCTTTGGTGGGTGATAAGTTAATAGGAAGTGTGGGTGGTTTGCATATTGCATTATCTACTTGTGGCAGAGGTCTAAGGCTCAATTATGTTAGTGAAGTGGGTGTAAGTGTTCATTTTCTTTGAGTGTCTAAGGATGGAATTGTATACAAAGTGTTAACCTCTGTCATTCTTGCTCACTTTCTTTCACACCATCTCAGTGAGGCCAATGGTGTAGAAGAAAAAAACATTCTCCAAATTCCTGCGGATTTAAATGGGAGTGTTAACCCATTGAATACTAGAGAGGTCTCCAACACATTGCTTCTTAATACATTGGAGGTGATAGTGTTGTATTGCCTGTAAATGGGTTGAGATAAAGTAATAGCATGTCTAAAACAGAAGAGTAGACCTTTGCCTCAGATTCTGCTTTTCCCACTCCTATGCCACACCAAGCACTTGGCAACAATCATAATACAAGTCTTCTTGAACATTATGATGGCAATTCCATAGTACTAATGGGTTTTGTGAACTCGTGTGTTACACATCTGAAACCAAGGAGCAAAATGTGATGCTCTGAGGTAAGCATAAGGCACAATGGCTTGCTCTATGGCTAGTCACCACTCAGAAGCATCAGGTTTTAGCTCTCTAGTGCCATTACAGAGTAGAGATTTCCATGTACATATTACACTAGTCCAGCACAAAACGGCAGTCCAGTTCCAAAATGACAGGCAAGTCCCCAGGAATTGTCTCCTCTGTAATGGATCAAGAAAGCTAAAACATAATGCTTCTGAGCACTGGCTAACTGTAGAACAGGCTTTTGTGTGGTTTGTTCGGCCTCAGAGCTTCTCACACTTTTGATATGTATTTTGAATACTCTTAGGGGGTTACCCTATGAGTGAAGAGTAATTCAGACATGGACCCCTTGCTCTCAGTGCCAAGGTAATCCAGCTGTAACTCACCGACGAGGCCCAACAAGGCAGAAATGTATGTCTGGGGTTAGCTGGTGTTCCAGTGCAGAAGAGATTTGTTTGTCATCATGGAACTGGACCACCCTTTTAAGAAGGATTAGTCTAATATGTACGTGGAAATTTCTCCTCTGTAATGGCACTAGAAAGATAAAATGTGAAGCTTCTAAGCAGCAGATGTAGAACAGACTGTTTGTTCTCAAACTTTGGATAAGTACTTCAGAAAAGAGTAAGATTCCTTCTCTATGGATCAGGCACAGATTATACAGACCATATATCACTGGTGAAGTGTGAATTTTTGCATAGATCTCCCAATTTCAGGGCAATGCTACACATTCATTTTTGCCTTCAATTTTCTAGAGAAGAAACCCTCTGCTACAGTAGCTATTCTTAATATTGGGGCATCCTGCAAAAAAATTAGAGAGACAAAGAAGAGAGACAGAAAAATTATCCAAACACCGTTTACCTTCATGACCAGAAGTCATGCTCTGAGCCTTCAATACTCTTTCTGGACATTATAACCTGCAAAGAATCTGACCCTTCAAGATCTATTGGCTCTGCAAATTATTACTGGGGATTCATGTGCAAATTTTCTAAAATAGAGATACCAATTGACAAGATGACTGAAAGGGCTTGGCTCATCAGCTGGAGTGGTTCTGACCCCAAATTCACCTCTCACAGGCAAACTGCATCAATGATCCACTTTCCAGACATTTCCTCCCACTTAAAAGAATTGCAGTGGTGGCAACAAAGATCTTCTAGCAATAAATATAGAAAACTGGAGTTACCTCTTGGAAGGTGCTATCACCCAGATTTTGTTAAACTAGCTGTAAGCACTTAAACAGCTGCCCTTTGCAGCAACATGAATCTCTCTTAGGAACCCATCATTCCATCTTCTCAAAGAACTGCATCTCTTACATGCTCCTCCAAAACTCGTGGCTGCTCAACAGAAGATTAACACCTATCTTGAGATTCTTCCTGGTAAGACATATACATCAACTTCTCTCCATCCCAAGGTCTAGAAACAGGGTCATCATTCAGTCATGGCAGGACATCCTGGTACTAAGCATACATACGACCTCTGTGCCTACAGTTTCTGTTTGCCTAAACTCAAAGCTGATGTATTAGACCGTTGGGCTTTATTAAACCCCTCCCCGTGTCAGTCTTGCCTTGATCATACTTGAGCATGGATTTCCTTATGAACCTTTCCGCTTCTCAAGACAGCCATTTGGGTCATTATGGATGGTTTCTCTAAACAGGGATGGAACTCAATGAATGTTGACAAGTATGCATTTGTTTTTCTAAAAAGCAGTTTAGCACTCCAATGTGCCTCTTATTAAACAAATTAAAATGTCAAAATCACGAGATGGTCATCAGTTGTCCAAGCTAGAGAGTAATTCCCTTGTTCTGGGGTATATGGATTCTGGCACATCATGGGTTAGTTAGGCAACTGCTACGTTCTAATTTTGGTGTTACTATCCCTTGATGTACTTTCTTCATAACTCTTAAATTCAAATAAATTTCCAAGGACATTTCCCCCTGAACCTTCATATGACCGAACACCACTAATGGACCTTAGTACTATATAGTAGGATGTCAAAAGAAATCCAGCAGAGTTAAAACTGCATTTCTAAGGCACAGCAGACATTAGTCAAACCTTAAACTTAAATGAAGACATATAAATAAGCATACCCTACAGGTGAAAGTACATTTAAAAGTATTAAAAATATTACTCTCATATCTAAAACCATGAGGCACAAGCTCTGTATCCCAAGGATGCAGAGATCTTGCTATGTGACTTTATGCACTGCAATATTCTTTAGTTTTAATAAATTCTTAAATGTACCACCACCATAATCATATGCACTTTCACTGTTCTCTATCTCCCATTTGTTTTTTCTGTGCACAGAAACAAAACAGAATTCTTATTTTGGAGAAATTAAATGATAGAATTCTATTACGTCATTTCTTTGCATTAACTATGGACAATTCGTAGGATAGCTTAAATTCTAGCTTATTACGCATCCTCCATGGTGAAAGCAAACAAAAAGGATATTTAAAGTTAGCCAGCAGAAGCCTCCAGTCCCCGTAGATCAAAGACACAGCCATACCTGCAGACATTTCAAGTGGCCAAAGAGACACACTTGTTTTAGCTGCTTAGGATTGCTAGATCATCACTTTAAAGCAGAACTTTCAACAACATTATACTTAGCCCCAAATCCTTAAAGGGATAGTAATACCTAAAATGTAAAAAAAAAATATGTTGTAGGGTTTATCCCCCTGAGTAAAACAAGAGTACTCTCACTGCTGAAAGATGTTTCATTCAAAAGTTATTAATTTTCAAAGTTGAATTTTTTAGGTGCAATATCACAGTGGCCTGAAATTTTACAGTGGCGCTGTTGCTACACCATCCTATGGAGATTTATGGTCCTGAGACCAGAGCTGTCCATAGGATCGTGTAGCAACAGCTCCACTGTACAATTTCAGGCCACTGTGATATTGCACCTAAAAAATTCAACTTTGAAAATTAATAACTTTTGAATGAAACATCTTTCAGCAGTGGGAGTACTCTTATTTTACTCAGGGGGATAAACCCTACAACATATTTTGTTTACATTTTAGGTATTACTATCCCTTTAATATGTTAGCGATATACATAGAAATACTTTCCATTTGCAGTATAAGTGCGGCATAAGTAACAGATAGAACGTTTTCGGCAGGCAGCAGCAGGGAACAGAGCAGACATCTTGCACAGATGGCATCTCTGCATCTGCTCTGTCCATCCCCCTTCAACTCCACTATTGGCGAGTTGAATGCTACTATGCCGAAAAGCACCAGAAGGGACTAACAGTGAAGGCGTAGAGAGCGTCTCCTGCAAGATCCCAGCTGTGCCTGCCGAAGTCGTTCTCTCTCTTACTTATGCCGCACTTACACTGCAAATAGAAAGTATTTATATGTATATCGCTCCCCTATTAAGGATTTGAGGCTAAGTATAATGTTGATGAAAGTTCCGCTTTAAAAGTGGGCACTTCAGATTCCTGCTGCAGGGCTCCGGTAGTTATTTGGTTATAATGGTTCCCAATGAAGGAGGTATTTTTCATGTGTAAAATGTAAAAGGGATGCTCTGGCAACCCTAATGATGCTAGTGTTGTGACCGGTTGGCGAGGCATTACCAAGAATTTATAGCTTACTTCGTGATCTATTGATAGCAAGACCAAAAGTACTGTATTTTCAGACTAATTTATAAACAATAATTCTGAAGGTTAAATAAGCATCAATGAGTTCTATTGCTGTGAAGCAATTCATACATGGGAACTTTTTCTTCTAGAGTCCCCAGAAGGGGCTCAAATGGTGCTGCTGGGGGATATAAATGATGAGATTTATCTCACAAAGGGGAGGGGCTTCATCAGATGTGAGGCAGGGCTTAATGTAATGTTTTATAAAGTGGGTGGAAAGTGGAGCGGAACAGGGTGGGGAAGGAGGAGAAGTGGGTGGGAAATTGGAGGAACAAGCTGGGAAGAAGCAGAAGTGGGCAGAGTTTCATATGAAACTTCCCACCACCCAAGAATCAGCCTATTTCACAGAGACTCTGTAATTCACTTCAAAAAACGGAGTCTCCGGGGCAGATCTGGAGAGTTCCCAGCTATGGTTATACCCTAATATACATACCTGAGAACTTTCAAAATAAGCTAACCCTGATGTCTTTGAAATATTAAATCTGTAAAGTTCCTCAGAATGTAGAGTTCAGGCAATATATCACTGCTTGTGCTTACCAAGAGGTGTTCTTATTGGTCCTCACAGAACTCTCAACCTGCTGTAACTTAAAGGGATAGTAATATACTTCTAATAAAGTGCAGCTCCGAGTCTTCTTTATTCTATTTTTAGTAACTAGTGCTATATTTCAATACTAACAGGTCGGGATGGAACATCATCAGTAAGCATAAGGAAAATCCTGCCCTCCTTCGTCAAGGGGGTCAGGGTTTTCCTTATACTTACTGAGAGAAAAACTGCCCCTTGCTGCAAGCCGTCCGAATCAATGACCGGATTCCACAACTGATGGGAGGCAGCCAGAATGGGTAAGAGTGGGATCCTTTCAGATTCAAAAGCCTGTTAGTATAGAAATATAGCACTATGTGCTAAACATAGAATAAAGAAGACTCTGATCTGCACTTTATTATAAGTATTACAATCAGTTTAAGGGTTTTAGAGGCAAAAACAGAAAGGAGAAAACAAAGGGGAAGCATCCCTGTGCATATCAGTTGGGACAATGCTGGACCACCAACACCCTTTTGGTTCTCGCTCACAAGTGGATCGGTTGGTATATGGCTTATGCCAAATCCATCACACAGGCCTTTGGGGATGTTGACTGCCTCCAGTAGCAGGATCTTGGTCTTAATATCAATACTCTTAATGTATACACATGGGTATACACATACACAAGCAGTAGGAATATCTCAAAAGCAAAGAAACATAGAAAGAACAAAATAGTGTGATATCGTCACACCACCAATATAATATTCACAAGGAGCTTAAATGTACTCACATACTTATGTGGTTAGGCCGCTGATATCAGTCGATGCAACGTTCAGGCAGACAGGGATAACTAACTCATATCCATTTGGGTAAACTCCCCGGTGGATGCTCGCTCTGGTCCGGTGATCAGAAGAAATTCAGGAGGAGGATATTCTTGATCAGATAAGGACCCTTTTGCTCAACTGCGAAATGCATTAGCGTTGGAAGCCTTTTTTTTTTTTTTTTAAATAAACAGTTCTCTGATCAAGAATATCCTCCACCTGAATTTCTTCTGATCACCAGACCAGAGCAAGCATCCACCGGGGAGTTCAGCCGAACTGAGTTGGGTAAGTGATCTATGTCTGCCTGAATGTTAGACCGACTGATATCAGCAGCCTTACCACATAAGTATGTGAGTACATTTAAGCTCATTGTGAATATTATATTGATGTTGTGACTATATCACACTATTTGGCGCCTTCTATGTTTTGACTGCCTGAACATACAAAAGAGAAGCAGGCTGTATAATTCTGTCTTTCTGGTTGAAATGGCAGCAATGTAGGGACTAAATAAGCAGTTTATTGGTGCAGAAGAGAGAGTAATTAAAGGGGATGTATCACCTCTATATAAGTTAGCTTGAATAGTTCGGTTATATATCGAACGAGTAAAAAAATAAATAAATAAACTTTTAAAGCTCTTGTTGGTGTAAATCGAAGCTATAAACTGTGCCCTGCTCCTACTCGCCCCCAGCAGCTCCTCAGGGCCGGCGCCACCTATAGGCGAGGTAGACACCGCCCTAGGGCGCACATGTAATGGGGGCACGGGCATGCAGCAGAGAAGAGCTGCGCCCGCTGCCCTCACGCACCACAGTCAGGTCTGTGTCGCTACTGCGCTCCCTCATCGCCGTCAACTCTTTAGTAATGCAGAGCGCACTGGGAGTCATGATCTCCCGGCGAGCTCTGCATTATTGAAGAGAAGACTGCGCGGGAGCTCCAGGTATGTGATGGGGGGGCAAGTTGGAGCTGATGGGGGGCAAAGTGGAGCTGATGGAGGCAAAGAGGAGCTGATGGGGGGCAAAGAGGAGCTGATAGGGGGCCAAAGTGGAGCTGATAAGGGGCATCTCTTACAGGCATCTCCAGACCAGGGGCAGACTGGCCCAGGGGGCAGAGAGAAGACAATCAAGAAAAGAGGTGGGGTATAAAGGGGTGGGACACAAGGGGTGGAGCCAAATGGGCAGCAAAATTAGGTTTTGCCTAGGGTGGCAAAAATCCTTGCACCAGCCCTGCAGCTCCTAAAATGCAAGCGTCCCTCTGGCTATTTGAAAGGTTGAGCAGTATGGATAACAGCATTTCCAATGTTCCTCTTTCCTACCATGGTGTCCCTTTTTCAAGAGATCAGAATGTGTAACATACAGGGGAATTCTCAGGGTTTGACCCTGAGACTCAGTGTGAAGGGCCCAATTATCAGGGTGAGAGCTTGGTGTTATAGGGGATGTATCACCCCTATATAAAAGTTAGCCTGAATAGTTAGGTTATATATTGAACATGAGTAAAAGTGTATTACTCATATTCAATATATAACCTATTCAGGCTAACATATAGGGGTGATACATCCCCTTTAACACCAAGCTCTCTCACCCTGATAATTGGGCCCTTCACACAGAGTCTCAGGGTCAAACCCTGAGAGCTCCCCTGTATGTTACACATGCCGATCTCTTGAAAAAGGGACACTGCGGTAGGAAAGGGGAACACTGGAAATTCTGTTATACATACTGCTCAACATTTCAAATAGCCAGAGGGACTCTTGCGTTTTAGGTGGAGCTGCTGGGGGGGCGAGGCTTAACTGGGAATTTTTAAATTATTTCATGACCTGTTGACACCTCTTTGTGTAACTGAACAAATTATTTGAAGACCAAAGTATTACACAGTGTATATAGGGTGACCACATTTCCCTTCTGCCATTCCGGGACGTGGTCACCCTAGAACTTGCCCCTTCATGACTTACCTTGAGTCCCTGGTGGTCTAGCGGCGTGGAAAGTGCTCTGTGCCTCCTCCGGCACAGAGCTGAAGCTCCCGCGCGCTGTGCTCAGTAATGCAGAGCGCTGGGAGATGATGTCATCTCCCAGCGCTCTGTATTACTAGAGCGCTTGCCTCCAGGAGATCAGGTAAGCTGCATTGCCGCCCTGGATGTCAGCCTGCAAGCGGCGTCCATGATGTGACACACCGCTTGCAGGCTGACATCCAGGGCGGCTTGGCTTCATTCCGGGACACTTCATTGTCCCGGTTGAAGATGACCCGGGACGCGGGACATAGCCCTGAAATAAGGGACAGTCCCGGACGTTCCGGGACCCGTGGTCACCCTAAGTGTATAAACATATATATTGACGTTTAAACAAACATTTCATGCGAGTTTTACTGTTGTGGAGCAATGTGATACACTTATACACACACACACCACCCAATATTATCTTCTAAAAGAGGGATATAGGGATTTAGATCTCAATGAGGGACACTTGGGAGATATGTAAAAGTCCAACAGCTGGAGGGACGTTGGTTGTTCACGTGTGGTATATGCTAAGTGAGGTACCTCAAGTACATATTCTTTTGGATGTAAAATTTACTGCTATTATTACATCCCAGCTGAGTTTCTGCATGGACAAAGCAATAAAACGTGTATTTATTTGTACTCATATCGCCTAGCACAGCTGTGTATAGTTTTATTTGTGTGTGTAATATATGCTCATTTCTAATAAAATAGAAACATATAAGACGTGGACCTAGAAGAATGTCTGCACACCAAATTCAAAAATCTATACAAGTTTAAATATAACATGCAACTTTAATTCTTTATGTGTAGCTAAACGAATAGCGTACACATTGTCAATAAAGTTAAAACGTATTCACAGATGACTACCTGCCTCCTCTCATTTCACGTCAAGGATCACGTGACCAATAACAGGGAAAGACGATTTAACCACGCGCAGGAATATACGAAATACTGACCTGTGTGTTTTCGCCCTCACGAAAAGCCTGTGCTACCCGCTGTCTTATGTAAGCGCCCAGATCCCGGCCTCGTCTGGTTTCATCTATTGGCCACTCTTCGCATAATTTCAGGAAACGCCGGTACCTTAAAGCAGCCATGTTGTTTAATGTCACCCTGACAGAATTAACAATTAGAAGGATAGTTGCTGTTAGTGTTCAACCAATCAAGGAAGAGCTGAGTGAGGGGCGTGTCGGATTGGCCTTGGTTTTCAGTCTCGGGGTTTGTCTACAGGTTATGGGCGTGTATAATGATATGGGTAATGAATAAAAAGGTATTTGAAAGTCTCTTTTGCATGCCGACCTAAGATATGGTAGGTTGTACTGCATGGGATACCAGACTGAATATAGCCACCTAAAAATTGTCAGTGTTTAAAAATACAAATCGTTCACATGAAAATTATTTTTAATATCTTTTTGTCATACCAGAGAACTTGCTGAGCTTGACCTTGAAACTTGGTGTTGTGTTCCATATTTCAGGGTGAGAGACTGCAGTGTTAACTACTATATCATGTGCATCAATCAACTTCTTATTCAGTCCCTAAACTGCTGCCGTTTTTTACAAGAAAGTCATAGTGAGGTGTTCTGCTTCTCTTTAGTATGTCCAGCCAGTGAAATAAGGACATCTGATTGTTCCTAGTTGCCATGCATCCTGCATACCAGCAAATTGTCACGATTTACGCGGGACTGTCCCGATTTTAGGGACCAAACCTGCTGTCCCGCCAGCATTGCTCTGTGTCCCAATTTCCTGCCCTGTTCCCCACATGCACATGCGTATCACTCTTTATATATGCGCACACACGACCAGTGTTCATGCCATACTCCATCTTTGACAATGTGAGTGAGAAGTCCTGAGTATATGAGCTGCATTGCAGCACCCGACGCACATGAGAACTCTTAGCAGCAACTGTGTGGGGTCACACAGCCTTCTGTCTCTCCTCCTGATCAAGTTCTTCTCTGACAGGTATGATTACACTGACTCACTCACTGTCTTGTCTCACTGATGATGTCCCTGAACTTAGAGGCGGCACCTGATTATGCATGAATGGGGGGGTCAAAGACTTTGGTATCATCAATCCTGGCACCCAATTAGCTGGTCAGGAGAGGACTTAGTTTCCCATCATGCACAGCCAGCTGATCCGTCTGCACTGGCTGGCTGCTCTTGTTTAGTACATAGCTACTACTGGAGAGATTCTGTAGAGCACGTTTATATGAAAGATTTACTGTATTTCAATGCAAATTGCATATCCTTAGCAAAAATTATAACATTTGATTAAATAACAAATATGTATTACAAGCAGCTCCTACGGTATTAACATTGCCTGTTTTGAATAAAGCGAGAAGTGCTGTAGGAACCTTGGTGAATGAGAAGTGTTACACAGGGGAAGTGAAACAGAGGATTCTAGTTATCAGAACCTGGAGCGGCAAAGTAGAGAAATGAAAGCTGGACAGAGCCCAAGTGTGTTTGGGCTGTTGTTGTTAACCCCAGATGGCTGAGTACATTCAGAGATGGAATGAGGACTGGAGCTCAAGCAGCTGGAGAATGTCTGGCTGCTGACCAAGAAGTAAGTCCAGTGAGAGGAGATGTTGGGATCTGGCGTTGCGAGGGTAACTTTTTTTCCCCTTCCTGCCACTAGCAGCATATTTATGTCTAAGGACAGAGACTAGGAGAAATGAGAGACTTGGGAGAGGAAGGGGATGATTAAAGGGTTAGAACAAGAGAGACTTGGAGGGAGGAAGATAGAGATGACAGGTGGGGAGGAAAACAAATAAATACAACTGGAGAGGGAGAGACAGAAGGAAAGACACTGGGGTTGAAAGAGGCATTAGAGTAGCAGGAGACTGTGTGTTAGAAACGAGCAAACTTCACAAGTCTCCCTCTTTAGGAGATACTAGGGCTTCATACCCCACAAGTCTCCCTCTTTAGGAGATACTAGGGCTTCATACCCCACAAGTTTCCCTCTTTAAGACCCAAACCCTCTCCCTGTGGTTAAGAGATCAGACTGTGTGTTATGTATATATGTGTATCACATTGCTCCACACAATAAACTCACATTAATGTCAGTAACTTCAGTATATGTGTTTATAAATTAGTATGTGTAAATAAAATACTTTGGTCTTGTTCTAAATCATTTATTAAGTTTCACAATGAGGTGTCAATAGGTCGCAAAGTAAACTATAAAATGTTGGTTATGCCTCGCCCACTAGTCACACCCCTAGCAACACCCTTTAAACACAAGTGTTCCTCTTTGGCCATTTGAAATGTTGGGAGGTTTGTTCAAGGGGTTAAATGCCTTTTTTAATTCAATGGGGATGTTTATCCATCTCCCTACAGTGCAGCTGGTTTGACCCAGAATTACCTTCCTTTTGAAAACAGAGCCCTCTTAGTCTTACCATTGTACATATTTTGGGCTTAGGCATCTTTTTTAGGAAGGATCATATGTTTATTAGAGGTATGGTAATGCTGTTATATGGAAAATAAATAAATAAAAAATATATATTTTGTAGAGCTTTTCTTACAAATACCACAAAGATACAGCCATTGCCAGTAGATGATTAATTCAAAAGTTATAACAGCTAAAACTGATTAGAGTTCTCAGGGGAAATCACAAACCTTACAGGGCATCTGCACTGCTGATAGGCACTAGAGCATACCTCTCAAGTGTTCCTCTTTAAGAGGGATAGTCCCTGTTTTAGACTCAAATCCCTCTGTCCTTCTTTCCCACCCTGGCGTCTCATTTTATGAGATAAGACTGTGTGGTGTGTATATAAGTGTACCACTAGTAATAAAACTCTCATTAATGTTTGTGTAAGCTTCAGTATATCAGTTTATAAATTAGTCTATGCAAATAAAATACTTTGGTCTTGCTCTAAATCATTTATTTAGCTAAACAGAGAGGTGTCAATATGTCATAAAATAACAAAGATTCCCAGTAATGCCGCTCCCCCAGCAACCCCCAAAAAACAAATGTGTCCCTCTTTGGCCAATTGAAATGTTGGGAGATATGATCCTGACTGGCTTTGTGATCTGAAGGGAAGTAGAGTGACATATGGAAAAGGGGAGGGAGGGGGGAAACTTTCCAATAAAATTACCATCAAACTACACAGACACGGATGTTTAGAATTCTACAGGGCATTTTAAAGAAGTAGAATGAATAATTGTATCTTCTTTAAATATAGTTACATTGCTATAGTTTTAAAGGGTTAGTAATGTAAAAAAAGGGTTTTTTTTTTGCATTTAGAAGAGCTTAAAAAGTTGAGCCAAATGCAAAAAAAACCTCTCTCTCAAACCATTATGATTTGAGAGATACAGGCATTTAAAGTTCGATATCTCCTGCTGACAACTGTAAAACTGAGGTGTTATGCAGAATTTAGGAGAAAAGGTAAGTATCTCAGTCTTAGACATATTAAGTTTTAAGCCACAATGAGCCATCTAGAAAGAGACAGCAGTAAGGCATTCTGAGACCAGTTGCTGTATTTCAGGTGAAAGTGAGGGTGTCAGAGTTAGATTTGTGTGTCATCTGCATAGAGATGGTTGTTAAATCCAAACAACTCAACTGGCCCAGAGAAAGGGTATACAGAGAGAAGAGAAGGAGGCCCAGAAAAGCGTTTTGTGGTACTCCTACTGAGAAGGGGATAGAAGGTGAGGAGATGTTGGTGTATGACACAGAGAATTATGAGAGAGAGGAGGTGTGAAGCAGGATTTTTCTAAGCCATAGCTGCCAAGAGATTGGAGAACTTGGGAAAGAAAGGTATGGCCGACTGTGTTTAATGGAGCTGACAAGTCAAAGAGGATAAAAAGTGAAAAATGCCCATTCATTTTCAATCTAGAGATCATGGTCTACAAAAGATGTGAAAAAAATCACTGCCCAGTGTAATTGATTGCAGGATGACCCAGTTTTTCATCACATCTTTCACCTATAGTAAAACATACAGAAATAAATAACTCCAAATGTCCCAGGAACATCAAGCCTGTATGGTACAAATAACTTTATTTGAAAGCGCCCCCCCCCCCAAAAAAAAATAAATAAAAATAATGTACCTGTTCTTGAGACACTTGGGCGTGCAACTCCTGAAGGGTCCATCTCTGACCTCTGTGACCCCTGCCATCTATACAGATAATGGAAGAGTACTCTGAAATGTGAAGACACTTGAGTCTTATAATTTGAGGAGTGTGTGTCTGTGAATATGCACTAAAGAGATCGCTTGATTGGATATACCCTGATGTATGAGTGCATGATAATTATGCCATTGTGTATTTATAGAAAGTGCATGGGTGGATGCCCCCCCCCCCACCAGTTATGCTGTCCACTTGGATGCTAAAGAGGTCTTAAAGGGATAGTAAGGAAAGTAATAGCTAATATTGTAGCTATTTGAAAAAGAATTGAATTGTCCTCAGGTTCATCTCTCAAACATTTATGGTTTGAGAGATAACAGAACGCAAAGTTTCCTCCCCCTTCCCTGAAGTCAGAGTTGTACTGACTGCAGGGGAAGTCTGTCATAGGACAGGCTTGCGGCTCTGCAGCTGAGCCGAGATCACGTTAGTGAAAAAGAATTATTTCACTGAAATGGTCTTCTACATGTGCTTGATTTGCAAGTGGGAGGGAGGGGGGAACTTCGCGTTCGGTTATTTTTCAAACCATTACAAGTATTACTATCCCTTTAAGCTCATTTCTTTTACATTGTGATGAAGAGCTCCCTTGCATCCAACAGACTAACAAGTTTAAGTGCTAGGGTTCCAAGAGGATTTAACTGGAAACAGAACATTTCAACAGCAGCAAAAAGTATGAGAACCACTGCACTCTAACATTCATTAACCACCTTACTGCCATTGTATCAGCATAGAAGTAGAGGGGGTTATTGAGAACAAAAACATGAAAAAGTGCCCACACACGCACCGCCACATATCCAGTATAGTATTAATTGGCCCCTCTGTTACACACACATCTCTGGTACTTAATGGGTTAAGCCTTTCCCAGGGGGCTGATTCATGGATCACTCCCTCTGCTCCTCACCTGATTGTGGATGACATTGATTGTGCATACATTAACCCTTTGAGTGCCAGAGTGGTACGCAACGCATTGCTTTGCAATGCGTTGCGTACCACTCTGGCACTCAAAGGGTTAATATGGGGCCTATAGACACCATCTTGAATTCATTTGCTCAATGGTGTAATTCTTACTCCTCACTTGATTGCCGTTGGAAATGAGGAAATGAAAATAAATCATACATAGTCTATAGACCCCATATTAATATTGTATATAAACGTCCCTTTTTTCTGGTGGAAATAATTACTTAATAAATAATACAGAGGGGAGTTCACCTCCCTCTACTTCCTGGTAGGGAAGTAATAAGTTAAAAATTCGTATGAGGTCTGTTGAACAATATTAAAAAGTACTTACCTCATATATTTCTATATTTAAAAACATTCACCTTTTCCTTGAAGTCCATCAGGGTCAAGTAACTAAATATCAGGGATTATAAAATAATAAAATTCTCTGATGCTTTAAAAGTAAAAAAAAAAAATGCAGAAAAAAAAGAGGACTTTAGTCTTACCTGTTAATTCCTTTTCTCTTAGTCCATACAGGTTACTGGTAACTTTGTGCAGGCGATCAGACCCTTTAAGTAGGCAGGAACAATTCTGAGAAGTGACTGCTGGGTGGAGCCTACCTCCTCTCCTTAGCTTGCAGCTAGCCAATCCCCATCCAGGAAGACTTAAAAACTAACTATTGACTAGGTAGTAAGAAGGGAAAAGAAGACTCATGTGAGCATGAACCCGAAAGGACTCCCCTGTTCTGCCACAGGAGAGCCAAGCATGGTCCCTTGACAGGGTGGGAGACCAGTAACCTGTATGGACTAAGAGAAAAGGATTTAACAGGTAAGACTAAAATCCTCTTTTTCTCTGCCGTCCAATACAGGTTACTGGTAACTTTGGGATGTCCAACCATTAAGTTTACCAGGGCGGGAAGAAAGGCAAGGACCAGGAGCAGTCCCCCCAAAGTCACCAGAGCACCAATGAACCAACAGATCATGAATAGCTCAACAATAACCACAAAGCATCAACGGACACCGAACAGGGAAAAACAGACCCCAGGAACTGTTACACAGTGCACTGAACTAGAGCCAACAGGGCTCAAAAGTGAAAGAGTACTGAAGAGACGAAGGAGATCCTAGACAGGCAAGGCTGCCCTCTTTGACTTTTTGTGCATCTAGGCCCTTGTTTTTTTCTCAGTAACATATTGGTTCTGCTCCCTGATTTGATGTGTTGGTGTCTTGACATCTCAGGTTCATTTGTTCCAGTTCTTTAAAGCAAGTGCCCTGCCCGCCTGAAGGAGGATACTTTACCCTATGGTTCCTGTGTTCCAAATGGACTAAGAGAGAAGAATTTATCTCTAAGTACACAAATATCGAGTACCACTGCTTTGAACATTTCAAGAATTGTTACATTATGGAAGAGCTATATATACACAAAAACCTACTCGCACTAAATCTCCAGAAAGGCCTATGACCTTTAAACAATAAGGTGAGGTTTAAAAGGTACTACAGGTGAATATGTCAGTTTAAGAAAGAGAAGAAGGACTGCCCTGCAATACTAGCACTCTTATACACCTCACCATTACTCAAGTTGGATAAGGCAATGGGACAGAAAAACCTTAAAACATAACTTTTATTAAGGGGATTGTAATGTCTTAGATTTATAAAAAGTAATATTGTAGAGAATAAAAAAATATATCCATTGATTCCATTCTATCTCTCAAAACTTTATGGTCTGAGAGATCAAAAGTTTTAAAGTCCCCGCCCCTCCTTTCCCTGACATCAGCTGTAAGCTGACAGCAGGAGATCCTGGTCCCGGGACTGGCACACAGTTCTTCGGCAGAGCCAAAATAGCGATATTTAAAAAGAACTACTTAATTGAAACGGTCTACAAAGTGTGCTTGGTTTGCAAGCACACATTGTAGACCATTCCAATGAAACAGTTCTTTTTAAATATTGCTATTTCGGCTCTGCTGAAGAGTCGGCCGACACGGATCTCCTTCTGTCAGCTTTACAGCCGACATCTGGGAGGGGAGAACTTTAAAACGTTCTCTCAAACCACAAAGGTTTGAGAGATGGGATGGTTTGAGAGATAGAAATACCATTGATGGATTTACTTTTTTATTTTCTACTATATTACTTTTTATATATCTAAGACATAACTATCCCTTGAAGACTATTTAAAATTACGGGAGGGAAATCAGTTTGCCACTAGTTAAATTACTGGGCGCAAAAAAGAATATTAATCACAAAAAAAAAAATGAAAAGAAAGTATAAAAAAAACCATAAAGAGGGAACTGAAAATTAGCAGAGAGCATTCTCAGGATAACTAGGCAAATCCCTTTTCACAGAGGTGATTGAAACGATCTTAGAAAAATATGTGTAAGTAGGCTGAACAGACCTCACCTTTAACCGGGGATACATAGTAAATAGCCATTTTTCAGTGCTTCATTGAAATCCGAGCAGTTCTGCAGTATGCATTTTTACTATGGGTCCCCGGTTAAAGGTGAGGTCTGGTCAGCCTATGTGTAAGATAACAACTAAATACATTGCCACCAATTGTTGAAATAACTATAATGGTCAGGTAGCAGTGGATAAGATGATCTAACCAAATTTGTTATTCAAGAGGTGGTATTCTCATTTATGTAACCAAGAATAAGAATATTTCATAATTATCACGTTATGATGTCTGTTCCTATGGGAGCAAATATAGTAAAAAGCCCAGAACTGAACCCAAAATAGCTCCTATTAGCATTCTGGAGGATATGAAAACTGTCCCCCCCCCCCCAACACTTCCACCTGGAAAGCAACCAAGAAAAGTGTTGTTTTCAGCCACAAACATCACATGTTGGGTGCACTGCCTCCTTTGAGACAGGTGTTTAATTTGAATACTGAAGTGCTATGGGACCTCCATTGACCAGGGAGGTTCACTTTTAAAAGGTCACATGTTAGCGTGCAGCTGCACACCGCATTTAACATGTCGCCTGGATGAAAAAGGCGACATGAGAATCTCTCCCTGTATATAAGCGCGAGATTTTCATGTAGCCTCCTTCAATACAGCAACATACCTGGATCTGGATCCAGTCCTCTTCATCCAGCCCTCTGTAACTCCCTTGGACAAGGAAGGTGTACTGCAACTGTAGAATCATTACAAGGGATTTGTAGCTTGCTCAAGTACTGCCTGCGATCTCCTGGTAGTCAATTTCATCTTTTGGTGTGGCACTCAAAGGGTTAAGCCACATATCAAACAAAGGAATAAAAATCCTAGATATATTTGTTTGAAATGTGACTTAACCCTTTGAGTGCCACATCAAAAAATGAAATTTCCTACCAGGAGATCGCAGGCAGTACATGAGCCAGGTACAAGTCCCTTGTAAAGATTCTACAGCTGCAGTACACCTGAGGGCGTTACAGAGGGCTGGATCCAGATTCTAGTATGCTGCGATTATATGCAGGGCTAGATTCTCATGTCGCTCTTTTCATCCAGGAGACATGTTAAATGAGATGTGCAGTTGCGCATTATTTAACATGCAACCTTTTAAAAGGATACCGACAGAGTATCCTTTTAAAGGCAGAGTACCTTCTTGTCGGACCATCAAGAGTGCACTGGTGAATCTTTTTAGACCCCCATTGGTCTTCCAGGACCCACAAGCACCTGTTTCACTTGCTGGTCTGCTCCCAGAGAATAGGTTACTATTGGAGTAATAGTTGCCCTTTAATCAATACAGCATTGGGATAACTTATTCCTGACGCCCCTAAGTGGCCTCACAAACGTAAACATTTTTCAAGATAGTTTCACAATTTCCTCAATTTCTCCACTGTCTCTAAATTCAAAGGCTTTTTCTTCTCCATCTTTTCATTAATTTGAAACGGAATATAAAAAAGACCTATAAAAGACAAACCCTATTCATTTTTTTTTTTTTTTTTTTTTTTTTTTTTTTTTTAAGCATTCTGGCTCGGGGTTTGTTTTTTGTAAACCCTTACTTTTATGTAGGTGTCAGTGGAGTTTTAGGGTTTTCTATTTTTGATCATACCTCCCAACATTTTGAATTGCCAAAGAGGGACAATTGTGTTTTAGGGGGTGTGGCTGGTGGCCAGGGCATTAACGAGAATTTTTAGGCTATTTCATGACCTATTGACACCTCGTTGTGTTACCTAATAAATGACTTCTAACAAGACAAAAGTATTTTATTTAAGCAGACTAATTTATAAACATGTATACTGATGTTTAAAAAAACAATAATGTGAGTTTTATTGCTGCAGAGCAGTGTGATACACTTATATACACACCATACAAACTGATTCCCTAAAAAGAGGGACATTAGGGTGGGAAAGAAAGATTTGGGTCTAAAAGAGGGACACTTGGGAGGTATGTTTTATGTTTATTTTGTTTTTGACAGAAGATGCAGGAGGACCAGGTTGTTGAGGACACCTAAGGACCTCCAGCATCAAGGTAAGTGATGGCTAGAGGGAGGCTTGAATATTCAGAATATTGGTGCCTTAACCCTTTGAGTGCCAGAGGGTTACTTTTGTTTGGCAACAAAAATCTTCACCTATAATTTACCTAATAATTCAGACTAAAAACATTTTTTGGCTGTGCACAAATCTAGATTTTAATATTTTTATGTGAGTAATAGAAATCAAGATAAAATACGCTCTTCTGATGTATTGTCTTTTGCTGTACTTACCTCATTTTTGTCCTAGGAGGTGCTGTATCTTCAGCTAATGTTTACCACGACCCCGCAGTTCTATATTGAATTTTGTTCCTAACCCTTATGTACTCTGTACCTCTTCCTTGTTCATTTTAGATTGTAACCTCTAGAGCAGGGACCCTTCTCCAGTACTTTCACTCTGTAAAGCTCAGCAATCAAAGTGAAGGAGGACTGAAACAGGAATATGCTGTGTTTTCATTACAAATTATCTCCATCTGTCTCTGCCCTCAGGTGTGTTAACCCTTCAGATCCTGCATCAGCTGTGATCAAGTATTTAGTCATTATTTGATTTGTTAATTAGCCATTCTCATCTTGCTTCATGTGACTGATTACTATTGTAAAGGCCACTATCTAGGGCAGGGCTGTCCAAGTTCAGTCTTCAAGGGCCACCAGCAGGCCAGGATGTAAGGGTTTTTTCTGATTAAGCACAGGTGAGTTAATCAGTGGCACATTAATTTGGACTAACTCACCTGTACTTAATCAGGGAAATCCTTCCATCCTGGCCCTTGAGGACTGAACTTGGACAGCCCTAATCTAGGGTGACACATATTGAGGGGGTGCAAGACTTGGGCAAGAGAATGGAAGAAACAGCATCTCATAAAACAATTCTGCAAGGAAGGATTAACCCTTTGAGTGACAGGGTATGCAATGCATTGCAAATACATTACTATATTCTAAAAGGATCAATGATGAATGGGAGCTCTGATAAAAGTCAAAAATACATAAGTAATTTAACACAAGGAAAATGTATTCAGAAACACAATTATGTGGATAAACAGTCTCCGCAATGCAATGCAACAGTTTCTCTATTTCACCAGTCATGGATTCTGCATAGTTTAACCCCTCAAGGGGTGGCCAGCACTTGAGGACCACGAGGCTTTTTTTTTTTTTTTTTGCAATTCCGGTTCAGGGCTTCCGGAGCTGCACGCCGGGAGTCCTGAACTCCATGATGTACCAGGACTATCAGTGGTTCTTAAGTGCCGGACCGCTGTGACGGTCCTGGTACAGCAATGGTCCTTAAGGGGGTTAAAGTTATGGGATCGTAACCATTACATGTTGAGACATCAATACACAGCATGTGTTGGAGGGAAGAATGAACAAACAAACGTGATGTTGCATAAAGAGATGCTTGGAACAAGGGTACTAATATTAATACCAACGAAAATATACCTCAAGTTGGCGATGTTCGGATTGTGAACTGCAACAACAGAGGAGGCAATCGTAGTTTAGTGCATGTGAAGCAGTGCCACATTAACATATAGACACACCCATATGAATAAGACAGTAGCTCATTAACATGCATGGAAATGAGCCGTTGTTGCAAAATCAGATTGGTGCCAGATTTACTGGAATATTATGGAGAAGACATATTAGTTCATGTTGGTGATGTGCCTTCAACACAGATCCAACAAGACATCACCATCCTAAGCCTTTATCAACCATTAGTGCATCTCCCCCTGGACTCTTCCCATATTTTGTTATTTAGCCCATGCAACATTTATTGATTGTTCTTTAACCCCTTCAGTACCAGGTGGGTACATTGTACGCATTTGGACAGCAGTTCCTGCTGTGCCAAGCTCGTACAAAGTACAAGTTAAATGCGGTCACTGCATAAGACGATTATAACTGGCATGCAGTAGCTGCATTTAAAAAACAAAATAAAAAAATGCCTGCCTCTTGGGGGGGGATCTCTCCTGATGCCCCCACAGTTATTCATCTCCCAGCCAACCTCACTGGGATATCAATATATGCAAAGGAGAAGCGTGCTTCTCCTTCCCATTCTCTTCTACCACAACTTCTTGGTAGGAGTGGGCTGGGTCGGGGGAGGCCTCCTGAAGTCATCTGTGACATGGTCACCGGTGATGTTAGAAAACTTTCCCTGATCCTATTAACTGCTACCTGTGGTAGGAGAGAAATGCAGAAGAGCTTGTTGCAGATTTTGCTTTGCCATACTGATCTCCGAGCACGATCGGTTGGGAGATCAATGAACTGTGTGTGTGTGTGAGTGGGGGGGGGAGGCGTCAGAGGGGTCCTGATGTCCCCCGATGAGGTCTGACTCTAAAACAAAGAAGAAGAAAAAATTTCAATTAACCCCTTGAGTACCACAGAGACGTCTAGCACATTGCTTTGCAGGGTGGATGCATTGGGGCAATATTATTTGACTCAGACCTCATCGGGGGGCATCAGGAGAGGTCCTGATGTCCCCCAATGAGGTCTGTAGTTTGAAAAAAAAAAAAAAAAGGTGTGTGCCGCAGGGGTTGGGGAAGGATCCAGTGCAGACTCCCCTCCTGTGGCACAAGCAAGTTTTTTTTTTTTTTTCTTTACTTTGTGTTCAGAGCTATAAAAATTAACCATCTGCTTGCCACTGGGGATCCATTTCATTGCTTTGCAATTCATTGATTTTTTTTTTCCATTATTATTTTATTTACACCTCATTGGGGTAGCATCAAGAGGGGTCCTGATGCCCCCCAACAAGGCCTACATAAAACATTTTTGAAAACCCTGTGTGCACCATGCTTTGCAATGCATAGGACCCCCCTGTGGCCCACGCATTTATTTATTTTTTTTTATTCAGCCCTTTTTGGGGGGCATTAGAAGTGGTCCTAATGCCCCCAACAAGGTATGAATACAAAATAAGAAAAGAAAAAAAAATAACTCTGTGTGCCACAGGGGGGTTCAGTGCATTATTTTATTTAGACCTTGTTGGGGTAGCATCAGGAGGGGTCTTCGTGCCTCCCAACAAGGTCTAAATAAAAAAAAAAATGCCCCCCTCAAAAAAAAAACCCTGCATGCACCACAGGGGGTCCAACACAGTGCTTTGCAATTTGTTTTTTTTTTTATTCATCCTTTGTTGTGGGGAGCATCAGGAGTGGTCCTGATGCCCCCAACAAGGTATGAAAAAAAAATAAAAATAAATTAACCCTCTGTGCGCCAGAGTGGTCCACTGCATTGCTTTGGACACCCCTGTGACACACATTGGATTTTTTATTCAGGCCTCATTGTGGGGCATCAGAAGTGGTTCTGATGCCCCCCAACGAGGTCCACACAAAAATATTGGGTGGAAAAAACACCAAAAAACCTGCATGTGCCACAGGTGGATCCAACACAGTGCTTTGGCACACACACACTTTTTTCCTGTTATTTTTTTTATTCAAACCTTGTTGACCACTCCATCAGGAGTGGTCTTGAAGCCCCCCTCCATGGAGGTAGGAATAAAAAGAAATAAAATAACTCTTTGAGTGCAACAGGTGGTCCAGTGCCCCCCCTGTGGCATGTACGCAAAATGCCTCCAACCCCTCCACATACCCTAACCCTCCAGCCTGGTTCCACCATCCACTGGCAGCCCCATTCCCCCATCCTGGTTCCACTGCATGTTGGTAGACTCAGGTACAGGTCACTGGTACTCTGGGAGGCGTAAGTCCCCTTTAATAGGCAGGAACAACTATGCAAATGATTTGCAAGGGGCGGAGCCTCCCCTCTTACTTAAGCCACCTTCTGGCCAGAGCCACTTTAGATTGATTTGTTCCTGGTGTGCTTGCACACCAGGTAGAGAACATCTATGCATCTTAGTGTTTTATTATTTTTTTATTCAAATATGGAATACCACCATTAGGAGGGTGACCATGGCTGTGAATTGCCCTCTTTAAAGTGGCTGGTGCAGCTTCCAGGGATTTTCTGTGGACCTTATGCCCTGAAGAGGGGACAGCTTGTGTTAAGCAGCTCCCCTACTGGGGTATTTACCTCTGGTTCTTTCCCACCTTATCATGGTCACCTGAAGACAGAAGTCCTGCAGGAAAGGTGAGTCACCCATTGAGTGCTGAAGGTCCACTTGTCCCCACAGTGTCCCTTTGATGGGCTTGTATTTGGGAGTTTTAATACACTCCAGCACTCATAGGGTGTTTCTATTGCATTATTACTGTTTTATGCAATTTCTGTCGTATTCTCTGGGTTTTGGAGCTTTGGGTATTCATTTATTTATGTTTCTCATGTGTTTCATGCTTGTTTGGGCACTTTTTAATGTTTTCCTAAACTTTATTAAAAATGGTGTTCCGCGCCTTTAAGCGCGGCTTTTTCCCGCTCAGACGCAAGGGCTCCTTTACTCTCTATGAGAATTCACAGTGTGGGACATATCTCTGGAACCGCTTGTCACAGCAACTTCAGAGAGGGCTCATTTTAATGTTAGGCTCCTGCTCTATCATCCGGAATGTGTTTTATTTATGTGGGGTGTTCAGGGGGGCTTTGGGCACTGTTTGGGGTACTTGTAAGGGAAAACTACATTTCCCATGAGCGCTTGGTTCGCGCTCGTTTCTGATTGGCTGTCATGACGGCCGCCATTTTGTGGTACTTTTCCTAGGCGAGTACACTACGCAGGGACCGAGCCTTCTCTCTCCTCAACAGATTAACCCTTCGCTGGCCAGATAAGTCCGATTTCAGACATTTCTGGGGTGAAACTTTAATCATTTACACTTTTTCTGGGTGATAGTGTTATTAGTGGGGTATATTGACGCTGTGAGCATGTCTACTTCACTGGAGCTAGGGGCTAGACCCAAGTCTAAGGAGGATGGGGGGTCTGCTACCCCCATGGCGTTTTGCTCCTCTTGCCACATTGGGCTGGCTAGCGATAATGTGGGGGATCTATGCCCTAATTGTACTGGTCAAGATAGCAACCCTGGGCTTCCCAGCCACGCTATTGAGCCATCTTGGGTGAGGGAGTTCAAGGCTGCCACTAGGGATCTCAGATCCACGCTTCAACTCTTTCCCTCTCAGATTCAGGGGGCTCTCCAGGTCTGGCAGACCCCCTCTACCATCAGGACCTCCCTGCCTAAGCCACAGGGAGCTCCTGATGTCACTGATTCTTCTGAAGAAGAACTCTTACAGGATTCTGATGCTGAGGAACGTACTGTTATTGAATCTAACAGGTCCATTGGGGACCCCTATGAGTGTGACCCCGAAGTTTCGGCTGAGGGGCTGATCAGAGCGGTGCTGAATACGCTCAACCTTCCTCTGACTCAGGAATCCACTTATGATCCTACTGATGTTTTTCAGAAAAAGCCTTCTAAGCCAGTTGTTTGTTTTCCAACTAACCCTACTCTTGCCCGTCTGGTCTCTGAGGCATGGAAGAATCCTGATAGATCTTCCTCTGTCTCCAAAAAGTTTGCTAAACTTTACCCTTTTCCTGAGGCTGAGCTGGCAAAATGGGTTCATCCTCCCAAGGTGGATGCTCCTGTTTCTAGACTATCCAAATCTACCGCTTTGGCTGTCTCAGATGCCTCTGCCCTGCAGGATTGGACGGATAAAAAGCTAGAGCTTTCTCTTAAATCTATTTTTGCCTCCATTGGCACTGCCATGCGCCCAACCTTTGCTGTGGCATGGGTTAATAGAGCCATTGCGGCCTGGACTGAACGACTGACTGAAGCAGTTCGCCAGGATGCGCCAGTATCTGAACAGTTGCAGCTACTTGCTAATATCACTGAAGCTCAGAACTATGTTGCTGACGCTGCTTTTGATGCTGTGCGCATGATGGCGAGGGCCTCCACTTCTTCTGTGGTGGCTAGACGCACTCTTTGGCTGAAAATTTGGTCTGCTGATACAGCCTCTAAGAAAGCCTTGCTTTCCTTGCCCTTTCGGGGGAATTTGCTTTTTGGGTCTGAACTCAAAGAAATGATCAGTGAGGCTACTGGCGGTAAAAGTACTCTTCTACCCTCAGTCTTTAAGAAAAAGTTTCCAGCCAAACGCAATCGGTCTTTTCGTTCCTTTCAGACTGAGACACGCTCCTCGGCCCAAACGGGTCCTCCCACTACGCGCTCCTCCTCCAAGCCCAAACAGTCCTGGAAGCCCAAAGTTGCCCCCAAGGCCAAGACCTCCAAGACTGCTTCGGCATGACTCGCCGAACCCGGGTCCGCATCCGGCTGTAGGCGGTCGTCTCCGCATCTTTCGCCGGACTTGGGAGGAGTCAGTGGCGGACCCATGGGTTCTTCAGGTGGTGTCAGAGGGATACAGGATCCCTTTCTCTTCCCTTCCTCCTTTTCGGTTCCATTTTACTCGTCCTTCTCAGGAACCCACAAAAAGGCGTCTGTTCGACGACGCTATTCAGGATCTCTTGGACAAAGAGGTCCTGGAGGCGGTTCCTCAAGGGGACACAGGTTCAGGATTTTATTCCAACCTGTTTGTGGTAGCCAAAAAGGACGGAGGAGCTCGTCCCATTTTGGATCTCAAAGATCTCAATGCCTATGTGGTGACTTCCCACTTCCGCCAGGAGTCCCTACGCTCTGTGATTGCAGCAATGTCTCCAGGGGAGTTTCTTGCCTCCCTGGACCTTCAGGATGCTTATCTTCACATCCCTATTCATCCAGAGAGCAGGAGGTATCTCAGGATTGCCTGCCACAGGGGACACTTTCAGTTTGCAGCGCTCCCCTTTGGGCTGACTTCAGCCCCTCAGGTCTTCCAGAGGGTGTTGGGCTCCTTGATAGCGGTGCTCCATCAGGATGGGATCAGAGTGACCCCCTACATGGACGATCTCCTACTGAAGGCCTCCTCAGCGGAGCTTCTCCATCAGCAATTACAGATGTGCATGCACACCCTGAACCGTCATGGCTGGATCCTGAATCTGGTCAAGTCGGACTTGGTTCCATCTCAGAGGCTTCTGTTCCTGGGTCTCCTGTTCGACACTCGCCAATGCATGGTGTATCTTCCAGAGGACGTGGCTCACCAGATAGCCGTCAGAGTGGCTGGGATTCTGGACATGGACGAAATTCCAGTACCGAAGTTGTCGTCCTTAGTGGGGAAGTTCATTTCCACGATCGAAGCAGTACCGTTTGCCATGGCCCACTCCAGGGATCTTCAGAGATTTGTGATCCAGACGTGCAAGAATCATCCAGATCATCAACATCTGTCTGTTTCTCTTCCTCCTCATGTCGAGTCGAGTCTGCACTGATGGTTAGATCTCTCTCATCTCCTGAAAGGGAGATCCTTTCTAGTTCCTCATTGGACCACAGTCACTACGGATGCCAGCCTTCGGGGCTGGGGTGCAGTCTGGGGTCGCTTCAGTGCTCAGGGGAAATGGGGTCTGGAGGAATCCATGCTCTCCATCAATGTTCTGGAACTTCGAGCTGTCCGGCTGGCCCTGAGGCACTGGGAGACTCAATTGACCGGTCTTCCGATCAGAGTGGAGTCCGACAACGCCACAGCGGTGGCTTACATCAACAGGCAAGGCGGCACAAGAAGCGGTTCCGCCTGGTGGGAGGTCAAGGATATTTTATCTTGGGTAGAAGATCACGTGCCTGTCATCTCTGCAGTTCATATTCCAGGCGTGGACAACGTCATGGCAGACTTCCTCAGTCGTCACACCGTCGACAGCGGAGAATGGGCTCTTCACCCAGAGGTGTTTCACATGCTCACTCAACGGTGGGGGATGCCTGTGGTGGATCTGATGGCTACCAGACACAACAGGAAGGTTCCGGTGTTTTGCTCCCGGTTGAGGGACTCCCTTGCTCTAGCAGTGGATGTCTTGTCGATCCCTTGGAACTTCCCCTTGGCTTACATCTTCCCTCCTCTTCCTCTATTGGTCAGAATTATCCAGAAGTTGAAGAGAGAACATTGTCCTGTCATCCTGATCACTCCAAACTGGCCTCGCCAGTCCTGGTATCCGGAGTTGATGGCCATGTCAGTGACGGATCCGATCCCGCTTCCTGCCCGTCCAGACCTACTTCTTCAGGGGTATCTGTGGAAGGAGGATGTTCACTCTCTCCATTTGATGGCATGGCGGTTGAATCCTCGATTCTAGCAAAGAAAGGATTTTCTCCTTCTGTGGTGTCGACTATGCTCAGTGCTCGTAAGCCTGTGTCTTCCAAGATCTATCATCGCATATGGTCAACTTTTGTGACATGGTGTTCTGATAAGCAGTTATCCCTTGAATTCCATCTTCCCACTGTCCTGGCCTTCTTGCAGGACGGTGTGGATAAGGGGCTCAGTCTGAGTTCCCTCAAAGTTCAGACTTCTGCCTTGTCTGTGTTTTTCCAGGAAAGGATTGCTATCCTTCCTGATGTGAAAGTTTTCTTCCAAGGTGTGACTCATGTTCGACCTGCCTTCAAGAGTCCTGCTCCCCAGTGGGACCTCAATTTGGTGCTGGGAGTTCTCCAGCGACCACCGTTTGAATCCTTGGCTTCCATTCCATTACGTCTTGTGACTTGGAAGATGGCCTTCCTTTTGGCTGTTGTGTCAGTGCGCCGGGTAGCAGAGTTACAGGCCTTGTCTTGTAAACCTCCTTACCTGGTGTTCCACAAGGATAAGGCTGTGCTTCGCACTGACAAGGAATTCTTACCCATGGTTGTGTCCGAGTTTCACATCAATCAGGAGATTGTGGTTCCCTCTTTCTGCCCTAATCCTTCATCTGACAAGGAAAGAGATCTCCATCTGTTGGATGTGGTGCGTTGCCTCAAGTTTTATGTTCATCGCACTGAGTCTATCAGGAAGTCTGACACTCTATTCGTCATTCCTGAGGGGCCTAGGGCAGGGAGACCGGCTTCCAAAGTTACCATTGCCTCTTGGATTAAGGCTACTATCCGTGAAGCCTACAAGTTGAGGAATAAGCATGTTCCCTTTCGGGTGACTGCCCATTCCACCAGATCTATTGGGGCCTCTTGGGCCTACAAGAATCAAGCTTCTGCTGATCAACTGTGCAGAGCGGCCACTTGGTCCTCTGTGCACACCTTTTCTAAGCACTATCGAGTTGATGTACTGGCTTCGGCTGATGCCAGTTTTGGAAGGAAGGTCCTGGAGGCAGTCTTGCCTGTGTAGGTCTTCCGCTCTGTGATCCTTAGTGCTTCCTTACTGTTGAGCCCGGTTGGCTCTGGTTCCGTGTGCTGTGTTAGTTCAGGGATTGTTCCCTTGGTTGGTGTCCGTTGACACTTACAGTTTGGGCTATGTTATTAACTGGTCATAGCAGTTCTAGTGACTTGGGCCTTGCGCCTGGTCCTTACCTTACTTCCCGCCTCTGGATCAGCTCAATGTTTGTACATCCCAGAGTACCAGTGACCTGTATTGGACGACAGTGAAAATAGGATTTTAGTCTTACCTGTTAAATCCTTTTCACTTAGTCCATACAGGTCACTGGTCTCCCACCCTGTCAAGGGACCAGTCTTGGCTCTCCTGTGGCATCCAGTGGGAGACCGTTCGGGCATGCTCACAGGAGTCTTTCTTTTTGCTTACCTGAGGTCAGTTTTAGGGTCTCAAATCAATCTAAAGTGGCTCTGGCCAGAAGGTGGCTTAAGTAAGAGGGGAGGCTCCGCCCCTTGCAAATCATTTGCATAGTTGTTCCTGCCTATTAAAGGGGACTTACGCCTCCCAGAGTACCAGTGACCTGTATGGACTAAGTGAAAAGGATTTAACAGGTAAGACTAAAATCCTATTTTTTCAATTAGTGCTACCATCTGGAAACATTTGTCCACGCCAGGTTTGGGATAAGAAGGCAAATGACCCCTCATTTGATGTGGTAGGATATCTACTTTCCAATAATATACAGTTTTATATAGTTATTCCGCTGTTTTAGGGTAGTTTTACCACAAAACCGCTAGAATGCGCATATTAGTTCATAAAGTTGAAAATGCCATTTTGCGCTGCTGGTGATTAAGACTCTATGCTAGCCATGGACGTAGGTAAAACTATACAAATTTGGTATTTTTGTACCTGGGGGACTCAGAGCTTTTTCAAATAATTGAAACTTTCACAATCAAGGTAAATGTTTTTGATATATAGTATGTGATTTTAGCAAAATAAGTAATTTTTCCCTTTTTTGTAATTATGACATACGTCATAGCTTTTTGCATGATGCAACATCTTCATGCAAGGCACTATGCAAAACCTCAATTAGTTCTGAAAAAAACAATATATAGTTTTCCATATGTAACTAAAAATCCCCAGAGGAAATCAAGTCTAAACCGAATGATAGCAAAAATGCTGAAAATGTGTCTGGCCTATAGAGAACAGGAAATGGTCCAGTCCACTGGCACTGAAGGGGTTAAATAGTCTCTAATTATTGAAGTCCATTTGGAGATATGAAGCCTTATGTATAAATACGACTTGTAGCAATTCTGGAGCAAACAACTATACCATAAAATCCCCATTGATTTAAATAGGGCTTTTAACCCCTTGACTGCTAGAGAGTCTCTAGCATAATGCTTTGGATTAAAAGCCACATTGAAATAAATGGATATGTGTGATTTTTACTTGTCCTCTATAGCTCAGTTTGTGTGCCCTAGAATTTCTCTACTTCCTCTTCATAGATCTGACCCATTATCTCCAGAACTGTAATGTGGCATTAGGACCTCTTTCGTTTGTTAATTCATTTTCCTATATAACCTATTATCCCACTGTAGTTTTAACAGCGTTGCTTCATTTCTTGCATACCTTTAAATTATCAGATGTAACTACTACCTAGTCCCTTTCCTCTACCGTTGTCAGCAGTGTACGATTAAATTTATATTCTGCCTTTGGGCATTTTGTGGCATTAAAATTGAAATCCCATATGTTTGTCCTTTCCTCTAAATATGAAATCTCTTCTCATTTGACTTGCTCCTCCAGTAATGTCATCCCCGTTGCTGTTCTTAGTGATCTTTACTCTGAATGTATTCCATTTACTACAACCCTCTGTCACCAGTCCTTCAGCCAATATGTTATCCGGTGTCAAAGGCTTTGCTAAAATCCAGTTAATCTATATCTCCTGCCGTACACTGGACTGTGATTTTAGTTGCAAAGTCAAACAAATCAAAAAACATTTGTCTGACAAGACCTTCCTGAAGTAAATTCACGCTGGCATTAAACTTCTTACCTTGTAAATTTCATGTAACCAAAGATTATCTCTGTTAAAAGTTTTTCTATGGCTTTTTTCAGCAACTTATGTTAGGATTGACAAAATGTAGCCATAGGCCCATTTTAATGTGGCCCTTGCATCTGGCTGGCAACTTGTAGCAATTCTGGAGCAAACAAATACACCACAAGTCTTCAGCATAATGAGTAGCAGTATAATTACTACTGTACTTAGAAAATAGCACTTAGCACTTTTTCTGCAAAAGTTAGAATGAAACATTTCGTATGCATTGTTTGTGAAGCTGTGATCAGAAACACAAGAAAAAGCCATGTTATTTTCAGTAGCATCACAGTTAGCAAGATATACACAAAATAAAGAGCTAGAATATTAACAAAAACTCCTAATTCCTGCGCCTCTTCCCTCTGTATATTTTCAAATACAGATGCACAACCAAAAAAAAACAAAAAAAAGGAGGGATCAAAAAACGGAAAAATAAAAAAAATTATGAAATAAATAAATAAATAAGGATACACAACCAATAAAGAAGGGAGGCCAAAAAAAAAAAAATAAAAATTGATAAAATAAATAATAATGAGATGCAACAAATTCCTGTACTTATATCAATCAACTTTCTTTTGTTGTGTTCTATTTTCTAAGTCCAATGCTGCACACTCTCCACGAAGCTGGGTTCCCACTCCGACTAGATATAATAAAGAAAGAAGAAAAAAGAAAAAGAGAGCGGCGCAAAAGGGTCTCTCTAAGCGTAGTATATTGGTCGCAAAGGGTGGATCCTTCACCAAAACACCACAACAGAAACGATTGGAATATTACTCACATTTTTCAGAGGCACACACCTGCCTCCCAGTTTGATCGTTTGCACTGGCTTACACCCCAGTATGGTGATCTCTTTCACTCCAGATCACATGTAAGGGATGAAAACCTTCAGCAAGGAGTATTACATAACATATGTGGAATTTGCCATTTGAGCAGAGGATAGTACAAAGTCCAATGCTACAATAGGCTAAACCTCCTTTACTTTGAATTGCTCCTCTTTTATTTTAAGAACTTTGAAGTTCAAAAAAGCAAGCCAGTGCTTCAGAAAAAAATCATATGAGTTGATATAATCCAATCTTATTTTAATATTAGATAGAAAACAAGAAATCCAATTACATACATAAAAATTTAAAATCTATAAAATGAATAGATATCTGAAAAAACAGCTTAACGTGTTTCGTCACTCAATGTGACTTTCTCAAAAGCTGAATAGAAAAGAACATACATCTTGAAATACATTTATATACCATCAAATATCCCCAGACATCCAATTCCAATTTCTATTGGTTAACCAATTATGATGTCTAATATCATGTGTTTCATAATCCCTACTTCCGTTTATTTTTTTAAAAAAATCGTCTATTTATTAATTAAACTTCAATCAGTTTGGTTTATTTTACTACATTTCCTTCCAAACTTGCCTTCATCTCGTGCACAAGCTACCGGTGCGTTCCATGACCGAGGTGCATCCACCGGAAGCGACCTACAATACTGTCCTCAGTACATGACGCACCACATGTCCGCCCCAGAATGGAACGCCCCACGTGGAACGCAGCGCAGGCCACGCGCTCCAAAGCATAGCACGAGACCTGCATGCGCAGCAGCGTGCGCTCCAAGCCCGGGTGCCAAGCCTCCACTACATGCACTCACAGCCTGGGCGCACGCCATACACTCCACATGTGCACCATATGTCCGCCCCAGAATGGGGTATCCCACGTGGAACGCAACGCAGGCCATGCACCTAAAAATACAGTGCGAGACCTGCATACACATTAGCATGCGCCCCAAGCCCGAGCACCAAACCTCCATCTCATACACTCGCGGCCCAGGCGCACGCCACACACTCCACGCATACACCCCCCCCCGGAGCCGAACACCAGAAGAGTACACATGGTCTGTGTGTGCCCCAAATCAGAGCGCACAAATTTGAACGCACACACCAAAACGTGCGTCAAAGTGCGACCCAAGAAAAAAAGGGGAGCCCACAACCAGAACCCATGTGGCTTCAAAAAAGTGCACGTCATGCGCACCACATGTGCGCCCCACACTGGAACACCATGATGCCTATATCAACCGGGATGGAGGCAAAAGTATTCAACAATTCAAACATGAAGTATAATGTTTTGATATTAAATACCCAACACACATTCTCAAACCCCAACATATTGGTATAATAAACATACATAGATGATCAGATGAATGTAAAATACTCTAAGAAATATCAAATACAATAAAAATCCATAGAATATCCTTTAATCCAGGGGTTATGATGAAATGACTCAACATCATTCCTAAAAAGTCAGTGCCCTAATTCAAACTTAAAAACCTACCCCAAAAATCTCAAAAAAAAAAAAAAAAATACATAATATTTAAACCTAAATATAATGTAAGTCTATATCTTCATTTAACCCATTTTCTCCTAAGGTTCCCAAAGTGTAAATCCACATTGCCTCCTGTCTACATAATTGACGAAATCTATTTCTCTGTGGAGGGATCCATTCAATACCCATTATTTTAATATGTTCTATACCCCCTTTAGTGCAAGTGCAAAAATGCTTGTATAATTTACAACTAGTATCCCATCTCTGAATTTTCCTCCTGTGCTCCCCAAAACGCGTCCTCAATTCCCTAATAGTTCGTCCCACATAAATAGCACCACATCCACATTCAATTGAATAGATCACATATTTGGTACCACAATTAATATAATGACTTACTTCAAATTTCTTAGAATGTCTCGTATCTGAAAAATTTTTTCTACCCTGCGTAATGAAAGAACATGTATTACACCTAGAATGATTACACTTATAATTTCCTATAGTTTTAGGTAACCAAAATTTATTCAAAATAGAATGGGATCTATCCACAAGTTCTTTATTCCCTACCTGGAGTTTCTTTGGCCTGCTTGGGGCTATCAATGTTCAGACTGTCTTACTTTTTCTAAAGGTAACTAATGGTTTTTCACTTAACTCATCTTTCAGAACATTATCCTGAAGTAATATTTTCCAATTATTGGAGATGATATTCTTAATTTTATTTCCCCAACAGTTATATCCAGTTACAAATGATAGTTCCCTATTTCTTTCTCCCCCATTACTTTTTTCTTTTAAATATTTATCTTTGTTTTTCTCCTTTTTTCTAATTAGATCTTCTCTATTTAATCTACATGCTCTTTCAAACGCACTATCCAGCATTTTTTCATCATATCCTTTTTCTATAAATGCTTGTTTTAATTCCCCACTTTTTCTTATAAAATCATCGTGGTCACTACAGTTACGGCGTAATCTATGGTGTTGACCATAGGGAATATTTTCTAACCATCTCCTGTAGTGACCACTGTCAGCTTTTAAATACTGATTAGATGCTGTTTCTTTTTTATAAATAGAGCTAACTATTGGGGAATCTGACACTCCTGTTAAAAGAAGGTCCAAAAATTCAATGGACTGTGGTTGGATGTTCTTAGTGAACGAAATACCCCTAGTGTTAGCATCAAATTGTTGCAGGAATGAGTTATAATCTCCCTTACTATATCCCAAATCACCAAAATATCATCTATAAACTGACCATAGTACACCAGGCCCGCCGCATCCCACGCACCTCCCTCCACGGTAAGATGTTCCCAATATCCCATGAAGAGATTAGTGTAGGATGGGGCGAACCTGGTGCCCATGGCAGTTTCCCTGGTTTGCAAGTAGTATCTTTCCTGAAAGACAAAAAAGTTGTGTTCCAAAATAAATCGGACACTTTTCGAAATGAATTCCCTCTGTGGAAGAGGCATCATAGAATCATTATCCAAAAAGAAAGCCACCGACTCCAGGCCATAGATATGACTGATGTTGGTGTATAAGGGGACTACATCCAGACTAATCCAGACATAATCCCTTCGCCACACCACATCACCCAATTTCTCCAATACATGCTGACTATCTCTAACATAGGCATACAGAGAAATAACATACCTCTGCAGAAAATAGTCAACATACATTGATAAATTCGAAGTAAGGGAATTAATCCCCGCTATAATTGGCCTTCCTGGAGGCTGTTCTCTATTTTTGTGGATCTTAGGTAGATGATATAAAAATGCCATCACCGGATGTTCAATATTCAAAAAGTTTTTTTCTGCTTGACTAATAATTCCTTTTTGGTGTACTTCTTCAAGCAAAACTTTTATCTCCTTCTGGAAGACACCACTAGGATCTTTTCCTAATATTCTATATGATTCTTTATCATCTAATAATCTAAAACCCTCCTTAATATAATCCTTGGTGTTCTGTATGATAATGGACCCTCCTTTGTCCGCCTCCCTTATTGTTATATCATTATCCTCTTTTAAAATTTTCAAGGCCATTCTTTCCTTTTGACTTAAATTGTCATATTTCAAGCTCTTACCTTTTATATTTTTATTATACTCATCCATAACTAACTGGAAAAATGATTCAATATATGGCCCTTTAAAATTTGACGGATAAAATTAAGATTTCTTTCTAAAGGGGGTGTGAATATATTGTCCTTCTATCTTGGATGTATCCTCATTATTATCTCTTAGTAAGTCCACCAGATCACTGACACATTCCTCATCTTGATTCATCAAGACTTCTTTTTCCAATTTTTTCAATTTAAAAAAACGTTGAAGTGTCAATTTTCTCGTGAATCTATTGAGATCAACAAAGAAGTCAAAGTCATTACTTTTGACTTCAGGTGAAAATTTTAATCCCTTTTGTAATAGACACATCTCATCATGTGTTATAGTTCTATCAGATAGATTGAACACACCTCCCATATTTGTTCTAAGTGGCAATTGTGAGCCTCTACCTCTCCCTCTACTTCCTCTTGTCCTCCTTCTAGTTCTTCCTCTGTATCTCCTAGTTCTTCCCTCTTCCTTCGAGGTACACCCCCCATATTTTTCTCTTTGTCCCTCAAACATGTAGAATCCCCCAAAAAAGGTTCTTGACCTTCCGATTCTAACTGTGTTGGTAAACTACTACTATTACCCCCATTGGAAGTTCCCTTCCTAATCTTGGGCCTCGCTCCCAATTCCTTCAAAATAGAAATTTATTTATCTAAAACTGCAATTTCTTCTGACAAGACTGCATATCTAACGAAACGCGTTAAGCTGTTTTTTCAGATATCTATTGATTTTATAGATTTTAAATTTTTATGTATGTAATTGGATTTCTTGTTTTCTATCTAATATTAAAATAAGATTGGATTATATCAACTCATATGATTTTTTTCTGAAGCACTAGCTTGCTTTTTGAACTTCAAAGTTCTTAAAATAAAAGAGGAGCAATTCAAAGTAAAGGAGGTTTAGCCTATTGTAGCATTGGACTTTGTACTATCCTCTGCTCAAATGGCAAATTCCACATATGTTATGTAATACTCCTTGCTGAAGAAGTTTTGGAAGTTTTCATCCCTTACGTGTGATCTGGAGTGAAAGAGATCACCATACTGGGGTGTAAGCCAGTGCAAATGATCAAACTGGGAGGCAGGTGTATGCCTCTAAAAAATGTGAGTAATATTCCAATCGTTTCTGTTGTGGTGTTTTGGTGAAGGATCCACCCTTTGTGACCAATATACTACGCTTAGAAAGACCCTTTTGCGCCGCTCTCTTTTTCTTTTTTCTTCTTTTCACAGTTAGCAAGGGCTATTACTAATGGGGCAGACGTGTTAGGCAAGGGTTGTGTGTATACTTATATATGTATTATATATATATATATATATATATATATATATATATATATATATATAATGTATACAGTCGTGTGAAAAAGAAAGTACACCCTCTTTGAATTCTATAGTTTTACATATCGGGACATAACAATCATCTGTTCCTTAACAGGTCTAAAAATTAGGTAAATACAAACTCAAATGAACAACAACACGTGACATATTACACAGTGTCATGATTTATTTAACAAAAATAAAGCCAAAATGGAGAAGCCATGTGTGAAAAACTAAGTACATCTTATGATTCAATAGCTTGTAGAACCACCTTTAGCAGTAATAACTTGAAGTAATTGTTTTATTGTATGAAACTACTCTCACATCGTTGTGGAGGAATTTTGGCCCACTCTTCTTTACAACATTGCTTCAGTCCATTGAGGTTTGTGGGTATTTGTTTATGCACAGCTCTATTAAGGTCCCGCCACAGCATTTCAGTCGGGTTGAGGTCTGGACTGGGCCATTGCAACAGCTTGATTCTTTTCTTTTTGAGCCATTCTGTTGTAGATTTGCTGGTGTGCTTGGGATCATTGTCCTGTTGCATGACACAATTTCAGCCAAGCTTTAGCTGTTGGACGGATGGCCTCACATTTGATATACTTTGGTATACAGAGGAGTTCATGGTGGACTCAATGACTGCAAGGTTCCCAGGTCCTGTGGCTGAAAAACAAGCCCAAATCATCACCCCTCCACCACTGTGCGTGACAGTTGGTATGAGGTGTTTTTGCTGTTATACTGTGTTTGGTTTTTGCCAAACATGGAGCTGTGCATTATGGCCAAACATCTCCACTTTGGTCTTGTCTGTCCAATGGACACTGTTCCAGAAGTCTTGTGGTTTGTTCAGATGCAACTTTGCAAACCTAATCCGTGTTGCCATGTTCTTTTTTTTAGAGAGAAGAGGCTTTCTCCTGGCAACCCTTCCAAACAAACCATACTTGTTCAGTCTTTTTCTAATTGTACTGTCATGAACTTTAAAGGGATAGTAATACTTAAATATTACTAATCCCCATATTGTAGTAATGTTAAAAGAATTTAATTATCCCCAGTGTCATCTCGCAAACCTTTATGGTTTGAGAGATAACCACCAGCAAAATTCCCCCCTCCATTCCCTTTCCCTGAAATCAGCATTGTAGCTGACTGCAGGGATATCTGGTCTTACGTGCATCAATCGGCTTTGCAGCAGAGCCGAGATTGCGTTAGCAAAAAAGAATTATTTCACTGAAACGGTCTTCTGCAAACCAAGCACACGTAGAAGACCGTTTCAGTGAAATAATTCTTTTTGCTAATGTGTTCTCAAATCTGCTGCAGAGCTGCCTGACTGTCGTACGACAGGCCTCCCCTGCAGTCAGCTACAACACTGACTTCAGGGAGGGAGGGGGGAACTTTGCGGGCGGTTATCTCTCAAACCATAAAGGTCTGAGAGATGACACTGGGGAAAATGAAATTCTTCTTAAAATTACTACAATATGGGGACTAGTAATATTTAAGTATTGCTATCCCTTTAACATGCTAACTGAGGCCTGTAGAGTCTGAGATGTAACTCTTGGGTTTTCTGCAGTTTCTCAGAGCATTGCACGGTCTGACCTTGGGGTGAATTTGCTGGGAAGTCCACTCCTGGGAAGATTGGCAATTGTCTTAAATTTTTTCCACTTTTGAATAATCTTTCTCACTGTAGTATGATGGACTTTAAATTGTTTGGAAAGGGCCTTATAACAATTCCCAGATTGATGGGCAGCAACAATTGCTTCTCTAAGATTATTGCTGATGGCTTTCCTCCTTGGCATTGTGTTAACACACACCTGAATGCTCTAGACCAGCAAATTGTTAAAACTTTGGCTTTTATAGAGGTGGTCACACTTGCTGATGATCAATTAATGAAGGCCATTTGATTAGCATCAACTGTCTTCTACTTAACATCCTAATTACTATGGAAGCAGTAAGGGTGTACTTAGTTTTTCACACATGGCATCTCCATTTTGGCTTTATTTTTGTTAAATACACCATGTCACGGTGTAATATTTCATGTGTTGTTGTTCATCTGAGTTTGTATTTACCTAATTTTTAGACCTGCTAAGAATGGTTGATTGTTATCAGGGCTTAAAATTGGAAGTCCTTTGCTACTAGCCAGACCTGAAAAGTTACTCACCACTGCAAGCCATAACATAACCACCAGGGCTGAATTTCTACTCTCCAGGGCTAAATTTTCACTCGCCATTGGCTAGTGGCGATTGGAAATTTTGAGCCCTGTTGTTATTATGTCCTGATATGTAAAACCATAGTATTCATAGAGGGTATACTTTCTTTTTCACACGTCTGTATATAAATATAATATACACGTGACCCTCCGCATAATTACCAGAGTCTTCCCTACTATCCTTTTTGGGTACTGTGACTACTTTAACAATAATCCAGTCATCTAGACCTGGTCCTGGTTACAATGACTAATTAAAACTTCAGAAAATGGTGACAAAAGTACAGTCCTAAGCTATTTTAATGTGATAGTAATGATTAATACTGAAGAAAAAAAAACATGTATTGCAGGGTATATCAGAGTGAAAGGGTGGTACTTCTACTGCTGAGAGAACAGTTATTGCAGCTCAAAGCTGCCTTTTTTCAGTGCAGTACCTCCATTACCAGACGTTTTACAGTGGTGCTGTTGCATCCTATGAGGTTTTTGGTCACTTGACCATAGCTGTCCACAGACTGCTGTAGAATAACCATAACATTTTAGGTAATGTAGATCCTGTACCCCAAAATACAACTTAAAGCTGCTGTAACTTTTGAATAAAACCTCCATCAAAAGAGAGAGTACCCTTATATTGCAGAAGGATAAACCTGTGAAATATATAGTTTTTATAGTTAAACATTATTATTTAGAAAATACCTTTAAGAATTCCTCCTCCAAAAACAGACCATTAATTTCCTTAACTTGAATTCTTGTTTCTCTTAAAGGGTTAGTAATGCCCAAATCTAACTTTATGTAATATGGTAAATTTAAAAGTATAAAGTATCTGGAGAAAGTCCTATCTCTCAAACCTTTATGGTTTGAGAGATATTCCACGCTAAAGTTCTTCCCCTTCACCTAACGTCATCGCTCTATCTCATAGCAGGCGATCCTGGTCCTGGGACCAGCCGGCGGCTCTTCAGAGCCGAAATAGCTATAGTTAAAAAGAATTACTTCATTGTAACGGTCTACAAAGTGTGCTTGGTTTTCAAACACACTTTGTAGACCGTTCCAATTAAGTAATTATTTTTAAAGATCGCTATTTCGGCTCTGCTGAAGAGCCTTCTTGTGTCGGCCAACACAAATCTCCTTCTGTCAGCTTTATAGCTGACGTGAAGGAGGGGGGAACTTTAGCAGTGAATAAATCTCAAACCATAAAGGTTTGAGAGATAGGACTTTCTCTAGATACATCATTATTTTTAAATCTACCATATTGCATAAAGTTAAATTCGGGCATTACTAACCCTTTAACACTAGTCCCCACTCTTCAGACATAGCTGTAAAACTGAGCACAATGATTATGTAATCACTCAGATTTTGTTTTATTGTACTCCACATATCTATTCTTTTATTGTAGATCTAGCTATGCCTTATTTCGTTTTTTCTATCAATAATATACCGAAAGAAAGTTTGTCACCCATTTTCATTGACTGGTCTATTTTCTCTTCTTCCTGGGCTTTGGCATTTCTGATTATGTTCTTAGCCTCCCTTTGTTTATCATTTATTCATTTCTGTCTTAATCCAATGGAGTCTGCCTGTATTTCTTATAAGAAGTCTTTTTACGTTTAACAATGACTGCCTCCCTCCCAGTGAACCAGAATGGATTTCTTTTTCTTTTACTAACATGACTGATGATTAGTTCAGTTGCATCTAACATTGCAGGATTTAGTTGTTCCCTCTAGTCCAGAACTCCACTCAATAATCTCCACTCTGCCAAAGAATTTCTCATTTATTTTCCCATAAACTAAAAATTATCTCTTCTTAAATCTAAGACATTATTTTTAGTGTGATTACCTCTTTCTGTATACTAAACCACACAGAATGATAATCAATGGATCCAATGTTTTCCTCCACTTTTACATCCAATACTCTGCCACCAAATTTAAGTATTGAATAAGATTTTTTCCTTCTGAGTTGGCCCACTAACCATTTGTTTAATGAATGCTCTATGCAAGGAATATAGGCTATCCCTAGCTGAAGTTGCAACAGGAACCTCCCAGTCCACGTATGGCACATTAAAGTCATTCATAGCTACTACTCCTTCGTTGGGATTTTAAATATTTCCTCCATCAATTCTGTTATTCTTCATCTTGCCCTGGAGGACTATATAAGAATGACAGCTCTGTCTCCAGGTTCAGTGGTAAACCAAATGCTATTTAACATGAATTTTGTGTCTTGTTTTGTTTTAAATTTAGCTTTAAAGGGATAGTAATGTTAAAAAAAAGTTTTTTTTGCATTTAGAAGACCTTAAAAAGTTGAGCTAAATGCAAAAAAATGTATCTCTCAAACCACTATTGTTTGAGAGATACATGCATTTAAAGTTCAATGTCTCCTGTCAGCAGGAGATGGGCTCTGCAGCAGAGCAGCAATCGTGTTATTGACAACGAATCCCTTCATTGGAGTGGTCTAAAATGTGTGCCTGGTTTGCAAGCACACATTTTAGACTATTCCAATGAAGGGATTCATTGTCAATAACGTGATTGCGGCTCTGCTGCAGAACCTCCGGGCTGACCGACACGGATCTGTAAAGCTGTCAGCAGGAGACATCGAACTTTAAACGCCTGTATCTTTCAAACCATAACGGTTTGAGAGATACTTTTTTTGCATCTAGCTCAACTTTTAAGCTCTTCTAAATGACATTACTAACCCTTTAACATTGTTCTTCAAATAAAGGGAAACTCCTTCACCTTTCTTTTCTATTGCTTCTTTACTCAACACAGTGTAACCTGGTATGACTGTCCCAGTCATGTGTTTCATAGTACCAAGATTGCTATAGCCACCATGTTTGTTATCCCTAGTCATGAAATTAGTTTAGGGAACTTATTCCCGAAACTACAAACATCTGTGAACATACTATGGAAATCTGACTTAGGGCTGTTCCTTGATTTTTCATTTTTGGCTATACACTTCTCTCTTGCATTCTTAATCCAACAAGTATTCAAATAGTATTCAAAGTTGAAGTATTCAAACTAGTCAGTATTCATAGTTGGCTTACCAGATAAGCACTGTCTGATTTCCTTGTCACATTGCGGGTGGAAACTGGGTTGTTCATGTCTCGGTTATCTGCTTTCCCTTATCGATTTTAAATAAATTAAAATAAAGCACCTAAACTCCTTAACTGATTGCTTACATCCATCTGGCAAGGGAATTAAGCTGTCTCTCTTAAAGAATGATCTTCATTATGATCAACACTGTTATGTCCCATAAATCCTTATCCAGTAATATACATGTATATCATCTTACATACATCTTATGTCTAGTCAGCTGTATTAGTCACACAGTAGGTAGTTCTATGAACACTCCGAGTGCTAACTGGCAAAGAGCACACAAGGATTTCCTTGGCCCACCACGTTTGTGAGATTATATGCCCTCACTACACATTTAAAATCTGCTTTTTGGAGGTTTACTCTATGGGGCATCCATCTGTTTATCTTGTTTATATATAGTAGGTGAACCAGTGGCAGCGGAACATCCTTTTGGTCTTCCAGTATTTGGACTTTCTTCAGGGTAGGCTTCAGAAAGGATTTAGTCTTAGACCTGAAATCTGGACCTTGATAGAACTATCTGTTATTTTTCAGATGCATATTGCAAGATGTGCAAAGTGTGGCTCATGTCAACCCATACTTTTGGGATCCCATTCTCCCAGGTGAAATTAATTTGGTCCTGGGAGTGTCTGTTTGGCCAGTGACTAACTACATACTTTGCCCTGTAAAACGCCCTTGTGATATTTCATTCTGATAGGGTGGTTTTGTGAACTGGATTTTCCCCTAAGGTACTTTCTGAATTTCGCATCAGCTGGGAAATTGATCTTCCTTCTCTTTGTCCAGCTTCATTTAACAGACAGGATCAGGAGCTTCATTGTTTGTATGCACTCATATGCTTGAGGTACTACATTCATTGTATGGAATTTTTCAAAAATGTCATGCACTTTTTGTTATTCCTGTGGGCCCTCCTTTGGGCCAAGCGGCATATAAAGTGACAGTGGCTTCTTGGATCAAGGCTAACATTACATCTCTAAACTATATCCTTTTACTGCCGAGGCTCTAGCATAGTGGGATTCCCCTATTGAGCAATAGCTGTCTGGGGAGAACAGCTCTCAGAAGCTATCCATGCTGATGGTCCTAAGGAGAAACTTTTAGTTATGTTTACCAATATTTTAGAAGGTAATGCATATCTCTCTGAAGTGACCTTTGATGCCTCCAGATTTTATGTTAAGTCCTCAACATTATCTGTACATAGTACTTTGTAGCTCAATATTTCATCTGCAGTCCAAACTTCTAAGAGATCTTTACTTTCCCTCCCATTTGTGGGCAGAAATCTCTTTGGGCTTGACCTGAGCAATGTCATCAGTGATGCCACTGGAGGAAAGTGCACTTCCAAATGTGATGTGTGGATTTCATTCCACCCACCAGTTCAGGGTGCAGGTGGTTCAACTAGCCTCAGGCCACTCAAGCATACCTCTCCCTAAAGCCCATACAGGGTTGGCAAACTAATAAGTCTGCTCCAAAGCTTAAGGCTGACAAGCCACCCTCCACATGACTTGCAGGGACTTGGTCCTTTCCTACCAGTAGGGGGGTCACCTCCATCTTTTTCAAGAAGCCTGGGCATCTTCTGTTTCAGACCAGAGATTTTGCAGGTTATTTAAGTAAGGTACCACATAGATTTCAAATCCCTTCACCCTCATTGCTTCTTTTTGTCAAGGGTTACTCGAGACTCAGAGCAAGCTTGTTTCCTTATAGATGCCATCTCAACCCTGTTGCACAAGCAAGTTCTGGTTCCTGTCCCAGTCCAAAAATGCTATACAGGTTTTTTTATTGCAAACTTTTTGTAGTTCTCAAAAAGAACGCCATCCTATCTTGGATATGAAATGCCTCAATCACTACATGATAGCCTCGCCATTCAAGATGGAGTCGCTGAGGTCTGTCATCTTAGAGATTTGTTTAGGCAAATTTCTAGCTTACCTAGAAAATATGAGCAAAGACCCTGAAGACTCATAAATGAGGCACTCAACCTAAGATCAAAGCAAAAAATCCAAATATCTTTATTGAGACAAAAAACTGTTTAACCAAGAAATATCAGTGATGACTCTAATGTTAAAAACTATAAAATCAGGGAGACTGTTCATGTCCTACTAAATCGAAACCAGTACAAATTTATATCCAAGTACCGCCAATCAATAGGGTATATGTAAGTTATAAACTGGTTTCAAAGTTTGAATGATACTTTCTATTATGGAATGTTACTAGGAGGTAAGCAAGTAAATAGAATGCTACAACATGAATTAATAATGTATAATAAAACATACAGAATACAAAACACGGTATGCTACTATAATATCCCTAAAGTGCAAGGCGCAAAAAAAGTCTACAAAAAAGTGCAAACGCAGTGTGGCCACTAGTATTTAAATGTAAACATATACTAATCTAAAGGTATAGGGTCAGAAACAAAAAGGTACAAGGTAGGAGGAAAATGCATTATCAAGTCCCCCCTCCCCATCCAAACTCACTCGTATCGCCAAACAAATGGCTTCCATTTTCCACTTAAGTCCTATTTTCCCTTAGTCATGGTGGATCACACAGGACCTTACTCTGGAAGTAAAACAAGTTGCTTGAGTTCTGGGCAAGTGAGTCCTCTGGGTTCTCTAGTCCAGGTGACCACTTTCCTGTCCTGCTTATTTTTCAATCTTTGCTATACCTTTAAAATAGAGCATATCTGGTAGGTGGTAAATTGGAGTAGGGAGGGAGTCTTTGCCTCCCAAGACCTCTTTTTTGCAAGTGTCCTGCCCTCATGTGGTTGGATACTTTACTCCTTAGTTGCTCTGTTTCACATGCACTAAGAGAAAAAGATATATCAGTAGGGATATAATATGGCTATGAATGGGAGATTTTGGCTGATCAAGCATATATTTAATGGTCCTGTTTATGGTATCTTAGGTGTACTTTGCTGCAGTGAGGTGGGAAATGTTTTTCTCTTACGTCCAATATGAACACCGGAACCATGGAGTTGAGCTCCCTCCTCCAGAGGACAGGGCACTTCAAAAAGTTGGGGTCTTTTGCGCAAAGGCACACTCCTCCTCATCCAGCTGAACCCAAGCCTAAAACCCAGATTCATGTTCTCTACAAGAGGAAGAAATTTAGTAAAGTTGATACCTTTATTGGCTAACTAAACAGATTTAAAATGCAAGCTTTCAAGTCTTCTTAGGTCTCTTCCTCAGGCATGCTATACAGATAAATATGAAAACTTCTCCCTTAAATACAAGTACACATTACATTGTTTATAATGGAAATCGACTAATAACGTTAGTCCAGATACTGATTCTTTGATCAATCAATGTTAGGTCATAAATACCTGGACTCCTCAGAGGAAGAATGCAATTTAATTCACATCCTCTACCATTGACTGATCTCTTTATTCTCCTCTCTGCTGGAGAAGTAGGTTGTAATTCCAGACCCAGTCCAAGAGCACTTTTCAAAGTTGTATTCTAAACTTTTTTTTTTTTTTTTTTCTAGTTTCCAAGAAGGACGGCAGCTGCTGCCATGTTTCAACATTGTGGAGATCCGTGCCATCAATTTGGAACCTCTTCATGGTTCTCTTACTGATGGGGACTCCAGTCCCAATACAATCAGACAACTTAATGGCAGTGACTTACATCAACCTCAAGGGAGGAACTTGAAGTGAGTCAACCCAGAAGGAGATGTGAGAATTTCTCCACTGGGCAGAAACTCACACTCCATCCATCTCAGTAGTCCACATAGAAAACATGGTCTTGGATTTTCGCAGCTATCATGGCCTGGATCCAAGAAACAGGGAACTGAACCAGAAGATCTTTGAACAGATGGTTCAAAGTTGGGGTCTTATTTCGGTGGGTCTGATGGCCTCATAAAAGAACAGGAAGTTTATTCTGCCCTGTACAAAGACAAATCATCCCTTTGGTTTTACAAGTGGAGCACTGTCCCTTTGTCACAGCTTACCTATATCCTGCACCGCCGCTTCAGCTGGTGCTGGAGTTGTATCGCTCAAAATGATGCCTCGGCGTCATCCCACATGTCATTTCTGGGACTGGGTCTGGGCACACTTGGCGTCAGTAGCGGAGCCTAGGAGTCAGCAAGTGAGACTAACAACCGCTCTCTGTGTTTGAAGTCTGGGATTGTAATCGGGAATGACATCAGACACGGTCAATTGCCGTGGTGCGAGGTGGAAGACACTTATCTAAACGGTAACTGACCGAGGGGAGGGGGTTGTGGCTGGACTCGCTGATACTGCTCACTAAGTGTTTTAAATTTGTTTTTAGCAAATAAAGAAATATTCATGCTAAACCTCCATCTATAAGCTGATTCGTTTGGAAAGGAATTAAGATATGCCTGTATGTTAAAGACAATAGTGTGAGTACGGTGAGAGGGACGGGGGGATCTCCAGTGTGGAAGATACTGCACTATTTGTGACTTTCTTTTTTTAGTGGAACAGCGGAGATACGGAGTGTGGAGAAATTGGTTCCGGTACTGTTTCAAATAAGAATGGAAGTCACGAACTCTGTTAAGGATCACTCTCTATTTTAGAGGACTGGATGTTATTATTTTTTAAATATCTATGATATAGATTGAGTGAAGACGTTAAGTGGATAAGTAAGTATCCTGTGGATATTTGTATAACTATTAGGTTCAGCCAGAAGATCAGGTGCTGGACTGTCTTAGTTGTAACTACTGAAACATCCTCTATTGCACTTGATTAACCCCACATGGTTGGATACTTTGTTGCTGAAAATAAGATCTTTTAAATCTGCAATATATATTTTCAAATTGGTGCAAACCATAAAGGTATCCTTAGTTGTTGGACACTTATCTGTAGAGATCAGTGGTATATGTTTTGCACCGATTTGTTTTGGTACTAGTCAGTATCGATTGCGACAATATTTTAAGTGAGAAATCTAGTATTTTTGGTTATTGTCTATTATCCACAAAAGGGTGCGCAGATTTGTTTTGTGTATGTGTTACATTCAAGGAGCGCCTGCAGAGGCATCCTTCTAGAGTTACATCCTGCATAATTTACTCAGCCAGTCCTCCCTCACCTCCCATACCTCCTGGTTCTGATTCTAGGGACAATGAACCTATGCAGGTTGGGGCTACCCGACTGTCTGCGGAGGGGAGGGCCTTTTGGAGGAGGGAGGGACTGTCTATACTGTGGAAAACCTGGACACTTATTGAGGTCATGCCCGGTACGTCCAGGAAAGGCCACACCTAAGATCCTGTCAGGGACAGATCTTAGGTGGTATCTCCGAGTCCCCAGAGGCTTCGCAGAATAAACCTATGGTTGAAGTGGTTATTACTTTGGCCAATGAGTCTGTCTCAGTTTCTGTATTAATAGACTAGAGGGCCAGCTACTTTCTGGATGCTGAATTTGCTGCTCAGAACCAGATTCCTTTAATGTCCCAGGCCTCTCCCTTGGCTGTTGAGGCCATTGATGGCAGACCCCTTATGCCATCACACATAACTCACGAAACGTCTCTGATTACCCTGAGGGTGGGGGCCCTCCACAAAGAAATCCTGAAGCTTCAGGTGATTAACTCCCCTCACTATGCCATCGTCCTAGGGTTTCCATGGTTGCAGGAGCATAACCCTAGGATTGATTGGAAGACTTGTGAAATATTGTCTTGGGGTCCTCAGTGTGACAGGTCTTGCCTATCGCTCCCGGTTAGACTAGCCTGTGCCGAGTTGTCGGGCCTACCGGAGGCCTAATCTGCTTTTGCTGATGTGTTTAATAAAGTCCAGGCTAGGGCGTTACCTGTTCATAGGCCGTATGATTGCACATTGGAGTTACTGCTGGGTACTACCCTTCCCAGGGGCCATATATACCCACTGTCTGTGGAGGAAAACAGAGCCATGGAGGAATACGTCTCTGATGCCCTGGAGAGGGGCATCATTCGCAAATCCACATCCCCTGCCGGTGCTGGATTTTTTTTTGTTAAAAAGGACGGAGAACTACATCCGTGTATTGACTTTCGTGAGTTGAACAAACTGATGGTTAAGAACTCCTATCCGATACCTCTGATTACAGAATTATTTGACCGTCTTAAGGGTTCCAAGATATTCATGAAACTTGATTTAAGGGCGGGTTACAAATTGGTTTGAATGAAGGAGGGCCACGAATGGAAGACAGCATTTAACACCCGGAGCAGGCACTATGAATACCTCGTTATGCCCTTTAGTCTCCTGCTGTCTTCCAGGAATTTATCAATGACATACTGAGACACCTTTCACAGAGTTGCGGGGTGGTCTGTCTGGATGACATCCTCCTTCATTCATTCTCCTATGTTGGAGGTTCACTATTTGGATGTATCCAAAGTACTCCGATTGCTGAGGGAAAACAACTTGTATTGCAAGTTGGAAAAATGCGAATTCTACAAACCTTAAATAATCTTTCTGGGGTACATTATTTCTGCATCTGGGTTGGCCATGGATCCCCAGAAATTGTCTGCAGTGTTGCAGTGTCCTCGTCCTGTGGGATTTAAATCTATACAAAGATTTTTGGGATTTGCCAATTACTGTCGGAAGTTTATAAAAAAATGTCTCTACTATTGTCAAACCACTCACTGATATGACCCATAATGGGGCTAAGGTGTCCGACTGCTCCCCCACTTCCGTGCGTGCCTTTGAGGATCTCAAGGCAGCATTTGCTGCTGCTCCCGTTTTGGTGCACCCGAATCCTGCCCTACCCTTCATCCTGGAGGTCGATGCATCTGAGATTGGAGTAGGCGCCCTCCTTTCGCAGCACTCAGCTCCAGGGGAGGCCTTACGCCAGTGTGGCTATTTTTACAGAAAAATATCTAAAGCTGAGATGGTATATCAGATTGGGGACTGAGAATTGTTGGCCATCAAACTAGCCCTGAAAAAATGGCGACACCTCTTGGAGGGTAGTAGTTCCCTGATCTTAATTCTCACGGGTCATAAGAACCTCACATATTTATCTGAGGCCAAGCACGTCCCATCAGGTTAGATGGGCACTGTTCCTCTCCAGGGTCAATTATGTGGTTTCCTTCCTCCCAGGCCCTAAAAATGTTAAGGCTGATGCCCTATCAGACCAGATTTGCAACCTATCCAGGGAGGAGGTTCCTCCTACACCAATTATTCCAGCTGATCGGATTCTGGCTACTATACGTACATGTGTTACTTCCTCCCTGGGAGAAGAAATCCTGGCTGCTCAAATGTCCGCTCCGGCAGAGAAGCCTCATGGGAGGTGCTTTGTCCATGCTCAGTTGCTCACCAAGCTATTAGAAATGTACCACGCTTCCAAAATAGCTGGTCACATTGGAGCGGGACCAGCAGATTTGGTCCTTGTCTAGACTATTCTGATGGCCGAGCCTTAGATCCGATTGTGCTGCTTTTACCGCAGCATGCACTACCTGTGCTAGAAACAAATCACCTCGACATTTGCCGGTCAGTCTTCTTCAACCTGTGGCGAATGGGGAGCGTCCCTGGTCACATCAGTCCATAGACTTTATGGTTGACCTTCCGGTTTCCTTGGGCTTTACGGTTATCCTGATGATCGTAGACAAATTTTCTAAGATGGCTCACTTTGTACTGCTCAAAGGCCTACCATCTGCACAGGAACTGGCGGTGGTATTCGCTAGGGAGGTTTTTCGTTTGCATGGCATAACCAGGGTTATTGTCTAGGACAGAGGTAGCCAGTTCTTGTCTCGTTTCTGGAAATGGTTTTGTGCTCAGATGGGGATTCAGCTAGCATTTTCTTATGAGTGCCACCCCCAGTCTAATGGTGCGGCGGAAAGGTCTAACCAAGCCTTGGAACAAATTCTCTGTTGCTATATCTCTGACCACCACGATAATTGGGCTACCTTGGGTGGAGTTTGCCCGTAATTGTGCCATGAACTCTTCCTCACAGAGTTCTAAGTTCTTGATTAACTATGGGTTTCAACCCTCTGTCCTTCCTGAGATCTTTCAAGCACAAGAGATTCTGGCTCTAGATGAGCATTTGAGGGCTCTCCCTTCCTCTTGGGTTCGGGAACAGCAGGCCCTACGTGGTTCTATGCAGAGACAGAAAAGGCAGGCTGACAGCAGGCATTTGCCGGCACCAACCTTCCAGGTGGGGGAGAGAGTATGGCTATCATCCTGTAACCTTAACCTCCAAATGCCTTGTAACAAACTGGCTCCTCGATTCGTTGGTCCATTCCAGGTGCAGAATTAACTCTGTCGCTTATGCTCAGGAGCTCCCTCCTTCCATGCGCATCCATAATGTTTCACGTTTCCCTGCTCAAACAACTGATTTGTAACTGCCACACCTCGAGTACGGTTTGGCCAGTACGCGGGTACTGGTTCTCTCCATGCTAACCGGCTGCTTGCTGCGTTCCTTACAGCACCGGTAGAGACTGATTACCCAGTACGCGGGTACTGGTTCGCTCCGTTATTCGTTTGGTGTTCTCTACATCTTGATACTCAGTTGGCCTCTGTCTGCCCATCATAGGCGACTGGCTAGCTACACCTTTATGTCAGTCGCCGAGGCCATCCCTGTCTGTGTTCCAGTACTTGCAGTCTCCAGGCTGCCTTGCCTGGTATATTGGTAAGGCTGGTAAAACCCTTTCCATCTTGTGCCAGTCTAAGGTTGCCTTACCCGGTATTGGCAAGGCCGGTAGAGCCTCATTGCTCGTTGTACCATCCTCAAGGCTGCCTTGCCTGGTATATTGGCAAGGCCGGTAGAGCCTCCATCTCCTCGGTTGCTAGCCTTCCAGGCTGCCTTGCCCGGTATATTGGTAAGGCCGGTAGAACCTATTCCATCTTGTGCCAGTCTAAGGTTGCCTTACCCGGTATTGGCAAGGCCGGTAGAGCCTGTCTTACATACTGTATGCCACTACTCAATATGACTATGTATTGAAGATATATGTTACATGTGTATGCTAACCCGTGAGGGTTCCCTTTAAACTTTTCAATAAAGTTGTGTTTTTATCTTAACTCTGTGTCTGAGAGTCATAACAAACCGTGACACTTGTCTGACCATCCATCCTGGTGCTGACCTGTGGCTCTGTCTGACTACTCTCTGTGCACTCCTTCCCTGGTTAGATATCCTGTCTGGTGCAGACCTGTGTCTCTGCTCCGTGTATGACCCTGGCCTGTCTGACTATCCATTCTGGTGCTGACTTGGGGCTCTGTCTAGCTATTCCTCCATGCAGCCAACTGACTAGCTGACATCTTATCTGATGCTGACCTGTGGCTCTGGCTGACTACCCGCTCCGTGTGTGACCCTGGCCTGTCTGACTATCCATTCTGGTGCTGACCTGAGGCTCTGTGTTACAGTTTCAGCTTACCTTGTTTCCAGCAGCATCTACAGGCGAGAGGCTTCTAGCATGCAGCAGGCCTCTGTTTTATCTGTTTGTTTCCTGTAGTCTTCTCCTACCTACTTCCCACTTCCCTCTGAGCTGCTCCTCCTACTTCCTGTGGAGGGGTTTAATAGGCAGACTGAGTCCTGACTCAGTCGCCCTTGCGTTGTTGTTATTAGGTGAAGTACTTGGGCTCTGTGTGTGACCTGGCTATCTACGAAAACCCGCACTGTGTATGACCTGGCTATTTATGAGAACCCGCACTGTGTATGACCCGGCTAAGTAAGAGAACCCTTTCTGTGTATGACCTAGATAAGTACGAAAACCCTCTCTGTGTATGACCCAGCTAAGTACGAGAACCCTCTCTTTGTATAACCCAGTGATCACGAGTATCCCTTACTGTGATCAATTTGTGCTATTGGCTTAAGACAGACCATTGTTGTGGACAGGGTCTGATTGGTGACTGCAGGCGTGAGTCACAGGGTCTCAATATAGTGACTGCAGGCGTGAGTCACAGGGTCTGGTGTAGTGACTGCAGGCGTGAGTCGCAGGGTCTCGTGTGGTGGCTGCAGGCGTGAGCCACAGGGTCTTTATATGTGACTGCAGGAGTGAGTCACAGGGGTCCGATATAGTGACTGCAGGCAGAGTCACAGGGTCTCTTAGTGGTGACTGCAGGCGTGGATCACTGGGTTGCTGCAAAGGTGTGGTGTTGCTGGTTTGACTGATTGCAGGCGTGGGTCAGTTCTCCAGTCCAGCAGTCCTTGTGTTCCTGTTCGTCAGATCAAGATTGCTGAGCCAGTGTTCACAGTGGTCGCCTGTTCCAGTGTTCCAGTTGACGGATCAAGAGTATCACAGTGCCTGTGATTCCTGTCACTCTCTGTTGTGGATGTCACTGATTTGCTGACTGAGTTTGACCCGCCTCCTGATGACCTTTTTATACCTGGCTATCTCTTATGTCAGTTGCCCTTTCGTGGTGTTCCTGAGCCAGTAGTGCTTTTGCTGTGTTCCTGTATTCTGAGTTCCTGTGTACCGATTCGGCTTGTCCTGACCATTCTCCAGTGTTCCTGCCTGTGTATGACCCGGCTCGTCTGCGGACCACCCTTGGATCCTGACCCGGCTAGTTTGACGTTCCTGCCTGTGTATGACCCGGCTCGTCTGCGGACCACCCTTGGATCCTGAACCGGCTAGTTTGACGTTCCTGCCTGTGTATGACCCGGTCCGGCTGACTTCCTGCTCCGAAGATCGACTTCCAGCTTGTTCCAGTGACCTGCGTTCCAGTTGTCGCCGCCGCAACATTTTCCAGTCCCTGCTGCCCACGTCTGTGCCATTGCCTTGCCTGGTGATTCCTTCGATAGTGCTGTGCCTCATTCTAGTGCAGAGCTGTGTGTATTCTGTGGGCCTTCCTCTCCTTGCAGAGCCTGATCGTAGCGTTGAAGCCTCGAGTAACGTTACAGAGCCTTGCAGTAGCGCTGAAGCCTTGAGTAAACGTGCATTTTAACTCTTGCAGTGCTGCCTCATATTCACTCTCTCTATTTCCTGTACGAGCCTCGTTGCAAGTGATACTGCTGCTGAGTTGGCCGCTCTCCGTCGGCAACTCTAGTCTAACGTTGCAGAGTGTTCACAAAGCTTGGGCCGTTTGGGCGCTTAAGGCTCTCCGGTGTTGGTTACCGACGAGATCATTGACATAGAGTGTTGGCAGAAAGGCTTCAGTGTTGGCTTATCTGGTACTACGCCCGAGGGGGCTAGTGGCTCTGGCTCTAGTATTACTGCATTCGATTACACCTGAGGAGGCTATTAGCTCTTGCATTGCAGGCCGGTTTCCATATTGCCCTAAGGGGCTATTTGCACTTGCACATACTAAAGCAGTTCCTGTAGCTACGCCCGTGGGGGCTAAGTTGTTACCCATTCTGCTTATCATCTACCACCTTGGCAAGGCAGCTCGCTCCTCAGCACCTGATGAACATCGTCTGTACAGCACAGCTTATTTAACATCCAGGGCGTGTCAAACTTCCACATCTGAGACTGACTATTATTTGGACTTTAACCCCTTTGGGGCCAATATCATCCTAGTGCATACTGATTTGCATTTATGTCCATAATACCATTTTCCTTGTATTATCTCAGTTTACATTATCTGTGTATTACCTACCGCCTCTAGGGGGCGTAATTGTACATTATTCACTTTAATAAAGTGTGTATTATTTTCACTTATTGGTCTGAGAGTCCTAAAAACCGTAACAAAGAGTTGGCGTTCCTGTATCCTGCTGAGACTAACAGGGGCTTTGGCCCAGTCTCTCACATTGTGGTCTAGCGAGAGGCCTACTATTTCTGGTAGTAGTGTCGCCAGCTAGTAACCCTTTGCTTTTTGTACCACTTACTTATCGCTGTGATTTATTCTAATAAATATTTTGCATTATATTACCGTACTGAGTTCTGAGCATTCCTGGGTGCCCGTGACACTCTGTCCAGCTAATTCCTCCATGTTTCCTCATGACTAGTGGACATCCTATCTGGTGCTGACCTGTGGCTCTGGTTGGCTTCAGCCTTACTGACTGCAAGAGTGAGTCAGTAGTCTGTCTGATTGCCATCCTTTTAGGGAGACCGTAGGTTCTGATCCGTGCATTCCCCAGGGAGTTGATACTACTAGTTGACTCAGGCCTAGTCTCGTGCAGTTGTGGTGGACCTTAGATAGCTCCTATTGCAGATAGAGTTTTAGATTCTCGGTCACCCTCTTCTTGTTGTATTCTTTGTTTTGTCTTTCTAATAAAGGTGAATTTTACTATACTGTCTGACTCCTGTCTTGCTTGCCAACTCTGACACCCTTCCTTCGAACTTCCATCTGTCCTTTATGTTTCCTCCAATTCCTAGGTTGATTTGAAAGATCAGCATGGAGAAGGCCATAATCCTGATCATTCCATTCTGGCTATATCTTGCCTGGTTTGCAGACCTTCTCAATCTATTCATCAAGGAACTGTTCGGTCTTCCTCCAAGACCTGATGTCTTGCTCCAGAGTCCAATCTGGCACCCAGATGTGTAATCATTGGCTTTGATGGTTTGGCTCTTGAAGCAAACATCCTGAGGCTGAAACGTTTCTCGGACAATGTCATTTCTACCAGGGTCCAGGTTAGGAAGCTTATCTCTTCCAAAGCGTGCCATAGAATTTGGTTCAACTTCCATCAGTGGGGTGCTGACACAGATGTGTCTGCCCATACTTTTGTTCTTTCTATGGTTCTGGCCTTCTTGAAAGCTAGGTCAAACAAGGGTCTTAGTCTGAGGTCTATTAAAGTACAGAGCTCAGCTCTTTATGCCCTCTTTCAGAGGTGTATTGCTATTCTGCCGGATGCTTAAACCTTTGTTCAAGGGGTGGCTCATGCCTTCCCTCAGGAATCCCACACTCTCCCACAGGATCTTAACTTGGTCCAGAGCATCCTTCAGAGACCGCCCTTTGAACCTCTTTGCTTGGTCTCCTTAAGTTTATTGACGCTCAAGAAGGCCTTCCTCTTAACCATTGTCTTCATAAGGAGGATTGCTGAGTTGCAAGCCTTGCCTTGCAAACCTCCTTTTCTGTTATTTCATCAGTACAAGGCAGTTCTTTGTACCTCTTAAGTTTTTAACCTAAGGTTGTTTCAGACTTTCACGTCAGTCAGGAGATCATTTTGTCCTGACCCCCCTTCAGAACAGGAGAAGGCTCATCACTGTTGAATATGGTACAATGTCTTAAGTATTGAGTGCATTGTACACGGCTTTTTTGCAAGGCTGATTCTTTCTTGTTCTTCCTGAGAGTCCTAGGGTGGATCAGACAATATCCAAAGCCACTATTGCTTCTTGGATTAAGGTTACCATTCATTGGTTGTATGTGGTCAGGAAGACACTTGTTGTCTTCAAAGTCACAGTGCATGCCACCAGAACTGTGAGTGCTTCCTGGGCTTACAAAAACTCTGCTCTGCTGACCAGATGTGCAAGGCTGTTATGTGGTCCACCTGGCACACATTCACCAGACAGTACCTTATCAATGTTTTGCCTGTCTAAGGACTCTCATGGTGGTGCAAGCAATCTATGGTGGATGCTTAGCTCATAATTGGTGGCAAGATGTGTATGCTGAGTTGCTATTGGTGGTGGGGGGTTTCGAATAACAGATGACACAAACCCTTTACATTGGACCCATAGGCCAAGGCAGCAGAGGCAAATTGGGACTGGTTTCTAATGTGTATGAACAGGCTGAGGGGTATACTGTTTTTTAACAAGCATGATTATCTCTTTTGCAAGTTGATGACAAATCATATATAAATAAAACCTGTGGCCGTTTTCTCTACTAGTATTGGTGCCTGTGTTATTTCCTGGGAAAGTATTGAGCATATCCTTACATTGGTTCTTACTATGTGAATATTAGCGCTGCATGGTTATGTACCTTCAGTAATAGACTGAGCAAGGTTTCTTTGTTAAATGCAAATTTTTAAACATAACTTTTTAACCTTTTTATGAATATAATTGAAATTTTGTGGCATAGAAGTCAGTGCCAGTCCCCAAAAACACTGCAAATGTAATCCAGATCTGTTGGGTGGAGGAAAAATATGAAGTTGTCCAAAAACAGTTCTTTCTTATATCCTGTCATGTTATCACAATATTTTTGATAGGACAATATGTCCACCACATTTAACACAGAGATAGATCTTTTTGGGGTATTAGTAACTTTCACTTACATTTTAAAAAACTGTGGACCCTTTCCTGAGCTGTTTAGCGCTAAACTTCCCAGTCTGCATGTGCACAGTATGTTTTTACCTAGTAATAATATTATTTTTATATTCACTTGCACAGTGAACACTTTGGGTTGCACAGTTCTGAATCATAGATAAATAGATAAAGTTCATACAATGCACTTGATCGATATAAGAAATTATTTATTATAAATGTAATAATCAGGAAATTAAGGATTTGTCAACCGTATGCACTAATCATGCTCAAATGAACAAAACAATGTTAATTTAAAAAAAAAAGTGAGTAAAAATTGATCTCAATCAAACAAAACCATATTTTTTAAAAAAAGGTCTGCTGTTTGTGAAGTGCTCTCTCAATCCAATAACACATTAAATTAACAGAAGTTTGTAAGAGTAACTGCATTTTATGTGAATAGGAAAATGGGTAGCCTGGATGGGCCAGTTTGGGTCTTCTGCCATCTAATATATGTTCCTATGTATCATTCATACTTACATAACATAGTTGACGAGGCACTGAAGCCATCTATTATGATTCTCAATATTTTTCCATGCTAGATAGGTATCCATTGCTTTTTTGAACATCTGCAACTACGTCATCCCGAGGCAAAGAATTCCATAGCTTTACTATCCTTACTGTAAAACAAAAAAATCCCTATTTAAATGTAACCAATGATTGAGCCTTCCATGGAAAAGCACATGAAAATACTAAATAAAAATCTAAAAACACAAAGCACTATGGACCATATTCAGGAAACAATAGCGGTGTGTTTATGTGGCAAACCGTTTGCACCACAGGGAACAAGTAAATCCCCAAATTCCCATTGATTAACCACTTGAATTATAGAGATGTCTCATTGATTTGCAATGTGCTGGGAATATCTATAGCAATCAATGGGTTGAGAGACCCATTTAAAGTGTTAGTAATGTCTAAAAAAAAACACTTTTTTGCATTTAGAAGAGCTTAAAAAGTTGATCTAAATGCAAAAAAAGTATCTCTCAAACCACTATGGTTTAAGAGATACGGGCGTTTAAAGTTTGATTTCTCCTACTGACAGCTGTAAAGCTGTCAGCAGGAGATCCGTGTCGGTCGACACGGAGGCGCTTGAGAAGTGCCGAGATCTCGTTACTTACATGGAATCCCTTCATTGGAATGGTCTAAAACATGTGCCTGAACACTAGGCACACGTTTTAGACCATTCCAATGAAGGGATTCCGTGTAAGTAACGAGATCTCGGCACTTCTCAAGCGCCTCCGTGTCGACCGACACGGATCTCCTGCTGACAGCTTTACAGCTGTCAGTAGGAGAAATCAAACGTTAAACGCCCGTATCTCTTAAACCATAACGGTTTGAGAGATACATTTTTTTGCATTTAGATCAGCTTTTAAGCTCTTCTAAATGCAAAAAAGTGTTTTTTTTTTTAGACATTACTAACACTTTAAGTCATTTACAACTTTCATTTGTTCCAAATGCTGCAGCTGGTTTGCTCTAGTGCTCCTTGAGCTTTCTGGATATGGCCTTGTGGGCTACAGAGGAGTAATTCTGATGCAGTCCAACTACACTATGGGGCACAAATAAAAATGCTTGAAATTCCCATTGATTAAATTGTGCCTTTAATCCCTTGAATGCTAGAGGGATCTCTAATTCCTTTGTGAGCTCTCTAGCATTTAAGGGGTTAAAAGTCCCACTTAAATAAATGGGAATGTTTGCCTTTCTCCTAATGTGCATATGGTTTGCCCTAGAATTGCACTTCGTTCACGAATGCAGTCCTGCGAGTGCATTAGTATAGGGAATTTGCAGACAAAGCTATAAGTGTACAGTGCACAGTGTAGGTATATTCCAGAAGTGCTCAGTGAAGTCCTGATGTCACTCAGAACTTCAGAACAAGAAGGATTGTGGACGATATTAACTATTTGATTGCCAGAGGGGTGCCAAAAGCATTGTGAAGCACTCAAAAAAGTTTTTTTTAAAAAAAGCACATCTGAAAAAATGGGAAAACCATAACAGTGTAGGGTTAACAGCTGATTTAGAAAGCTTGCCTGCACCCTTTGCTGCATGGTTAAAGTCACAGCCAACCTGCAAGTGCATAATACGTACAGTCAAATTGAGTTTTTTATTCTTTTTTTCAATCCACTTATTTTTAAACTTTTACATCCCTGACAGTGAGCTAACTGACCTTCTGTTTCCAGTGAATTTTCTGTCAGGAACTATGAAAGCAGGGATATTGATACAATATAAAACTACTAGTAGAAAAGCCCGTGTACATGAGCCACAGTGTCACGCAGCGGCTGATACAGAGCGGGATGCTCCGAAGTCTGACTTCGGAGTGCCCCGCTCTGTATCAGCCTCGTCACGGGCAGTCTCTACTGCACATGACTACAGCACGCTCAGCAATCACTACTGTGCATGACTGCGCCGTTACAAACATTTTAGCGAATTATTATATAGGATAGGCAATTTTATTTGACAGTATTATTCACCTTAACAATATGTAATGTTAAAAAGGAGTTTAACTATCACTTTAAATGATGCATTTTATCATAGAATAATCATCTTCCAGCACATAAGATCACAGCAAGCCTTGTAGTAGCAGTGTTACACATTTCACATTTCAAGTGCACTTGTTCACAGCTGGTATAGGTATGGAATGCCTGAGTGCTGAAATGTTCTGGTAATTGCTGTCTTTAATATGGCCTTGAGTAGTTATTTGTATACTTCTTTATTATTTTTCCTCAGAATTGTCCTATAATATTCTTTTTAATTAAAGTTGTAAAGAAACATTTACCTTAAAGTATTTGTGACTGTTCTCACATATGTGCTATTACTGTTCCAAATAACCTCATTCCAAATGGATAACTACACAATTAAAGAATATTCAGCCACGCAAACCCATAGCTTTATAGATTTGGGGTTAGCAGAAATTAGAATTCACACCAGGACGTGAACAGGTTTGTCAAAGTAACAGAATAAGCCATCTCACAAATCCTATTAGCTGCCATCAGACTTACTGAGGAGTCAGTAAGCTGGTACATCTCATTCCGGCTAGACTGCCAAGCGAAAATCTGCCTTCCCCCATCATTCGTCTTTCATAGAGGGAATCAATATTCTAAGAGGCAGACAAGCATCCACTTTAACATATAAATGATTTTGTGTATATCTCTTTTTTTTCTTTCTCTCGCTCTCAAAATATATATTAGCATTATTGGCACAGCTTTGACTGTGCAGTTAATAAAACAATGACTGTTTTAAACAATTTTTTTTGCAATGCATTGGATACCTTTCTGGCACTCAAATGGTTAATGACTAGCATGTTGAATTTTCAGTGCTTAGCCTTTCCAGCTCCAAAAAAGTGTTGCAAAGCACTGTGTCAACATACCTCCCGAAATTTCAAATTATCAAAAAGGGACACTTGTTTTTTAGGAGGTGTTGCTAGGGGTGTGGCTGGTGACCTATTGACACCTCCTTGTGTAACCTAATAAACAACTTAAAACAAGACCAAAATATTTTATTTACACAGACTAAATTATAAACACATATAATGACGTTTAAACAAACAATAATGTGAGCTATTGCTGTACAGCAATATGATACACTTGCATACACACCACACAGTCTGATCTCCTAAAAAGAGGGACATCAGGGTGGAAAAGAGGGACAGAGGGATTTGGGTCTAAAAGAGGGAATGTCCCTCCTAAAGAGGGACACTTGGGAGGTTTACGTCAAACAACTCTCCATTAGTGACCGTGAATTTGTGTGTAGATGCACATTTTGCATGTTGTGCATGTTTTGTGTATATTATTTGTTTGTGTGTAGCATATTACATATAGCTTTTTGTGTATTGCGTACAACATATTTTGTACAGTGTTTTGTGCACTGAGGATTGCGTTTTGCCTATTGTGTATAACATTTTTGCTTCTATCTTCTTATTGCGTAAGGCACATAATGTTTTTCTTAAACAGTATGGCCTATGAAGTTTTGGAATATAGCGTTTCACGTATCTTGTTTTTACATATGATGTTTCGAGTTTATCATTTTTATGTATGGAGTATGTTTTGCATATAGTGTATTTTGTGTATGGTTTTGTTTGTTTATCGTTGTGCATTTGGCATATCACATTTAGCGTATTGCTTTTGGCATATAGCATGTAATGTTTGGAGTAATAGTGTTTTGGCATATAGCGTTTCACATATGACGTTTCACATATTGTTGTGCATAATGCATCAGGCACATACCTGGGAATTTTCAAAATGGGCTGACCCTGAGAGCTTTGAAATAGTAACCCTTTAAGATCTGCAGAAAGTAGATTCTGGGCAATATGTCTATACATGTTGTAACCCAGAGGTGCTACAATCATTCCACAATGAACCTTTATCATGCTACAACTTGAAGACATCATTACTTGACCACACATAAGACAATCAAGGCTTCTCTCTCTTCCTTCCTGGTAGAAATGGAACCAATTTAGAGACTAAAAAGTGCAGATCATATAGTAGATAATCCAGGACTCTCCTCACCCTGAGATTCTGGCCCTTCACACTGAGAATCTAAGATCTGAGGTCAAATCCTCTCAGGTATGGACAGACAGTATAGAAGTGATTTGAATAACTCCTGCTTACTGCCACCCCTGGGCGTGTGTGTCAGGGCCTCAATATTTTGCACATATTATCTCTTCCTTTATTAGTGTGTATCTATATATAATGAGCAAGTTGGCACTCCTCTTCTGCTTCTGCACTGTCTGATCTGGAAGAGGAACTTGATTACTCCTTAGCAATGCTTTGGAGATGTTGCTAGCATCTAAAGTATTTAAATCTATCTCTGTTCTGTAGCAGGAGAAAAAATATCTATAATGAAAGTAAAAATGCTGGAGTCTGAGGCAGTCAAAAGCAACTCCTGGTCCATATTACAAAATAATATATATCCTATATATTTAAGAGTCTGTCAGAGTTCGATGTGGGAAGCCTGCAGTGTTCAGAAAAAAGGATCCCATGTTATCCCAGAGTTCTCTAAAGTTGTTCATAAGATTCCACAGAACAAATTTAAGTAATGGCAGACAGGGTACTCTGTGACTGCCAGTTAAAATGCAAATGAATGGAACATTTTGTTCAGTGCAATTTTATTTTACTGCTAAATGTCTCTTGTAAAAGTTATTATAACCTAGAACCCTTTAATTAACAAATAATTACACATACAAAAACTCAGTAACTATTAACCAATAGCACTTTATTTTAATAATTAATTTGTGTGACCAGTGCCAACTGGCATTCAAATATATTTACATTGATATGTTAATCCCTTGGATGCTAGAGAGGTCATATTAACCTAGTACATTAGGTTGAAAAAAGACACAGGTCCCTCAAGTTCAACCTTTACTTCATAATCCAGAAAAAAGTAATTATATAAGCCCTCCTGCCACCAAAATGAGTATTGTCTATTTACTGGAACTTCCTGTTTTACCTACTAATACACAGTATAACTCTGTATGTTACCTTCTGCTAGAAATGCATCTAATCTTCTCTTCAATATATCCACTGCCATTACTACATCCTTGGGCACAAAATCCACAAATTAACAGACCTTAATGTAAAAAACCCTTCCTCTGCTGAAGTTGAAACCTCCTTTCCTGTAATCTTAAAGTGTTAGTAATGTCCCATAACATATTTTTATTGATTTTGTAGAAGGTTAAAAAAGAATCTCATTGCCACAAACCCCATCTCTCAAACCGCTATGGTTTGAGAGATATTGACAATCAAAGTTCCCCCTTTCCTCCCCTTCTCCTGACTACAGCGTCTAGCTGACAGCAGGAGATCCCACTCTGGGGATAAGACATTGGAATGAAAAGCTCATCAGAGAGATTTTTGTATTGACCTCACATATACCTACCTGCAAATCAATGCAATGGAGACCTGTCTAGCTTCCAGAGGTTTAAAGGATTTTGATTTTTAGGGTTCCATGGAGATTTCCTTTGGAACAAAAGAGTTTTATGGTATAAAAAAAGTTTGAAAACAAGAAAGCAGGAAACTAAATCTCTATCAAACCTGAAGTCCTGAAGTGATAAACCAGGAGGGTGATGCATTAAGGCATGATGCTGTGGCAGTGTGTGGTCAAGACATCACCTTGACAATGTAGATACACGATCACTATATGCATTAAGAATTTGGGATGCAAGGGGAGGGGGGATCTCCTCATTAACATGCGGAATTATCGAACTGCTGGTAAAGTGGAAGGGATGCTTTCCCTTACACATCTTCAGCAATTCGACAACAGTTGAAGTCTGAGTGCATTCTCTCTGCTACTTAACTGGGGGGGGGAGGTTGTGTCAGATTTCAGCACCACATACATTACCACAAACCCTTTCAGTTCCAAGGGGATGTGCATTGCATACCCCTGTGAACTGAAAGGGATGGAACATTTGTAGTAACAGCTGTAGACTAGAGGCTAGATAGGAATTCCGCCTAAAGAATTCAGGCACTGCTTACCTGTGAAACACAAAGCTGCAGAGACAGCTGTGTAATTTTTTCCACCAAAAACACAAAAAAGAGAAGCACACAAATTATCTCAGCATATACTGTGATAAATTTGTAGATTTTGCACCTCCACCTTGTGTTTTTTGTATGTTTTAGGAGGACTTTTTGCTGGGGATCTTCAAGAGTACAGCAACGGGCAAAGGATTGTAAAGAGGACTCTATTTGAGATTTATCAGGTCTCATTAAAGGGACAGTAATGTCCCATAAAAACTTTTTATACTTTTATAGAGCTGAAGAAAATATGGTTTGAGAGATACAGGCACTGAAAGTTTGCCCCTCTCTCCCTTTCTCCTGATGTCAGCTGTAAAGCTGACATCAGGAGATTCAAGTCGTATGACTCGAGGAGGCTCTGCAGCAGAGCTGAAATCGCGGTATTGCAAAAGAATTACTTTGTTGTAAATGTCTACAAAGTGTGCCTGGTTTGCAAGCACACTTTATAGACATTTCCAATGACGTAATTCTTTGGCAATATTGCAATTTCGGCTCTGCTGCAGAGCCACCGGCTGGTCTCCAGACTGAAATCTCCTGCTGTCAGCTAGATGCTGACGTCAGGAGAAGGAGAGAGAGGGGTGAACTTTCAGTGCAAATATCTCTCAAACCATAGCGATTTGAGAGATAGAGTTTGCACCATTCTTCTTATTTTCTTGTGCTCTACAAAATTATAAACAGTTTTTATGGGACATTACAGTCCCTTTAATACATATTTTTCTGTTGTCCAATGTAGGTTACAGGTAACTTTGGGAAGGCGTCCACCCCTTTAAGTAGGCTGGAATAATTCTTGCAAAGAAGTGCAGGGTAGAGCCTTCCTTCCCTCCTTAGCTGGTCACTAGCCAGTCCCCAACCAGTTAAGATTTGTTCCTTGAACAGAAAAGGCAAGAGAACAGTTCTGCTTAGTTTTAGATATATTTATTGTTTTCTGTTAGATATGGAATACCACCATTAGGTGGATTACCATTACTGACACTCCAATGGTGGAGAGCTCAGTTTCCAGGCGCTGTTGTGGCCATTCCAACCCTGAGGGGAAAATCTTGCGTGACAAGTTCTTTCCCTAGGAGAAAGCCCCCTGAGAC